>OX155901.1:52476415-53676415 GCA_944588485.1 Phosphuga atrata | reverse complement strand
GTGAAGAGGATCGCACCACAACCGAGAAAAATAGTAAATGGTGGTGCAGACATTTAATACAAACTGTGCAAGAGTAAAAAGACTGGATCACGATGTATAGTACTCAGATTAAAATAACCGATTAAATTGTAATAGTATTATTGCTATGCAATCAGTATAGTGCCCAACTGGACAGAGTGCTAGTCACATAAGGCACTCTTATGTGAATAAATGAATAAGATGTCTGGTCAAGTTTAGATCAAAAGCACAATAAATATAATTAAGTCGAAAAGAAAAGTAAATTGTGAAAAGCGCTCGACAACCGTGTTAATTTCATCAACGTAAAGGTGTGAAGGTTTGAATGTATAAAAAACAAATCTTTTGTCTGAATCTAATTGGATTATCTACGGGATCTATCTGACTTGAATGTGTTAATCAAGCACTTTTATAATACACGGTTTGTTTAAAAAAATGTGAGTTGATTGGTGATCCGAAGGTAATTCAGAGAAGTATTTTAAAAGTAATTAAAAAGGTAATAAAAAGGGTTTTATTGTTTAATTTGTAAAGCGTTTTAATTACAGACTAATTGATTTCTCTCGGCGTAGTCCAACATTTCATAACTTTATGTTTAGAAATAATTTTGACAGACGTTTCGTCTAGACTCAAATTACCTTTGTAATTGCCATTGAAATTTATTTACGAATTTTATTAATAAATAATTGATTCAAATATATACCAATTGCTTTGCTATTTTTGATTGCGTTACCGACTGTTTCCACCCGAAAGAACAATATAAGTTTTAAACTGTAAGCAGAATATAGACTTTACTTAAAACGTTATTTCCGTCAGAAAAAAAGTCTAAACTCGCGTCTTAACTAGATTTACTTCAATAACTATTTTCTGTTTCTTTTGCAGAAAGTAGTTTTTTCCGCGAAGCAAAACATGTACAAGGTTCGGTTGAACCTTGTACATGTTTTGAAACTACTTCGTATATTTTCTTTTTATCTACTTTAAGGCGCAAAGCAAATAGCAACTTTGATCTCGATATTGCGGCAACAGGCAAGTCACAACTAAATGTTTACATATAACATAAAGAAACTGCGCAAACATACGCAGTTTCGATGATCGACAACCGTTTTCAGTTGCTGCATCAGTTCCAAATTGACGCAATTAGCAACTTTCAAATTTGTACTAGTTGTATCAAATTGCTGGTTTCCCCAATCGGAGTCGAGATATTTCACTTACCCGCGCCGCCAGTCTTGCTCAATGTGTCGTTTGTATTCACACGTTTGACATTCCTGCGCACGAATAGAAAATGCAAGGAAACCAACATGACGAAAGAAATCAAGACGATAGTTTCAACATAGACGATTTTATCCAGGAAATACGAAAATATCGTGCAATCTGGGATTTGGGTTCCGCGGATTATATTAATCGCCTCGAAAAGATAAAAGCCTTCAATTTTTTGTTGATTTTGCAAAAAGGATGTTCGCGCCACTTCATTAATAAATAATTATTTAAATCGAAATTTAAATCGATTTCGGCCTAAATCGAGGTGTTCCGACCTGGGCCGAAATCCTGCGATTATTAGCAATCGCACCGCGGTTTAAGATAAGGATGAGCATGATTTGAGCATTCAGATTTGAAGCGAGACCACGACAATTAACGTGCGCACATCGTCAACCGACATTGTTCACGCTCGCGTTGATTTATAAATGTTAAGTTAAATCGGGATCGGGTGGTGCGATCGCGGTCCGGAAGGCAGCATCGGCCTTTCTCCGTCCGGAGCGACGGAATTTAAGGGTTCCCGAAATATATTATTTTTCCTATTTTCCTCCCCTTAAATAGGCGACGGAAGGACATTCCACCACGGGTCGGACACGAGAGCTGCCTGAAGGTAAGTGACGAGACCATCCCGATTTAATACGTCTCTCAGTAAACATTTTTTCGTTAAATACAGTCCATTCAAAGGGTGAATCCAAAACGATTATTACGAATAATTTGTCGTTGTTGTTGGCGCCGTTGGAGCGGCAGCAACGTATTGAAAGTACAAGTACTGCTGCCTCATAGCCACATTGAGTGTTGACCATGCATTTAAAAAGTTTATTTAGAAACGCGGCAATCGTAAACTGGTCCTTTTTGTTGCTGCAACTGGCAACCTTTAACAAAAGTGTTGATAGTTTCTTCAACTAAAGTTGATCTGCTGCGGAGCGCCTAGCATGTCTTGGAGCTATAAATTTGTTCCACGCGTTTTACGTCATATCGAAGAACGTTGTTTATGCGTGCCCGAACCGAATAAAATTACCTAATCCAATTGTTTTTCCTTCTAACCTTCATACCATTCCCAATTTACACTCATCACTCATCAATCAATAAATATACTAATATATATTTGATTCATCCAATACGCATTCACCTAATCAAACGAAAATCTCAAAGTTGTGAGATTCTGTGAGCTTAATAGAAAGCATTTTATTACTTAAAATTAATAGCTAATCCTTATAATCTTTTTAGTGATGAGATTTACATCACTCATCAATACAATAAATGTTCTATTCATCCAATTCGCATTTATGCAATCAAACCGTAACCATAAAACTCAAATGTATTGGGTGTTTTTTTAACAGAGGTTTATTTTTCGACCTGGCAACACTGTTTCTAGTGACGGAATCAAAAATGCAAATTCAGAACGTTTATCAACACATACAGCTCAATGACACCAAAGTCAGAACCAGGAAGTTGACAGCTGGTAGAACCTGGTGGTAGAACACAGGTGGTACCTCCTTTTTAAAGAGGAAGATAACATCGGCGTTCTGGCATTCCTCTGGGATTTTTCCTTCGTGTAGACATTTGTTTAAAAGTACAGTATCATCTCGGTAATTCGGTCGTTGGTTAATCGGAACGCACGCCCAGTAATCCGGCAGTCTAGAGACCGCTCGCTCTCTTCCCTCATACAACTCTTTCTTATAATTCGGCGGTTGTCTACTCCCATATGTGTCGGATTATCGAGATTATACTGTATTATGGTGGCTTCTACACCCAGTTTAATCATTTCGCTTATTATTCTATCATCTCAGAGTATTATTCCATTTTCTCTTATTTTTAATTTGTTTGTGCCATCTTCAGTTCCGTTTCATTGATGTCGGGCAGTTCCCCCTAATCCGTGTTTATTATCACCTGTCGACTTCCTGGTTCTCTGGTGTCATTGAGCTGTATAGGTGTTGTTAAAAGTTGAAATGCATTTTTTACTCCGCTTTTATTATGGACCTGGCAACACTGTTTCTAGTGACAGTCAATTTGGAAGGTGGCAGCTGATGTCTGCTCAGTATGTTTTGCCATTTCATCATGAATAGACTTACGCTAAACTACGCTTGCAAATTGTGCATATTTACTTCGAAAATCATGGTTTAGATCGCGAAACTTATCGTGCCATTTACGTCCATTATATATTCCATATCGTCCATTTTACGATCGACATAATCGTCCATTCGAGCAAGTTATTCGGAAAAGCATGGATCGGTTTCGCACTACCCATAGTCTGATTGATAATGTGCATCCGCAGTGACGTCGTACAGTGCTCACCGAAGAAGAAGAAAGCTGCAACCTTTGGAGTAGTATTGAGAAGGACCCTAATGATTCGATTCACCATCGTGCACGGCAATTGGAGCTGTGTCCAGGGCGGTCTTTAACCTATGGGAGGCCCTGGGCTCATTACGATAATAGGGCTCTTATGACCTTGACAGAGCACTATTTTGTTACAATAGGCAAAGAAAGTAGATAAGCACTGTTCTAGATTTTTTAGATTTTTTATTTCTTTATAGTCACATTAAACGAATAGATATAATATAATATAATCCACAAAAGTAACTCATTTAGAATTCACAGGTTAGTGCTTAAACCTATGTTGATTGAAGAGGTGCCCTTCTAGAGTTGAGATGGGCAAAATCTTTAATCACTTCTTCAAAATCTATGTTTTTGAGCATATTATTCCTTGGTTCCTTAAGGCTCCATAATTAGGATACGATTTTGAGACGACGCCAGTTTTCAAAATTATGTCTTGGTTCCTCAAGGCTCCATAATTAGGACACGATTTTGAGACGCGAATTTTCAAAATTAAATATTGGTTCCTCATGGTTCCAGAATTAGGACACGATTTTGAAACGCGAATTTTTCAAAATTTTGTCTTGATTCCTCAAGGCACCACAATTAAGATGCGATTTTAAAACGCAAATTTTCAAAATTTTGTATTAATTCCTCAAGTTACCACAACTAAGACACGATTTTGAAACGCGAATTTTCAAAATTTCGTCTTGATTCCTCAACGGTGCGTTGAGGAATGTGGTGCACAACTAAAATACGATTTTAAAAAACGCGAGTTTTCAAAATTTTGTTTTTGTTTCTCAAAACACCACAACTAAACCACGATTTTGAAACGCGAATTTTCAAAATTTTCTCTTAATTCCTCAGGGCACCACAACTAAAATGCGATTTTAAAACGCGAATTTTCAAAATTTTGTCTTGTTTCCTCAAGGCACCACAACTAAGACATAATTATGACACGATTTTGAGACGCGTATTTTCAAAATTATGTCTTGATTCCTCAAGGCTCCACAACTAAGACACGATTTTGAAATGCAAATGAAGATACGCAGGTTATCCATAACTAGGGCATGACTTTGAGACGGCAATTTTCAAAATTATGTCTTGGTTCCTCAAGGCTCCATAATTAGGACACGATTTTGAGACGCGAATTTTCAAAATTATATCTTGGTTTCCACAAGGTTCCATAATAAGGACACGATTTTGAATCCCGAATTTTCAAAATTTTGTCTTGGTTCCTCAAGGCACCACAACTAAGACACAATTTTGAAACGCTAATGAAGATGCGCAGGTTACCTTGCCAGGAGTGATAGGATGGGATATAGATGGGACAGGCGAATCATAGAAAGGAGATCATATAATAAGATGGTATGATGACCTGATAGGAACAGTCGGATTAGCATGGATGCAACTAGCACAGATTAGGAAAAGATGGAAACAACTGAATAAGGCCTATGTCTAACGATGGACCTAAATAAATGAATAATGAGTAAATGAGTGACTAAAGAAGAAGATTAGAAGGAAAAAGGTAGTGCGCATAGACATGTTTTCGAGATGTTTATGTTGGAATATGAATCAAGATTGTGGGTACATTGTGGGTAGTATGTATAGATAAATTTGGGCCGCGTAAAATGTCGCCAGGGGCCACTATTTGCCGAGGCCTGGGCCAGTGGAATTATTTTCTTTAAAGATGATGCCGGCCAGCAAGTGACAGTCAATGGAGTGCACTATCGATCCACGATTGCTGACTTCTTCGTTACCCTGTCGAATGGAGTTAATATGGAGGAACTTTGGTTCCAACAAGACGGCGCCACATGCCACACACAATCAATTTATTGCTGAAAACATTCGCTGACCGCACAATCTCGCGTAATGAACCCGTGAATTAGCCTCCACGGTCGTGTGATATCACACCTATGGACTACTTTCTGTGGGGATAGGTGAAGTCGCTAGTGTACGCCAATAAACCAACGACGTTGGATCAGCTGGAAGCCAACATTCGCCGCGTTATTACTGATATAGGCTTGACGCACACTGGGCCCGCTCGTCTCCGCTCAGCTCAGCCTTTCAGCCCAGAAAAATATAAAGCGCGTGTATTTAAATAGAAACGCATATTTATATTTTATATATACTGCGTCCGCTCTGCTCAGCTTGGCTCCGTTCCGCTCCTCTCCGCTCCCTACCCTCTGTTTGTGAAGAATACTAGGCCAAATGCTGGCGGATGGTTCACGCAGGCGCAACACTTACGTTTTCATATGCGCTAAGGCATTTATGCACCCAGGATAGCAGCACATATTTATCTCTCCCGGTGGAGAGGTGGGACGGGATTGAGTGTGTGGAAAAGTGACGTAGCTGAGCGGATGCAATATGTGGAAAAATGACGGAGCTGAGAGGAGCGGACCTGATCGGATCTGTTGTGAGCTGAGCGGAGCGGATCCAGTGTGCGACAAGCCATACGGCCCCGGCTGCTCGAAGAAGTGGACAAGTTGCAGATTGCACTTTGAACCAGCCGCGGTGCCCATATACCCCAAATCATATTTAAGCAGAAATGGTATAAAATTATCTTTCCAATAAAGCCAATACCATGGCCGTTAACATGATTTTTATGAGTTTCTCTTCAGTTCAAAGTTCTATACCTCTAGAAAAAACACCCTATAGTATTAATAGAAAGCATTATTAAAAGCCAATATTTATTATGTTACTAATGATAATGTAGGTTTGAATAAATGTGAATAAACCTATTGGTAGTGCGACATAATGTTAATAAATTAAACCTGTTTGAATCTTGTCTATATAAGGGGGTCAGAGAGCCGGCCGATGTACACGAAATTCACATTGTCGCTGCTTGTAAATTGCAGAAGAGATTTTAGCGGAACGAACTAAAATTCCAATAAGAATAAAATAATAAAACTAAATTGAACTAAATCCCAATACGTTTATATTATAGTTTATATTATATTTATTCGTTTTCCCAATAGGCTTTTGAAATTTAGAAACGCTTCTTGACCTTTTGGGAAAAATAAACCGCAGCTTTCAAACTTTTGGAAATACTTTTGGAAAAAGTCATTGAAGTCTGGGATAATTGTAGCAATATCTTTGCTTTGAGATAATAAGCGCCCCACTGGCTGCATCGATGTCTCGAGCCCTTGCAAATGGATATGTACCGAAGATGTGACCTCATGCCGTAGTTACGCCCGTAGTGTTAACGTAGTGTTAAACAACAAGATAACTGATATATGGGAGTGGAGTCGTTTTAATTGTATAAAATAAACTTAGACGCCTATTTTATTTTTGAACTCAACGACTCCGCTAATATATTTTTTTGAATCGCTCCTTATAAATTACCCTCAGCAGTGATTAATTAAATGATAATTCAATTTTTCTTGCTTTGTTTTTTGTGCAAAACTGAAGAACATAAATTGTAACAAAGACTAAATTTATGTAATTGAGATAAGCTTTAGATGAATGATCTGTGTTTTGCTCTCTCTATGTTACTATTATTTAATGGCAACATAATTTCCGTAAAAATAAATTGTGCACTTTTTTCTTATCTGAAGCATTTATTTAATCTTAATTAACTATAGTCTGACACAAATAAACATTTTCAGCGGTGTAATTGTTGGGGAGGAGGGAAAACAGCCTGTAAAGTGGGCGATATAAAAGTATATTGCCGTTTCTGGGAGACATATAAGTTTATAAAAACTTTTCCGCTGGAAAAACATATTTTAATATTTTTCGTTTCGAATAAAACGGTTTACGACCCGGGCACTATGAATGCACGACTCAAGATTAAATATTATTTCTGCAAAACTCCCGAAGACGTTTTATAGCTTGAAAAGTGGCTAATTTTAGTCTCACGTTTAAATTAATAAAATCTAATTCATGTTATGTTCGTAGACGTAATTTTCATGAGTTATTGCTTCCATATCCAACTCTTTATAAAATGCTCATTAACTTCATCTATATAATAGGTGTTCAATAACACGAGGCCTAAGACAAGTTCCAATGCGATCCAAAACACTACGGCCTTATATGCCTATTGTATTCCCCCATACTTATTGTATTCCCCATGCCTATTGTATTCCCCAGATTGTTCCATTCAAGCAAATAGATCCAGACCGTGTATTAGGTCCAGAAATCTATGTGTCTTGTGATTTGGTGGAAGTCCCCAGCTGTGATGTTTATTCTATTGCGTGCGATTGCTTCGCAGTGGAAGATGATATGACAGGCAGTTTCGTCCTCTTCGTTACAGAGTATGCATAATGCTTCATCTGTCCGCATGCCCATCTTCTGCAGGTACTCGCTTAGTCCGTTAAGAGACCTTTTATAGTTGCAATCTGTTTCCTAGATACTTGCAAAAATTCAGTTGTTAGGGTGTAAGATATCTAATCACACATTCGTTTGCTGTGCTTGTGCGGGTCCATTCTAATTAGTGACTCTTATTGGTCCACTATATGTATATCTCAGACATAAGATCACACTTCGGAAACAAAATCAGACCGCGGAAATAGCTAGAAGGGTAGGACTGAGCTAGGCTGCGTTTGGAAAGCTAGGATTCATTCTGAAAAAACAGATATCCCTCGAAACCTTAAGTGTAAAGTCTACGATACATGTATCCTGCCAGTAACAACAAATGGCCTCGAGACAATGGCACTAACTATAAAAAGTGCAAACAAACTCCGAACAATACAGAAAGCAATGGAAAGGATAATGTTAGGTATTAGCTTAAGGGATATAAACGAGGAAATACAAAGAAGATCCAAGGTCACAGATGTTATACAACGCACTGCTCAACTCAAATGGAGTTGGGCAGGACACGCGGCCCAACAAGATCCAGCCAAATGGACCAACAAAATAATAAAATGGTGACCCAGAAAAAGTAAGCGATCTACAGGAAGACCTCACAAAACGGTGGAGACAACATCGTGCAAAACGCGGGAAAATCTGGATAAGAACTGCACAGGACAAACAGACATGGAAGGAATTGGAAGAGACCTACATCCAGGAGTGGATGACACTAGGCTGATGAAGAAGATTCGTCCACTCAGTTATTACTTTACGGGCCAAGGATTCGGTAGGACTACTCGTTTGGAATTGGGAGCTCTGCAGCAGCACCCTCTTTTGCAAGTGAATCAACCTTTTCGTTTCCCTCTATGTGCCTAGATACCCACGCAATCGTAAGACGTGTCAGACGTTTTAGGTACTGAAACCACTCCTAAATTATCCTAGATTTTAGACTATAACATTTTTAGGACGTTATAGGACAGTGGTGGCGAAATTTTATTGGCACGCGAACAACTTCTAACGCATGCCCTCTAAACTTGTTAAACTATCTCTTCTAAAATAAATTTTTAAATTTCCCAATTTACTTTTGTGTAACATCAATGGTGTAAAATATAAGACGTGTTCAAAATCCGTCGATTGGTTTGCCCGTAATTGCAAAAGGCGCACAAAAAAATTCAATTTAAAAAAAGTCGACAAAGCCGTATTTACAAAGCTACAATTTCGAAATTTGGGAATTTGTGAGATCTCGTTAGAATATTAAATCATAAAACGTTTTATCAAAATTCGTCGATTGGTTTGCTTGGTTTCAAAAGGCGCACAAAAATTTCTAAAATTCACGAAAGCCGTATTTACAAAGCTACAATTTTGAAATTTGACAATTTGTGAGACTTCGCAAGAATATCAAATCATACCAAGTTTCATCAAAATTCGTTGATTGGTTTGTGCGTAATTGCAAAAGGCGCACAAAAAAATTACAAATTTCAAAAATTCACAAAAGCCGTATTTACAGAGCTACAATTTTGAAATTTGGCAATTTTTGGGACCTTATAAGAATATCAAATCCTACAACGTTTCATCAAAATGTGTTTGCCTGTAATTGCAAAAGGCGCACAAAAATTTCCAAATTTTACCAAAGCCGCATTTACCAACCTACAACTTTTAAATTTGGTAATTCGTGATATCTTGTAAGAATATCAATTCATACCAAGTTTCATCAAAAGCGGTCAAATGGTTTGTCCGTAATTGCAAAAAACCACAAAAAATTACAAATTTCAAAAATTCACAAAGGCCGTATGTACAAAGCTACAATTTTGAAATTTGAGAATTTGTGAGATCTCGTATGAATAGCAAATCATACAACGTTTTATCAAAATCCGTCAATTGATTTACCCGTAATTTCAAAAGGCGCACAAAACACGCCAAATATTCACGCTAATACGGTAACTGATTTTCACTATCACATTGTAAAAGTAGACCTGGCACGTCAGCATTTGCATTTCAAAATGTGAAAATTTAAAAAAATTGACACGCGGCCGGAAAAAGGTTCGCCACCCCTGTTATAGGACATTAGGACGTTTATCGCCACCTGACTATCCGTGAAAATATAGATGTTTGTACTGTTGTGGTCCATTCTTAAATTTTCCTGGACACATGCCTTGAGTTTTTCCGTGATTTCCGTGATAAAAGATCGTGGTGTGCTCCTTCAGTGGCACAGTTACGGTACACCTAGGGCAGGGATCCGCAACCATTTTGCAATCAAGAGCACATTCTAGAACACCTAGACGTTTTCAAGAAGTCCTCATCTGATACATTTGGATTTTAGGAAATTGTCGTTTTCAAGGTCCAACATTTCTAGACAGTTCTTCTGTCCTTACTTGAATAAGTTGTGCAATATATGCCGCAATTTTGGTTACGTTTACACGTTGGCACACGTAAAACGGTCAGCGGGCGCCACGGTGCGCCCGCGGGCATAGGGTTGGGGACCTCTGGCCTAGGGGATAGTCCACATACTCCAGCGCCAGTTGCATTGTCCTTCTTGTCGTCGTCATAATACCACTTTAATTGAGTTTTATATAATTTCACAACAAATTTCATTAATTGGTCAAATATTAAAAAGATTTCCAACGCGTTTTCTTAATTTCTTTTTGAAACTTTGTGCTACGAGAGCTCATATATGGGATGTTATGCAATGTATAGAATAACTTTAGTGACTGTGTGGGTGTAGTGTGTGAAATGTTATATGTAAATAAAATACTGTTTGTTTTGATGGTAAAAGTGTGACCTAAAAGCAAGTAGTTTATTTAATTATTGTTTGTGTATGTGCATGGGAAAATGTAATGCGCACTTCCTTTTAAAAACGTTATGTGTGTTACGTGATACTGGAATGAAATTTGGTCCGATTAGCAAGAAAATAGCAAAATTAGATGGTCGGAATAAATGGATTAGTGTTAATTGATGCGAAAAATTTAATTTGCCATTATATGCGTAGTTGTTTTTTTGGGGCAAACATAGTTGTTTATTGCAACATTCTCTCTAAATTTTCCATATTAATTTCAGTTTTATTAATAGATTGGCAACAATTTAATTTCGTTTTCGTGTCCCTCAGTCTCGTTTTAAAAAAATGGAACAATGTGTGATTTAGAAACTTTTTTCATCTTCAATTCAAATATATTGTGCTGTGAACTGGACTCTACTTCTATATTCTATATGCGTTGGTTAATCCGGCACATTCAGTAATCCGACACTCTGGGGGAAATACGTGTCATTTCTTTACGTTGCCCAGACAGACAAGATAAACCAAACAAACCAGATAGACCAGACAGACCAGACAGACCAGACAGACCAGACAGACCAGACAGACCAGACAGACCAGAGAGACCAGAGAGACCAGAGAGACCAGAGAGACCAGAGAGACCAGAGAGACCAGAGAGACCAGAGAGACCAGAGAGACCAGAGAGACCAGACAGACCAGACAGACCAGACAGACCAGACAGACCAGACAGACCAGACAGACCAGACAGACCAGACAGACCAGACAGACCAGACAGACCAGACAGACCAGACAGACCAGACAGACCAGACAGACCAGACAGACCAGACAGACCAGACAGACCAGACAGACCAGACAGACCAGACAGACCAGACAGACCAGACAGACCAGATAGACCAGACAGACCAGACAGACCAGACAGACCAGACAGACCAGACAGACCAGACAGACCAGACAGACCAGACAGACCAGACAGACCAGACAGACCAGACAGACCAGACAGACCAGACAGACCAGACAGACCAGACAGACCAGACAGACCAGACAGACCAGACAGACCAGACAGACCAGACAGACCAGACAGACCAGACAGACCAGACAGACCAGACAGACCAGACAGACCAGACAAACCAGACAGACTAGGCAGATTATTTATTTGTTTACATAAATTTATGCCAGCACTCGGTCTGGTGTGCACCATGCTCATACACATACACATGCAGTGTATTACTAATATTTGTAATTATATAATTTTTTTGGCTACATCATAGTTTTCTTATGTTCTGCCCTTTTATTCTATTTTTTTATTAATTTTTTGGGAGATCGTTCCATTTACATTGTTATTAATTTCATTAAATTGCTCCTTGTTGAGCGCGCAGGAGCTTTCTGCTCCGTCGAATCTTAGTTTTATTCTCCTCCATTCAAATTTGATGGAGCATTTGAATAGGACGTGAGCGGCTGTCTTCCTCGCCACATTCGCAATAAAGGTGATTGTCTTAGGCCGAATCTGTGGAGGTAAGCCTGGAAATTACCATGCCCGGTAATAAGCCGCACTGCATGGTGTGAGAGTTCATACCAATCCATTTGCTGATGGACTTTATAAATTGTTTGTTCCATTGCCTGGACAATGTTCCAAAGATGTTGGTCGTCTAGGGACCGCGTTAAACAACTATTGATTCATAATGTACATTAAACATCTCTCCTATTGCGTTCATCCTCTTTTATCAGTATATCATCATCCTCTCTCTCTCCATGCTGCTCCCTTCGGTCTTCTGTCCACGCTGTTCCTCCAGTTTTTCTCTTCTTCGCCTCAAATCCTTAAAAATGGAGATTTTTATCTCTTATCAGGTCTCTGTTTGTTATGTCTTCTTCTCCAATACCCAACTCCACTACGTCTGCTTTGACTTCTTTGAACCATGTGGGTTTTGGGATTTTTGTCAAAAAACATTAATTTTTTTTGTCAGCCTTTCATCATTAATTCTTTTCAAATGGGCATAGAAGCTTGCCCTTCTCTTCCTCATAGTATCTCCCACTTTCTCAATTTTATCATACACTTCTCTATTACTTCTAAGCTTCCGAGTTTCAAATCTCGGTCCAAGCACTCTAATGGTTTTTCGCTCCTTTCTTTTTTTTTCTTTGCTATAGCTTCCATTTCTTTGTTAGTGCTCATCGCCAAACATTCAAATGAACAAACATATAGACACTCTGGCTTAATCTCTGTCGATGTTAAAACTGGGATTGTATGTTCCAGAATGTGTATTAAGCCGCTCCTAACATGGAGGACAGATGCTGTTTGTAGTCGCTCCTCAGGAGTTCAGACGCTACGGTTTGTTAGTTTTTGATCGGCTCTGTGTAGTATTAAAACATTAATACGAGAAAATAAAAAACTATTTAGAATTTTGACAGCTGTCAGCCGCAAAGTGGTCTTCCGTGCTTTATTACATGCTCAGGCACTTAAAACATATGCTGATGTCTTCATACCCAGAAGCTTCATTAACCAGGCTGTTTGCTTTTTCGTTGACTTAAAGGCCTGTATGCGGCTTGACCCAATGCAGTTGCAGTATAACTTTTCTGAGTAGCTTCCTTGAGTAGCAGCCATGTGTCAACTAGTAACTCTGTTGGAGATTTCAAGAATCGTTGAGCATCGAGAGCATATTGACTGTCTGAGAGAATCGAACATTCCTCTATATCAAAAGTTCTTCGCCAAATGCTCGTTTATTGCAATTACTTCTTTTTCTTCTTCTATAGCTCTACAGCCCTGGGTGGGCCTTAGCTTGAGTTACAACATCCTTCCATCTCTCCTTGCTGTTAACTAATTGCAGCCAGTGTCTCACACCTAATATCTTTAGGTCGTCGATGCAGTCATCTCGCCATCTCTTACGTGGTCTACCCCGAGCTCTTCTTTCATGTGGACTCCAGTTCGTCAGTATTTTCGCTCCTCGGGTGCTTTCCATACGCATAAGGTGCAACTACTTATTCCTGAAAAATAGAGCAATATTCTGCTAATATGAAGGTTTCGTGGTGTACCTCCTCATCGTCACGATACACGACATAACCTGCACCTACGCCCGATTCAGCTTTAGAGCCATCTGAGTAAAGAGTGAAACGAAGAGTGTTGTTGGTTGTCTAGTGATCAAGATATGTGATTCAGTTAATTGTGACCGGCTGACTTATTTGCTCTAGATGCTGTTTCTTTTTCATAAGTTCAGGGAGCACGTCCAGTAACTTCTCTAAAGCTTGTTTCATCCATTGCTTTTCTATTTACGTACTGCGACACTTCTTTCGCCCTCACGTGGAAGTCACCTTGACGCGGTGTGAGGGCTTAGTTTCGCAATGAACTATTGGACGATACTGACTGCAGTCCAACTCCGGTCAGAGCCGTCAATGGGGAGCGAACAACTAAGAACTTCCAAACCCCTCTTCAACTTTGGATAAAGGTGTCATGCGACCCGTGCCGAAGCGACCTTGGTGGTTAAGGATAACCTTCTTCTTAAGTACCATGTCCTTCTAGAACGTTGGTCACCAACAAGGCTATCCTTAATCTGTCGACGACAAGTCTGAACGGAGAGCTTGAGTTGAGTTTATGCCAGTCACGTAGATTCTGGAGCCATGATCCTTTTTTGCGGCCCGGCTTTCTTTTATCATAATTTTTTGCCTGCATGATGTTCTGCAGTAATCGGTATTTTTCGTCTCTCATAACGTGCCCGAAATATTTCAGTTTCCTTGTTTTAATGGTGGTAAGAATTTCGGTGGATTTATTCAAACGTTGGAGTATTACCAAGTTGGATACTTTTTCCGTACATAAAACTTTTAATATTTTCCTGTAAGCCCTTATCTCAAAGGCTTCAAGTCGTCTTTCTTCGTACTTGTTTATAGTCCAGGCTTCTGTACCGTACAGCAGGGTGGAGAAGACATAACATCTGAGAAGTCGGATTCTTACAGTTAACTTCAGATCTCTACAGCACAAGACCCTACTCATGTTTTTAAATGTTGCTCGAGCCTGCTCAATCCTTGATTTCACTTCAGTTCACCTTCAAGGACAACCGGCCACCTCAAACGGAGCCTTCCTGATACCTGGCGACATCAGAGAGTATCGAACCTTGCCATGTCAAGCGTCTCTGATATGGAGGACCTTTAATTCCCTAGCCATTCGTGGGATTCGTATGCCAAAAAACACGATAATGAACCCTAGTGTGCGGGATCTCACCGCCATAGATACTGGACCAGATGGAGCGTGAGCGTCACCATCCCATGGACGATGCAGAGGTAGTAGCGGTAGCTACGGCGGTCTCTCCCTCGGAAGTTACGCCACTTCCTTGGTTGAAAAGACAGCAACAGCGACCACTCCCTCTGTTGAAGCCACAATGGCCGAGAACGAGGAAGTCAGCTCAAATTACCGAGAAGACGACCTAGACCTCACACTCGTAGATATCAGCAGTCCTGCCATGAATTCTGAGGTAGAGGAAGACGTCATTCTTGCCGAGATAGAAGAGGACTTGCCGCTTCCTGTCATAAAACAAAAATGATTGCTGGTCATTTTTGCGTGGCACGTTTAGAGGAAGAGGGTGGGGTACAATAGCAGGTCGCAGTACAAGTCCTCACCGCCAAAACTACAATCTACTTCTTTCAGGCGTAAGTCGATTCAGATAAGTCCCGATATGACGCAGGCGGCCTCAGTCGACACAGGTCGGTAGTGTTTGGCGGTAGGCTTTGGCTTTTTCGGTAGGCTTTGGCGGTGCTTTTGGCGACGTAGCGACTCTGTAACCAGTCGCTGCGTCGCCAGCAATTTTGGCAGACCAGACGGAGCAGAAAGACATACCAAAGAGACCAAACATACCAGGCTGGATCGACCAGACCGATCAGACGACCGATCAGACCGACCAAACCCACTCACCCGACCAGACCGACCAGTTCAACCATACCGAGCAGACCGACCAGTTGAACCATACCGACCAGAGCTACCAGATAGACCAGGCAGACCAGACCGACCAGACCAAGCAGACGGTAATAATTTCATATTGAAAAACAATGAGACTTGAGTCTTTGAAATAAGAAATTACATTTAAATATATTTTAAAATGATCAGTCGATTTTATATAGACTCACTTTATATAATGTTTTTCGGTCGCCCGGTATACTTATAGACTTAATGAAAGTTATTAAGCTATTAAGCAAAATGCGTGGTTTAAAACATTTACAGTGCATTAGCGTTTAACTTCGTAAACAAACTCGATAGTCTAACAGTAATATTTAGATTTCAACTCGTCGCCGCAAATTATTTATGGCTTCATTGCAATCACTAAATAATCGCAGTATCGGTAACACAACGTCGAATTTACATTAAGAAAACCTTAGAAATCTGCGATATTTCCTTGATTATACAACATAAGTTAAAAAAATAATTCTTTGTCGTAAGTTTTAACTAGAAAAAAATATAAACACATATATATCATGCAATCCTTTTTGGATTTTCTTTTCTAATTCTAACAACAAAAATTCTATATCGTTAAATTATCAACTAGTATACATATTTGAAATATTCATAGACATTTAAGAAACTGGGTCGCAGAAGCTTAACTAATTTAGAAACCCTTTTGCAAGAAACCGATAAATACCACCATTATTTATTTTTACAACTTGAACTTAAAGCCACATCCACTAGGTTATTCACAATAAATTCTCCAACAGCTCGATGGTCTTAAATATATTGCAGCGAGTTTACCTCATTTACTGAATAATAGATTCACGTGGATTAAACCCCGAACAGGACGAGAAGGCATCTATTGATCTCTTCACTTCGCTCCCTAGACACAATACATCATAAAAATGGTCAAGCTAGGAGAAACGGAAAGGTAAAGTGATAAAGCAGATTGAGAGAAAATAGAATTACAAGAATTTTACGGCCACTATATAATAAATTAGACTCTACCTGACTTTTATGATTTGTATGCTGAAATACCTAAGTGTTATTTAGTTGTTTGGAAATCAATTACCTTTAATTCTTTTCGCGAAAATGAACGACAATTTTTGAATTATATAATCACCGTCTTTCTAATTCCATTCTGGTAGAACTAGAACAAACTTTCTTTGTTTGAACTATTTTTACAGCAATAAAGAAGCAAAAGCCTTGTTCTATAAGGAGACGAATAATTTCATCCAAGGGTAATACAATGTGGAATTAATCAAAGTCAAGATCAATTAGTCAAATTAGTTATGTAGATTGAGAACTTATAGTCCAATCTCGAGAGTAATAAAGTAACACTAACTACATTATCAATCAATTAATATAATCACACACTAATTTAATAAACTATTCTCTATAATATCCTAGTTCTAAACAAGGGTGTTAGGTGAACATTCGAAAAAACTCAAGAGGTTATTCCTTGGCCTATTCCAGGGGTCGGCAAAGTGTGATTCGCGAGCCACATGTGGCTCTTTTGGTGTGAGCTTATGGCTCTTCAGAAACATATCGAAAAAAAAAAAAAAAAAAAAAAAAAAAACAGAACTGCCCCTTTCTTAGCTTATTGTCTTAGGACAATAAGCAATACGGCGAGTTTGGGCGGCCGTCGGGACGGTCGCAAACGACCTTCGCGCGATGCCGCTTGCAGTAAAAGATGAAAAGTTCAATTCCCTGCAAGAATCGCGCGAAACCGTTCCCGCAGAGTTCAAGTTGGCGATTCCGTGGGAGTTTTCCTGGACGTCCAAAAAACTCCGTTTTATGGCGTCACGACGCCATCTTCTACGCAATCGGGATTAAACTCCCAAACAAACTAAAAGGTTCTATGGCCGATCGAACGGCGCCGGTCCGGTTCCGATCCGTCAATTTGTTCGGACGCCCTAGGGATCCCCGCAAAACGCCTCTGGTTTTTCTCACTTTTTGCGCATTTTTCTCTTCAAACTGCCGCAGAATCGCAAAAAGTCGTCGCGGTTTAAAAATTCTTGCCGGAACGGCTGCGGGCGAGTGTTCCGAAGAGAACGAACCCGACCGGCGACCTGGGGCCCATCAAATTAGTCCGCCGGCGCCGCCGCCAAGTTCTTAACTCACAGCCACTCTTTTTCACAATTATAAAAATTAACCAGATAATGTGAATTAAATCAAAAGCTTACCATTGTATGCCAAAACTACAACATATAGGACAAAAAAAATGTCGTAAAATGTATGACAACAAGTGGAGGACGCTAAATTAGCATCAGTCATATCAGTAGCTGTCGATGAGTCTTCTGACATAATGGATACAAGTTGTCATTTTTGCTCGCCATATATCATCAGTTGGTTCCAAAGAAGAACTCCTGGAATTAATGCCACTCAAGGGTAAAGCACGAGGAGAAGATATAGAAAATGCAGTGAACGAATGTCTGAATAAGAATCACATCGATCTTATTAAAATAGTGTCAATTGCAACAGATGAAGCTAAAAGTATGGTGGACAATAATAAAGGATTTGCCACAATTTTAAAAGACAAAATTGATCATGACGCGTTAGCTTTCCATTGCATAATTGACAAGAAAGCACTTTGCGGACAAACATTTACAGATGATATGGGTAAAGTTATGGATTTGGTCAGGGCCGGAAAGGCCTGGGTGGCTCCCCATAAACCCAGGGCCCGGTATGGGATATTGATAATTGTAAGTTCTGGACAGAAAGGAATGATAATATAATTTATTGTCATTTTTGACAGTTTTTATCAGCTATCGTCATTGTGGACAGTAATTAACATTTTTGATAATTATTATCAATTTTGACAGTTATTCCAATGTTATTTGACAATTATAAACTATTTTACGATTATTACCACTTTTGACAGATTGAAATTATAAATGTAGCTTTAATGCTTATATAATAACAACTGATTAGACAAATACACATAATTATCTAAAGATGCAAAGAATGTTATTGCCATTTATGACATGTTTTGTGAATATAGGTTTGACAGACTTATGGCCAAATTCCGATGAACTTAACGTAACGGGACGCGACAGGACGTGACGTGACGTAAAACATAAACACGTTGTTTTATATGCGGCCGAATACGGCCGACGCGATGTACGTTTCAGAACTTAACGCAACTGTCAAACTTCGTTGCGCGTTACGTTAAGTCGAGCTGATTCACATAAATATTTTTGCCAATCAACAATCTCGATTCTTGCGCGCATGCAATCGAATTCAAGAGTGACATTGGTATTGTGTTTTGTGATTGGTGGTATTATGTTGTGACTTATATTGTGAAATAGCCAGTAACTACAACAACAGAAAGAAAACAAAATGTCGATGGACGTTTGACAAACATACCTTACCGCTAAGTTTATATCAAACGGGCGGTCGCGGATTTTTTTTCGGCATTTCGGCAGCACCGGGTGAAGGGGGCGACGCAGGAAGCCGCGAGTGGTACCGAAATACGCGTAGAGACGGGTGCCGCAAAAGTCGGATTAGGCTGCGCGGTGAGGGGGTATTTGGCAAAAAACCGTGCAAGAATAAAGAGTGGTATTTTCTGACGTCGGCAGCTCGACGGCGACGCCTCGGATCACGAAGCCTTAAATGTAAGAGAGGCGCGGGCGTCCTTGCCGTATGGAATGCGCGCAGTGTCGAGTCGCTGCGCCCAGAAACGGCTAAATTGCAGCGGTCAGACTGACCCCACCTTCCGGCGAAGATTTCGCCGTTTGGACCGATACGTTTCGTACCGTAGCGGCGACTCCGTGATGCAGCGACGCGGGGCAGGTACCATGCGACGCGGAGCCATGTGCCGGTTAACTTGAAATTTCAAAAAACTCGACATCCCGGTGTCCCAATTGGACAATCAAGTTTTTCTCCGTGCAGATTAACAGTTATAAGTGGGTGATTCCGCGACGTCCAATTATGGGTGCCGAAAGCCAAAACACCGTTCTACCATCCACGGAAAAATCTAAAACATTCACCGGGGCGCTGCAAAAATATGGCCGTTTTACTGTCGTCATTTGTTTCCCGCAATACGGCAAGTTTGGGCGGGCGTCGGGACGGTCGCAAACGACGAAGCGCGATGCCGCTTGCAGTAAAAGATGAAACGTTCAATTCCCTGCAAGAATCGCGCGAAACCGTTCCCGCAGAGTTCAAGTTGGCGAATCCGTGGGAGTTTTCCTGGACTTCCAAAAAACGTCGTTTTATGGCGTCTCGACGCCATCTTCGACGCAATCTAGATTAAACTCCCAAGCAAACTAAAAGGTTATATGGCTGATCGAACGGCACCGGTCCGGTTCCGATCCGTCAATTTGTTCGGACGCCCTAGGGATCCCCGCAAAACGCCTCTGGTTTTTCTCACTTTTTGCGCATTTTTCTCTTCAAACTGCCACAGATTCGCAAAAAGTCGTCGCAGTTTAAAAATTCTTGCCGGAACGGCTGCGGGCGAGTGTTCCGAAGAGAACGAACCAGACCGGCGACCTGGAGCCCATCAAATAAGTCCTTGGCGTCCGTGGAAGTGATTGCAAAATCGGCAAAAAAAAAATTGGCTTTAGCACCAGGTGAACGGGGCATCGCCGGACGGTGAGCGACGGCTCTAAAAACGTGGCGCGGCGGCGGTTAGAGGATCCGGAAAAAAAAAATGAGATCCGACGAAAAATGCGCCTCAAAAGTAAAATATTGTGATTTCAGTTTTCGGTCTGGTGCGTCCGAACCTGGGGGAGTCAAGTCGCGAAAACGGCACCGCTCGACGGGGATCTCGGTTCTACACCGGATAAATGTACAATCTCGTTTTGCGCCGCCGCCGCCGCTTCCGTCGGGCCGTTTCCATAATAACCTCGATTTTCGCGTAGGTTTTGGACCCCCCGGAGGGGCGCGGCAGGACAGAGAACGAAACTCGGTCGTCGAAAGTCGCGCAGTTAAAACATCGAAGATCTGCCGCCTAAGGCGGCATAATAAAAGCCAAATTTGAGCATTTTTAAAACCCACGCGGTGCGGTCCCCCAGGTGAAATTCGCGAAACGCCACACGTCGGTCGTCTCAGAATCGATCGTAATTGGCGATTCCGTCTTGACCTGGCGATTCAGGCCTAACGCTTCCCCACACGGACCCCAAAATTTTGCATTAAAAAAATGACTTTTACGGAGGTCGCGGCGAAGATGCTCGGGGAAAATGGAATTTACGTAAGGATTCCGGTAGAAAACTTTGAGACGCGTCCTCCGACATCACTCTCGTCGCTGCGCGACTTTTTTCGGCGACGTTATTCACATTTTTCGGCGAATTCGGGTCCCCTGACTGAAAGGCCGCCTCCAGCGGGCCCCTCAATCGGCCCGCTGTCGGAGAGTCGGTGCATTAGATTCTGGTAACCAAAGAACAGACGAACGATCCCACGTACGGCGATTTTCGATGAGACTTGCGGATCGCGTCATTTAGGCGTCCAAAAATGACGAAATTTTTGCAAGAAAATGTTGAGTTATTTGCACTTGGTTCAAAAGTTATGCAAAAATATGTAAAAGTTAAGTGACGGTCCGACTTGTGGCGACGTTCCGAACACGTCGGTGCTGGTGGCAGGTCGGTGCGACGAAAACTGAGCGAGTTTTGGGCGAAAAAGTGAAAAAGTTGGAAAACTCTGCGCAGCAGCCCCCAGAGACGGTAGAGAGTTGAAATTATTTTTAGAAAATAGTTGCATCTTTTGCAAATAATTTGTGCGAAATTTCGAGAATAGTTGAATTTTTTAAAGTTGATTAATAAATGTTCGAAAAATGTATGTTGGCCAGTACTGCCACTGCGTCTTGGCATAACTCGTCGTGTTTCTTGGTTTTCTAGATATTCATCCTAATATTGTCGAAATCAATGTTTTTGGTGTGCATTCAGTCTTGAACATCGGATGCAAATAAACTTGAAAACGTCGTCAAAAGTCTGGCTTGCGGCAGCCCCGCAAGCTGCTGGGTCGCGCAGGATAGGTCCCAGCTGACAAACGCCACCTCAACTATATGGCCAGTCCGACGCTGGATTTGGTAGTTAAACCAATAATATTATAGCAAAGACTTTTTGAAAAGAAATATCCGTGGCTCTTGATCCAGTTTGAAATCATTTTAAATAAAAAAATTGGCTCTTAAGTTTATAGAGTTTGCCGACCCTTGGCCTATTCTAAGAACATTTTGTCTTAAGATGATTTCTGAAAAGCCGTTTGTTTCGAAGTTACAGGGTGAACAAAATTTGCGACAGTAACAACATGTAAAGTGGCCCAATCTACAATAAGTGTTCGAAATGACTTCCTCCAGTTACAGATACAAGCATTCAAACTTCTCGTCATTGAGTGCAGAACTCTTCCAAACACACTAGGGTTGTTTCTAATTGAGTTACACCCAGCATTATCCGATTTCGCAATTACGGCCGATACAAATAATGATCACTGATGAGACGTATTCAAATGGAATCCACTTGAACGTTAACCCCTTGACATACGAATAAAATTTGCGTTGACGTGTCCATATACATGTGATCTTATCACCTATAGATGACGTCATTGTATGTCAAAGGGTTAATAGATAAAACAGCCGTTCCAATTTATCGTCAACCATTTTTTATACTTGATAACCTCATTGGCGTACGCCATACTTTTATTTACATTAATTTCAAGAAATATCGAATACGGTTGTCGCAAATTTTGTTCACCCTGTATCTTCGAAACAAAACGTTTTTTTAGAAATCATCACAGAACAAAATATTCTTAGAATAGGTGTAACCCCTTGAATGTTAGCCGCATGTTTCCCTAACACCCTGTATAATTAGTTTAGACGTCTAAGCCGACCAATTCAAAAGAATATAGCGCAATATTTAGTATAACACAAATTATCGTAATAAATCCAGTTTAGATATAAATGCGTGTTTTCTTGTGGCTGTTTATTGAAAGCAATTTATTTGGTTTAATGTAAATAGCGAAAACGCCTACAAGTAGATCCATTATGATCTCACAAAGTGATGGAAAATTACCTCGGCGGTAACAATTTCAAAATCTAGTTTATATATCAAGCTCACTCGCATGAAAGAGCGCTCGCAAAAAATGACCGTCATTACTCATACTTAGCTTTTGCACCTCTCTCACCTTTGTCTAACCTCCACACACAAATTATTTGAACAGTTTACATTATCTTTTATTGCCGCTTTCTAAATATATTACCGCACCATTCCTCAAGTGAGATATAGTTTCAAATTATATAAGCTGATCCTATATAACCTGAATTCTAGACAACTATCAATATTGTTTTTTCTTTGTGTTATGTTTGAGTGACAAATCCCAAAGGATAAATTGCGCTTGGAAAGATGAGATATTATTGTAAGGGGAGATGTGATGCTTTCCGGAGAGAAACGCACAGCGTCGGACCGAACAAGAAATGCGATGCCATTTCAGACTGCATTTAATCCAAACGGACACAATGCGAAATTAAATATCAGTCCGGATGAGGCGGAATTAAAGCGAAAAAGCTTGTTTAGGTAGAATTTCCGACAATGAAAATATTGGAGTAATAAATTGGTGGTATTATGTAACACGACGAAAATGGGTTTCATTCACGACCTAATTAAACCTCCCCAACAATAGGAATATACACGTATAATACCGGAGAAATATTTTTAATAACGACAAGCTATAACAATAGAAAATTTGTGTGAAAACGACAATAAGTGTAAATGAACGACAAATTTATATTTGTATATAAATATTATTATATACTGTATACATACATATTATATATTGTAAACATACTATATTATATACTGTAAACATACATGAAGAATAAATTTATCTTATGTTAAACAAGACAATCTAAAACCATTCCAATAATCTCTTCAGATAACTTAACATCTTGTTAACTAGGTAGTTAGCAGCATGTTTGCGTCTACTTATCTTATCGGTTTGTTATGTCAGTGTGAATGTCAAAGTAGATATTCCAGACGAAACAGATACTCCAGTCGAGAAGAACTAATTAAGTGAAACAACGCGCTGGGGTAATAAATAGTGAAGACACAACTGGAATTAATCTATCGTTAAATATTCAAGAAGTAGTGTGTGCTTAATGCGTCTTTCATAATGAATTTTACACTATAAACTTGTTTCCCGAGTCGTGAAATAAGTAATTACATACACGCTTAAGTCTTTAATTTTATTTACAATTAAACACGAGTTATTTGCTTTTAAAGGGTAATAAATATAAATTGCACGGTTTGTCTTGCAATTATTAATTTAATTCGTCATAAAATAATTAATATAATTTATCTTAGAATAATTAATATAATTTGTCTTATAATAATTAATATAATTTGTTTTAAAATAGATTTGCTTTAACACTTTGATGGCCTCTTCTAGTTCTAGCCGTATCTTGTCTTAACAAGGCCAAAACTTCAACCGATTGTATTTGCTCTATTTAGTTCAAAATGTAATTACTAAAAATGTTGTTATGCAATTAGTAAACATTTTGTAATGTAATTAGTAAAACTAGTAGGACCTTAATTGTGTATTTTAGTAAACCAGAATATGAACTTATTATTAATCTATGTAAGGCGAGTTGCTTAGACTTTTGTTTGTAGACATGACTAGTTTAGACATCTACTGCTGTTAAAATTAAGGAATAAAACCAAATCTGAGCATATCACAAGTATTATTCCATCTAAAGGCTAATGCTTCATGTTGTTTTTAAATCTTCTCTGAGCAATAAACAAACTTGACCAAAACCAAAACCTCTTTAAAGAACAACGTTGTCAAGACTTTAAATGCAGATAAAATTGTGAATATTTTCTCCTAATTGCTAGATAGCTAGTCCAAATTTTTGCAATTCATTTTTGTAAACCTAGTCTTGTCTGTCTGGTTGGGATGCAAATGATTGGTAAAAGGGTCCCTAGGGTAGCCCAGGGTGCCAATCACTAGGCTACAGTAAAACCCAGAGAAACGGCCACAGTCTATCGAAGACAAACCGACAAATCCTACCTACACGTCCGTGTCGTGCACCCCGGGCAATGCAGTGCACACACTAAAGTGTGCGTAATGTAGCATGGGGAGGATGTAAACAGGGGAGGGTGAAGGCAAGCTTCCGACGCCTTAAAATAGGAACCCAATGGCTAAGGAATGATAACCTCGAAAGAAGAGTTCCTGTTCCTCCAAGCTTGGGGGTTGGGCAGGGGGTTAACAACCCGCTCCCGGAAAAAATAACTTGTTACGAGACCAAAAATCGAATAAAGGATAATGATTTTAAATTATTTACATGGAATGTTAGAACCCTATATAGAAATGCTTCTATACGACTCCTGGTGCTGCCATCCAAGAAATGCGTTGGACTGGGCAACCTATAATCCAGAAAAGAAAGCATGACATATATTATAGCTCTCATCCAACTACACACCAATCTGGCACTGGATTACTGGTGGTAAACAGAATAAAAATATGTGGTCATGGGATTCAAAGCAATCAATGAAAGACTCTGTGTACTTAGACGGAAGGGCAAATTTTTCAATATGAGTGTCATTAATGCCCATGCACCCACAGAAGACAAGTCGGAGGAAGAAAAAAACCAATTCTATGATGAATTGGAGGGTGCCTACGATGAATGTGCAGGCAATGATGTAAAGATAGTCATTGGGGACCTCAACGCCAAAATAAGCAAGGCAGCAGAAGAATATTCTTGGGTTTGAGATATCGAGGCCAAGAAATGATTGGTTTGACGAACAATGCCAAGAAGTCACTGACAGAAAGAACAAGGCATATAAAAAGAAACTACAACGCAGAACCAGGGAATCTGAAGGAATGTACAGAAGAATGAGAAGAGAAGAAAAAAAGGTACTTAAGAAGAAGAAGAGAGAATCCGATAACAGAGTCATAGAAGAGATAGATGTACTCAGAACGGAAGACAGAACTCATGACAGAAGTCAAAACGAAACTCGAAAATTCTATCAAAAGATTAACAAAATGAGAAAGGAGTTCAAACCAAAAATAAACATGTGTAAGAATAAGCAGGGAGATATACCAAACGTCAGGGATGACATTATTTGAAGCTCGAAACAAAGACTAAGTCGAAGACCCTAACATTGATGACATCCGGAAAGCGATAAGGCGTCTAAAAAACTATAAAGCACCTGGCCAAGATGGAATGCCCTCAGAACTGTACAAGCAGGGTGGAGACACCCTAGAAAAGGCGCTACTTGAAATAATATTAAAAGTATGGCATCAGCAACACATGCGGAACAAGTGGCAGGTTGGACTGATCTGCGGAATACACATGAAAGGGGATCTACTTGAGTGTGGTAACTACAGGGGCATAACACCGTCTATAAAATACTAGCATACGTCATCGCAGAACGTATCCAAGTATACGCGGAACCCAGACTTGGAACATATCAATGTGGTTTTAGACCTGGCCGCTCTACAACGGATCAGCTTTTCATTTTTCATCAAATTCTAGTAAAGACCAATGGATTCAAAATAGGTACCTTCTATTTTTTCATCGATTTCAAGGCAGCTTATGATAGTATATTATGATAGTATATTAGTATGGCCATTGATGATGAGTCTTGTCTGTCTAGTCTTGTCTGTGTAGTCTTGTCTGTGTAGTCTTGTCTGTGTAGTCATGTCTGTGTAATCCTATCTGTGCAGTTTTGTCCTCTAGTCTTGTCTGTCTACGTCATGTTGAAACGTCATATTGAAACAATGTCATGTTGAAAGACTAGATATTTAAATTTATTCAACAATCTCTCGTTAACTAGACTAAACTGACTAAATAGAATAGGCAATCAAGACTAATGGCTTGATCACACGTACCGAGTACAGCGGCGAGACAGTAAAATGTCATTCGGCCGAGAGAGTAGAGTGGGCGAGTAGGTGTTCACACGCTTTAATTTTTTTGCCGGGTGAGACAGTCAGTGATCATGATGGATAGTAAAAGGTTGATTCTAAAATGCACTAAGATGCTTATACCTCATTTGGCGAACACCTCTTGGCGAACACCTCTTCCATTTCATTGAGCCATTTTATGTTGGAAACATATACATTTGTTACGGCTGCACCCGATTTCTTTGACTCCTGCACTTTTTTCTTCTCCTGGCATTAAGTAGATCTTAAATTTTTTATTTTGTTTTTTACTTCCGTCACCCCAAAGCCTTCAATATCCATTTCTCTCGAAATGGATATGTATGCCGTATCACCTTCAGTTAGTGTTCCCACAGAAGCTTTTAGTTTATCTGGAGGCCCCTTGGCCAAATCTTATGTTTTATTATTACTAGTTAAACATATCATTAGTAATGTGATAGGAGCTGAAATTGATGATGAGCCTGCAGCAAAGAAAAGAAAATCCATAAACACAGTTGATGATGTTAAGCTATATGCTTCAGAGTTAGTTGTATATGATAAACATAATAGATGTTTATTAAGTGATGCAGATTATGAATTAGCTCTCCAAGAAGTTAATAGTAATAATAAAAATTCTCCTAGAAAACATTCCACGTGGGAAAGCAGAGAAGATTTGGGTGACTGATTGCATTTATCAAAGGCCCCAGCATCAAATTTAAGTTAAATTGGTCACAACAACCTTCTGATAAATTTGTTGAAAGACCAGCTCCTTATCCAACCAATCAAACTAAATAAAATATAATAGCTCCAGCATCAAATCAAGAAAACCTCCAAATTGTATACCAATTTGTATACAACAATAATTCTCGCCAACAAACTGAGGCATGTGATGATTTGCACTGCCCTTGGTGTAGCCTAAACTGCAACGAACTATACACCCTATTAAAACATTTAAAACCATGTCATTCTCGCTTCACTTTCACCTATGTTCCTATATCCATTGGAGCTAGGATTGATGTAGCAATAAATGAATTATATGATGGTTCTTACACAGGCTCGCCACATGACTTAATAACTCAACCCTCAGTTTGTGCTTTCTCCAGAAATGGACCCGTTCGTAGAGCTAGTGTGACGCATATACTAGTATGTCATCCAAAAAGACTCAAACCAAGCCTCTCTGAATTTTTAGAATTAGATGATTGTGAGTATGATGGTCAAAGACCTTTTATTACAGGTCATAATAGGTTGTATCATCACACATCTACCTGTCTTCCCACTTATCCAAAAGAGATGGATATTGATTCTGAAGGAGAAAATGATCCTGAATGGTTGCGCAGTAAAACTATGCAGATGATTGATGTATTTACCGATGTCAATGAAGGAGAAAAAGAGTTGATGAAGATGTGGAATCTTCATGTAAAGAAGTGTGGGTTTGTTGGGGATTGTCAAATTCATTTAGCTTGTACTATGTTTGTTGAACAAAAAGGAAAAGAATTGTTGTTGAAGAATTTGTATCGTAATTTTGTTGTACATATGTGTAGTTTGTTTGATTTCGGATTGGTCAGTGCAGTTTGTTTGTATACTACCTTGAAGAAGTTGCAAGAGATGGTCGGAGAAACCGGACCAATTCGTACCGTTTTGAGGGAATCTCGAGAAACTCAAATGCATAATCTCTTTTTGGCTTATTTTTGTAGTCCTGTGAACTAAAGTCCCACAGACATTCACTTTATATATTTGAAGAAATTTTATTGTTTTTTCATTGTCCCATTTTAACGACATTTTCTTTTCTTTTTTAAGAAACGTAAAACCAAAATTAATTAAAAATTAAATAAAGCAATACTTCATCAAAAGTTTCAATTGTAGTATTTAAAATTAAAACAAACAAACTAGCCACCGTCACCGTACTGACAAAACGAGGAGAGTACTTGTTCAGACATGCCGAGTAGGACAGCGAGTCAGAAGCGGTAGGAGTGGTGGTAGCCTCTCGTCCTGCACTCGGCCTAGTAAATAGAAAGGGGTCCGAGTGACTGTCTCGCCATTTTACTGGGCCCAGCACTCGGCCGTGTACTCGGTGACATGTTACACATGTTGACGAGTTTACTGTCTCGCCACTCTACTCGTTACGTGTGATCAAGGCATAAATGATGTAAATTAAACTAACTGGACAAGGTTTTAGAAGCAGTCAAGAACTTTGTATTATGACCACCAAGACTAGTTGAACAATATTGAAGCGATCGATGACAAAGTAAACTAGATAGACAAGATACAGGACTTTTAAATTATAATTAGAGAGTTCTTAATTTGCAACAATTTCATGTCGAAACAACGTCTTGTTGAGACAACGTCATATTGAAACAATATCACGTAGAAAAAATGTCATGTTGATGCAATGTCGCATTGTAATAACGTCATGTTGAAACAACGTCTTGTTAAGACAACGTCATGTTGAAACAATGTCATGTTGAGACAACGCCATGTTGAAACAATATCATGTAGAAAAAATGTCATCTTGAGGCAACATCGCATTGTAACAACGTCATGCTGAAACAATGCCTTGTTGAGACAACGTCATGTTGAAACAATGTCATGTTGAGACAACATGTCAAGTTGAAAGATTAGATATTTAAATGCATTCAACAATCTCTCGTTAACTAGACTAAACAGACTAAATAGAATAGGCAATCAAGACTAAATGATCTAAATTAAACTAACTGGACAAGGTTTTAAAAGCAGCCAGGAACTTTGTATTATGACCACCAAGACTAGATGAACAATATTGAAGGAACGATGACAAAGTGGACTAGATAGACAAGATAGAGAACTTTTAAATTTGAATTAAACAATTTTTAATTTGTAACAACTTCACGTCGAAACAATGTCATGTTGAAACAACGTCATGTTGAAACAACGTCGTGTTGAGACAACGTCATCTTAAGACAACGTAATGTTGAAACAATATCATGTAGAAAGAATGTCATGTTGAGGCAACGTCGCATTGTATCAACGTTATGTTGAAACAACGTCATGTTGAAACAACGTCTTATTGAGACAACGTCATGTTGAAACAATGTAATCTTGAGACAACGTGTCAAGACTAGATATTTAAATTGACAGATATTTAATTGACTAGATATTTAAATTGACATTAGTCATGACAACGTGTCAAGACTAGATATTTAAATTCTTTCAACAATCTCTTGTTAATTACATCAAACTGACTAAATATAATAGGCAATCAAGACTAAATGATCTAAATTAAACTAACTGGACCAGGTTTTAGGAGCAGTCAAGAATTTTGTATTATGACCACCAAGACTAGATGACCACTATTGAAGCGAACGATGACTAGATGACAAAGACAAGATACGGGACTTAAATTTGAATTAGACAGTTTTTAATTTGCAACAACTTCATGTTGAAACAACGTCATGTTGAAACAACGTCATATGACGTTACCTCATGGTAACGTCATATTGAAACAATGTCATTTTGAAACAATATATTGCAAGTCCTGTATGTCTAGTCTTGTCTGTCTAGTCTTGTATGTCTTGTCTGTCCAGTCTTGTCTGTCTAATTTAGCCTTCTCTGTCTATACTAATCTTGTTTGTCTAGTCTTGTCTATCTAGTCTTGTCTGTCAAGTCTTGTCTGTCTAGTCGAGTTTTGTCTCTCTAGTCTAGTTTCGTCTGTCTAGTCTAGAATTGTTTGTCTTCTTCGGTAGTGTAGTTGACATACCTGCCTTTCAATGCGGGAAACGCGGGTTCGAATCCTGGTCGGTGAAGCGACAACTAAATATAGGGCGGTTTTCACTAATCGTCCGGGCTGCCCACCATGAACGAACGCAAAATATGCGCATTTTAAAGGTGGGGCATACTAAAAGCCAAAATGCCAAACCACTTATAAAAAAGTCTAGTTTGCATTTAAAATTATGAATTTTTATTTGATTACATCGATTCTTCTTAAAATATTTAATTGAGCCTAGCTCTGTATAAATATTGAATTGGTAAAACCATACAACATTATAGATAATCAGATAAACTTAATAAAGACGGAACAAAGCTTGAATATAAAAATATACTCAACCTTTCCGGAACTCTATAATACTAATGAGTCTTTTTAGGACTACCAAAAACAACTAAAAAGATTCATTAGTATTATAGAGTTCCGGAAAGGTTGAGTATATTTATATATTCAAGCTTTGTTCCGTCTTTATTAAGTTTATCTGTATAAATAGTTTTTTGGTTGTAGTGATTTAGCTAATAAAACGTATAATATATTATAATTAATTTTAAAATTAATTTATTATTAATTGTGCCATAAACTATTTATAATAGCATTAAATTATAGTTAATTAGCGACAAAATGTTCAAGTTGAGTTAAATAATAAAGAGAGTTTATTGCGAATAATTATAGTGTCTCAGTGTGTGAAAAAGTAGTTATACTAGTTTATTAATTCGCGTAATGATTAAATTGGATTCGGATTAAATTAAATGGATGTTTAATGAAGTGTGAGAAAATACGTGTGTATTGGTTTTTGGTTGAAACTAGTTTATGAGAGTGTAATTATGTGCACATGCCTGCATATCCGATTAAAATTAAAAAAGGTTCGAGTAGTTCGAGCACCTGGACAATTTTTGTGGATGATGAATAGGCTGTAACTTCCGGCTAACTAAACAACAATGACCGGTGTTTCAAGTGAAGGTGAATGTAGTAGCTAGAAAAGTAAATAATTGCTCGAGGAAAACGCTTTTTATTTGCTTAAGTTTCGTCTGGGCGAAATATTTTTGGGAGAGTAATTTGCAGGTAGTGGAAGGCGTGAGGTCGAACCCGCAATCTTCACGCGGGATCCTCAATTTACACCTTGTTAAAAAAGGTTTTTTTATATTTGATACATTTATATTAATAACATATCGCGATAATTGAGGGTTCGTTAAGTTAAATATTAAACTTTTGCCCGCATTAAAAATAAACTCGATCGACTCGAAAAGTTTTTTTTTTAAACTTTTTATTCTTGATAAAAATTAAAGACTTTGTTATCTGAGTGTTTATAATAACATTAAAAACTTTGTTTCCATTTGAAAATATTGTAATCGCTTTTTCAAGTTTAATTTGTATGTATTTTCTCGCACTTTTATGTTTTCCCGTAACACACAAAGTTACTTAGTCGAGGAAACTATAAAATATAATAATAACACATGACGCCCGTAATGTTTCCCAAGAGGCTGCACATACTTTATAAAACCATGAACGCTTCGTTGTTTACACCACATTTTTTTCTCGATTTGGATGTCTACAGAAGAAACATTTTATTTCTCGACACATTTTATAAACAACTTTTATATAAATAATGTAAACTAGCCTAGATTTCAAGACGACCACCTACCACATCAAACATAAAACTAGTTTATCTAGTCGAAAGCTCTAAGATAATATTTGTCACCCTAGTCGTAACCATTTATTTAAATATATCTGTTCTACTTAGACTTACCTATCTGACAGACCCTGGCTACCTAATCTATCTAAACCAGCGTTTCTCAAACTATGGGCTGTTAATTTTTGCTGCTGATAATTGCTGATAATTTTTTATCGCGAAACTGTTTTCATAAAAATGCACATAAAAATAGCTTTCAAAAGTTTTCCATTTATTGTATACTTTATAGTCTAGGGTATCACACGAGACGAGAGTTCGTCTCAGTTTTAAAAGACGAGAAGAGACGAGAAAAATATCATTCTCGTGTGAAGCCCTACTTTATACAAAGGATTATCGACCTACGAGGTCCTTCTGCCCTTGCATTCACTCATTTTAACTCATTTATAGAAAATTATTTGGGTCGCGTGTATAAAGGTTTGAGAAACGCTGATTTAAACTGTTTATATATTATTGTTCCTCAGCGATTTGACTTTGTAAAAAGGTTAATAGACCATCTTACGGTTGGTTAAGCGCATGCGCATCCGGCAATTTTGAAACGCGGGAATATGAAAGTTTCGGGCACATATTGAGTTATCAGTCAAAAAGTTCGGGTACTTTTTGACGTAAACATGGTGGAAATTGATACATGCGCACAAAAAAATTTCAACTATGAAAAAGTCTATTACTACCAACCTGACAGACAGAAAATGACTTGATAAGAAGATTTCTTAAATTATTTTTCTTTGAATTTGAATTAAATTTCTTTGAAGTTTTATTTTAAACATTTTTAAAAATTTCGCTTAATTTTTGTGTTATTTGCGACAAGAAAATGTGAAAGGGACAAGACAAGCGTAAAACAAAAATATTGTTTTGACATTGTTCAAGGCTGATTATTACGAAGCTAACAGATAAAAAATTACTAGGTAGTAAGCTTTTCGTATAGAAAATTTAATTCTCCACAAATTTTATTTGAAAAATTTTTCAAAATTTCTTTTAGTTTTCGAGTTATTTTCAAATTTTTGAGACAAAAAAAGTGAAAAAAACAAAAAAAATATTTCGTTTCAAAATTGATTATAAGCAACCTGACGGACAAAAAAACACTAAATGTCAAGGTTTTTGACTTTCGCAAATATGAAATCAAATTTACAAAATTTAGAACAAAATCTGTATTATTACAACCGACGCCACAATATTTAATCTCTGTTTAATCTTATTCGTACAGGCTTGTGTGTCTAAAATTGTCTGTGTAGTCTTGCCTGTTTAGTATAGTCCGTCTAGTCTTGTCTGTGTAGTCTAGCTTGTCTGTCCTCCTCGGTACTGTAGTTGACAACATACCCGACTCAAGCAGGAGACTCGGGTTCGATTCCTGGCCGAGGATGCATTTTCAACAAGAGTGGTTTTCATCATCCACAGAGGATATGCACTGTAAGAAGAAGAATTAAATATATGACATTGGGCCTTATGCGTCTCAGTCAAATGAAAACTCCAACGAGAGATACTATAAAAAGATGAAACACTAATGGACGAATATAAAAAAGTTACGAGCTGCAATAAGCAGGGCAAAACAAGTCCACTGGGAAAGAATGGTGGAAGACCTAGACGCAAACATATGGGGAGATGCCTTTGAGCTATGTACAAAGGAACTTAAAGTCCATGCCCCTAATACACAACTACCTATGGAAGACCTCAAACGGGGCAGCCCGAGGTAAATAATATAGCATTATTTACAAAGGTGGAGCTGGTCATAACTGAAAAGTGGATCCGAAAGAACATCAGGGCCAGATGGTAGACCACCCGAGATAACAAAAATTCTAGCTCGCCACCACCACAATTTGCATTGGAGACAACGAACTCTGAACTAATTGCTGGAAATTTACCAAAGAAATGAAAAAACGAGGCTAGTTACTGTTACACAAGAGCAATAAACCAATGTTCTTCCATTCGCCCAATGTTCGCCCATTCGCCCAATGTTCGCCCATTCGCCCAATGTTCGCGCTTAGACACCCCGGGAAAACTCTTAGAACAACTGCCACTGGGCAGACTAAAAAGAGAACTTGAGACTGGAATCGAGTTGACTGTACAGAGAGGGCAGATCCATAATCAGTGCGATAAATGCTGTATTAAAATTCGCCGAGGAGGCTAGACAAGGTCTTGTGTGTAAAGCCACAGTTTCATATTCGTATGTCTTAAAATTTAATAAATATATGCATGCGAAATCCGTATATTCTATTTGAAACACCTTGTATATCGTGGCAGTACAAATTGTAAATTAGAAGCGAGACAAAGGAACCTTGAGAAATACCTTTCTGTATGATGAATTGTTTAATTAACTAGAGGAGAATATTTGAATCATGCATTTATAGATGAGTCCGACATACCCCACTTTGCGGAAAGCTTTTGTGTTCCATATGGGAAGCCTGAAGGTTACTGTAAAGCACGAATAAAGAATGGATAGTGAAGTGGGAGAGTTTAAATCCAAATTGATATTTTGGGTTGGTGTTTGTTAGTCTGGATTTGAGGACGCGCTCGAGGATTGTACCTAAAACTAGTAATACATCGGTAGCTATTTGGGAGGGAACGGATGGTCCATGTTTTGGAATGGCGATTATTATTCCTTTTTCGAACACTTGGGGAACGAACTCTTGTGGAGGCATACGTTGAATGATCTAAAGATGTGGAGATGGGTTTTCGTCGGGTTGGATGATTAAAATCCAAATTGATATTTTGGGTTGGTGTTTGAAAGGATGTACCTTAGTCTGGATTTGGGGACATTCGGAAGGAATGGTTTTGGTCAGGTTTTGGGATGGTGATTATTATTCCTTTTTCCCAAACTTGGGCAACAATTTTTGGTGGAGGAATACGTTGAATATTCTAATTATGTGATGGTCGATTTCGTCGATGGATTTTTTGTATGATATTTTCCTACATTTTGAAATAAATGGTGTTATTTAAATGTCGACTAACATTTCTTATATTTAACATGTTTGATTTATAATTGCCGAATAGAGTTAGAGAAAAGTAGTTGAAGCACCAAAAGGACTAGAAAGGTAGGCGCATTAATCACCTTCGACGAGCGAAATGCTTTTAAACCTTTGCGGACGAGTGTCGGCATATAGTCGCCCAAGTCTTTTTACCGTTCCGGACGCGTGTCGGCATATAGCCGCCCAACCTAGTTCTTAGCTGCAAGGCGTAATATGAAGTGGCTCGCGACATCTGTCGCTTTTTATATATTTTCTATCTTATCCTCCACACGATCGCTAAAAGATTTAGAAATGATACGTTAGATAGTGACAGTTCTGATGAATACTACTTTGATTCTGACAAGACGGAAGATGACAACATTGCTTCATCCAGTGGAATTGAATAATAAAGAATCCACTCACACATTTCAACATTAGCAGTGTAGTAGCAGTCGTGGAGAAGTAATAAAATAAAAATTCAAGAAAATAATAAAAATTCAAGAAAGTAATAACAGTCCTGATAACGAATGGAGGAATGTGACAAATGAGGACGTTTTTAGAAAGAATACCATTTTGATCTGGATTACGGAACCCTGGTCCACAACTAAATCCAAATAACACAGAACCATTAGAGTATTTCAATTCATTCTTCACCGATGAGTTGATCAAGACAATAGTTGCCGAGACTAATCGGTTCGCAAATAATAAAATTCGAGGATGGCATGGCATTTATGGACTGCTGATACAACGAAGGAGTTGCGAGCATTTCTCGGCATAATATTGCTTATGGGGACAATCTTCTTATCTATCTTGCTTATGGGGACTTCCTCACCTAAAGGAGTATTGGTCAACGGACAACAAATGCAGGATCCCAGACTTTGCTGAAATATTCAGGAGAGATTAGAAGTTAGTTTTTATAACGTTCAACGTATTTATTTTCTTCTTATCCTCTTCTCGTGGTATCTCTCATATATCTCAGAATTAAAGCGAATTTGGACAAGGGTAGAGGTCTTTCTGATAGAAAATATTGGTTAAGAAAAGGTCCACGGCCCAAGGTTAAGAAAAGGTCCACGGTGGATGGAAAAATGCATTTAATTCTGCAGCCTGGGAAAATATTATAGAAGAGGTAACTGTCAGAAACTTTGCCCCATACCTATTGCGGCTAGTCCGCAGCTACCTCTCAAATAAGAGAATAATTGAATGTGGCAAATGTGGGATGGAATGTGGTGATGAGGTCGTCGAATGCGAAGTAAATAGTGGTGTTCCACAGTGCTCGGTATTGGGCCCTACTCTATGGAACATTCTATAGGATGGCGTGTTAAGACTCGTTTTCCCCGCTGGGGTGGAAATAGTGGAATACGCCGATGACTTAGCTATAGTTTCAACAGGGAAAACTGAAGAAGAACTAGTGGGAAAGGCAAACATAGCCATAAATCAAGTCGCTGAATGGCTAGAGCGAAAAAACCTTGAGGTGGTCCTTTAAAATTAAAAAAGTGGACATCAAACCGAAACAAGAAGTCAAGTATCTAGGCATAACTATTAACCAGAACCTGTCTTTCATAGCACACCTAAAGAAAACTACAGAAAAGTCCAAAAAAATACATCGGCCCTAGGAAAACTATGGCCTAACACCGGCGGTCCGAAAAGCAGTAAAAGAAGTCTGCTGTGCTCTGTGGTTCACTCTGTACAGAGACAAATGGCCATCAGAGTATGCAGTGCATACAGGACTATCTCAAGAGAATCTGCGCTGGTGATTGCTAGCATCGCCCCGATAGAGTGCAAAATCCATGAGAGAGTCCAATTATATAAGGCAAGGAACTGGGCAAATACGGCAGAAAGAAAAAAATAGCGAACAACCAAATGCTTCAAGACTGGCAAACGTGATGGAGCGTGACCAAAACAGGAAATTGGACAACACTACTGATACCAAAATTCCGTCCGCAAAGGGTTACTAGTGCAAGATGGAAGATTATAATGCATGAATTGACAAGAAGAGGCGTGGCTCCTTATCTACTACGCATGCTGAAGAGCTACCTCGGTGACAGAAGCCTACTATTAGAAGCAGATGGAAGCTCAATGGAGAGGTGTCCCACAAGGTTCAGTTATGGACAAATTGTTTGTCTAGTCTTGTCTGTTTTTTATGCCCAATCTTATATGCCTAGTCTTTTCTGACTAGTCTTGTCTATTCAATTTGGTCTGTCGTATCTTGGCCGTCTAGTCTTTTTATCTAATCTTTAATTTTGTCTAAACAAATAAATAATCCACATAGTTTATCTCAGCCGCTTTGTCTTCACTTGCTTGCTGATACTAAACTTTGTAATTTTTATATAAAATAGATTAAGAGTGCTAATTCTTGACACGTATCTAGTTATTGCTGAACAAGTAGTCAACATATCAACTCTGAAAAGACCACATTTATTATTGCTTTGCTTCTTTGAAAGTCTAATTGGATTCGTCTCCGCTTATCTACTCGCGATAAGAAACAAACTTGACCGAGACTGCCAAGACTTAAAGTGCACTCCGCGTTCTGCATATTTAACCATTCGGTCTCGGGTACCATCGATCCACCCTAAAATATCGCCGTTTATTTTTCTTATATAGCTTACAGAGCAAAAGAACAAAAGCATATTGTTTGAAATAATGGCAAATAGAGTCCCACTATCCAGTAGAGACTGAAATAACTCATTTGAAGTTCCCCTAAAGGTGGAGAATGCATTGTTTAGATAATATATTGGTTGCCCTGCTGTGATTTTGTTTGGGGCGTTAAAATAATTGTCAAACAGAGCAGGGAAAAGTAATATAGATTTTTGTTGCGTATTATTGAATTATTAAATGTGAATTTATGTTATTAAATATTATTGAATTATTAAATTTGTAATAAGCAAAAAAGTAGTTTTTCACAAAGCTTAAGAATAATTTGGTAAAGGTAATTCGGTTAAACTGGAATGTTGTGACCAATTTAGATTGGCATTGTCGCCGTTTATAATTTATCTCCATCAATTAGCTTTTACGTTCTTTGATGTGTAGCAAATTACGTGGAAGAAAAAAAAGAGTTGAAATTACCTCGTAAATCAAAATATAAAAGAGACAAATAGAAACGAATCGGGGCTTAATAACGAAAAGCATGTGCTGTTTGTTGGGAGATATATCAATTTATACAATAATCCCACAAGAATGGTAATATTTAAACATTAAACCTTTTCCAAATACACACTTACAGGCCACACAGAATTCTATAATGATTCTGTTGATCCCGAAGGAGCAGTAAGCACCAAAAAAACGTATTGAATTTACAACATAATGATTTTCCAATTCCTTTCAACGCGTAAATATTTATATCAAAAGAACATCGAGGTTTTTTTGTAGGGAAACCTTTTTCAAGGGTCAAATTACCTACCAAAAATAACGTCTTTTAACGGCATAAATCATACTATTGCTATAGTTATATAATTTCAAAGTTATTCAATTTTTATAATAAGTTATTCAATAATAATAATGAAGATGATTGAAGTTTGATTGAAGATATTCAATCAAACTATTAATAAATTAGCAATTTCATATTCAAGTAACTGTATTTGAAGTTAGCGCCAAATTTTATAACTAGATTGAACATTTGTCATAGTGTAAATCAGGTTTCTAGTTATTGCATTGTTAAAAAAAATGGACTAATGTTACTTTTTCTTTTAGTACCATTTAAATTTATTACAAAAAATTCGTTCTAATTTCTGCTAACAATAAAAAAAAAACTTTTGATATTAAAAAAAAAAACTTTATAGTTTCGGCGGTTTAACCAGACACGGCAAATAAAGAAACTTTCCGTCTTCCCTCCGTTTACTGCACCTCGTTCCTTATTATCTAATAAAAACGCCGTAAAATAAAACCCAAAAGTTGATTAAATTGTTTGCCGGAAGAACTTCTTTTTGGGAAATGATATTCTGTCGCTCTCCGCCAAGACTTTTAATGTCTCGCCGAGCAAACGCCCGATTATATTTCATTTCGTTTATACTTTTATTCCCGCACATAAACGTAATTAACAAAGTTTTATTGGAACGTTCACTTTATTCCGCAATTATAAATCAAACACGTTAAATAAACGAAATGTTAAAAAACGCCATTTATTTGAAAATGTAGGAAAATATCACACATAAAAATCCATCGACGAGATGGACCATCACATATTTAGATTATTCAACGTATTCCTCCACCAAAGATCGCTGCCCAAGTTTGTGAAAAGGGAATAATAATTACCATCCCAAAACCTGGCCAAAACCATTCCTTTCCACATAGCTACTGATCTATTACTTTCCATCCAGTTTTAGATAAAATCCCCTAAAAGCATGTCCTCAAATCCAGACTATGGAACATCCTTTCAAACACCTACCCAAAATTTCAATTTGGATAAAGCCTTTAACCCGACGTAATCCATCTCCACATCATTAGATTATTCAACGGATGCCTCCCCAAAAGATCGTTCTTCAAGTTTTGAAAAAAGGAATAATAATCATCATTCCAAAACCTGGACAAAAACATTCTCTCCCAAATAGCTACCGGCCTATTACGCTCCTTCCAGTTTTAAGTAAAATTCTCGGGCATATCCCCAAGTCTAGATTGTGGAACATCCTTTCAAACAGCAACCCAAAATATAAATTTGGATTTAAACCCGAAGTAATCCATCTCCAAATCAACAGATTATTCAACGGATGCGTCCCCAAAAGATCGTTCCTCAAGTTTTAGAAAAAGAATACTAATCACCAAATCTGCACAAAATCATTCCCTCCCAAATAGCTACCGATCCTCGTAAAATCCTCGAGGATGTCCTCAAATCCAGACTATGAAACATCCTTTCAAACACCAACCCAAAATATTAATTTGGATTTAAACCCTCCAACCCGACGAAATCCATCTCTGCATCTTTAGATCATTCAACGTATGCCTCCAGAAGTGATCGTACCCCAAGTTTTGGAAAAAGGAATAATAATCACCATTCCAAAACCTGGACAAAACCATTCCCTCCCAAATAGCTACCGGCCTATTACTCTCCTTCCAGTTTTAAGTAAAATCTTCGGGCATATCCCCAAGACCAGATTTTGGAACATCCTTTCAAACAGCAACCCAAAATATCAATTTGGATTTAAACCCTCCAACCCGAAGTAATCCATCTCCACATCATTAGATTATTCAACTGATTCCTCCACAAAAGATCGTTCCTCAAGTTTTGGAAAAACAATAATAATCACCATCGCAAAATGCAATTCGCTCCCAAATAGCAACCGACCTATTACTCCAGTTTTAGGTAACATCCTCGAGCATGTCCCCAAATCCAGACTATGGAACATCCTTTCAAACACCAACCCAAAATATTACTTTGGATATAAACCCTCCAACCCGATGAAATCCATCTCCAGATCTTTAGATCATTCAACGTTTGCCTCCACAAAAGATCGTTCCCAAGTGTCGGAAAAAAGAATAATAATCGCCATCTCAAAACCTGGAGAAAACCATTCCCTCCCAAATAGCTACCGACTTATTACTCTCCTTCCAGTTTTAAGTAAAATGCTCGGGCATATCCCCAAGTCCAGATTATGGAACATCCTTTCAAACAGCAACCCAAAATATCAATTTGGATTTAAACCCTCCCCCTCTACTACTCATCCTTTAATCGTCCTTTCCAATAACCTTCAGGCTTCCTATCTTCAACACAAACGCCCAGTTGCCCTATTCCTCGACGTCAACCAAACTTTCGACAAAGTGTGGCATGCCGAACTTAATTCCCTAAATATTTAGTTGGGGCTGTACTATTGAAGCAAGTGAACCAAATAAAATATCTAGGCAGCATACTAACAGCGCGGATAGCCAATTGATACCAAATCGGGAAGATTTACAGCGGATGCTGATGCAGTCGTCGAAAATTGCACAATGGCCCGACTTGGATTAAATGCAAGGAAGAAAAGAATATTAGTAATTACCAAGCAATCTAATATCAAAGCTAACATTATAGTTGGGGGTCAAGTATGGAAGCAAGTGAACCGAACAAAATCCATCTTCTTAAGGTGCCGTACTCTCTGAGAGCTTAGGCAACCTCTCGCGCATACTTGTGGAACGCATCATCCACTAATATACGGGACCTAGCAGTTAATCGCCGGTTCCGAATGACACTAGTTGAGAGGTATACTACGCAGAAGTACTCGTGGTAGTTTGCCCTTGCTTTCCACGAGGTGGCCACAGCATAGTTCCGTGAAAAATTTTCACGGTTTGGCCGGGGAGTGAACCCGGGATCTCATGTATAGCTAGCGGATGCGTTCACCACTACACCACTGTGACCACCAAAATATCCATGCAGCATAATAAATAACAGCGCGGATAGTCAATCTGAAGTAAAATCGATGATTGAACAGCCTTGGGCAGCATTTAGAAACAGGAGTAGGGTCCTGTGCTGTAGAGATCTGAAGTTAACTCTAAGAATCCTACTTCTCAGATGTTACGTCTTCTCCACTTTGATGTACGGTATTAAAGCCTGGACAATAAACAAGTACGAAGCAAGAGGACTTAAAGTCTTTGAGATGTGGGCTTAGAGAAAAATATTAAAAGTTTCATGGACGGAAAAAGTGTCCAACTTGGTAATACTCCAAAGAATGAGTGAATCCACCGAAATTCTTACCACCATCAAAAGGAGGATATATAATATAACATGCCCGAAATATTCTAGTTTATTTCGGGCATGTTATATTATTCGAAAAATATCGATTACTGCACATCATGCAGGGAAAAGTTTTGGGTAAAAGAAAGTGTTTGTTACTTCAGGGTGAAGTAAGCCTACTAGTGGATTGTATTAATACACAGATAGTTTATTTAATTGGTTTATTAATTATATGCACTAATACTGGTTATAATGTTCTATCTGCTCTATCGCTGAATACACAATCTGTTTCTATGTATCTCAACAGTTACAAGGAAAGCTTAACTATAGGGGTGGAAAGAGTGGGTTACTTAACCCCCGCCGGTGTGGGAAATAATAATTCTTAACAGAAAGCCTGGCCAAGAAAAATCATGGCTGAAGAATCTAGCGTAACGATAGCCTTGTTGGTGAACAACGAGATAATAATGTTATTTGTTTTCAATTTTTGTAAGATTAAACTTTTTCTGTATTAATTAAAAACAAATAGAACAACCCGATTAAAGCGATACCGCTATATATAGCTTTTGACAAATCGATTAAAGCAAATTGCAAAAATGCGGAATGAAAAGTTAAAAATTTTTTTTTTTTTCAGACTACAATTTCCACTAAATGGATTCCTGCGAATCGAATATCAATCAGAACGTTTACGAATAAATAAATATATTTTGAAAGGGAAAACGTAAATTTACTTAGAAAACATTTTTTTAATGTGGTGTAAAATAAAAATATATTTTTTATTACACATGCGCGAAAAGTATCTCTTGACGTAGATTATTTAATACGAAAAATGTCACATCTCGTTGTATTTCCACATAACCTGGGTAACGCACGCAAATATTCAATATTGCTAGGTTACATTAAAATAATCAAATAAATAAAAATAAAATGAACACAATCAAGAGACCGCCATATTAAAAAAGTGACGTGAATGTCTGTAAATTCTATGCTGATACCGGAGACTAAAGAGAGTTCTTATGACGAATCCACACCACCGGAGACAATTGAATAAGAAAATTTTTCATTTTTGATTCCATTTTTTTGGATGGCCTCTGGATCCCAAACGTGTAATACATCATGATATATCCCCTCGCATGAGTAATAAAAAATATTGTTTGTAACACGGGCGAAATTATCAATTTGCTCTCGAGCTGTCGCGAAAAATTAACAACTTTTCGCACTAGTTACAAAATATAGTATTTTTAAACTGGAAATAACTCGGAAAACCAAGCGAAATTAAAACAAAAAAATTGAATAAAACTTGACAAGAATTAAATTTCCTTTAGGAAAGAATAGACACGTGTAGTGTACTGTAATCTGAATTATTTTTCGTTTGTCCTCCTCCAGAGTATATTGTATTTAAGAGATAACAGTCAAGTTAGGTGATCGCAGACGAGACTACGCTCTCTCTGCTCTCACCCATCGTAGTTTCAAGATGTACTCGTACAAGGTCTTAGTCCCTGTTAATATATACTTTGTTAAGCCTAAATAGTTGTTTTATATACCTCTCCACTGGACACCTAGTTGACCACCTGAATACATATTAACACGGTGTTAAATAACATCAATCAGAAAACTAACTATAACTTGAGAAATGTAGAGGACTTCTCGTTTAGAGGAGATTCAACTCCGTCCTAAGCAGAGGGTTGATTCAGTACAATATACTGCCTCCTGAAAATGATGTGAAAATGTAATAAACTTATTCTCTTCTCAATGGTGCTACAGTCCTAGTAGGACCTGGACCTTCCTCCCTCAGCCTAAACAAATAACAAATTTAGCAATATATAAGAAAGGTTTATATTTACGATCTCAGTATAATATCGCGCCATATGTATTGATGGTTCCCTCTGAAAGGGGCCGCAATCAAAAGGTTAAATATTTACTAAGTCATTAATTAATTTTCCATGATAACAATTAAAACTGTATTTGTTTCTTAGACACTGTCCGACTAACTGTCCGAGTTCCAATTCCTTATTTGCATTTTGTTCCCTTACTATGAAATTCTATTCTTGTGTACATATTCTGCTAATAAAGTATTGTGTTGGCAAGTAAGTAATTTCGTTTGTCGCACATGGAGATATGAAATATTAAAAGAAATTACTTTCTTTTAATTTATTATTTTAATTTGGTTAATGAATTCCGTGAGTGATGTTCTTTATCTTTGACATTTGATTTTAGTGATATCGAGGTTAATTTAGAAACACGTGGTGTATGATTTTATGTGTAGCTGAGGGTCAATTTGGACAGGGAGTGCAAGAACGAATATATTTGCCATAGTTTAATTCTATTATTTCCGTAGTGGAAAGAAATCTGCAAAGGTTCACAAAGAGATATGGGAAGATCATGGTGTTGAATGCACAACAGAGCAAAGATTTTTCACTCAAAGATGACCTATGGTCGACCTACTAACAACTTTAAACGGACGATAGACGAACTACAAAACCTGATAGACAAGACATCGCAATAGTTCAACCGTTGGAGACTCCGCAAATCCCTCCAAATGACAATTCCTTATTTCCCATCATAGAATATCCCCAAACTCTCCCGAGCTCCATCTATACACCATGGATATTACGCTAACACCACACATAAAATCCTAAGCATTTGATGTGTGGTGTTAGCGTAATATCCATGGTGTCTAGGTGGAACAGCTGAGAGTTTGGGGATATTCTATGATTGGAAATAAGAAAAAGACTGAACGAATAGACGGAAATGAGGAATAGAAGGCAAGACTACTGACTTTCCACAACAAACTCAACTTCAAGACTGACGCAACGTTACGTTAGAAAAGCTCAGAGGTAAATAGGCAAATATTTCCAACTCCTGTCCTCGGGAAACGGGAAACAAGGGAATTTCAACAAAAACTGCCTCCAAAATGTACAAAGTTCGCTCCGAACGCAATAGCACTGGCGCCAAAGGTGACACTTTTAAGAACTTCGTGTCCAGCTATGTCATTATTTAGCATTCACTCGTACATATTAACATGAATTATGTTAAATAAACAAGTATTTTATTATTTTATATAAACTAATAAAGTGCATCAATTGAGTATGGATTCAAGGCCAAAATATAGGCTATATCTTGTTTATGTGTAACTTTAGAGCGAAATAAACTTAAAAATCGTCTCCAGCACTTCGACTTCCTTCGGGTAACCAAAAAAAATCGCCACAAAATTTTCCAAAAAAAATCGCCAAATTTTTTTTCCATCATTTCGGTCGAAAAAAAATGTGTTTTTGCGTTTTTTTCAATTTTTTCAAAAGAGGTAAACAGCACCGAAATCATTTTCGGCACACAAAAACGACTCGACAAGACGAACAAGTCGATGTGTACATTGTTCAGAAAGTTTCAATAATTCGTCCAGACATTTCAAACTGAAATTTTACGATTCTCGATTTGGCAAGTCGATATCTCGGAAGCGGTTGCAGATAATCAAAAACTAATTGCGGCATCGTTTTCAGAAGGTCATTTTCCTGGTAATACAATAAGATTGTCGGCAGGATATTCACGAGTTACCGAAATCTCTATTCGAGCGCCGAAATTTCTTAAAAATTTCTTCAATTCTTACAGGCGATAATGAACGAAAAGAGCAAGCGAAATATAATTTGCATACCTGTAATCAGCAGCGAAAATGCTTTCAGAAACGTTTTTAAATTTTGCTGGTACTCAAAAAATAACGATTTTGACAAAATCGATTTTCTCGCATTTCGTCGTTTCCGCGGTCTAGAATCCCCGTGTCGATGGTATTTCTTAACAGAAAGCATCCTAGGAAATATTATACACGTTATCCGACTAATTTTGGGACGCTAAATCGATTGGTGAAGACTAGAAGTCTCTGTGGTGAGCCGTTCAAAAGTTATCACAGCGAAATCAGTCGGAAATGCGAGATGGTGTACAGCGAAAAAATATATAAAACTTGTTTATTTGTAATTTTAGAGCGAAATAAACTGGAAAACCGTTTTCAGCACTTCGATTTCCTTCGGGTAACCAAAAAAAATCACGACAAAAATTTCCAAAAAAATTTTCAACAAATTTTTAACAAAATATGTGCTTTTTCGTTTTTTTTTCGATTTTCTCGAGAAAGGTAAAAATCAGCGAAATCATTTTTAGCACACAGAAACTACACCACAAGACAAACAAGTCGATGTGTAAATTGTCCGCAAAGATTCAATAATTTGTCGAGATATTTTAAACTGAAATTTACCCGATTCTCGATTTGCTAACTAGATGTCTCGGAAACGGTTGCAGATAATCAAAAACGGATTGCGGCATCGTTTTCAGAAGGTCATTTTCCTGTTGATACAATAAGATTGTCGGCAGGATATTCACGACTTTCCGAGATCTCTATTCGAGCGCCGAAATTTCTTAAAAATTTCTTCAATTCTTGCAGGCGATAGTGATCGAAAAGAGCTAGCGAAATAAAATTTGCATATCTGTAATCAGCAGCGAAAATGCTTTCAGAAACGTTTTTAAATTTTGGTGTTACTCAAAAAATAACGATTTTGACAAAATCGATTTTCTCGCATTTCGTCGTTTCCGCGGTCTAGAATACCCGTGTCGATGGTATTTAACAGAAAGCATCCTAGGAAATATTATATACGTTATCCGACTAATTTTGGGACGCTAAATCGATTGGTGAAGACTAGAAGTCTCTGTGATGAGCCGCTCAAAAGTTATGACAGCGTGAAATCAGTAGGAAATGCGAGATGGTGTACAGCGAAAAAATATACAATGTTTTTTGTAACTTTAAAGCGAAATAGACTGGAAAACCGTTGTCAGCACTTCGAATTCCTTCGGTTAACCAAAAAAAATAACAAAAAAATTTCCGAAAAATTTTTCAACAAAAAATTTTTTCCATCATTTCGTTCGAAAAATATGTGCTTTTTCGGTTTTTTTCGATTTTCTCGAGAACGATAAAAAGGAGCGAAATCATTTTCGGCACACAGAAACCACACGACAGGACGAACAAGTCGATGTGTAAATTGTCCAGAAAGATTTAATAATTCGTCGAGACATTTTAAACTAAAATTTACCAGATTGTCGATTTGCTAAGTAGATGTCTCGGAAACGGTTGTAGATAATCAAAAACAGATTGCGGTATTGTTTTCAGAAGGTCATTTTCCTATTAATACACTAAAATTATCCGCAGGAAATTCACGACTTTCCGAGATCTCTACTCTAGCGACGAAATTTCTTAAAAATTTCTTCAATTCCTGCAGGCGATGGTGAACGAAAAGAGCTAGCGAAATATAATTTGCATATCTGTAATCAGCAGCAAAAATACTTTCAGAAACGTTTTTAAATTTTGCTGTTACTAAAAAAATAACGATTTTGACAAAATCTATTTTCTCGCATTTCGTCGCTTCCGCGGTCTAGTCTCCCCGTGTCGATGGTATTTCTTAACTGAAAGCCTCCTAGAGAATATTATATACGTTTTCTGACTAATTTTGGGACGCTGAATCGATTGGTCAAGACTAGAAGTCTCTGTGATGAGCCGCTCAAAAGTTATGCAGTGTGTTATCAATTCAAAAACGAAAAACGCATCTAGAGCCGAAATTTCTTAAAAATTGCTTCAATTTTTGCAGGCGATAGTGAACCGAAAGAGCTAGCGAAATATAGTTTGCACATCTGTAATCAGCAGCTATAATGCTTTTAGAAACGTTTTTAAATATTGCTGTAACTCAAAAAATAACGGTTTTGACAAAATCGATATTCTCGCATTTCGTAGTTTCCGCAGTCTCGACTTCACGTGTCGGTGATATTTATTAATCGACAGCTTCCCAGGGAATGTTATATACGTAGTCCCACTAATTTTGGGACGCTGAATCCATTGGTGGAGACTAGAAGTCTCTGTGGTGAACCGTTCAAAGGTTATGACAGCGTGAAATCTGCCGGAAATGCGAGATATTGCTTGCATACACTATCTCGCATTTTCGGCAGATGTGTATACATATGTGTATATAAATATGCGTATATACATATGTGTATATACATATGTGTATATACATATGTGTATATACATATGTGTGTATACATATGTATATATTAAATATTTGTAGTGTATATATTGTATATTTTATTTAATTAATTATTTTTTGTTTTTTCCTGTTTGTTTACACTATTATTGTAGACGAAGTTGTCTTTTTGGCCACGGGTGGCGCTGAGCGCTGTTATGCACGGAGCGAATAGCCCACACATTCGGGGACCAACGCACGTAACTCGACAACAAAGATTGAAAGTACTCGAAACTACTTTCGTTACACGTTACCACGAAATTAACCCCTTAATGGCCACTGTACTCATATGAATACACCGAAATTACAATTTGTTTGGTGACATGTAACGTGCAGTAGCTTAAGTGCAGTGTTGCGCAAAGGTTCAGAATACTTTATTGTTTCGAGTTTTGGCACAGGTTTCTACTTTTTTTTCGTGGACTTTACAACAACAATACTTGGCACGTGTATCTGTGTTTTCGATTGTTTGTATGGTATATGTTTTGTTAGATGTGTAAAAACAATATATGCTTATCATATAATCGTTGCATTATTGTGTAATCTTTATATATTGATATAAATCTGTCTGTACTCATTCGAGTAAAACGGGCAATGGTATGAAAGCCAAAATCTCGGTAACCAAATAGATGACGACTTAGTATTGACTGAAATGCCAAAAGATGTTCCAGGGGAAATCGGTTTGAATAATCTTTTATATACATATTAATCCTATTTTCACTTGTGTTTCATCTCTGACTTTTCTACCAAGGCGGTAGGCATTAATGGATTAAGGCACCCAAAGAACCTCCTTCAGAATCCTCCCAACGACCTATTATACCTATTAGACTAAAATTCCATATATCTCAGACAGACACAAACAGCTAGTTAGCAAATTTATAGATTGAGACAAATAATAACAATCTTTATTGTACAAAGTAAAACTGGCTAATGACCAAGGGTCTTTCTGCCAGGATTAATATAATATAATAGATAGACATTCAAAAGGATAGAGACATTTATCGAACAATAATTTATCTATAATTTAAAAAAAAAAAAATGTCATTGCATATCACCTCATCGAGGTCCTCGCGGTCGGTAGCCCTTTGTATCATTTTTTACAATAAAATATAATTATTATTATCATTTTCAGCAAAAAAAAATTTAAGAAAATCATTTTCAGAAAAAAATATTTTAACGAAATCATTTTCAGAGAAAAAAAATAATAAAATCATTTTCAGAAAAAAAAAATATTTTAAGAAATTATTTTCAGGAAAAATATTTTAACAAAAACATTTTCAGGAAAAAAATTATTTTAGGCTAATCATTTTCTGCAAAAAACATTTTAACAAAATCATTTTCCGGAAAAAAAAATTAACAAAATCATTTTCATGAATAATTTTAAGAAAATCATTTTCAGGGAAAAAATATATTTTAAGAAAATCATTTTCAGAAAAAAATATTTTAACAAAAACATTTTCAGGAAAAACATTTTTTTAACAAAATCATTTTCAGCAAAAAAAAATTAACAAAATCATTTTCAAGAAAAAAAAATCATTTTCATGAACAAACTATTTTAAGAAAATCAGTTTCAGGAAAAAAAAATATTTTAAGAAAATCATTTTCAGGAAAAAATATTTTAACAAAATCATTTTCAGGAAAAAAAATTAACAAAATCATTTTCAAGAAAAAAAATAATAAAATCATTTTCACAAATAAACTATTTTAAGAAAATCATTTTCAGGAAAAAAAAAAAATTTTAAGAAAATCATTTTCAGGAAAAAATATTTTAACAAAATCATTTTCAGGAAAAAAAATTTAACAAGATCATTTTCATGAATAAAATATTTTAAGAAAATCATTTTCAGGGAAAAAAAAATTTAAATCATTTTCAGGAAAAAAAATTTAAAATCATTTTCATGAATAAAATATTTTAAGAAAATCATTTTCAGGAAAAAAAATATTTTAAGAAAATCATTTTCAGGAAAAAAAATATTTTAAGAAAATAATTTTCAGGAAAAAATATTTTAAGAAAATCATTTGCATGAAAAAAAAAATGTTTTAAGAAAATCATTTTCATGAAAATTGAATGCAAAATGAAAACAAAATCATTTTTAGGAACAAATATTAAAAAAAAAATCATTTTCAGCAGAAAATATTTTAACAAAATCATTTTAAGAAAAAAATATTTTAACAAAATATATATTTAAAGATAATATCAGATAATATCTGAAGATACATATATATTTAAATTTTATACTTTAGAACAGATCTCATAACTTACGCTTGAAAATAAGAATACAAAACCGAAGGATTTTACTTTACACATTTAAAACTTACATACATTATTAATCAAAATTACCGCCTTTTTAATGAATATTGTTTAATTATTAAAAAACAGGACCGTATTTGCTTTGATAATAAGTTTAAATACTTGGAGTTGTTTATCCTTTAAAGATAGAACTTTGGCGCCAAAAAAAACCTTGCAAGCTAGATGAACTTGATTAGGGTTAATTGGATGATTGGGGATGATTTGGGAGTAATTTTGGGTGATCTTCGTTAACGCCTACGCCTAAATTTCGCGGTTACACGAAAACACCCATTTTAATATAAAATGTATAACCCTATAAGCATATGTTAAATTTCTTCAATTTTTAAGTTATTCGAATAATTTTTGATTTTTCACTGTGGTATATACAGAAATGAATGGAATGATTCTTTTAATAAATGAAGATAACGAAGAATATTTGATAGCACGTTTAGTAAGAGTAGAAGAGGGATATCGATCGAGAAACTGAGCGCGTTTCCTTACAAAATGTGGAATCCTGCGTACGAGCGTCGCAGGAATCCGGAAAATTCGAACGACGTCCAAGATTTGCGTGCAATCAGTTTAATTAAAAATTGTGTGCGAATTTTGTTGGTTTTATTTTCGATGTAAATGTGCGTGCGACTATTTCGGGACCGGCCCCAGACAGTACAGAATATACCACGCGCGGTCATGTTAGCAAGCACCCCCGTAAAATCAATAACATTATCCTAGAGAGCGCAGCGATACAACCCCAAATAAAAAAACCTTTCGAATGCTTCACATGTACACTTAGTATAAACAATCCGCAGAGAGAAGTTAAAAATAAACACAATGATACTTACTATGAAATGAAATAGCAAGTTAAGGGTGTTTTTTAATATTTAAAAAACGTTTGATGATTTTTAAACTTTTCTTTAAAAAATCCCCTAAATACAAGTTTCTACTGAAAATTAAAACGCACGCACTGTCATAGTTTAGTTTATTAAATAATCCACAAACACACTTCTCACTATTTTCTCTCACACAGACCGATGGTCAACAGTCAGATGCTGGATGCATCTCTTTTCAAAAGCCGCTTTTGATACCCACACCGTCGACCGTACATTTGCTGTCGATTTTATTTCTGCGCCGCGCAGAGGACGCGCCGTAGACACAGAGAGTCGAAGGCGTCGAGGGCCGAAACTGCACGAGTTTCAATCGAATGCCCTAAAAATGGCCACCACGCGCTTCCCCTCGAACCCCCGTCTCTTACATAATTACTATGCACCGGCTCTCTAGGTTTCGCCGGCATTAGTTTTTCAGAGTCCAGTCATTCACTAATTAATGAGAGTAATTGGATTTATATCTTCGTGTGTTGTTTTTTTTCCGTTTTTGAATTATTGGGCCATTTTTCAGTTTATTCGGTTCGGGGGTTAATAAATGATGCAGCGAGATTTATAGATTCAGCAATTTTTTAAACTTCATCAATTTGTTCTATTGGAGATTTTATATATCCGCTGTGCACTACTTTAAAATGTCACTCGTTAGATCAAAGAGACTGGACAAACCTGGATCAATTAGACAAACAATAATTGGACTGGTAATTATGGTATTGTCAACATTCTACCAATTAGTCTATATCACTCAGAATTTGGACAAAAATACGAAGATGAATCAAAAATTATCTGCAATGTTGTTTTAACTCTTCTTACATTGTTCACATTGACCTCTATCTTCGTTTATTTCAGTGTTGTGCTGTGGTCCTGCTATAGCATTTCGATCCTAATTTCTACATTTGTCTTGTCCTTTTATTGTAGATAGATCATGACTAGACATCGGATTATATGCACTATCAACAGGCCAAAATATGCACTAAAAATGGGCGAAATATGCACAAAAAACGAGCGAAATATGCATAAAATATGCACTATCAGATACTAGTTATTATTGGAATTTACTTATTTTTTACAATATAAAGTTGTTCTTGTAGTTCTTGTGACAAAATACAGTTCAATATTTTTTTCAATTTTACGTCTGTAGTAGACTCATAACAGCACTCATATGTGTGCTGTTATGGCTCACCGAGTGCTGTTATGAGTTATTTTTTTCAGGGTTGGCACTGAAATTCAGAGCTGTCAGTGTCAAATTTTCGGCGAGATAGTTTTTGAGGTTATGTGATGTGTGGAAATCGCGAATACACAAATTTAATTAATTAATGGTGATAGCAGCACTAGGCGAGCCATAACCGCACGAATATGAGTGCTGTTATGAGTCCATTACAGACGCAAAATAGAAAATTTGTATATTAAAGGACGAGTTCGGTAAGCGCGATTTATCAGCACGCGTCCAAGTTTAGAAAACGACGAGCGTAGCGAGGAAACTTGGACGCCTGCTGAAAAATCGCGCTTACTAAACTCTTCTCTTCGCTACGCTCGTCGTTTGTAGACTGAAAATGACCTCTTTACGCCAACTGACGTTAGTGGACAGAACTTGAAATTTGGTGCGACTTCTGCAAAAACCTCTTCAGGTAGAGTTTAACTGCTGCTTTTTATAAATGCATTTACTTTCTTTATTCCTTCAAGACCTGAGTTTTTAATTTGGAACGGACCTTTTTGATAGTAAACTTGGAAGGTCGTTGCTCTGTTCATCATTCTTTTCAATATTTCCAATGGTTTGCACAGAGGAAGGTTTTTAGTTTCTAGAGTTTCAATTGCGTCTGGAATATTGCTGAAATGTGTTACAATTAGAGCAATATTTTGTTTGATTAAAGGAGCCAGAAATGCCAACTGGCTTGAATTAATAAACCTTTTCACAGTTGAAATTTTCTTGTGCGCATGTGTCAATTTGCACCATGTTATACGTCGAAAAGTATCCTAACTTTTTGAACATAACCTACAAACTTTTTTATGATCTGTCAAAATCAAAACGTCAGTCAAGGCTTACATTTTTATCATGGTGAAGTTCATGAACGAGGTACGTTTGGAAATCGTTAAAACATCCGAAATCCTGAGCCGGTAGTCGCAACTTTAAGAACGCTTACTCCAATTTTTGGTTGCAATAATCGTCCCACCAGACTTGTTGTACAAGCGATAGTGATATTTGAATCAAAATATTCACTATTGAATGTTCCTGTACCAGTGAGACAGCGCATCGGTCGGGGGTGAAGCTGATTCCTGCTCGTGGTGCCCCTGCTAAGGTAGTTGGAATTTAATTTCCATTACCGAACTGAACATCAGCATTTGGTTGCCAGACTCTCTTTCTTAAGATCTCCTGGCATGATATTTTTTGTGTGTAATACCATAAGCAAATAATAATAATAACGCATCAGTCGAAGAACTAGAAATATTGCAGTCGTAAGAGCTTCAATTCAAAATGAACTAAATTACAAGATCAAATAAACCCAAGAACTGCAACCTCTGGATCATTTAAAACGCCGAAACTTCAAAAGTTCTTCTTCTGCAAAAGTTTGGTTTTTCATTTTTGGCTGAATAACTTTGTCGGGTTTGTCATTGCATCCACAAAAAGTGAGCGTGTGGTGTGTATTTCATGCCGGAGGCGTGATGAACCTAATCCTGCCTAATGAGCCTAAGGTGTGATGAAAATAATCACAATGTTATGTTAATGGACATGTTATTTAATCAATGGAGTTCGCTATCGTTCCATGTTCGCTATCGTTGACCAGAATTGGATGGACTTGATATCAGCGATATGTGATTCCAACAAGTTGGTGCATAAGCTACACAGCTGGTCAAAGAGTTGATTTATTGAAAGGAAAATTTGGTAATCTTCTAATCTCAAGAAATGCTCCAGACGGATCGCTCACGCGATTTGACGCCGTTGGATTTTTTTACCTTAAGTAGAAGGTTTGTGCCAACAATCCAACAACGTTACAGGAGCGCAAGAACAATATCGAACGCGAAATTGCCAACAGTCCCGATATTTGAAAACTGATATTTGAAACCCATATCGATTAGAAACCGGATCTTTCCTACCCTGCTGTATGGAATGGAGGTCTGGACATTAAAGCCGGAAAACATGAAAAAATGGAGGCTTTCGAAATGTGGTGTTACAGGAGAATCCTTAAAATGTGATGGAGCGACAAAATTACCAAACGAAGCAGTACTGCACTGAATGGATTAAACCAGAGAGATCCATAAAACCATTAAAAAAGAAAATTTGAGTACATGGGACATATTCTAAGAGGAGAAAGATACAACATCTTCAAACTAATTATCCAGGTTAAAATTAGAGGAGAAAGAACTGTTGGTAGAAGGAGGATATCGTGGCTTCGCAACCTGAGAGGGTGGTTTGAGAGTTTGAGTGTCTGCCAAGCTGCTCAGGGCGGCTGTCAACAAGATATATGTCGTTATGATGATTTCCAATCACCGATAGCAGGGAACTCAAAGAAGAAGAAGAGCTTATTTTTGGTAGTATTTTTGGTCGGCAGATATGTCAGGGTAAGATATATCAAACCACAAAAACCCGATCACTGCTGTTTGTTCCTCTTTGGTGCAAACTTTTAATGGAGCGGTCATGATCTATTTGCAATAAAAGTTAAATGGAGGAATTAGGATCGAAATTCCATAGCATGACTACACATTGTGAGTGTGACAAATACGGAGCAAGAAGTGAAGAATGAGGTGCATGCCTGGCTCGTCGCTCAGCCGAAAACTTTCTTTTCTGAGGGCACCAGGAAGCTTGTGGAACGATGTGCTAAGTGCTTTGAAAAGCAAGGGAACTATATTGAAAAATGTATGAATGAAGTACAGTTTCCTATTTGTATTACAATAAAATTTATAGCAATATTGCGGATAATTTTTGACTCACCTTGTATATTTGGAAGGACTAAATTAAATTAGTTAAAGAACGTGGCAAGTTGGTCTAAATAATACCAAGCGAACTAGGTTAGATATTCTAATAAACTATGTAAATTGAACCCTGTTAATTAACCCGTGTAAAAACCTTAAAGGGGTATCAAACTAGGTAGTGCATGCGCACTGCACGACGCTGCGTCCAGTTAGCGTGACATAGCCTCTCCTACCCAATTCCGACTCTCACCTCCAGTAAGCCTCAGAGATTAGGCAGTGAACCCTGGAAACCTGAGCAACCCTGGCCAAGATGCGTTACTAACCCGAATGGAGGCTAGGGTCAGGGCTAACGAGAGCGGGAGAAATGGCCCTCCGAAAAGGGGGTTAGGCGTGGGGCCGAGAAACAAACACGTTAGGAAACCTAAAAACAAGTCTCGGAAATCGGATCTGAACAAACGGCAACGATTGCAATACAAAAAGGACAAAGATTTAAGATAGAAGAAGACATGGAAGTCTTAAATGTTCGAAATTGTATGGCAGCTGCAGAAGACATTTGGAAGGAGACAGTTAAGGAAGCCAAAGCCTACCCTGGGCTGTATAGCTGAAACAAAAAAAAAGAAGAAAAACCCTGGCATTAACTTCCAGCAATAAAAATGTAAGTTGGATTTTTTTTTTCAAATGGCTATATAACTTTCTTATTGATAGAGATTTTTTTCAAGTTTTCTTCACGGAGCTCTTGCATGATAAGCCACCTCATAAAATATGCAAAATTAGATTTTATGTTTAAATGTACGCATATTAAGCATGTATAGAATCTACAAATACATGGTTTTACTCACTTCTTAAACGGCAAAGTTGATACATTTTCAAAATTTTCAAATATGATTTCTCATCGTCCTGAAATGATGGAAACAACATTACGGTTGGGCCCAACATTAGCTTGACCACAGCATTAGCTTGTTCCTCAAGAAGAATTTTTCAAAAATTCCAAATAATTAATACGCAACGATTATTACACATTCCAGACATTTTATACAAAAAATCTAAACGGGTAGTAATTTTGAACTTTTCTCAATTTTTGTTTGAAACATCACTGGAGGATGAATCTGCCTACTAACAAAATAAAACATTTTAAGAAATTCAAAAAATCCCTTGAATCGCTCAAACTTAAAACGTACCATAGCTGTAATACCAAGCACCGTTTTATAGCCACAACGGCAAATTGCAGAAAATTTTAACATTTCTTAAATTTTCTTTTACACATAATTAGTGAATGAACGTAGCTAGACAGGTATCAAATTTTTTGCAAAAATCGCAGAAGTATATTTGTTTGGACTGTGTATCACGAAAATCAAAATACAGGGCTGGTCTAATCACTTACCTGTTAAGGCTGCTCGCGTCTCCGCCACGTGTGATCGTCCTTCCGGCGCCTATTTTAAGGGAGGAAATGAAGATAATGGGTGGAGGGATTCCCTTAAAATTGTTGTCTCCCAGACGTTGGATGCCGCTTCATCCCTTTGGGCTCGTGTTCACAACCCTGGTTAATTTGACTTGAAACTTAATAACGCGTGCACGTGCCGGTCGAACTTGGCTTCAAGCTTCGATCTCGTTCTACACGCTTCGCACCTTCAAAGCGTACTGCTCGACTAATATAAATTCGCGAAAAAATAATTGATAAATCGCGCGATTTCGGCCCAGGTCGATACACCTTTCCCCATGTATTGATCGGGGCCGAAATCGATTCAAATGTTAAATTTAAAAACACAGATTTACTAAAATTGGCGCGAACAATATTTTCAAAGTGTTGAATCTGCAGGTTTTATGGATGATCGTGAACAATTGAAACATCACGATGGACAATCATGACAATAAGAGTGAGAATCATTTAAAGGATATAGATGAAAAAACTAGCGAATAAATATTAATAGTACTTCTCTCTCTCTCTTCACTAGCGCTACAGCCCTGGTTAGGCCCTGGCCTCCCTCAGCTTCTTCCTCCACTCTTCCTTATCCATCACTTTTCTTCTCCACTCTCTAGTGTTTAGCAGACTTCCGGCGTCCTCTTTAACTGCATCTTCCCACCGTTTTTGTGATCGACATACTAACCTTTTCCCTAGCATTTTTTCATTGAGGGCACTTTTTGGTATTCTGTTTTCGATCATTCTATGATTATTTGTTTCTTCTTTCGATTCGATTATTCTTAAACAAAATTATTCTTAAACAAAACTAATTAGGACAGTGTCACATGAAAATATCAATATTGTATGAACGTAGGAATTTTGCAATTTTCGGCAATCTGTTGTCGTCCATCCGTTCAACATCATCTCTCCATTCACGACGTCTGTTTCGGGACCATCTCACAATGTCTTGGATATCGCAAAGTTCTCGGATGTCTTCGTTTCTTTTGTGGTCCCTAAGTGTGTAGCCTGCTATGGATCTTAGAGACTTCATCTCTGCTGCACGGATAATCCTTTTTGTTGTGGAGTTTTCGGCTCTTGTTTCTACAGCGTAGGTCATAACGGGTCTCACACAGGTCTTATATATGCGGACTAATGCGGTTAAACGTCTAAGTAGTATTAATATTTTTCTTGTTGCCGTTACTGCGCGTTTAGGGCTTTAGCATTCTTCTCAATGAGGATTGCCCATCTACTTTGGTTTCTTGCGGATTTCTAATTTTCAATCCCTACATGCTGTTCATCCACTTTAATCTCGGTCTGCTATGCAACCTGCATCCTGCTCTTTGATGCAAACTTCTAACGGAGCGGTCATGATCTATTTCCAATAAAAGGAAGACAAATGGAGGAATTAGGATCGAAGTTCCACCGCAAGACTACACACAGTGAGCGTTGCACAAACATATACGGACCAAGAAGTGAAGGATGCGGTGCATGCCTGGTTCGTTGCTGGAGAACTATCTTTTCTGAGGGTATCAGGAAGTTTGTGCACACGCTGTTCATCCACCTTGTTCTCGGTCTGCCACACAGCCTGTATCCTGCTACAGTGACTTCGAGTTCCTGTTTGGGGTGTCTAATGTCTAATGTCCTCCATTCTATTTATGTGTCCGTAACCGAATATCGAAACCGTTCAATCCGCATTTAATTGTCGCTACCAAATCTGGCTCAATGAAAGTCTGTCGTAGCCCATGGGTCGTTAAGATCCTCCACTTCAAGTATGGGGATCGAATGGGGTAGTGCATGCGTACCGCACGACAAAAGCTTGGAAGAGACTTGTCGCATAGCCTCTTTGGATAATGTTAGTTAGGATAAACAGAGGATGGATAGTGGAATGGAAAGGCTTGAAACCGAATTGATATTTGGGGATGTGTTCTGCCACAGAATTCCATTATCGGGTTTTAAGGATATGTTCGAGGATTTTGCCAAGGATAGGGAGGAGAAAGATCCGACGGTAACTGCTGGGTATGGATTCATTTTGACCTGGTTTAAGGATTGTGAAAATTGCGGTCATTTTCTGTGGTCAGGAACATTTCAGAAGGCAGAAGTTGAAATTTGTTGTCACAAAGGAGTGGATGTCTTCGGAGAGGAGTCTGATGAGGTATTCGGTCACGAAATCAAGCGCAGGGGAGGAATTTTTACCATGGAAGAGGGACAATTCTTGTATTATCAACATTTAATTCGTTAAAAATGTGCTTCTTCTTCTCCTTAGAGTGCTCTATCCGTTGCGGATGTTGGCGATTAGCATGGCAATCTTGGATTTATCAACTGCTTGACGAAAGAGTTGAATTGAAGTCGTTTTGAAAATGTGCTTAAGCTATATTATAACTGAGATGTTATAACAATGTTTTTTTAATTGAAAGCGTCTTAGAAAATTGAAATATTTACGAAAATATTATCTGTTTCTATTCCTAAAGTTTCCTTTCCGTTTTTTATTTCCTTAAATTTATTTGTCAATATTCATCTCCAGTCATCTAGGCATGTCACCTCGGAATCTAACTGAATAAGCTGAATTTTTGCATAGACCTTTATTTTAGCATTACAAATGTTGTCTCAAAAGTCGCATATGCCAACGTGTGAGCGTCCTTAGATATTCAAGGTCAAAGGTCGCAAGAATCAGTTTTTTGAGAATATCTCGTTTTCTCTGCCTTCTATCGTATTTGCATTTATTATGAAATTTGTAGAGATAAAATAAAATTCTACACAGTCTCGTCTCTGGCTACTTTCGTAGCGATATTTAGCTTTTTAAATCCCTTAACGAGCATATTGATTAGAATTTTTTTATTAAGTCGTTTTGATAAAAACTTTTCTTAGCTGATGGGAACTACCATTGTTTCATCAAAACAAACTTCATACGACTTTGAAAGAGCAGCTGTTCTCCTTAATTGTTCTATTGATTTGATATTTTTATCATTGTCGGAGTATCTATCAAATACGACAATGATATTAGATATGGAACCATAATGTGTTAATACATAAAGTATCAAATTATTATTTATGCAATATTTAATAAATAATTAAGAAAAAAAAACGGTATAATACATTGCGATTCAGCATTTACCTTGCGCTAAGGCCCTCTATCTCAAAAACGATTCTATGTATAAAATAAGGTTTGAAATGAAAGTTATAGAGAATTTGATTCTCTACAACCTTCTTAATAAATGAAAATACGATAGGAGGCAGAGAAAACGAGACATTCTCAAAAAACTGATTTTTGCGACCTTTGACTTTGAATATCTAAGGACGCTCACACGTTGGCATATGTGACTTTTGAGACAACATTTGTAATGCTAAAATAAAGGTCTATACAAAAATTCAGCTTATTTCGTTAGATTCTGAGCTTGGCCCCTTTTTTGACCAAGATAACTGTACTACAAGGAAATGGGAAAACAAAGATTTAACATTATAAAAAGCTTTTCAAACCCCTGGTATAACCCAATAAATTTCTATCAAAAAAATCGAACATAAAATAAACTAAATATATTTAATAAATGTTCAATATAAAACGTAATTTATTTCTATTTGTTTATGAAATTTGTTCAGAACGCGTTTCGATATTTGAATTATGCACAACTCGAAAAATAATTTACAAATTTCAAATCGAATTATTTTGCACATTCAAATAAACATAATTAAATCTACAAATCCGATTTCCACTCATAAATACTATTTAAAACAGTTTTGCTCATGCAACATTATTTGTTAACATTCCATATTTATTTTATAGACGTAAGCGAGACAGAGTTTTAACTGTCCGTCCGTCTGACGCTAAAATTAACTTGTCTGGCTTAATTACCCCCATGTCATTCTAATAAAATTAATTAACGATCTTGAAACTGTTATAAAACTTAACAACATTAGTAATGAGACATAATAATAGAATATTAAAATTAATTTTTTTTTACACTTAAACGCAATGTTTGTATCTAATCGTATTGATCTAATAGACCTTTTCATAGATAACATTTTTTTAAGCGCAAGTGTCAATTTCCGCTGTGTTTTCGGGCACTCTTTTCACGTATAACCAGTGAAAATAACAAAATGTGGCCAAAATTATCCCCGCCTTTGAAACAAGGCGGACACGCATGCGCTTAACTAACCGTAAAAAGGTCTATTCAGATGCTAATGCAATTTTTCAATAAATTACTTTTGCTGAATCAAAAAATCAATTCAACGAAGCATCACTGTTCAAATTTCGGTATTCCATAAATCACTTCTCTCACACTTTGACGACAATTCGTCGAACATTCAACGACCTTTCATTTTTACCAGGAAACATTAAATAACAACGAATTTAAGGAGTCTCACAGTCGCATTCCTCTTTTAGTCTTTCCAGTTTTTTCTCTACATTCCATTCAGCTTCATTATTTGTATGTATGTCGTGGATGAGAGAGATGAGACCTTTTGGAACATCACTGTTCAAATTTCGGTATTCCATAAATCATTTCTCTAACACTTTGACGACACTTCGTTGACGGATAACCGACACTTCATTCAGACACTTCAACGACCTTTCATTTTCACCAGGAAACATTGAATAACAACGAACTTAAGGAGTCTCCCTGTTGCATTCCTCGATTATTTTTTCCAGTTTTCCCTATACATTCCATTTAGCTTCATTATTTGTATGTATGTCCTGGATGAGTTAGATGAGACCTTTTGGAACATCACTGTTGAAATCTCGGTATTCCATAAATCATTTCCCTGACACTTTGACGACTTTTCGTTGACGCATAACCGACACTTCGTTCAGACACTTCAACGACCTTCCATTTTTACCTGGAAACGTTGAATAACAACGAACTTAGGAGTGTCACTGTCTCATTCCTCAAATAGTCTTTCCAGTTTACGTATATGTATGTCCTGGATGAGATAGATGAGACCTTTTGGAACATGACGCCTCTCCAAGATTTTAAAAATATGTTTAAGCTGGATCTTATAGAAAGCCTTTCCATTATCGGCATAGCACATTAAAGCAGGTATGTTGAATTGAATAAGAAATGTTGTGTTATGTTCCACCGGTTTCACCAATGTTATGTTCCATCGATTTCACAAACGTTTTGTTCCATAGATTTCACCAATGTTATGTACCATAGATTTCACCAATGTTATGTTCCATCGGTTTCACCAATGTTTTGCTGTCATGATATTATTAATTCGGTGAGCAATTCAAAAAGCGTTCCATAATAGTGTTCAAGATGGGTGAGAAGTCGACGTGTCCTGGTGTTGTTGAGGCCGTCGGTGTGCCGTACGCCGGGATGTGCGATGTATCGATTGATTTACGCTTCCGATCGATTTGAGTCTATCTGTTGTTCGGAAACCGACGAATCTCTTAATTCTAAGTCTTCCTGTTATCTTACTTACTCTGTGAATAAAAGACAATGATCATGTTACTCAACGATTTCATGTCTGCTATTTCATGTCGTGGGATTAGTTCCAACATTTAGAATATATAGGTAGTATATTACCTTCGTTGTTTGGTGCATATTTAGTAGGTCTTCACTACAGAGATCGCTCCACTCCACTGTCTGCACTATTGAGATCGCTTTAAATCGCTCTAAGTCAAGATACGAAGATCTCCAAGATCTCAAAATTCTTCTTCGACCTATCACTTCCAAACACAAGGTAGCCTTCAAAGCCAAGTTCCTCAGTGGCTATGTCAGAACAAAGCCCAGTATTAGATTACTATATCATATGAGTCGATACTATATCATATGGTCCCTTGAACATTCTGATAAGGAGTTGTTGTGTGATGGTATCTCTGGTGAAAATTTCTGCCTGCTTCCACCATCTTTTGCAGAAAGTTGCTTTGGAGATAATCTTAAGTTTATTTCTTAAACCTTATCCTCTATTACCTTATCTTCTTGAGTTTATTTCTTAAACCGGAAAACGCAATAAAATTGAAATTAGATATTTGTTTTCAGCAGAAACATGGCTTCCAAAAACCGTTTTAAATTTACTCCAGCTTTATAAATAACGATTTTAACCCACGTTTAAAATTGGCTTTTTCTGCCGGTGCAACTTTGGAACGGTTAATCGCATAAAGTTCCGGTTTTCTCCGCTGGATTCAGCACATCAAAGTTAGTCAGAAAACATATCACCTTTACCCAAAATTTTCGAAAACTCAAACGGAGAGTTCATTTTTTGAAATTTGGCATTTTGTTTCGTTGCAACTTTTGAACGGGTAATCGTAGAGACTTCCGGTTTTCACCACTGAATTCAGCACATCAAAATAAGTCGGAAAACATATCAAGTTTATTTAAAATTTTCGAAAACTCAAATGAAGAGTCTTCATTTTTTTGAAATTTGGTACCTTTGCAACTTTTGAACGGTTAATCGCAGAGGCTTCCGGTTTTCGCCACTGGATTCAGCACATCAAACTTAGTGAGAAAAACTTGTCAAGTGTAGCAAAAATTTTTGAAAACTCAGATAAAGAGTCTTCGTTTTTTCAAATTTGGCCTCAATGACCTAACCTAACTTCTCCAGATCTTTTGAAAGCAATCAAGGAGTTCACTACATTCTAAAATTAATACCTTCTGCTTATCTGAACATGTCTAAGCCTACCTGACTTTGCCTTAATACATCGAATTCGTTGCATCCACAAAGCTCGATCGTTTCATTCGATCATATTTCATCAGTTTCTGTAAGGGGCGCGCTGTAGCAAACAACCGCCGACTTAGGTCATCTTCTGGTGCAGATAGGTCGAAGTTTGACCCAAGTCGTAAAACGAGTTCCACACTAGGAGGAGCTGCTTTAGAATGTCCTTTCATTGAAGTTAAGAGTGTAATTGCTTTTCCTAACTTCTTCAGGTCTTTTGAAAGCAACACTAAGGAGCGTGCTACATCCTTAAATTAATATTTTCTACTAATCTGAACTTGTATAATCTTACCTGACTTTGCCTTAATACATCGGATTCGTTGCATCCACAAAGCCCGATCGTCAACCAAGGAGTGCATTACATTATAAAATTAATCCCTTCTGTTTATCTGAACATGTCTAAGCCTACCTGACTTTGCCTTATTACGTCGAACTCGTTGCATCCACAAAGCTCGATCTTTTCATTCGATCATATTTCATCATCAGTTTCTGGAAGGGGCGCGCTGTAGCAAACAACCGCCGACTTAGGTCATCTTCTGGTGCAGATAGGCCGAAGTTTGACCCAAGTCGTAAAACGAGTTCCACACTAGGAGGAGCTGCTTTAGAATGTCCTTTCATTGAAGTTAAGAGTGTAATTGCTTTTCATGACTTCTCCAGATCTTTGGAAAGCAACTAAGGAGCGTGCTTCATCCTTAAATTAATATTTTCTACTAATCTGAACTTGTCTAATCTTACCGGACTTTGCCTTAATACATCGAATTTGTTACATCCACAAAACTCGATCGTTTCATTTGATCATATATCATCATCAGTTTCAGGAAGGGACACGCTGTAGCAAACAACCGTCAACTTGGGTCATCGCCTGGTGCAGAGAGGCCAAATTTGGGCCACGTCTAATCTTACCTGATTGCCTCGATCTGTTGGAAACAGTTCTTGAAAGTCTTTGCTCTTGTCTGATCCAATCTAAACTTGACCTGTATCACCTTCCCTGGCAATTTCTTTTCTGATTTGGTCTAGCCTTATCCAATTCTATCTAGTTTTCTATATTCTAGAAATCTATGAGATCAAAGTGTTTGCCAACAAACATAACAAATTCTGACAGGACAAATAAGCCGTCAAATGTTAAAAGGATATCAGTTACTTCTGACCTAACCTAACCTAACAAATTCTGACAGGACAAATCAGCCGTCAAATGTTGAAAGGATATCAGTTACTTCTGATCTAACCTAACCTAACAAATTCTGACAGGAGAAATCAGCCGTCAAATGTTGAAAGGATATCAGTTACTTCTAGCTCTGATACTAACACCGGGAGGGAAATTGTCAATTTCGTCCGTGTTACAAATAATATTCTTTATTACTTACGCGCGGGTATGGGTTTGAGGTGTGGTGGTGGCTCAGATAGCTAAGCACTTGGCTCTTGAGTCAGACAGCGTGGGTTCGAATCCCATTCAGAACCAAAGCAGCAAAAATTAAAAACAAATTGCTGCAACCCATCACACTGAATTCCCCAATCCGGCTTAGGCAACCGTGTGGTCTCAACTGCCTAACACCTGCTCTAGAAATGTGTCGTTCGGCTTGGACGTTAAACCGTTAGGTCCTCCGTATTCAAATCTTAGTGCTGAGGTTTGATATGTGGCAGAGAAGAGGCCGGTGCCCAGCAGTGGGACATAAAAGGCTGAGGATGAGGGTATGTGTCTTACAAGTTTTGGATCCAGGGGCCATAAAAAAAATTGGATCAAAAATGAAAAATTTGCTTTTTCGTGTGGATTCGTCATAGGAACTCTCCTCAGTCTCCGGTATCATCGTACAATTTTCTCTCTTTTTAAAACGTTTTCTTTATTTTTAGGGTTCCGTACCGAAAACGGAACCCTTATAGGATCACTTTGTTGTCCGTCTGTCTGTCTGTCTATCTGTCCGTCCGTCTGTCTGTCTGTCAAGACCATTTTTCTCAGGAACGCGTAGAGGTAACAAGTTGAAATTTGTATCAAATACTCGGGTCTGCGGTCTCTTTCAGCTGTGAAAATCAAACTTTTAAGTAAACGCGTTCAAAAGATATGACCGTTTATGTCGCATATTTTGCGATTTCACAAGGGAATCGAAACCTATAGGGTACTTCCCGTTGACCTAGAATCATGAAATTTGGCAAGAAGCGGTGTACAGCACATGTAAAGGGAAAAATCTGAAAACCGTAAATATGTAGTTTAATTACAAGAAAATTACGAATTTACTATTAGAAACCTATGAAAATACACTAATGTTGTCGTAGTGGTATTGTCAGGCTCCAGAAGCATATGGGTTGCATAAAGTAAGGTCCTCCTCGGTTAGGTCCGAAGGTTAAAAAGTATGTGTTGGCACCAAGCTGTTTATTCTGAATTTTCTTTGTTTATATTCGTTATGCATTTCTTCACGTAGAGTATATTATGTCTAAATTTTGCTTGTTTATAACCGACATGCGACATACTCAAGTCCCGTAACATCCTGTATATATTATATTTCGTCTAATTTTTATAATCTATATATACTTAAATCATGTACGCCCTATATTTTTTGGTAGTCAATTGCCCAAAAGCAGTCAATTGAACAACTGAATGTTAAGAGTATCGAAATAAATCTAGAAATAGTTAATATATTAGTTTATATTAGATCTAGAAATAGTTAGATCTTAATATAAGTTAGTGAATAAGTGTAATACTAAAATAAAGTTTTCTTTTTATAAGTTTAAAAATATTCGCGTTTAAAAAAAAAATACACTGTATACCTTTATACAGGTTATATAGGTATACAGGCAAAATTGAGCAGTAAAAACAAATAGTGTTCCAGAACCCCTAAACACTCATAGTGAATGGGGGATGTATGGTAATAAAATATAGGGTAGATTTCCATCGTACGACAGCGACATCTTGAGGTTATGCTTGCAGCGGTACTAAGATGGTCGTGATTTCAGGAGGGCCACTTGTCAAGTTAACTGAACGTGCTTGCTACGTCCTCTAAAAAAAAAAAGATACCTTACTTACAAGTCTGTACGGAACCCTCGGTGCGCGAGTCACAACTCGCACTTGACCGGCTTTTTATTATTATTATGTAATGAACAAAAATTCAGACATTTCACGTCACTTTTTTAATATCGCGGTCTTGATTATGTTACCCAGGTTATGTGGAAATACAACGAAATGTGACATTTTTCGTATTAAATAATCTACGTCAATCAAGTACTTTTCGCGCATGAGCAATAAAAACGATATTATTAATAGTAATAAACGAAGTACTAATAATGAAGTATCAGTAAAATGTCGTTGAACTGTTTTATTGTGTCATTGAAGTGTCGGAGAAGTGTGTAAATTTGTGCCGTCCCGCACTTCATTTATCTAGGAAACACTTCGTTGTACTTGGACGACACTTCGTTGCACTTTGACAACACTTCATGCCAATATAAATCATGAGATTTTTAAAGAAAAATAAAAGTGATCGAATTGATTAAATCCTTCATTAAATTCATTATTTAATTTTGTTAGATAATCAACATACGTTCGAGAATAGTGGGTCATGAAATTGGTTGGAAATAAAATTAAAAATAAATGTATGCGGTCAGGGGCCGCAGGGCCGCAAGACAAGTTCCAATGCGGCCCAAAACAAAACCGACAATTTTTTTCATTCATTAATTTCAGACAACAACTTGTGAGCAAAAGATTGCAAATTTCGCCACGCAAGCAGTTAGTCTGTAGATTTAGACTAAAATCCACCAATTATTAGGGTTCCGTACCGAAAACGGAACCCTTATAGGATCACTTTGTTGTCCGTCTGTCTGTCTGTCTGTCCGTCTGTCCGTCTGTCAGTCTGTCTGTCCGTCCGTCCGTCTGTCTGTCTGTCAAGACCATTTTTCTCAGGAACGCGTAGAGGTAACAAGTTGAAATTTGTATTAAATACTCGGGTCTGCGGTCTCTTTCAGCTGTGAAGAAATCAAAGTTGTAAGTCAACGCGATCAAAAGGGAATTCACAAGGGAATCAAAACCTATAGGGTACTTCCCGTTGACCTAGAATAATGAAATTTGGCAAGAAGCGGTGTCTCACAGCACATGTAAAGGGAAAAATCTGAAAACCGTAAATATGTAGTTTAATTACAAGAAAAATACGCATTAACTATTAGAAACTTATGAAAATACAATAATGTGTTGCGTGGTATTGTCAGGCACCAGAAGCATATGGGTTACATACAGTTAGGTCTTCCTAAAGATACCTTACTTACAAGTTTGTACGGAACCCTCGGTGTGCGAGTCACAACTCGCACTTGGCCGGTTTTTTTTTAAATCCGGTGTATAGACGAGATTATTATATTACATCAAAACTTGCGGTCGAAAAAAAAGTGCGAAAATAATGTAGTCTGTCATATATTAGTGTAATTGAGTATTTGATTTAGATCAGGAGTGTCCAACTTGCGGCCCAAGACCAGTTGCTATGGAAATCAAAACATCAAAATAGACCTTTTCATAGTTGAAATTTATTGTGCGCATGTATCAATTTCAATGTTTCTGCGCATGTGTCAATGTTTTTCGGGCACTTTTTGACGTATTACCAGTGAAAATAACAAAATGTACCCGAAACTTTCATATTCCCGCCTTTTGAACTTGACGGATGCGCATGTGCTTAACTAACCGTAAACAGGTATATTATCTAGTCTGTCATAAATGACAGATGACATATGAAGTAGAGATACTACGTTACTAAGATAGTTACAGCTTGGAAACTAATTGCAAGTTTTAGCTAAAACTATCTAGTTTATAGCTATTATTAAAGACTTTTAAACCTTAAAACTTAAATGGAATTTTTGTAAACGTCTTTAATTTTCCAAAACTTTTTAATTAGCGATATTCAAATGTCGCTTGCTGAGTTACTAAGATAGTTACAACTCGGAAATTAACTGTAAATGCCTATTTTATTATTTTTAGTCATATAGTGAAATATGTCACTCTGCGAAAGAAACAGAGAGCACGCATTATAGAAATATACACTGAGAGAAAGAGATAGGCGTATAACGTAACGTAACGTTTTCTGTCGAATCACTCCTACCGAGACCTCCCTAAGGGAACTTCGTTCCAAAATATTTATTAATAATTTATTGGAAATCGAATCGTGGGCACATAATGATTCGCTAATGAGCGCGGGATTGGCCGCCCTTGTTTAAAGTGTCGTCAAAGTGTTCACATTTATACCGCCCAATACTTCGTTGCACATTGATTTATCAGAAACAGAAAAACTTCATTTAACTTGGACGATAATTCTGTTGTCTCTGGAAAACCTCGTTACGCACTTCGACAACACTTCATACAACATTTTAAACATTTTCACCATACATGGTATATTTTCTTTGGAATTTTCTCGGTGCTTCAGTTGTGCATTTAATTTGTACTCGAGTATATATCCTCACGTAATTTATGATTAAGATTAATTTAGTTTCGACACAGGTATATTACCATAAACGAAAGCAGCCGAAAAATGTATGTGTTGCATGTGTACGTCGAAAGAACAAATTACGATATTTTTTCAAGGCAAATCGCCATGCAAAACGAGTCATTATCAAATTTGTAAATCATTAAAACAAAACGTATGTGACAATGCACAATAAATCACTGATATTATTTCGTTGGTAAAATAGTTTCGCGATAGCATCGCGGTGTTACCAAACGCCGCGCCGGCTCTCTACATGAAATTAGAAAAGATGATTGCAGGTGCAGATAACAATTAAGTTAATCATTATTACGTTTTAGTACCCTTATCTTTACGCCTCCCTCTTCTATTGATTCGCGCTAAAGGTCATCAAAGATCGAGCATTTAGGGTTTGCTAAATACGCAGTAAACAACGGAAATATTTTCAACACAGCAGTTTTATTAAGGAAATTAAAATGTCAGCACATCAACTAAAGCAACTAAATTACCCATAGGCGTAGCCAGTGGGGGTTTTTGAGGTTCAAACTCTCTCCAAAATATGCAAAATATAACATAAATATTATATTGAAATAAGGTGAGACGACTGTCTTCAAGTGAGCATGGTAATGTGGAGTTTAGGAACCCTTGTGGGTCAGTTTTAGAAAGTAAATTGACGCATTTCTGTTATTGTATTTTCTTCAAACCCCCCCTGAAACTAAACCTGAAACTAAATTATAATTCATTAATTTTCCATTGAAGATTATCCCCAATAATCGAACATGGCATAATATGACCCCCCAAAGGAATTGAAACCTTTAACCCAATTCAAATTCTATTATTAAATACATTAATTCTTTTAACTTAAGGGCTAACTGTTACATGAGCTCATCACAGTTTAATAAAAATCTACGCCCCTGAAATTCCGTTCTTAGTTTTGTTGTAAAAAATAGTGTTTATGATAAAAGTGTGTGAAGAAGGTCTTTGTGCATGAGATTCGTAACACTATTACTACCGACGATTTATGTACACCTATGCATGCCGCAACCGGTCAAATGACCTCTGTTTGAAATAATAATATTGCAAGTTTTTCTTGAAGATGAAACAATGCTTCTATTTGTTGCTGTTTCTGGTACATTTTCAGATGTACCTTCAGATGTATCTTCAGATAGTCAGTAGCAAGTTCTTCTGCTAGTATAAATAAAAATTTCTGCTACGACAGTTTCTCTCCAGTTGTCTCATTACACAAAATTCATGCAACGTGAGTTGCTGTTGCACTGTTGGACTCAAATCAAACAAAAAAATAAAAATACGACACGGGTAATGTTTTAGTAATAACCAAATCGGTTAATCTGCGTTAAGAGGCGTGAGATGAATAGGCAACCCACTGTACGCATTATGCGCATGGGCTTTCTGGGCTAAACACAAAGGTGTAGGGACAATAAATTTGAAGGACGATCCACACGTGGGGGAGACGCGAGCGACCCTAACAGGTAAGTGATTAGACTAGCCCTGTTTTAAAATTAGAAAATTTGATTTTCGTGAGACACGGTCCAAACATTGGTCCTTCGAACCGGATCGGGGTCAGTTAGTCGAAGACGTACATGTGCTCGGTCGCTGTTGGATTCGCCATTTTGTTTCCGGTCTCGGCGGAAACACTCCATTAATTTCGTTCATTATTGATTTTGTCCGGATATCCTGCTTTCGTTGGAATTATCAGTTTATTGTCTGATTATTCAATTTCGTTGATTATTAATTTTGTCTGGATATACGTCTGGATGTTCGTCGGAATAATTAATTCGTTTTCTGGTTATTCATTTTTCATTGATTATTTAATTTTGTTTGACTTATTTTGTCAACTTTCGTTTATCTTTCTATCCTTAGTATTTTCATTACTGCTCGTCGTTTTTTCATAATGGATAAGTGAGAGAGATCATTACAAATTTTGATTAGTAGGAAAGAAAACATATTTGCGAGGGTACAGCGCCTCTATGATTTTTCCACTGAAATCAGCGACATCGTACCCCCGGTTGGCTCAATCTTTGACGGAGTATAATGCCTTGAAATGCGTAATGAAATGCCGCGTAACGAAACCGATGTGCCCACCTACAAGGATTTTGTCAAATTTGTGGAGAGACATCTCCGGACGTTGCCGACATCAGATGCTGCCCAAAGGGTGTCCAAAGGATCTTTCAAGCCTTGATCGGCGACGCGGAATTTTGGGGTTCAATCGGAGGCACGACCTGTAGGTACGAAGTCTTCGTTTTTTTGTTGTTGCAAAGAGGGCATTCATCAATTGAAAGTTTGTCCCAAATTTTTAGATATCACTCCCAAGATGAGATATGGGATAGTAAAATCGCATTTCCTTTGCGTGCGTTGTTTTTCACTCCAACATTCGATCTCAAGGTGCCCGGATACCCCTGGTTGTTCTCAATGTCCATATCCCCATCTTTTGTTGTTGCATTATGGCAAGAGGAAGCTTGCGAGCTACGGACGTTTCCCAGAACGCATTGTGCGCAGGGGGAAATGCCGGTTCGGCCAAGTCAAACGGCACAGCGTGCGTTTTTTGTTGGATTGCGGAAGCGAGGCGAATTGTCTATGTAAAGGCGTTTGTGAAAGACTAGGATTACCCGTGAAAAAGTCCGATGTATCGGTCATCGGATTTGGCAGAACGAAAAGTGCCGTTCTCGGTCAAACGACGACGGCCATATGGTCGCGTTTTGATGCTCGTGTGACACTTCCTGTCAACGCGTTTGTTGTTGAGAATATTGCAGGCAATTTTCCTCCACACAACATGGACCTTTCGGCGTTGAGTCACTTAGCAGATTTGCCAATAGCCGACAGTAATTGGGGCCAATCGGGGAAAATTGAAGGTATCATCGGAGCAGGGTCGTTTCCTTTGGTTGTACAAGGTGAAAGAATTATAGCTTCGCCGGAATTGCCCGTCGCCTTCCGGACTAGCTTCGGTTACGTACTCATGGAAGCCCTCCCGGATTCTGGACTAACTGAACGACACTCGCTGAATGGCTCTTGCCTCTTAATGCATATTAACCGGAAAATCTTCTAATAAATAGTTATTTTGAGGTTATCACACGACTACATGCACTTTGTGGAAAGCGGTATCCCCTGGCTGCGATCGCGCATACTAAATGGCACATTGAGATCAAATGACCGGTGGCGGTAGATAAGTACAACTACATACATTTCTTGGCAAATGGCAAACAAAATAAGTTGTGAATACCTACAAGTTGTTTACACGTATATTTAAGGAAAAGTCGTGAATTGATTTGACGATACAATGAAGTTGACTACATTAATTTTTAAACTAAAGTTTACAAACGGTCATTTGACCAGTGTTGGTAATAATAGTGTTAAAGCATGAGAACACTATAAGTCGCATTTGGCATCGAGGACAAGTGCAAATGTAGATTCGTACGAGTCGGCAGGGAACGAAACATCGTAGATATAGAAAAATACTTCTACTGACGGCTGGTCGTTGATTCTAGGTACGATAGTAATCTTCCTAATTATGTTAAGTAATTGTGTAAGATGTTTGGTTAAGTTGGGAATATATTTTAATCCAAAAATCTTCATTTCACTCTTATAAAATTTTTATTTTAAGACTGACGAGAAGTTTCTGTGTGCAGAAAATAATTCCGTTGCTGTTTGCCGTCATGGGCGTAGCTGGGGATTTTGTCTAGGGGGGGCAGCCGTCCAGCTGAACCAACCAGTGATTTAATTAATTTAGTAATAAATAATAATGTAGTTCATTCGCACTCTTTTTTACCACGTGGCGTCTTATCTCTTCGGTAAAGTTGTCAGTCTAATAGCTAAATCTGTAAAAGAAAGAAATTGGAATTTGGATTAAATGAAAAAATGAATTTCGATAAAGTTTGGAGAAGATATACATAACAGTATTCTGGAGAAGATACTTTTTAGACCAGGAAATATACGCCTATGTGAGTAAACACTAAATGAATGATAAAGTGTATAGTGTTAATATAAAAATAATAGAGTGCAATATCTGTTCACGATAACATGAATTTATTATTTTCTTCTTAGAAACATCGTTTTCTTTTTGATTATTGGAACAAAGTTCCTTTAGGGAGGTCTCGGTATGAGTGATTCGGCAGAAAACGTTATACGCCGCGTTACGTTAGTCGCCGCGTTACGTTATACGTACTCTTTCTCCTAGTGTATATTTAAAACTGTAAAACATGCTTCAGGAACTAACAATCCCTGATTCTAACAACTTAGTGGGTGACCACTGGACACCAATGCTTACAAGCAATCATGACTAGTGCAAGTAATAACACAATTTTTAGATGAAAATCTGCTCTATATAATAGTGTTAAATGCATGTTTGGTAGACTTCGTCCAAAGACATCATTTTCTATTATATAATATTATATATTATATAATATTATCAAATAGCGTTGTAACAACATGATTTTTTCCTTGAAGTTTAAAATTAAGTTGATTAAGATGACTTATAATATCAACGGAGGAAGCTAAGTCTTTAAACATTGTCCATTTTTTAATTCACCACATACATAATTTTTTTTTTCAAGAAAATTATGATTTCGTCCGGCAATTTCAAGAATTGACACTTTAACACTTTATGACTAGAAAGCCATCGTACTTCCGTATAATATGGTAGATCGGTGTATTCACATTATATATATATATATATATATATATATATATATATATATATATATATATAGATATATATATATATATATATATATATATATATATATATATATATATTCCAAAAATAAAACAAATTGACGATGATAAAGCCCACGTGCGCGAATATAATTTTGGTGACTTGCTAATTTTTTAATTAATTTAATTAATTTTGGTGAATAATACCATGGAAATGTTCAAAATATTATCACCACGGTGTTTACATACTTCTTTTAATCCCTCAAAAACTGCTTTAGTAATACCGGTCATAGTAGGTGCACCATCAGTTGTAGGTGCACCAACTTTTACAATGGTAACTTATGCTTTTTTCAAAACTTCCAAAAGCGTAACAAAAATATCAGCTTCAGTAGTTGTATTATATATAGGAATGACTTCTTCACCTAATTTCTTCAAAAGTTCTCCACCTTATTTTAAATTAACATCGCATCCGCGAATAAAAACGTCCAGCTGAGCGATATATCGAATATCTATAACTTCAATATCTTGCACTTCATTTCACTTGCATGTGAAATTGCATCTCAATCATCAATTGCAACAGAGTAGGCTTAAAATGCTGATATTATTTAGTTATGCCGATTTCTCAAAATCCCGGCTATTTCATCAACTCTGTTTGCTACAGTATTTCGACTTATTTGCGCTGGACATAATACTTCCGCCGTTTATCAAAAATATTTTGAAATGTCTCGGCGGGCCGCAATCTCTGTATTGTCGGGCCGCATGCGGTCCGCGGACCGCGTGTTTGACATGCCTGTCCTAATATAACCTAATCTAACCATCCATTTTGTCCAAATCTGTAGCTACGGTGCCGTTTTGTACAAGCCACTGGAGGTTTTGTGTCAATTTCCGTTAGTTTCAATTGTGGCACGGCGGGCGCTGAATGGCTCAAGCCTCTTAACGCATATTAACCGGAAAATCTTCTAATAAATAGTTATTTTGAGGTTATCACACGACTACATGCATTTTGTGGAAAGCGTATCCTATGGCTGCGATCGCGCATATTATAGTCCATTTTTTTAAGAATGCAGTAACTAGAAACCTGATTCACACTATGAGAAATGTTTAATCTAGTTACAAAATTTGGCGCTCAATTCAAATATAGTTACTTGAAAAAAATAAAATGAAAAATTTATTAATGGTTTGATTGAATATCTCTTAAATACACCAAATGGCAACAATGGTAATAAAACACTAACAAATAAATGGAGAAAAACGCAAAAAATCTAAATGATACAAACAGATCAGATGACAATTTTGAATTGACACGGCAGCCATTGACAACTAACCGCTCAATATGCGTTGGCGTACGAAAAAAATATACTTAGGGTTAATTAATTTTTTGATCTTTAAATTTAAAATTGAATATTAAATTCTTGTATAATATAGTACTTATTACCCATAGTATAATTTAACGTTCTTTTATATTTAGAAATTATTCGTGGTATTATATTCATTTAATTACATATCACCAAATTCTACGCCAGTGACTGCAAATGTATGTAAAAAGAGGGAGATGGAGAAGTATATATCGTCGGTGTGAACTTCTCCTCGATTTAAGCCAATCAAAGAACAAGGTCAAATAGGCCCTATCTTCCCTGTACTGCATTCTTAAAAAAATAGACTATAAATGGCACAATGAGGTAAAATGACTGGTGGCGGTAGATAAGTACAACTACATACATTTCTTGGCAAAGGGCAAACATCATAAGATGTGATTACCTACAAGTTGTTTACACGTATATTTAAGGAAAAGTCGTTTATTGATTTGACGATACAATGAAGTTGACTACATTAATTTTCAAACTAAAGTTTGCAAACGGTCATTTGACCGATCGTGGTAGTAATACTGTTAAAGCATGAGCCGTAGGCGAGAATACTATAAGTCGCATTTCGCATGGAGGACAAATGCAAATGTAGATTCGTACGAGTCGGCAGAGAACGAAAAATCGTAGATATAGAAAAATACTACTGAGGACTGGTCGTTGATTCTAGGTACGATAGTAAGCTTCCTCGTTAGCATAAAGCATCATTTCACTCTTATAAATTTTTTATTTTAAGACTGACGAGAAGTTTCTGTGTGCAGAAAATGATTCCTTTGCTGTTTGCCATTCTTAAGGAAATTGAAAAAAACGGTTATTTTGGGAATTACATTTTTCGCCAAATAAGACACTTATATTATGGGATAGGTTAGGTTAGGTTATATTAGGTTAGGTAGCGGTAGTATAATAGATAACAGTATTCACTCCGAGCGCAACAGCACTTGCGCCATAAGTGACACTTTTAAGAACTTCATGACCAGTTACGTCATTATTTAGCATTCATTTGTATAAATTGACATATATTTTGCTAAATAAAAAAGTATTTTATTATTTTACATTAACTAACAAAGTGCATAAATTGAGAATTAATTCAAAATATAGACTATATCTTGCTTATGTGTAAATTTAAAGCGAAATAAACTAGAAAATCGTTTTCAGCACTTCGATTTCCTTCGGGTAACTAAAAAAATTTCACGAGAAAATTTTCCAAAAAATTTAAAAAAAAAAATTTCTTCAACATTTCGGTCGAAAAGAATGTGCTTTTTCTGTTTTCATCAATTTTCTCAAGAACGGCAAACAGCAGCGGAATCATTTTCAGCACACAGAAACTACTCGACAAGACGAACAAGTCGATGTATAAATTGTTCGGAAAGAGTCAATTATTCATCCAGAAATTTCAAACTAAAGTTTTACGATTCTCAATTTGCAAATTGGATATCTCAGAAGCGGTTGCAGATAATTAAAAACAGATTGCGGCATTATTTTCATTAGGTCATTTTCCTATTAACACACTCAGATTATCCGCGGGTAATTCATTATTTTCCAAGATATTTTCCAAGACTCGAGCGCCGAAATTTCTTAAAATTTTACTCAATTTTATCAGGCGAAGTGAACGAAAAGAGCTAGCGAAATATAATTTGCATATTTGTAATCAGCAGGAAAAATTATTTCAGAAACATTTTTAAATTTTGCTGTAACTCAAAAAATAACTATTTTTGCAAAATTGTTTTTTTCATATTTCGTCGTTTCCGCGGTATTGACTTCCCATGTCGATGGTATTCTTATTCGAATGCATCCTAAGGTATATTACATACGTTTTCCGACTAATTTTGGGACGCTGAATCGATTGGTGAAGACTAGAAGTCTCTGTGGTAAGCCGTTCAAAGATTATGACAGCGTGAAATCTGCCGGAAATGCGAGATGGTATATATTTTTTATATTTTATTAAATTAATTATTTTTTGTTGTTTTTATACAGTATTATTGGACACGAAGTTGGCTTTTTGGCCACGGGTGACGCTAAGCGCGGTTATGCACCGAGCGAGTACAAGAAGAAAATAAAAACAAATTCTTATTCATCTGATATTGCAAAAAATGTGTAAACCTAGAATAACTTAATGATGATTAATGAGTCTAGACCGGAGAGATAACATGTATAGCTATCACGATAACCGAGGAGAAACGAGCGAGGGATATTAGAACGCTTACAAGCTCGGCAACCCAGTACGCAATGAAGATTAAATAGCTGAAAACGCATTCAATTTACAATTATCAACTAGATATAATATTATTTATTTACTTTGTATCTATTTATTTTATTTATTGTTATTCATAGATATGCATACAAAAACACATATAAAAGACATAAGACATAAGAGAACAAAAGGACTAGTTTAAGCAATATAGGATTATAATGCCCAGTCTTCCACGAGTCCTTATTTGATATATTTTATTTGTAGTAATTGTTGGATAGGATATATTAGTAATAGATATGGGACATAACAAATATGGGACACATTAGTTGACTGTCGTAATATCTATGCAGCTTGCAATTGGATTTTGATTATTGCGGATCGAATATGATGAGTATATAAGCAGGATATATATTATCGGCATTATCATGAATTTTGTAAATTGTGTCTACCCACACGATATTGATTCGGCGCAAATAATAAATGTCTGGTACCTGGCAGCAAGTAATAATTTAGTTTATGTATACGTTTCTGTTTGATCGCCTCTCCATTTCTATTAAATGTTCATACATTCAGCGTCGGACTGGCCATATGAATAGACGTGGCGTTTGGCAGCAGAAAAAAAGGTTGCTAATTGGAAATGCATAATCTTGACGGCATCCAATTAGTTTTCATCTTAGCAGTGCTCCGAGAGTACTAGGAACAAATATTTTGAATTATCCTCAAGCATCTGTACTATGATATCAATAAAATTCCCGATTGATTGTGTGTTTAGATTTATTAATCCTTCAATCTCATTATATATCCTCCAATAAAATAGCTTTAATATAATGTTCTAAGCCAATCAAAATAGGAAATATGCATGAAATTTAAATTTGGTTAAAATATTTTTTTTTTAATCTTTTTTGTACCGACATTTAAACTAAATCATTATTTTTATAATTAATATCTTTTTCAATACTTAAAATTAATAAATATAAGTGCAAATGCAAATTTTGCGAGGAAAGTTCAAATTTGTAAAACGCAACACCATTTGTTAAAACGAATGTGTGATGAAATGAAAATGAAAAAGTGACGTAACACACCATATAAACAAGTCCGTATTTTTTACATTTGTATGTCATTGCAAGTCTTCTGGTAAGAAAACAAACGTCAAAACGTCAAGTTAAAAATAAAAACAGCTGTAGTAAACAATAGACTGAACTGTCAGTGGCAATTGACGTCATCAACAGACCGCGCGAAAATAGCGGCGTTTAAACAGCTCAAATTTTTTCTCAGTTCTAAATATTTTTTTAAACTTAATTTTAAAAGCTTAAAGCATTTTTAAGCAGTATTTATATTTTTTACTATGTTATAACGGTGTAAACAGTGATTTAAAAATAGTAAAAAAAACATGCATATTCCCTATTGATTATACTGATCAGAGAAGGAAGCTTATCTTGTAACAGCGACAATATTGTGCAAAATATCGAAATTTGAATCTCATATTTGTTGTAAGAGTGTGATTATTACGACTAAACAACATGAGCAAGTTTGTAAATTCATATTTTATATAACATTCACCTAAATTTATAAGCTTAGTAATACTAAAATAAATCTACATTATACGTTTTTAACGCTGCAAATCTAGCTCCCATATATATTCTTAACATAAATTTATTCTGAATGGAATCTCCCTCCACCAGGTGCCTTTGTTTTAGTATCTGATAATACATACAAGCCGCAATCTGCGTGCAGTCTATTTAAAAGAGATTTTCTTTCAGACGCGCTCCACACACGCAGATGTTTTACAAGTGATTATTTCCGGTAAACAAATAAATTGCCAGTCGCTGTGTGCCGGTGCGTGAGTGCGGAATGTATGAGCCACTTGAATCCACATTCATAAGAAGAGCACAAAAAGAAAATGGAATATGTATGCAGACATGTATAATATACTATATAATAGTAATATAAGATAATACAATTATCTCGGTAAGTGTTATGTTTTTAATAAAATTTAAAGATTCAGCTGTAGGTACTAGGTGAAATATAATAAAGAAGCCGAAATCAATAAAGTGTTTAAATAAAACTAATTTGTAAAACTTACACCTAGTGTCTATTTTCTATTATTATTGTTATATTTTTAATTCATGTTCAGGCGATTATCATGTGTAAATGTAATTTTAAAAAATGAATAATTGATAGAGTACTAGTGCGATAATTTAATATTTGCGGATGTTTGGCATTCATTATTGCATTAAATATAATTTTGATATATACAGAACAAATCCTATTAAATTCTCTTAAAATATAAACTGAATTTATTTTTGTAAATATAATTTAATCCAATTTTAATGTTATTATAATTTAAACTTAATAAAGACGGAACAAAGCTTGAATATATAAATATACTCAACCTTTCCGGAACTCTATAATACTAATGAGTTTTTTTAGGTCTACCAAAAACAAATCTCGTACGAAATTTGTCAGTTATTCTATAGCTTTCAGTCCACCTTCGTGGCACTCAACAGAAACCATAAAAATAACATTGATTTTTAAGATCATGTCTTTTCGATACCTTGAGTGGATAGCCATCTGTGGACGCGTTTCGAGATTTATCTCTCATCAGCACAGCTTTGCTTCCATGAACACTAATGTGTTTTATTAAATTAAAATCAGGTGGACTGAAAGCTATAGAATAACTGACAAATTTCATACGAGATTTGTTTTTGGTAGTCCTAAAAGGACTCATTAGTATTATAGAGTTCCGGAAAGGTTTAGTATATTTATATATTCAAGCTTTGTTCCGTCTTTATTAAGTTTATCTGATTATCTATAATGTTGTATGGTTTTACCAATTCAAAATTTATCATTTATATCAATAACCTGATAAGTTCATGTCTCACTCACAAAATGTCAAAATTAAAAACATTTAACCCTAATCAACACATGGGTTTTCAAGTGAGTGATTTACAAAATATTGTGCATGGAAAAAAAGCTGTGCTGATGAGAGATAAATCTCGAAACGCGTTCACAGATGGCTATCCACTCAAGGTATCGGAAAGACATGATCTTAAAAATCAATGTTATTTTTATGGTTTTTGTTGAGTGCCACCAAGGTGAACTGAAAGCTATAGAATAACTGACAAATTTCATACGAGATTTGTTTTTGGTAGTCCTAAAAAGACTCATTAGTATTATAGAGTTCCGGAAAGGTTGAGTATATTTATATATTCAAGCTTTGTTCCGTCTTTATTAAGTTTATCTGATTATCTATAATGTTGTATGAATTTATTTTTGTAATTATAATTTAATCCAATTTAAATGTTATTATAATTTATTTAAACAAATTTATTATAATTATAATTTAATAAAATATATTTTTTATAATTATAATTTAATAAAATTTATAAAATAATTTAATAAAAATAAAAACTTCTTTAAGTCGAATTACCATAGTTCACGAAAAAAAATTGGAGTTATAGAAAATTCGAGTTAAAGAAATATATAATTACAAAATGAGCAAACTACATTTTAAACAATTTGTTAAAAGTAAATATAACATAATATAACATATGTATAATATAACATATTTATTTATTTATAAATAAAACAAAGAATATAAATTATTAATATTTATAACGTTATATAATTATAATTCATTAAAAATAATTATAATTAATATATTATTTTTTGAAAAAGTCGGTAATTTTAATTTTCTCTGGGCTTCATCCATCTGGGCTTCAGTCACAGTTTTTAATCTTTTCTCTATAATTCTCTCAAATATAAATACGTACATATTATTAATATGATGTTATAATTAATTAAAAATAATTTTAACTAATATATATATTATATTTTTAAAAAGTCAGTAATTTTTAATTGCTTTCCATTAAAAAAATCTCTATCTATAAAGTTCTCCAAAGTAGATAATGCGCGGTACACTTCGTCTGAAGAAGGGACGCAGCCAACTCTGTCTTCTTAGGTTCACTTTTTCAAACGTATGCATCATTAGTTGCACCATTTTCGGCTTTGTTTAGAATTTCTTCGCGGTTTCTTATAGTTAAAGAAAGTGTACTTGGAGGAATCCCAAAGTCTTCAGTAACAACTTTTTTCTTTTTAATTTCTTGGTCAACTAAACCTTTGTCAACCTAACTTTGTTAGATAACGACATCGTATTGAGTTTTCTTCACTCATATTTGCAATTGTAAAGGCAGAGATAAGAAGAAAGAATGAGTTTAAACTTAAAATTTCATTAATATATAGCACCTTTACTATAACAAATAGGATACGGTTTATGATAGCCAATATCAGGCACCATAAATTTTGGAAAGTACGCAGCGATTAGAAAATTGGAGTTATAGAGGTTGTATATGGTAGATATGGTGGTGACGACTTGTACTGCGACCTTTATAGATCTCCTCCAAGTGTTGGTGTACTTACCCATTTAGAGCGCCTCCTCTAATCCTGATTCCTTTAGGAATCTCAGGATCTGGGTGGGATTCAAGGCCTGCAGCTCCTCTGTGTTCAAGCAGTGAGCCCCAAGGTACATCTGTCTCTTGCGGAGTAATGCTCCGCAGTCTTTGAACAGATGTATGGGGGTTTCCTCTGCTGAGCCACAGAATCTGCATCCATCATCCTCCTCTAGGCCTAGGGCCTTGAGATGTTTCCTAAGTCTGCAGTGTCCCGTCAGGGCTCCTGTCAGAATTCTGAGCTTGTTCCTGCTTAGTTTCAGGCAAGCTCCCGTTCTCTTCTGGTTAAAAGATCCCAGCATCACTTTGGATTGCCTTAGCCCTGGAAGTTCTTCCCAGGTTTTCATCCATTTTCCTCTTATTTCTTCATCTAAACTTTTGCGGATGGTGTTCACGCTCATACCGCAAAAGCGTTCCGGACCTATAAAGGGGCTACTGGATCCCTTGTTTGCTAGGTGATCGGCTTCTTCGTTTCCGTCTATACCAGTGTGTCCTGGTACCCAGTATAGCGTTACTTTATTATCCCTGCCAAGCTTGTTCAGCTTCCCCACACAGTCCCATATCAGTTTGGATCTGATGGTGTATGAGCTAATGGCCTTGATGGCTGCTTGGCTATCTGACAGGATAGCAATTCGTTTTTTGCGGTAATTCCTCTCGAGGTTAAACTGTGCACATCTTTCGATTGCGTGTACCTCTGCTTGGAAGATACTTGAGGATGTTCCCATCGATTCGGAGTTTCTGGTACGGGGTCCAAACACTCCTGCACCAGTGCCTTTCTTTGTCTTCGAACCATCTGTATACCACTTGATGGCATTTTGCTCTATGTGGTATGTTGAGGATTCGTCGCTCCAATCGGCTTTACTACTACACATTGCTATGTAGTTTTTCTCGAAGTGGTATTTGCATACCATTTTGTATTATGGTACTTCCAGCCAGGGGATCTTGGCAGCGAGGCTGTTTCGGTCTCTGCTCCCGATTATTTTGCCTCTGCCCATTCCTTCCTTGCCGAACCTTACGATCGCCGATCTGGCGGCGCTCTCCACCACAAGGCGCAGCGGAGTCAGATCCAGCAGCAGCTCCAATGCTGCTGTCGGACACGACCCCATCGCCCCCGTGATGCAGACACACGCCAGTCTTTGAATCTTCTCAAGCTGTTTCCTCATAGAGGCCAGCTTGATTCTACTTCCCACGCAACCGCCCCATAAGTGATTGCAGGTCTCACTATCATGGTGTACATCCATCGCAGGATAGTGGAGTTACAACCCCACTTTTTTCCTGCCAGATTTCTGCACACCATTAGGGCGCGTTTGGCTTTACCTACCACTGCCTCAGCGTGTCTATTCCGAGTTTGCTATCTAGTGTGATACCCAGATACCTTATCTCTTGTTGGCCTTTCCATCTATGAGTATGGAATGTAGGTAGTTTAGTTTTCTCCATCTAGTAAATGGTATCACCGTAGTTTTGCTCGGGTTGAGTCTCAATCCCACTGTTTGACACCATCTACTAGTTACTTTGAGGCCTCTCTGAACAATTTCACAGAGCGTTCCCTCAAATTTTCCTCTGGCCATTATGACTATGTCATCGGCGTAACCTTGGCATATGATGTCTAGGTCGTTTAGCCTAACCAGTAGTTCATCAACTACCTGGCTCCACATTAGCGGTGATAGTACACCTCCCTGTGGGCACCCTCGAGTTGTGGAGATCTTAATGGTGTCTTTTCCCACTTGTGTCTCCGCCGTTCTAGTTCTCAGCATTTCTCGCATCCACTTTGAGATAGTGCTGTCGATATTCCTTCTTTCGAGGGCCGCCCTGACAACCTCGTGCGAGGTGTTGTCAAAAGCTCCCTCTATATCCAAGAAGGCACATATCGCTACTTTCTTTCTCTCTAGTGCTGCTTCTATTTCGTTTGTCAGCTGATACAGGGCGGTTTCTGTGGATTTCCCTGCTCTGTAAGCATGCTGACTCTTGTGTAGTGGTGTACCTACCAGTCCTAAGGTAATTATCAATCACCTTCTCCATTGTCTTTAACATAAAAGATGTTAGACTAATGGGTCTAAATGACTTCGGTTGAGTGGTGTCTTTCTTCCCCACTTTCGGTATAAATACCACCTTAGCCCTTCTCCATAGCTCCGGTATATATCCGAGCGCTAAGCTACTTCTAAAGATATTTAGAAGATACGGCATTAGTTCTCTCTCTCCCTTTTGTAGGAAGGCAGGAACTAGTCCGTCCACACCTGGGGCCTTAAAAGGCTGGAAAGTGCTGATAGCCCATCTGATTCGGTTTTCCGTACAGATGGACGCTGCCCTCTTCCAGTCGGCCCGACTTGGTTTCCGTGGTTGCATCAAGCCCTCGGTCTCCCAGTATCCTCTACATCCCGGAAAATGGGTTTCTAGTAGGAGGAGAGCTCTTTGCTCTTCAGCCTCCGTGAAGGTCCCATCCGGTTTATTGAGAGTGGTTGTCATTTCCACTCTATCCTTCGCTAGTGCTTTGTGCAGTCTAGCTGCCACCGGCGTGGATTCTCTGTTTTCACAGAAGGTCCTAAAGTTTTCCCTTTTTGCCCTTCTGATCTCTTTGTTGTAGGTGGTAAGCACCTCAGAGTATTCTAGCCAATTTCCGTATTGCTTGGCTTTGTTGAAAAGCCTACGTACTTTTGCTCTTAATGTAGACAAATTTTTGTTCCACCATTTTTCGTCCTTATGCTCCTTCACGGTTTTTACCGGGCAGCTGGATTCAAATGCCGTGGTGATTGCTACATTTATTTCTCCTACAGCCTGCTCCAGCACGGAGCAGTGTTTGATACTACCCCGCACTGTCACCTGCTCTAGGTTTTCTTTTAGTTGGGAACTAAACATAGGCCACACAGTTTGTCTGGGGTTTCGAATGGGGGTGTTTTCTCCACTCGCTCCTTCCAGCTCAAACTCTATGATCCTATGATCTGACATTGAGGGCTCACTTGAAACCCTCCACTTTTTAATTAGTTTACTTACGTTAGCGCTACCTACCGTAATATCCAGTACCTCATTTCTGACTTTAGTGACAAATGTTGGTGTGTTCCCAACGTTGTACACAATTAAGTTCTCTTTAATGAGGTATTCGAAAAGGTACTCACCCCTCTTATTAGTGTCCGTGCTGCCCCACATCTCATTGTGTGCGTTCGCGTCACATCCCAGGATGAGTGGCAGCCTTCTCCTAATACAGTGTTCCACCAGTTTTTGTACTTCAATGGGTGGTATGCTGTTACCATCGCCAGGGAAGTATGCTGATGCGATCACTACTTCGCGGTGGAGACCCTCGATCTTGATGAGGGCCTGAATCGGTACTAAATCCCGCGTTAAAAATTCTGAAAGACATAAGTAATTTATGCCATTTCTTACCATAATGCAAGTTCTAGGGGAGACCTCACGGCTGTCGCATACCAACTTACATTCCCTGTTGCTAAGGCCTCTGATCTTACCACCGTAGGTCCAGGGTTCTTGAAGCAGCGGTAGCCCTAGGTGCTGCTTGGTAAACATCCTAGCCATCACAGCTGAAGCTGCTTTGGCATGATGGATGTTCACTTGAGCTATTTTGGTGCGCCTGCTGGTCATTCTTGTTTTGTGACAGGAGGCGGCAGGTCCTCCTCTGTCCCTACAAGAATATCTACCTCTGCCTCTGTAGACATGGCTGGACTGCTCATGTCTACGAGTGTGAGGTCAAGGTCGTCTTCCCGGGAATCCGGGCTGACTTCCTTGTTCTCTGTGTCGGTTAGGTCCCGTACAAATGGATTATTTTTACTTTTGGAATTCATATAAATCCCACGAGTCGCAAGGGAACTAAAGGTCCACCACATCAGAGCCCCGCTTGATAGTGGTAAGGCTGGATACCCTCTGAGGTCGCCAGGTATCAGAGGGGCTCCGTAAGCGATGGCCGGTTGCCCTTGGCCATCAACCAGTCCCTTCGGCACGGGTCGCATGACACCTTGGGATTAAGGGTTTGGAAGTTCTTGGTTGTTCGCCCTCCGCCAAACGCCCCGACCGGAGTTGTTCCAGTCGTGACGTCCAACGGTATGTTGCGAAACTAAGCCCTCACACCGCGACAAGGTGACTTCCACGTGAGGGTATAGAGATTATTTTCTATGTAAAATTTTACCATTGTACACATTTTTCTACGAGTTTTGGAAAAATGTGAGTTACGGAAAATTCGAGTTGTGGAAGTTAATTTATATGGAAAATGCTATCTAAACGTATGAATTTCTAAAAAATACGAGTTATAGAAAATTTGGATTTATAGAAGTGCGAGTTATGGAAGTTCGACTGTATATTTATAATAATTATAATTTAATAAAATATATTTATTATAATTATAATTTAATAAAATATGTTTATGATTATAATTAAATCAAACATATTTATCATAATTATAAACGTTTTTAAATATTTTACAATCGGTTATCGACCCGTGGTCTATCAGCCAAATATTACTTTCTTACTTTACTGGTCAAATATTTTATTATACAAAGTCAGTGAAGCCGGAAATAATAATTTTATGAAATTTTTTTACCGATTTCAAATGAGTAAAGTAAGCCATTTTACTTTTTAAAAATAACGCCGCCCAATTGAGAGCCATTTCTGTTTAAACATTCTTTTATCACTCGACGAAGCAGGACAGGTTGAATCCGTGCAATTTCTTGTCTGATATTCGTTTTTAATTACGGTATGGTTTGCGGTCTATCAATGTATACCCTGCTCTTTAGAAATCACCAAAGAAAAAAGTCGCAGGATAAATCTGAGGATCCGGGAAGTTCGTCAGGGAAGAGTTTTTCTTAAAAAAGCTATTAGACACACGAGCAATATGACTTGTGGCCCCATGCTGCTTGCAAAAATTAATTTCCGAAAACATAATGAGCTGTTGCATAATAATTCTTCTGACTATGTGTTTACAGTTGTGGCGTTTCCTCTATCGTTTTGAAAAAAATATGGCCCAACAATACCAGTTGATGAAAGTGCGCACGTCACCGTAACTTTTGGACTATTGGCTTTCCTACAATTTACCTGAGTTTTTATCATTCCAATATCGACTATTTTGTTTGTTTACATATCCATTCAAATGAAAATTGACATTTCTTCTGACATAAACAAGCTTTGAATAAAGTTTTCATCATTTACACGTCGCAATATTTCTTCGTTGAAAATTCTGCTAGGCAGCATATCACCTGCTTTCAACTCCTGGACTACTTGAATTTTGTAAGGGTGTAAAGATAAGTCTTTAAATTCGTCGCAATGATGTTCAGTGAAGATGCATTTTAAATAGCAGAACGTCGTGGTCCACGTGTCAATGCTACTCTAACTCTTTCAATGTTTTCCTTTGTTCTTACTGACCTTGTTGCTCCTCTATGCCTTAAGTTTAATGTGGAACCACTTTCATCTATTTCATAGACTATTTCACATAATTGCATGAGCGCACGGCACTCTTCCATGTCGTGGAATATTGAACTTATTACGGAATAATCGTTGTACAACAATCACAGAGTCATTATTTATATAAAATGATTCTATGCAGAAACCGCAGTGTACACCGGAGCACTGGTCCATGTTTTACAAATGGCATTATATGTCCAGCAATACACCAAAACGTTCAAAGGTTCAAAGGGGGTAGTGCATGCGCACCACACGACATTCGCACTGAAAGAGTTCGTCGCATAGCCTCTCCTACCCAATTCCGACTCTCACCTCCCCGTCTGGTGAACCCTGGTAACCTGACCACTCTAGCCTGAGATGCGGTAACCAACCCGTATGGATGGTAAGGGTGGTCAGGGCTAGCGAGAGCGGGAGAAATGGTCCTCCGATCATCAGGGGGTTGGGCGTGTGGTTAACAACCAGCACCATAAAACAAAACCTGTTATGAAACCTTCAATAATGCCTCGGAATGGACTGGAAATACGGCAACGACACAAGCAACGGAAAAGGGAGAACGATTGGAAAATTACATCGTGGAATGTTGTTACCTTAACGAGGCCTGGTGGGTTGAGAACCTTAACGGATGCCCTAAAAATCGGCGGAATAGACATAACTGCTGTTCAAGAAACTAGGTGGCCTGGAAAGAACTTACTAACCAGTAAGGAGTACTCATTTTACTACAGTGGTAAAACGGGCGGCAAAAAGGAATTTGAAGTGGGTTTTATTGTCACAGGAAAGGCCAGAGAGGCAGTAATTGTTTTTAACGCAATAAGTGAACGATTATGCTCCATAAGGCTAAGAGGGAAATTTAGAAACGTCACCCTGATTAAAGTCCACGCACCAACTGAGGACAAGGAAGAAAACGTGAAGGACCAATTTTACGAGGAACTGCAGAAAGCATATCGTGATGCGCCAGAAGGAGATATCAAAATCATCCTTGGTGATTTTAATGCTAAAGTGGGACACGAGGAGATATACCGACCGACAATCGGACTGCACAGTCTTCATGCTGAGACTAATGAAAACGGAAGTAGGATGATAGACTTTGCGACGACCAACAATATGGTAGTCAGTAGCACATATTTCCCACACAAAAATATTCACAAAGCCACATGGAAATCACCAGGTGGTGATAGAGTATTGAACCAGATAGACCATGTGATGATAGATGGGAGACACTGTTCAAATATCCTGGATGTAAGAGCCTGTCGAGGCCTCAATGTAGATTCGGATCATTATTTGATAAGGGCGGTGCTTAGGGCTAGAATTGATTGTCAACGCACACAAAAGCCGGCAGTTAAGAGATACGATCTGGAAAAATTCAAAACCGATGAGATGAAAGAGAGATTTCAGTACCAAATGCAGGAACGAATATCCAAACGGCCAGAAAACGCTCTAGTAGAGGTCAATGAAGCGTGACAAAAGATCAAGCAGGACATCGAAGATACAGCAGCAGAGGTTGTGGGGTGGAAGAAGGGACAAAGGCGTAATAACTGGTTCGATGAAGAATGCAAGGAATCTCTGACAGAGAAGAACAAAGCCAGAGAAAAAGTACTACAACGAAATACTAGAGCGAATGTAGAGGATTATCGAAACAAACGGAAAGTTGAGAAAAAACTCTTCCGAAGAAAGAAATCTGAAAAAGATGAAGAAGATTTCGCGGAAATAGAAAGAATGAGTAATGCCAACGAAACTCGGGGACTCTATCAAAAGGTCAGAAATGCGAGACTTGGCTACAAACAGCTGCCACTTCTGTGTAAGGATAAGGACGGCAGAGTAATCGGACACACAGAAAAATGTATCAAGAGGTGGGGTCAGTACTTCAGGGACCTGCTCAACCAGAACACTCGCGTAGTCCAAGAGGAAAGTATAACGCCAACATCAACGTCAATATTAGGGACTGAGCAAGTGGAGGAACCCACCTTAGAAGAAGTAGAGACTGCAGTGCGCAGGATCAAGAACAATAAGGCGCCAGGTGCAGATGGCATTCCAGGAGAATTGTTGAAGTATGGAGGTAGAGCCCTAATATCGTGCATGCATGATCTCATATTAAACATATGGAGAACGGGAAAGCTACCGGATGAATGGAAGATGGGGGTAATATGCCCATTGTACAAGAAAGGTGATAAGTTAGATTGTTCTAACTACAGGGGGATAACGCTGCTAAACATTGCATAGAAGGTCTTCGCTAATATGTTGTACCGTCGCTTACTACCATACGCAGAAGAGAATATCGGTGAATACCAGTGCGGTTTCCGCACAAACAGGTCAACCACAGACCAACTGTTTGGCATTAGGCAGATCCTGGAGAAATGTAATGAGTTCAATATCACGACACACCATCTATTCGTGGACTTCAGAGCAGCATACGACAGCGTTATAAGACACAAACTGTGGGGGATAATGACAAGTTTCGGATTCCCTGAAAAACTGACAGCCCTAACCAGAGTAACACTGTCTGTAGTATCGTCTGTAGTAAGAATACGAAACAAGTTGTCTGAGACTTTTATAACAGAGGAAGGACTACGACAGGGAGACCCACTGGCAACTTTACTGTTTAACATCGTACTAGAAAAGGCCGTTAGGAGTAGTGGAGTAGATACTAACGGCACTGTGTACTTTGAGTCAACACAACTATTGGCTTACGCAGACGACATTGATATAATTTGCAGAAGCGAACAGGCGACCAAAACTACTTACTCGCTGCTGGAGAAGGAAGCAAGTAACCTAGGACTCACTGTCAACGTAAACAAAACGAAATACATGGTGGCTAACGAAACTCATCGGAAGGTAGGACCAACGCTAGAACTAGACGGAAAGCACTTTGACACAGTAGATACATTTGTGTACTTGGGCTCGCAACTGAACAGCGTAAACCGGATGGGCGAGGAGATTAGAAGGCGGATAACTCTTGGTAACAGGTGCTATTATGGGCTACTTAAACTTTTTAGGTCCAAACAATCCACCCCAAGCATAAGTGCACACTGTACAGGTCACTGATAAGACCGGTGGTAACCTATGGTGCAGAAGCATGGAGCTTAACACAGATCGAAGAACAGGCTTTAAGTGTATTTGAGAGAAGAATGCTACGTGCAATATTTGGAGCGACCCAAGAACGAGGAATCTGGCGCCGAAGATATAATCACGAACTATATCAGCTCTACAATCAACCAGATATTGTGAGTTTCATCAAGGTGGCAAGATTGAGATGGCTCGGACACATGCAGAGAATGGGTGATCATAGGGTTCCGAAAAAGTTGTTCAATGGCCAACCAGAGGGAAGGAGAAGGGCCGGAAGGCCAAGAGGGAGATGGAAGGATGCGGTAACAACTGACCTACAAAAACTTCAAGTACGGGACTGGAGAACGTTGGCGAGTGATAGGTCCGCTTGGAGAAACATGCTGAAGGAGGCCCAGACCGGCAATCGGTTGTAGTGCCATTAAGAAGAAGAATATACCAAAACGTCCACGCCTTCTACTGAACAGAAAATTGAGAACAATTGTATTTTCAAAATTTCCCGCTTCAATGGCGGACCCTGAATTTTCTATTTACTGTAAATTTCATAAATGAGCTTAGAAGGAAGACTTACCCGGCGCTTTCACCAAAAGCTCAAACAAAAAAAAAATACTGTTTAGGCTAGTTAGTACTGAAGATTTCATTTGTTTTATTAAGTCTATTTTTGCTAGATGTGGATAAATAAAATCGAATGGACAAAATTGGCTGGATAAAGCAGGAATGAACTGATAAAACTGTTGAGTTTGATAAGATTTTGATATTATTAAATAGTAACATTTGCATCTTTTCTTCAAAGATTATAATTTCTAGGAAATCATTGTATACAACAAAGTTGACATCATTAGTAAAACTAATCTTTCTATAAAAAGCATTTCTTAAAAACAACTACTTCACTGGCAAACACCACGACTGACATTAAATTACATTAAGAAAGTTTTTGTGTTCTATATAATCCTGTAATTTTTCTCAAAAAAAAACAATATCCTGATCAAATACAAAAGATAATTATCAATTAATTAATGAACATCCATATATAGCACCCAAAAACTTCCTTAATGTAATTCAATATCTGTCGTGGTGTTTGCCAGTGAAGTAGTTGTTCAGTAGTTTAATGATAAAACTGATTTGAACAGATGAGACAGGCGCCATTTGTGACGTGTATGTCTGTAAGACCTGGTGGTTCTAAAAAGTCGAATAACTTTTTAACCCATCTTGGAATTGAATGGTAAATTCATGTACGTTTCTGATGGCGCACCGTTATGGCCCACCGTTAGTCCATCCTGCGCCGACGACGCTAACGCACATATAGAAATTCCGGCGCCGACCCGATGCGTGAGACCGGGGTTACAGACTAGGTAAGTCAGTTTAATTTTTGACTTTTAACTTGGTGATAAGTGAATGAATTTATTTTTAATTTTATTTTGATAGTAAAATTATAAAATTATATATCCGTCAGATTGGCTTAAATCAACATTCGTGACCCTGCCAAAGAAACCTAACGCCTCACAATGTGATGACTATCGGATGATAAGTCTTATGTCCCATGTCCTGAAAACCTTTCTTAGAATCATCCACACGCGAATCTACAAGATATGCGAATATCCAGGGCCGTGCCTCACCGGCGTTCATTACGTGCGCCGCACGCAGGCGGCCAAATTGAAAGGCGGCCTGACGACCAGAAAAACAAAAAAAAGCAAAATAACAATGTTAATATATAGTCATAGTCATATATAATCGAAGTAAATTGTCAAATAGTTGAGTGTTATTGTCAATTCGTCAATTGTAATCATTATCATTGCGCTCTATGGCGTACTAAATTTTTTTAAGCTGCGCCTATCACAGAATATTATTCTGTGCGCTTATTGGCGAGCGCATGCTGGCGCAGTGGCCGCATAGAACTCCGTGATGTAAGAATAAAGAGAGATGAACACTTTTTTTAACCCAAGATGAACAGAGTACATCTCTCTTTATTCTAACTGATTTTAACCTCACTGAGTTCTACGGGTTCTACGCGCCAGCATGCGCTCACATGCGCTCGGCATAGGCCATATCAGAATCAAGTGCAAAGTGCAAATTCATCTTTCACGTGTGTTCAGTTGCTCTACCTGGCTGTAGGTAAGTTGGGAGCGCGTGTGTGTGTGTGTTATAATATGTGATTTACCTGTCTGTCTATAGCACGGCAAGCGTCTCAGCTGCGTGGCAATAAAACCCTATTCGAACTCGGAAAGCGGTTGGGCAGATTCCCTCACCGCCTCACCCAACGCTTTGTTACAAAAGGTTGAAAAAGGTAATGAATTTAATTTTATAATAAATTAATTTCAATATAAATCCTTATTGATATTTTTAAACATTTTAGTAAAAGGCCTAAGAACGACTGGAAGAAAAACGAAAAGATTGTCTGGAGCACAGTATAAAAGAAAGCGAGAAGAAAAACAACATGTTGCTAAAAAAATCTTTGGTTCACTAACCAAATATTTGGAAAAACCTCCAGAAATGCAAAATGCTTGCAGTAGCCAAGCAAATCCAAGCAGTGAATTTTTTTCCAATGAAAATGAATTATCTGCCGAAAATACAAATGATAATGATAATGACAATATTATAAATATAATTGATGGAAACTTTAGAGCAGCAGAGACCATATGGAAGACATGTGTGCGAAGCGTGTTACTGTATGGATGCGAGGTCTGGGGAACGAAAGAGGAAGACAAGATCGAAAGGGTGCAGCTAAAGTTTTATAAGAAAGTGTTGAAACTTGATAGGTCGACGCCTGGTCACATTGTGCTTCAGGAAGTGAGTGCTTGTAAGGTGGCGGTAATTGCTGCGGAAAGAGTGATAAAGTTCGAGTATAGGGTGGATGGGTTAGGAGATAATAAAGGATAATAAAGGAAATCTTTCGAGTAGTGAATAAAGAGGGGTTAAGTGGTAGAAGAGAGAGCGGTTGGGGGTTGAATAAAAGGAAACTGTATGAGAGAGGCGGGTTATCATCCGAGGGGTTGGAAACGGAAAAAAGTGCGGGTGCTCAGTGGAAACGGATGCTAAAAGAGAGGTTATTAGAAGTGGACTTCCAAGAGCGCCAATCGAAAATAGAGGCTAGTAAATATCACCAAGGCTACAGTCAGATACAAGTGCACGGCCGTGTTCCTGGTTATTTGAAGACAAGTAAAGGGTCGGACGACCAGTCAGTGTTGGCGAGATTTAGGTGTGGCAATGAAGAGCGTGGAAGGAGACATTGGATGAAGGAGGAAAGTAGAAGGTGTTTGGTGTGTGGGTTGAAGGAAGATATGTGGAGTCATTGGTTGGAAGAATGCACGATGGCGGAGTGGAATGACCAGGAGAGAAGGCGAGGAAAGGATTGGAGGGAGTGTATGGACGAGAGCGGGAAGGGACTGTCGTTTTTACACAGAGTGAAAACATGGAAAGAGCGGATGCGACGGGGTAGTTTTTTAAGTGTTGCGGTTTAGTTTTTTTTTTTTTGTGAGCTTATGTCCGATGTACAGGTGTTGAAGTATAGGTTTATAGGGTGGTAAAATTTCTTATTTCTTTTTAATGGGGTTTTAGTTTCACAACTTTTTTATTATTTTTTATTGTTTTATTTTGTATGGAAATTATTTTAATTATGCCAATAAAGGTTATTATTATTATACCACCGATTTTAATTTTAAAGATTCGATACTCTTCGCGGATGATACTTCAGCCATTGTAGAAGCAGACAAAAAAAATGAAAATATATCAAAAAAGGCAACTAATAAGATAAATGATTTCGAAAAATATTACACTCAAAATAAATTATATCTTAATAACAAAAAAACTAAATTTATTAAATTTGATAAAACTAATTGTGAGAGAAATATAAGTTACTTAATAAACGCAAAACAGGGCTCCATTGAACAAGTAAATTCTACAGCATTTCTGAGGATTACTATTGACAGTAATCTGAAATGGGGAGATCATACTGATATTCTTTGTGCAAGATTATCTACGGCATGCTTCGCCTTAAGACAAATGAAAACTTTGGTTAATAGTGAAATGCTATTAATGTACTACTTTGCCCATTTCCATAGTCTACTAAAGTATGGAATAGTTGCATGGGGAGAAGGACCAAATCACAACAGAATTTTTAAACTGCAAAAAGAGCTATAAGAATTATTGTGGGTATCAATAAACACACCAGTTGTAGAGATTATTTTATTGAGTTAAATATGTTGACACTAACATCTGAGTATATACTACAATTAATATTATATGTAAAGAAAAATATTGCAAAATTTAAATCTGTAAACGTTAGCAATTATAACACAAGGAACGAAAATACCTTACAAATCCCAATTCACAAAAAAGAATTTTTTTAAAATAGTCCAATATATAGGAAAATTATAAGTTACAATAAACTACCAAATGAATTTAAAAATCAACACTTTAATATGATTAAAAATAAAATTAATAAACCGTTATTAAGCAAGGAGTATAAGTTAGCAGGCTTAATGAGTATATAGAAGATGTGTTGTAGTACTACTGTACTGTATTACCTAAAAGTTAATGTATAAATGTAAAACTATCTGTTTCTTTTTTTATTATTATGTATCTTTGACATATTCTATACAATATGTAATTATATTGTCCAATGAATAAATTATCTATCTATCTATCTATCTATCTATCTATGCGACATGTAAGCCAGAGATAAGAGTAGATGGGAAGGATAATCAAAACTAGACTGATAAGACTAGACAAACAAGATAAAAACATAAGCTATAATGTTAAATTTTATTGCAGAAAAATATATCGGCTTTTATTTATGTCATCTATCTTTCTAATGGTGCTACAGTCCTGGGCAGGACCTGGACCTTCTCGCACTATGTCAAACACTTGTGCTTGGTGTCTTGATCTTAGATACAAACTGTAAGGAGCCCTTACAGTTTTTAATGTGGTTGGCGGAGCCTCTAAGAAAACTATGGACTAACTAACATCTCAACTAAGGAACGTATGGCCCCTAGAAGACTGAAGGACAACGTAGTGTACAAAAATGTTGAGAAGAACATAAACAACAAATTAAACGAACTAAGACACAACGATAACAATAATATCACTATAGAACAATAATGGAAAACATAAAACAAGTACTGAAGGATGTAGGAAATGCAGATTTGAAGTCCATAAAGGGAAAGAACAAGGAATGTATGACACAGGAGAGTAGAGACTACCCCCACTACTACCCCACCACTTACCCCCCACCCCTAGACCCCGCCCCAGACCACCCCTACCACTAGCCCCACCCCTAGACCCCGCCACAGACCACACCCCTAGACACCGCCCCAGACCACCCCCACCACTAGCTCAACCCCTAGACCCCGCCTCAGACCACACACCCCACCCCTAGACCCCGCCCCAGACCATGCCCCCCAACCCCCCACTTTCACCCTAAAACTCCACCTCCAAACCCCCAGACCCCACTTCCAACCCCCAGACCCCGCCCCCTAGCCCCACTTCCAACCCCCAGACCCAACCCCTAGCCCCCACTTTCAACCCCAAGACCCCGCCCCCGCCCTTAACCCCCATTATTTCTATTGCGCATGCGTGAGATTTGAACACAACCCACAATCCCAGACCTCGCCTTCCAACCCCCCAGACCCCACCCTCAGACCCTCCTCCCAACAACATTTTCCTGAATGTGTTTATCCTATTAAGAGTTTGACCTAGTTTTTGACAATCAAATCTGGTGTCAGAACGGCTCTAGCATGTACCCTAAGGGAGATGCCGCCCGACCGCCTCACCTTCAGTAGATGTTAAACTAATTATCTCGCTTCTGATTGGTTGATTAATGACCTTGTGTCTCACCGAGTCAGCATTTTCGTATTTCAACTTGTATACATACAGATGTTCGGGCGTTTTGTTTACAATCAATTTACTAACATACACCTCGAGCGCGGTCGGTTGTTTAGCATTGATAATTATTTATATTCGGAACGCGATTGATATTTAAACCTATGCTCTCAAGCGCGCGTCATTCCTAACCTATCTCAACTAATCTAATGCTAACCTACCCTAATGTTAACTCAACTAACCTACAACCTACCCTAACCTAATCCAACTAATCTAATGCTAACCTACCCTAATGGCGCTTCATTCCTAACATCTGTAACCTACCCCAACTATGTGACCCCACGCTAAAGAGGGTGTGAGGTCTATGTGACCCCACGCTAAACAGGGTGTGAGGTCTATGTGACTTAACTTAACTCAACTAACCTACAACCTACCCTAACCTAATCCAACTAATCTAATGCTAACCTACCCTAATGGCGCTTTATTCCTAACATCTGTAACCTACCCCAACTATGTGACCCCACGCTAAAGAGGGTGTGAGGTCTATGTGACCCCACGCTAAACAGGGTGTGAGGTCTATGTGACCCCACGCTACACATAACCTTTCCATCCACTTGCATCCACTTTCCATCCACTTGCATCCACTTTCCATCCACTTTACATCCACTTTCCATCCACTTGCATCCACTTTACATCCACTTTCCATCCACTTTTCATCCACCTGCATTCACTTTCCACTTGACAAAGCTGTTTAAAAGCTGTTCAGAAGCTGATTAAAAAGCTGTTTAAAAGCTGATTAAAAGCTGTTAAAAAGCTGTTTAAAAGCTGATTAAAGTGGATGAAAAGTGGACGGAAGAAGTGGACGGTGGACGGAAAAAGTGGACGGTGGACGGAAAAAGTGGACGGAAAGTGGACGGTGGACGGAAAAAGTGGACGGTGGACGGAAAGTGGACGGTGGACGGAAAAAGTGGACGGAAAGTGGACGGAATGTACGGAAAGTGGACGGTGGACGAAAAAAGTGGACGGTGGACGGAAAAGTGGACGTAAAGTGTATGGATAGAATGCGGCTTCTCGTACAACGGCTGTTCAATTTACTAATAAAGCTATCTACATCAATCCCTGAACCATCAATTCTATAGCTGACACAAGCTTGGATGATGTTCTGCTGGACAGGCTTCACCGGCTTCAGGTTTAGGGTGAATATTCAGGATCTAGACTCCTCTTCTTCCCACCATTATTATGTTTTCTCATATGTCGCTATCTTTTCTTGTGAAAATTGAATTGCAAACGGTGTATTTGTAGTACATTTTTTTATTGTTATCACATACTTCCTTATGGCTTCCAAGATTATCCTTGCTGCGAAAACCTTTACAGATTGATCGCAGGGATACAGTTTTAATTGTTGATATGACTATGAATTTAGAGCATAGGTTTAAATATCAATCGCGTTCCGAATATAAATAATTATCAATGCTAAACAACCGACCGCGCGGGGGTAGTGGTGGGGGGCGAGGAGTGAGGAGGGAATAGAACATAGGATCTTTCCCTACTCAGGAGATACTAGACCTGATGGTGATACGAGGTCAATATAAGAACAAAGATGTGCAAATCTATAAGACCTTAAACAATGACATCAGAAGTAAAGTGAGATAAGCCAGGGAAAAATGGCTACTTGGTGAGTGTCGAGAGGTTGAAGCCTATCAAGACAAATACTATTTTTTAATATGCAGGAGAGCAAAGAGACGACAACCAGATGTGTTGGTAAACAAGAACGGCGACTAGAGTGTAGAACCGATAGACAAACTGGCAAGGTGGAGCCAATATATCCAAAACTTTTCAACGATAATCGGATAGAACTGGAGAACCCAGAAATGGAGTATACTAGCCCAGAAATATTAAGGGAAGAACTCGAACATGCAATTAAAAACTGTAAGTCCGGAGAGGCAGCAGCATCTGACGAAGTGCCTGCTGACCTACTAAAAGTTATCGTAGAAAACTCCATAGATATTCTATTAAAACTGTTTAACAACATTTATGAGACGGGCAGAATTCTAGAAATATCTTCTATAAATATTAATAACGACAACCTGGAATGGGTATCCTCCTACAAATATCTTGGTACATGGGTAACTGAAACAGCAGAACACACAAAATAAATCAAGTGTCGAATTGAAGTAGCTCGCAGCGCTCTCATAAAAATGATTAAAATACTCTGCAGCCGAGATATAACATTAGAACTGAAAACCAGAATACTAAAATGCTATATATTCTCCATTCTATTGTATGGAATGGAGGCTTGGACACTCAAATCAGAAAACATCAAGGACATAGAAGCATTTGAAATGTGGTGTTATAGGAGGATGCTGAGAATAACATGGGTTGACAAGGTTTCAAATGAGGAAGTACTACGCTGAATGAATAAAGACAAAGAAATTAGTAGTAACATCATAAAAAGGAGAAAATTAGAATATCTAGGACATGTCCTGAGAGGAAATAGATATAATATCCCTAAGCTGATTATTCAAGGCAAAATAAAAGGCAAGAGAACGATTGGCAGAAGAAGAATCTCTTGGCTGCGCAATTTGTGGGATTGGTTTGGTTGCACGTCCGCAGAGCTCTTCAGGCGGACGATTGATAAGGTCTGAGTAGTGGTGATGATTTCCAATCTCCAATAGGAGCCGAATTTCAAGAAGAAGAAGGCGGAACCTCTATTAGGAGGGGGTTTCGTGGCAGATTTTTATTGTGATGACTTTGCCTGAGCATCTACAGGAGAACTGTGGCCTATTTTTTCCATACGCAGGATTTGAACCCGGGACTTGTGGCTCCTTCTTTTACTTCAAGAAGTTGTATTTTATAGGTCAATAAATTAACAAATCAAAAATTAGTTTTGAAAGATAACAAATTTGGAGTAACTACCCGAAAGTACATACCTCCATAGATTAATTTTGATGGACTACGATAATAAGTGTATGCGTGAAAAACACTTATAAACTATGAAATGTATGCTTGTCATGAAAAACTTTAGTATGGAAAATTTTGAACAAGTTTGATTGTTTTGGATATTAAATTTGCGGGGTTGCACAAAAAAATTAAGTAAAAGGTAACAAGAGTATTCAATAATTTGTGTTAAAATACATAAAATACTCTGAGCCGAATTTTGTAAAATTAGATTGCAAAATTGAAATTTAAATATTAATAATTTGAATATAAATTATTCACATTCAGACACTCATTTATCCAAGTTTTCTGTAAAACTGGATAAGTTTTGATAGGCGAGCCTATGTTTTAGAGTAATTGTGGTGTTGTGTAGTCTTGTGTTCGTTATGTCTCGTAGCAATTTACTGGGATGTCTTGTGTTTGTCTGTATTGTGTAAAATTTTGCAGAGTGTTCTCGTATGTAGTCTGCCAGTAACTGTATCTGTCCTTGCTCGTGTAATGTATCTGTTTTAGTTTGTCTTTATCTAATGCCAGTCTCAGACATTTGTTTTGGAAGCGCTGTAATAACAATACATTTGTGGGGGCGACATTACACCTGGTTGTTTACATCTTGTCTGGTCTTGTATGATCTTGTTTAGTCTTTATACGTGTTTTCTTGATGGAAAAATGTAATCGTTTTAATAAATGTTTTAATATGAAAGGTTTATTGGTGTAACCATAGATTTGAGAGTGTAGTAAGGAAAGTCGAAGGAAGGGTCATTTGATACGTGCCGTGTGCGATTTATTACCTGTTCGAATAATACAAAGGAAAACTTGTTTTCCTATAAATTTTCCTCCCTAGCAACGCAAACAAATAGAGCTGACGTTATTCGGGGTGTTCAGACTTATATTGAAGAGCTAAGAGTGAGGCAGCGGAGAAAATGACGAGTCGAGAATTCTCAAGGAGCAAAGATTTCTCAAAGAGCAAAGATTTCTCAAAGAGCAAAGATTTCTCAAAGAGCAAAGATTTCTCAAAGAGCAAAGATTTCTCAAAGAGCAAAGATTTCTCAAAGAGTCGAGATTTTGCGAGGAGTCAGCCGGAGGTTTCGTTTGGTCAAGGCAGGAGGAAGTCCAGGTTTTTCTATTTCAGCAAATCTGATTCGAGCATTTATCCGAGCTACACCGATTTATGCCTGCCATAGTAAGTACAAATAAATTATTGATTTTCTTCTTTTCATAAAAGCATCACATTAAAACCGAGAAATTTACCTAAATCAATATTTCCACTTTTACCAACTTTTTAACACTTTGACGCACGGTGGTATTAAAACTGTCACACCTATTACGTCTAAATATGCATGATATGATATTTAAATTGTCTAAAATTCCGTGCTTCAAAGAATTAAAGTAGATTAGACAAAATGATATTTAAAATTATTATTTAGATAGACCTGAGCAAGAGATAGATACATAGATAGATTTTATATTGCAACAAAGGCCCTAAACTTAATTTTCAAACAGAGCTGTAAGCCATCCGTTAATCTACCTAACGAGCAAACCGTTTTAATCTTTTCGCTACTTTTTAATCTTGCACAATCGTCTACAGATAATTCCCCAATTGCAGAAAGGCACCTCCCCCTCGCCAAAAAACCCTAGGTGTAAATACATTCATGTAAATCATTCATCAATTTGTAATCCACTTGAAAATGACCTTCAACCGTCGAAACTCGAGTTAAATGCTTAAATGTATATAACCGTGAATAACAAGTTATATAATATTTTTACATATTAAGTCTGGTTAATACGTAGGGAATTTATCAATTCAGTGAATATTATTATTATTATTAAACGCGTGTTATTGTTTTGCGTACCTTTTTTATATAAAAATAATAATTAATTTTATCTACGACCACTATTGTAAATGCCCATTATTGTACAGTTCGTGAACTATGTAAATACATCATAACACACACGTATGTAACAGTCCGCGATTAATGATAAGTTATGATTGATAACACACACGTGCGTTTGGTTTACGATTCGTTGGTTGGTTAAGAGCTGGTACTACGTCCTCATACGTTCAGCGCCCCCCGTGCCACAATTCAAACCAACGGAAATTGACATTGCAATCATTGGGTTACCTATATCTATGAGCACTTTTATTCCAGTTTAACCCAAATAAGTAGTAAATATAAGGTATAAGGTATGTAACCTAATAAGGTATGTAACCATTAAGAATGTATATCTTTTAATTTCTATCAAGTAAAATAATGTCGAGAAACATTTATATATGAAAATACATCTGTTCGTTTATTACAATGTTAAATAATGTACCAAATAAGAAATACATTTGTTACATCAGACATATTTTCCTTATTAAACAGAAACAAATTAGTGTGGTCGTAGATAAAGTATAGTACATAACTCGAGTTGTAAGGCAATTACGTACTCGCGGAATTACGCCCTCCTAGCTACGCGGATCGTGCGTAACTGTTCCGCTCGTACGTAATATGCTTCTTACAACTCTTGTCACGTAATATACTATTATAAAATCGTTAAAAACTTAATCGTTGGAATCCAATAAAACATTTTATATCAAACATAAATCAAGGTTTTTCACATTTTTTTCCTCAAAAATTATATGACGTATTGAACTGAAATGAATATAATTGGTCCTACGATTAAAAGCTTGTTAACTATAAGTAATGTAGCGTATACGTGATTTATTCTTTAGAATACAAAAAAAAAATACATTTCCGTTAATAATATCTCAAGGGAATTTCCATTTCCGACAACAACAAATATCAAGCAATGAATGTGTCGTTACTTAATTTTTTAATTTAGTTATGTGGTGTTTTCAGTCGGGTGATTTGCCGCCAGAGATACCACAGATGCATAAAGGAACAACAGCAGCAGTTCATAAAAGAGATTAAAATGCACGAGGAGCTTCAGCCGCAAGCTCTGAGCGGCGTACGATTGCACCGCGAGTTTTGCGACCCGATTCTGAAGAAAGTCGGCACTAAAGATCGGGTTACGCTCACGCTGCAGCAAGAACGGAGATTGGAGCTCATTTTGAGAACGGATCCTAAAGATTTATAAGCGAAAATCTAATCAATGGAATTACTCAAAGAAAAACATAAGAAACAAACTATAAAATCTGCACAGTCAAAATGCTCTAATAAAGTTTAGAAGAGTCTAGTCTTGATTTTATTTTCAGATTTAACAGTTTTATCGTGATTACATAAGAGACAGGACTAAACAGAGAAGACCAACTTGACTCGCTTGAAAATGACCTTCACCAAGCGAAACTCGAGTCGTATTAAGTGTTTAGATTTATATAACTGCCTTCACAAGTTATATAATATTTTAACAAAATCAGTTGTGGTAAGAACATAATGATGCTTTTAATTCAGGGCGAGAGAATCCTAGCTTTCTCTGTTCAGTCTTGTTTGTTCACACAATATTATCTGTTCGGTCTATTTTATTTATATGTTTATTCATTCATTCGTTTGTTCGTTCGTTTGTCGTTCGTTTTTTCGTTCGCTTGTTTGTACGTTCTTTTGTTCGTTCGTTTGATCGTTCGTTTGTTTGTTCGTTTGTTCGTTTGTTCGATCATTTGTTCGTTTGTTTGTTCGTTCGTTTGTTCGTTCGTTTTTTCGTTCGCTTGTTCGTTCGTTTGTTCGTTCGTTTGTTCGTTCGTTTTTTCGTTCGCTTGTTTGTTCGTTCTTTTGTTCGTTCGTTTGATCGTTCGTTTGTTTGTTCGTTTGTTCGTTCATTTGTTCGTTTGTTTGTTCGTTCGTTTGTTCGTTCGTTTGATCGTTCGTTTGTTCGTTCGTTTGTTCGTTCATTTGCTCATTCTTTTGTTCGTTCGTTTCTTCGTTCGTTTGATCGTTCGTTTGTTCGTTCGTTTGTTCGTTCGCTTGTTCGTCCTTTTGTTCGTTCGTTTCTTTGTTCGTTTGTTCGTTCTTTTGTTCTTTCGTTTGATCGTTCGTTTGTTCGTTCGTTTGTTCGTTCATTTGTTCGTTCGTTTGATCGTTTGTTCGTTCGTTCGTTCGTTCTCTTCGTTCGTTCGTGTATTCATTCATTCATTCATTTTATCTTACGTTTTTGTCTATAACTTAATTGGTAGACTATATAAGAGTATGAAAATTAGTATAGACATAGCTAACTAAATTGTCTAATAGACAGTGAAGACAACAGGGTGCAGTCTAAATTATTAGTCAAGTTATTAGACTACAAAGTTGAAGTTTTTCTGAAAGCAATTTAAGTTGAGGTAAATGTGGTGGTTATCTTACATTTCTGTATATTACTCAATTGGTAGACCATATAAGAGTATGAAAATTGGTATGTATATAGCTAACTAAATTATCTAATAGGTATTGAAGACTGCAAGGTGCAGTCTAGATTATTAGTCAAGGTATTCGACTACAAATTTGGAGGTTAGTTGAAACAACTTTAAGTTTGAGTAAATGTTTTGGTTGTCTTACATTTTGGTTTGTAACTTAATTTGTGGACTATATAAGAGTATGAAAACTGGTATGCACATAGCTAACTACATTATCTAATAGGTAGTGAAGACTACAGGATGCAGTCTAAATTATTAGTCAAGCTATTAGACTACAAAGTTGAAGTTTTTCTGAAACTACATTCAGTTTGAGTAAATGTGGTGGTTATCTTACATTTCTGTATATAACTCAATTGGCAGACTATATAAGAGTATGAAAGTTGGTATGTATATACCTAACTAAATTGTCTAATCGGTAGTGAAGACGACGAGGTGCGTTCTAGATTATTAGTCAAGTTATTAGACTACAAATTTAAAGGTTTGCTGAAACAACTTTAAGTTTACATTTTTGTCTATAACTTAATTGATAGACTATATACGAGTATTAAAATTAGTATAGATATAGGTAACTAAATTGTCTAATAGGTAGTGAAGAGTACAGGATGCAGTCTAAATTATTAGTCAAGGTTTTAGACTACAAACTTGAAGCTTTTCTGAAACAACTTTAAGTTTGTGTAAATGTGGTGGTTATCTTACATTTCTGTCTATAACTTAATTGGCAGACTATATGACGGTATGAAAATTGGTATGTATATAGCTAACTAAATTGTCTAATAGGTAGTGAAGACGACGAGGTGCAGTCTAAATTATTAGTCAAGTTATTAGACTACAAATTTGATGATTTGCTGAAACAACTGTAAGTTTGGGTAAATGTAGTGGTTGTCTTACATTTTTGTCTATAAATTAATTGGTAGACTATATAAGAGTATGAAAACTAGTACGGACATAGGTATCTAAATTGTCTAATAGGTAGTGATGACTACAGGATGCAATCTAAATTTTCAAAGTCAAAACTGAGTAGTAAACTTTCATAGTCAAACTTGACTAATAAGTTATTAGACTACAAAGTTGAAGTTTTTCTGAAACAACTATAAGTTTGAGTAAATGTGGTGGTTATCTTAGATTTCTGTCTATAACTCAATTGGCAGATTATATAAGAGTATGAAAGTTGGTATGTATATACCTAACTTAATTGTCTAATAAGTAGTTTAGACTATGAGGTGCAGTCTAGATTATTAGTCAAGTTATTAGACTACAAATTTGAAGGTTTGCTGAAACAACTTTAAGTTTGGGTAAATGTAGTGGTTATCTTACATTTTTGTCTATAACTTAATTGGTAGACTATATAAGAGTATGAAAATTAGTATAGACATAGATAACTAAATTGTCTAATAGGTAGGGAAGAGTACAGGATGCAATATAAATTATTAGTCAAACTATTAGACTAAAAAGTTGAAGTTTTTCTGAAACAACTTTTAGTTTGCGTAAATGTGGTGTTATCTTATATTTCTGTCTATAACCTAATTGGTAGGCTATTTAAGAGTATGAAAATTGGTACGTATATAGCTAACTAAATTGTCTAATAGGCAGTGAAGACTACGAGGTACTTCCTAGATTATTAGTCAAGTTATTAGACTACAAATTTGAAGGTTTGCTGAAATAACTTTAAGTTTGAGTAAATGTAGTGGTTGTCTTACATTTTTGTCTATAACTTCATTTGTTAACTTTATGAGAGCATGAATATTGGTACGGACATAGCTAACTGACTTATCTAATAGGCAATGAAGACTACGGGGTGCACTCTAGATTATTAGTCAAGTTATTAGACTACAAATTTAAAGGTTTGCTGAAACAACTTTGAGTTTGAGTAAATGTAGTGGTTGTCTTACATTTTTGTCTACAACTTAATTTGTAGTCTTTGTAAGAGTGTGATAGTTGGTATAGGCATAGCTAACTATATTATCTAATAGGTAGTGAAGACTACGAGGTTCAGTCGAGATTATTAGTCAAGTTATTAGACTACAAATTTCAAGGTATGATGAAACAACTTTAACTTTGAGTAAATGTAGTGGTTGTCTTACATTTTTGCCTATAACTCCATTTGTAGACTTTATAAGAGTATGAAAATTGGTACGGACATATCTAACTAAATTATCTAATGAGTAGTGAAGACTACTAGGTGCAGTCTAAGTTATTAGTCAAGTTAATAGACTACAAAGTTAAAGTTTTTCTGAAACAACTTTAAGTTTGCGTAAATCCTGTGTTATCATATATTTTCGTCTATAACCTAATTGGTATGCTATTTAAGAGTTTGAAAATTGGTACGTATATAGCTAACTAAATTGTCTAATAGGCAGTGAAGACTGCGAGGTGCTGACTAGATTATTAGTCAAGTTATTAGACTACAAATTTGAAGGTTTGCCGAAACAACTTTAAGTTTGAGTAAATGTAGTGGTTGTCTTACATTTTTGTTTATAACTTAATTTGTAGACATTAGAAGAGTATGAAAATTGTTATGGACATACCTAACTAAATTATCTAATAGGTAGTGAAGACTACGGGGTGCAGTCTAGATTATTAGTCAAATTATTAGACTACAAAATTGAAGTTTTTCTGAAACAATGTTAAGTTTGAGTAAATGTATTCTTTTAATCAAAGATTTTAATTGCAATTTTATTTGGAGTTTCCCTACATTTTCGAGTATAAATGTATTCCAAGCGTTTAAATGTATTTCAATCGTTTGTTCTCTTCGTTCGTTCGTTCTCTTCGTTCGTTCGTTCATTCGTTCGTTCATTTTCAGTTAATTCAGCCATTCATTCATCCATCCATCCATCCATTCATTCATTGATTCATTCATTCATTCATTCATTCATTCATTCATTCATTCATTCATTCATTCATTCATTCATTCATTCATTCATTCATTCATTCATCAGATCATTCAGATCATTTTCGAGTATAAATGTATTCCAAGCGTCTAAATGTATTTCAATCGTTCGTTCGTTTGTTCTCTTCGTTCGTTCGTTCATTCGTTCGTTCATTTTCATTCATTCATTCATGCATTCATTCATTCATGCATTCATTCATTCATTCATTCATTTATTGATTTATTGATTTATTCATTCATTCATTCATTCACTCATTCATTCATTTATTCATTCATTCATTTAATCATTCATTCATTCATTCATTCATTCATAGGCTGTCAGGACAGTTTGAATGTATACTATATTTTTTAATTGCCGCAGGGCAAAGATTTTAATTGCAATTTTGGTTGACAGGTATTCTATATGAGTTTCCCAGGTCACGTTCGAGTCTAAATGTATTCCAAGCAACTTTGTTGCCTCCTAGCCGATCATCAGAAGAATTAGAAGTTCAACATTCCTACATTCATTAATTCATTCATTTATTCAATCATCCATTCATTCATTCATTCTCTCATTCATTTATAGACCGTAAGGACAGTTGGAATGGATACTGCATTTTTTAATTGCCGCAGGGCAAAGATTTTATTTGCAATTTTGGTTGACAGGTGTTCTGTATGAGTTTACCAGGTCATGTTCGAGTCTAAATGTATTCCAAGCAACTTTGTTGCCTCCACGCCGATCATCAGAGGAATCAGAAGTTCTGTATCTCTCGTTCTGTACCCTCTGGAGCTGCCTGCGTCTTCCCGCTTACTGAATCTGCTTCCTCGTCCGCGTTTCTTCCTCCCAAGAGCCTCATGAAAGCCCTGAATGAAAATAAACATGTTTGCGTTTTGGATTCATTAATAGTTGGTTTATTGACTTTGGATCATTGTTTAACTTTATTTGTGGTCCAGCCTTGTTTGTTTACACTATTTATCTGTTCAGTCTGTATTTTATTTATTTGTTCATTCTTTCATTCGTTCGTTCGTTCGTTCGTTCGTTCGTCTGTTCTGTTCGTTCGCCCGTTCTCTTCATTCGTATATATCTAAGTCGAGAGAAGCTAGTGCACCATTTGAACCTGATATTGCAGTATCATCGGTAAATAGTGTACATATCTTTGTTTGCCTGCAGTCCAGAAAATCATGTATGGTATATAAAGAAGAAACAGAGTGGGAACTAATGCCTACACCCTTCCTCCTTTCTGTTTTACTTCAGTCTTCGTTAAATAGTCCTGGATGTATATATTATCCATAGTTCCTCTCCCCTCTCTGAATCCTGCTTGACCGTCTGGGATTATTCTCTTTTTCTTATTCTCATTCTTCAGCCTCCCATACAAAAATGCTGCATACCACTGGTACCCTGTGTTGCGCAGAGTTATTCCGCAGTAGTTTTCTACTTTAGTTTTCTCTCCTGTTTGAAAATCTGTCTCCAGTTTGCCGGGAATACCAATACATGCTTCAGGAACTAACAATCCCTGATTCTAACAACTCAGTGGGTGACCACTGGACACCAATGCTTACAAGCAATCATGACTAGTGCAAGTAATAACAGCAATACCCCATCTGGTAACCAATCCACCCGACAACAGGCGGCAACCGGGCACTTGGATTCTGGCGGACCCACGACTTCCACGACTATAGAGAAACTCAGCGTTCTCTAGCAAACTCCAACACAAGACGCTAATGTACATAAGTACCTTCAATATCAACACTCTCATACAGCCTGGAAACCTGTACAACATATTGACAGAACTCGATAGTCAAAAGATACTGGTCCTCGCACTGCAAGAGACACGTATCACAGACGAAGTCATCAAAGACTTCGGCAAGTACCGCATCTTTAAAAGCAAAACTGATTGAAACTGCGAGTTGCCAAAGGAGCTCCCCCATCCCGGTCATGGTCCATAAAACAATACTCTAATTCATCAGAGAAGTCAGACTAGTAAATATCCTACTGATGACCATGCGCGTTCAGTGCGCCAACAAAAAATACACACTGATCAACGCAAACGCCCCCACTAACCAGAACAACACGAAACACCCACAGTCCACTGATTAATTTTGTCAACCCTCGAGAAAGTATTATCCAAAGTAAGTAATTTATCCCAAGGATGACATCAAACTTCTCCTGGGCGATATCAATGCACATATCAGTAGAGAAAAAATGCACAGGAAGGAAATTATCCCGCACATAAATTCACCAACAAAAAAAGGCACACGGCATATAACTTTGCCATTTGCCAGCAGCACAACCTCAAGCTCATGTCGATATCTCTCAGAAAACGGAAAACCTGGCGTTCACCTGTCCTGCAGTTAGGCGAGTTTCAATTTGACCATGTGGCAATCTCGTACCCAGTACAGAAAGAAATCCATGACGTACAGGTTCACAGGGGAGCCAACATTGCATCTGACTACCTTACAAGCGTCAAAGTCAAGTTCACCTCCAAGAAAACTTTCTGTAAGAATACTACCCTACTGAAATTTGACACGAAAATGATCACTCTAGAGTGAAAGAAGCTTGACTGGCAAAATTTCTGCCGCAAAATCACAGAAAAAGCACAAGCCCTCCTTCCTCGGAAGAAGAACACCAAGCGCTAGTAGCTAGGAACACTCCTAGTTCCCTACAGGAACTTCCAAAAATGCGCGAGGAACTTCGTTCCTGGCGGGGGTCCCCTCACCGCAAACGTTTTTTTCTATTTCAAATTCTTCAACTGGTTTTCTACATCTTCTAATGTGATTTCTGTACCCTCCGGAGCTGCCATCGTATTCTCCATTACTGTTTCCACTACCTAGTCCTCTGTTCTTCCTTCCAGGAGCCTGCTCCATTTTGGAATTCTCTCTTTTTTAGTAAATCTCTCTCCAGTCTACCAGGAATCACTCTAATCTCCACATCCCATTCATTACCTCCACCAGCCTCTCTATCACCCACTTCGTCCCATCCATCCACATTTCGTTCTGAATTCCAGCTCTCCACTGTGCTTTTTTCTTTTTTGATTCTTTATCTGCTTTTCCACATCTTCTAATGTGATTTCTGTTTCCTCCGGAGCTGCCAGCGTCTACCCCATTACTGTTTCCGCTTCCTCGTCCTCTTTTCTTCCTTCCGGGAGCCTCCCCCACTTTGGTATTCTCTTCTTTTTAGCAAATCTCTCTCCAGTCTGCCGGGAATACCTCCACTATCCACATCCCATTCATTACTTCCACCAGCCTCTCTATCACTCTTTTCGTCCCATCCATCCACACTTCGTTCTGAATTCAATCTCTTCCCTGTGCTTTCTTTTTAAGACTCTTCAACAGCTTTTCTACCTCTTCTAATGTGATTTCTGTTCCCTCCGGAGCTGCCTGCGTCTTCTCCAATGCTGTTTCCGCTTCCTCGCCCACTTTTCTTTCTTCCAGGAGCCTCCCCCACTTAAGTGCTCTCTACGGTTTTGTAAATCTCTCTCCAGTCTGCCGGGAATCCCACCACTCTCCACACCCAATTCATTACCTCCATGCACCTCTCTATCATCATCTTCGTCCCATCCATCCACACTTCTTTCTACATTCCATCTCTCCCCAGTGAAAAATTTTAGAGCGAAATAAACTGTAAATCCGTTTTCAGCACATCGATTTCCTTCGTTTAACCACAAAAAATCACGAAAAAAATTTCAACCAAATTTTCCAACAAAAATCTTTCATCATTTCCTTCTAAAAAATATGTTTTTTGTTTTTTTTTAGATTTTCTAAAAAACGGTAAAAAGCAGCGATATCATTTTCAGCACACAGAAACTACACGACAAGACGATCATGTCGATGTGTAAATTGTCCAGAAAGATTCCATAATTCATCAAGATATTTCAAACAGATATTTACCCGATTCTCGATTTGATAAGTAGGTGTCTCCGAAACTGTTGCAGATCATTAAAAATTGATTGGGGCATCATTTTCAGAAGGTTATTTTCCTATTAATACACTAAGATTGTTCCCAGGAAATTGTTCCCACGACTTTCCGAGATCTCTTGTCGTGCGCCGAAATTTCATAAAAATTTCTTCAATGTTTGCAGGCAAACGTGAACCGAAGGAGCTAGCGAAATATAATTTGCATATATGTAATCAGCAGCAAAAGTGCTTTTAGAAACGTTTTTAAATTTTGCTGTGACTCAAAAAATAACGATTTTGAAAAAATCGATTTTCTCGCATTTCGTCGATTCCGCGGTCTAGACTTCCCGAGTCGATGGTATTTCTTAACTGAAAGCTTCCCAGGGAATATTCTATACGTTTTCCGACTAATTTTGGGGCACTGAATCGATTGGTGAATACTAGAAGTCTCTGTGGTGAGCGGTTCAAAAGTTATGACAGCGTCATATCAGTAAGAAGTGTGTGATTGTGTAGATGGAAAAAAAATATAAAATTTGTTTATTTGTAACTTTAGAGCGGAATAAATTGGAAAACCGTTTTCATCACTTCGATTTTCTTCGTGTAATCAAAAAAAGATATCGAGAAAAATTTGCAAAAAAAATTTCGACAAAAATTTTCCATCTTCGTTCGAAAAATACATGCTTTTTCGTTTTTTTTCGATTTTTTCGAAAACGCTCAAGAGCAGAAAAATCATTTTGGGCTCACAGAAACTACACGCAAAGGCGAACAAGTCGATGTGTAAATTGTCTGGAAATATTCAATAATTCGCCGATAAATTTCAAACTGAAATTTACCCGATTCTCGAATTTCTAAGTGGATATCTCAGGAACGGTAACAGATAATTCAAAACGGATTACGGCATCGTTTTCAAAAGGTCTTTCCTAAGGTTATACTAAGATTGTCCGCGGGAGATTCACGACTTTCCAAGATATCAACTAGAGCGCCGAAATTTCATAAAAATTTCTTCAATTTTTGCAGGCGAAAGTGAACCGATAGAGCTAGCGAAATATAATTTGCATTTCTGTAATCAGCAGCAAAAATGCTTTCAGAAACGTTTTTAAATTTTGCTGTGACTAAAAAAAATAACGATTTTGAAAAAAAAATTCGTCGTTTCCGCTATCTAGACTTCCCGAGTCGATGGTATTTCTTAACTGAAAGCTTCCCAGGAAATATTATATACGTCCTGCAGCTAATTTTGGGAATCTGAATCGACTGCTGAAGACTAGAAGTCTCTGTGATGAGCGGTTCAAAGGTTATGACAGCGTCAAATCAGTCGGAAATGTGTGATTGGTACAGAGAAAAAAATATAAAATTTGTTTATTTGTAACTTCAGAGCGAAATAAACTGGAAAACCGTTTTCAGGACTTCCATTTCTTTCGTGTAACCAAAAAAAAATCACGAAAAAAATTTGCAAAAAAATTTTCGGCAAAAATTTTTCATCATTTCGTTCGAAAAATACATGTTTTTTCGGTTTTTTCGATTTTTTCAAAAACGGTAAAGGGCAGCAAAATCATTTTGGGCACACAGAAACTACACGATTAGACGAACAAGTCGATGTGTAAATTGTCCGGAAATATTCAATAATTCGTCGATAAATTTCAAACTAAAATTCACCTGATTCTCGATTTTCCAAGTAGATATCTCGAAAACGGTTATAGATAACTAAAAACGGATTACGGCATCGTTTTCAGAAGGTCATTTTCCTATAGATGCACTAAGATTGTCCGCGGGCAATGCACGAATTTCCGAGATCTCCACTTGAGCGCCGAAATTTCATAAAAATTTCTTCAATTTTTGAATGCGAAAGTGAACCGAAAGAGCTAGCGAAATATAATTTGCATGTCTTTAATCAGCAGCAAAAAATGCTTTCAGAAACGTTTTTAAATTTTGCTGTGACTCCAAAAATAACGATTTTGAAAAAATCGATTTTCTCGCATTTCGTCGTTTCCGCGGTCTAGACTTCCCGAGTCGATGGTATTTATTAACTGAAAGCTTCCCAGGAAATATTATATACGTTTTCCGACTCACTTTGGGACGCTGAATCGATTGGTGAAGACCAGAAGTCTCTGTGGTGAGCGGTTCAAAAGTTATGATAGCGTCAAATCAGTAGGAAATTTGTTATTGTGTACAGCGAAAAAAAATATAAAAATTGTTTATTTGTAACTTTAGAGTAAAATAAACTGGAAAACCGTTTTCAGCACATTGATTTCCTTCGTGTAAGCAAAAAAGATCACGAAAAAAATTTGCAAGAAAATTTTTGACAAAAATTTTCCATCATATCGTTCGAAAAACACATGCTTTTTCGATTTTTTCGAAAACGGTAAAGAGCAGCGAAATCATTTTGGGCACACAGAAGCTACACGACAAGACGAACAAGTCGATGTGTAAATTGTCATAAAATATTCAATAATTCGTCGATAAATTTCAAACTGAAATTTACCCGATTCTCGAATTGCTAATTATATATCTCGGAAACGATTGCAGATAATTAAAAACCGGATACACTAAGATTGTCCGCGACAAATTCACGACTTTCCGAGATCTTCACTAGCGCGCCGAAATTTCATAAAAATTTCTTCAATTCTTGCAGGCGAAAGTAAACCGAAAGAGCTAGCGAAATATAATTTGCATATCTGTAATCAGCAGCAAAAATTCTATTAGAAACGTTTTTAAATTTTGCTGTAACTCAAAAAATAACTATTTTGAAAAAATCAATTTTCTCGCGTTTCGTCGTTTCCGCGGTCTAGATTTCCCGAGTCGATGGTATTTCTTAACTGAAAGCTTCCGGTGGAGTATTATATACGTTTTCGGAATAATTTTGGGACGCTGAATCATTTGGTAAAGACTAGAAGTCTCTGTGGTGAACGGTTCAAAAGTTATGACAGCCTCAAATCAGTAGGAAATGTGTGATTGTGTAGATTGAAAAAAAATATACAATTTGTTTATTGGTAACTTTAGAGCGAAATAAACAGCAAAACCGTTTTCAGCACTTCGATTTCCTTCGTGTAAGCAAAAAAAATCAGGAAAAAAATTTGCAAAAAAAATTTCGACAAAAATTTTCCATCATTTCCTTCGAAAAATACATGCTTTTTCGTTTTTTTTCGATTTTTTCGAAAACGGTAAAGAGCAGCGAAATCATTTTGTGTACACAGAAACTACACGACAAGACGAACAAGTCGATGTATAAATTGTCCGGAAATATTCAATAATTCGTCGATAAATTTCGAACTGAAATTTACCCGTTTCTCGATTTGCTAAGTAGATATCTCGGAAACGGTTGCAGATAATAAAAATGGATTGCGGCATCGTATTCAGAAGGTCATTTTCCTATGGATACCCTAAGATTGTCCGCCGAAAATTCACGACTTTCCGAGATCTCCACTAGAGCGCCGAAATTTCATAAATATTTCTTCAATTTTTGCAGGCGATAGTGAGCCGAAAGAGATAGCGAAATATAATTTGCATATCCGTAATCAGCAGCAAAAATGCTTTCAGAAACGTTTTTAAATTTTGCTGTGACTCAAAAAATAACGATTTTGAAAAAATCGATTTTGTGGCATTTCTTCGTGTCCGCGGTCTAGACTTCTCGAGTCGATGGTATTTCTTAACTGAGAGTTTCCCAGGGAACATTATATACGTTCTCCGACAAATTTTGGGACGCTGAATCGATTGGTGAAGACTAGAAGTCTCTGTGGTGAGCCGTTTAAAAGTTATGACAGCCTCAAATCAGTAGAAAATGTGTAATTCTGTAGAGCGAAAAAAAAATAAAATTTGTTTATTTGTAACTTTAGAGCGAAATAAACTGGAAAACCGTTTTCAGCACTTCGATTTCTTTCGTGTAACCAAAAAAAAATCACGAAAAAAACTTGCAAAAAAAAATTAGACAAAAATTTTCCATCATTTCGTTCGAAAAATTCATGTTTTTTCTGTTTTTTTCGATTTTTTCGAAATCGGTAAAAAACAGCGAAATCATTTTGGGCACACAGAAACTACACGACAAGACGAACAAGTCGATGTGTGAATTGTCCGGAAATATTCAAGAATTCGTCGGTAAATTTCAAACTGAAATTTACCCAATTCTCGATTTGCTAAGTAGATATCTCGGAAACGGTTGCAGGTATTTTAAAACGGATTGCGGCATCGTTTTCAAAAGGTCATTTTACTATAGATACAGTAAGATTGTCCGCGGGCGATGCACGAATTTCCGAGATCTCCACTAGAGCGCCGAAATATCATAAAAATTTCTTCAATTTTTGCAGGCGAATGTGAACCGAAAGAGCTAGCAAAATATAATTTGCATATCTCTAATCAGCAGCAATAATGCTTTCAGAAACGTTTTTAAATTTTGTTGTGACTCAAAAAATAACGATTTTGAAAAAATCGATTTTCTGGCATTTCTTCGTTTCCGCGGTCTAGACTTCTCGAGTCGATGGTATTTCTTAGCTGAGAGCTTCCCATGGAACATTATATACGTTCTCCGACTAATTCTGGGACGCTGAATCGATTGGTGAAGACTAGAAGTCTCTGTGATGAGCGGTTCAATAGTTATGACAACATCAAATCAGTAGTAAGTGTGTGATTGTGTAGTGCGATAAAAATATAAAATTTATTTATTTGTAACTTTAGAGCGAAATAAACTGGAAAGAAAACCGATTTCGCCACTTCGATTTCCTTTGTGTAACAAAAAAAAAATCACGAAAAAAATTTGCAAAAAAAATTTTGACAAAAATTTTCCATCACATCGTTCGAAAAATGCATGCTTTTTTGTTTTTTTTCGATTTTTTCAAAAACGGTAAAGAGTATCGAAATCATTTTGGGCACACAGAAACTACACGACTAGGCGAACAAGTCGATGTGTAAATTGTCCGGAAATATTCAATAATTCGTCAATAAATTTCAAACTGAAATTTATCCGATTCTCGATTTGCTAAGTGGATATCTCGGAGACTTTTGCAGATAATTGAAAACGGATTGCGGCATCGTTTTCAGAAGGTCATTTTCCCATGGATACACTAAGACTGTTCGCCGGAAATTCACGACTTTCCGAGATCTCCACTAGAGCGCCGAAATTTCATAAAATTTTCTTCAATTTTTGCAGGCGATAGTGAACCGAACCAGCTAGCGAAATATATTTTGCATATCTGTAATCAGCAGCAAAAATGCTTGCAGAAACGTTTTTAAATTTTGCTGTGACAAAAAATAACGATTTTCAAAAAATCGATTTTCTCGCATTTCGTCGTTTCCGCGGTCCTGACTCCCCATGTCGATAGTATTTCTTAACTGAGAGCTTGCTAGGGAATATTATTTGCGTTTCCTGACTAATTTTGGGACGCTGAATAGATTGGTGAAGACTAGAAGTCTCTCTGGTAAGCCGTTCGAAAGTTAATACAGCGTGAAATCTGCCGAAAATGCGAGATTTTAGTGTATATATTGTATATTTTATTAAATCATTTTTTTTTTGCCTATTGTTTTTATACTATATCGTTATTATTTTACTATTACGTTATTGCTTTTATACTATTACGTTATTTTTTTACTATTTACGTTTTACATTATTATTGGAGACGAAGTTGTCTTTTTGGCCACGGGTGGCGCTAAGCGCGGTTACGCACGGAGCTAATAAGAGCTACCTAATTTCAAAATTGTTTAATAAAACAAATTAATGTATGCGAGTTTTACGAGTTATGCGAGTTTAACAAATCTGTTTTATTAACATGTAAACTTTAATAAGCTAACGGTATCTATCAAGGTTAAAAAAATTCTGGAAGTAAACATAAAAATTAAAATCTTATTAGTTTTTTGTTATCAGAATATTATGCAAATTTGTTTCCAGCAGAAATAAAATGAAATCCATGTCGTAGATATAAACAAACAAACAGCCTTTAACGAAACGTGAAAATACGTTGGTAATTATTTGCAGAGAGAAAAGGTTAAGTGGAAGGAAAAGAAATCTGCTAACACGATTTTGCATTCATTTTTTCCGTTCCTGTTGTTTCGTAAGCCAATGTGCGTGGAAACGTGATTTAATCCCAGAAGTCTGCAAGGAAATGTTTTTTCCTCTCAATAAATAAATCCACTCGTTTTGCTTTATGTACAATATTTGTTCCATCGATTTACGACATTTTCAATAATTTCTTGAAAGAGGATGAACTCGATATTTTCCCTGTGTTTTATGGTCATATTCAGCACCGTCGTTTGGATTTTGAGGCCCCTGGCATATATATTGAGGTGGGGCCCCCAGTAAATAAAAAAAGTGAATAAACAAATAAATTCTTTAATTTTTAATACATACAAGAAAGGAACATATGTATAGAAGAAATATAATATAATAATATATTGATATAAAAGAAAAACAAAATTTAACTGTATTTTCCTTGCTTTAAATTCAACAAAATGGGAGGAAGTCCCAAAATGGGGGACCCCACACAGCCCCTGTTCTAGCCCCTAGCCCCTGGCTCGTGGGACCCGGGCATTCGCCCGATTGACCGACGCTAGCAACGCTACTGCTCATGTTAACTTTATGCGTCAAATCTTGTAATCAAATTTTAAACCACTTCCCACAATAAAATCGTTCTGAAATTTTGTATACACAGTTTCCGATGACAATACAATAGTTGAATTATTTATACACTTAGTTTTACTTTAATTATTTTTCTGAAATTATTTATTGTTTAACACATTTTTTATCGGCTGTGATAATATGCAAATAGCGTTTGGGGCTGTGCTAGAAGTTGCCTATTTGCAATTTAAATTCAATATACCCTTTTACGGTTAGTTAAGCGCATGCGCGTCCGCCATGTTTAAAAGGCGGGAATATAAAAGTTTCGGGCACGTTTTGTTATTTTCGTTGGTTTTACGTCAAAAAGTGCCCGAAAAACATGGCGCTAATGCACCCAAAAAAATTTCAACTGTGAAAAGGTTTGCATTTTGATGAAGTTCTAATCATTTCACCTTTAACACGTTCGTTTGCCGCGTCACCCATATCTTGGTTGTACTTCCGAGGGGACCCAAATACGGATGACGCTATTCTTGCTCGAGTTAAATAGGAGTTTTAATTGGATTTTAAAAGAAGTTTAATGGAGTAAGCATTGATATATAAATATAGGATCATCGTCATCATACCCTCATTTCTGCCCTTTTCTTGGGCCTCTGGCATCCCCGATGTACTCCTGGTATCATAAGTCCACCTTGTGGGGGGTCTTCCTCTGTTTTACCTATCTGCTCTTCGTCTCCACTCCAGGAGTCTCTTGGTCCATCTCCAATTTGACATTGGGGCCACGTGCTCCCGCCCAGTTCCATTTTAGCCCTGCAAACACCTTTGCTTGGTGTGTGGTAAAATCACGATAACGACAACAAAGAAGAAACTGACAACATTAATGATCAACATTAATAAAAACATTAACAAAAATTGAAAGATAAGACTAGACAGACAACCCTTATGAAAATGAAATAACGTCCAAAGGTCTAAAGGAAGTGTTGGTAATGCGTCAACGAAGTGTCGTCAAAGTGTCAACTAAGTGGTTTTTTTAACATTAAAAACAGTGAAGCTTCGCTGAACTGCTTTTTTGTGAAGTGTGATCGAAATATTCAGGACGTGTTGACATTCGCGCAATCTAAGTATCACTGAAGTCTCATCGAACTGTTTTTGTGAAACGAATTTCGAAGTTTGCTTGTAAATAGCAAAGGTTTTAAAAAAAAGTTGAGTTTCATCTGGTAGATAACTCTATAATCTACAACTTTTATCTAGATACTTTTCCTCGATTTGCTTTTGTTTCTGAGATATAGATAATCTAAAGCAACAAGTACCAATTTTTAGTTTTTGGAAGATTCCTAAGAATCTAGACTAGATAACAAAAAAACTTGTAATAGATTATCATAGATAATTAATCAGTCTATAATTTTTGTTTGAAACAATTGCTCAAATTTTATCTAGTTTTCTAGATATGGAGTTATAAACCTAAAACTCTTTGTAGACGCCGTTTTTTTCTAAATATCTACTAGATACACGCATAAAATAAAAATTATCTAGTAGATTATTGTGTTATCTATAACTTTTATTTAAAACTTTTCTTTAAATCTCCCTTACTTAACATACAAAAGCCTTCTAAACCTTATCTATCCCTAAATTAGTTTTTTTTCAATTTTCTCATAGATAACTAACAAATACAACAAAACTTTAAATAGATAACTAATAGACAACTTAATTATCTATAACTTTTATTTAAAATTTTTCTTCAAATTTCCCTAACTTAACATACAATTGCCTTCCAAACCTTATCTATATCTTAATTAGTTTTTCCTATTTTTTTCATAGATAACTTAGAAATGCAACAAAACTTTAAATAGATAACTATCTATAACTTTTATTTAAAGCTTTTCTTTATATTTTCCTAACTTAACGCATAATAGTCTTTCAAGCATTATCTATCTCTTAATTAATTTTTCTCAATTTTCTCATAGATAACTAACAATTGCAACAAAACTTTAAATAGATAACTGATAGACAACTCAATTATCTATAACTTTTATTTGAAACATTTCTTCAATTTTGTTTTGGTTTCTTGTCGATAGCCTTATTTGTGCGATTTGCTTGCAGCAACAAAAATGCAATCCGACGACTTACCAGAGGTGAATTTCAGCACGAAATCCGAACCAACAGGCATGACATTCCCAGAAACCAATCTAGATAAGACATCAGTCGCCACACTCTGACTGAAGAATTTAAGTAAGTTATCTAGAAAATCGTTAAATTTTGTCTGAAAATAAGCGTGGAATGGTAGATAAGTTAGTTGCATCTGGTAGATAATTGATTTAGTTAAAAACTTTATATAGAAAGTTTTCCGGTAACTGCCATAATTATCTAGACAATTAGACTCAAAGTAGAAAGATAACATACTTGATTTAATCAGAATTTGCTCAATTTTGCTGCAAAATTCAGCTTATCTACTAGACATAGGCACATGATTGGATAGATAATGAAATTATCTAGAAATTTAAATTTGTAAAAAAATTGGTATATATCTCAATTATCTTCGCTGTCAAACTTGCTGCATCAAAAACTTCATAGAATCAGGTGCTCATAAATAATTGATTCAATATCTACCTGAAATATAGATTTTCTGTTAGACATATTCAGTTGGTAAATAATGAAATTATCATTATTTATAAATAATTATAATTATTAGTTGAAGTGTTGATATTTGTACCGCCCAACACTTCGTTTGCCTCGGAAACACTTCGCTGCACTTCGACGACACTTCAAACCACACTTAAATTTTCACCAGAGAAAACTAGACATATAACATTAGGAGACTAGACTAAACAGACAAGACTAGATAGGTAAGACAACATAAACAAAGAAAAACAAATTTATTTTTAATAAAATACCTAAAATCTTTATTATAACATATATTACTGAAACATCTCAATTTTCCGCAGCAGCAGCATCTGGTTCTGGTGAACTAACTGGCTCTTCAGCAGGAACTTCTGCAACATCCTCAGCCGCTTCAACATTAGTTGGGGCAACGGGCTCTTCCGTGGGCGCATCCGCTTCACCTAAGTCCTCACCATCGGTAGCCTCGCCCTCGTCCAAATGCAGAGGCTCCACATCTTCTTCTCCCATTAAACCCTCCTTGACAGAAACTTCCGAAACGAAGGGCACATCTCCAGAAGCCGCAGCCAAAGAAGTACCGACTTCATCTTCAGTTTCACCTTCTGTTTTTTGCATAGATTCTTCTCTGACGACGGTAACAGGTGATGGCAGGGCTCCACCTGGAATTTCTTGTTCGATTTCTTCGACCGCAGCTTGTTCCTGAGGTTTTCCGGAAGGTCTCTTTTCCTTCTCGGGTTCCTTCGGTTTTTCTTTCTGTGATTTTATTGGAAGGAAGAGTTTGTATTCGGACGGGAGTTCTTCTTCGCTGTACAAGCGATCGGAGAAATAAATTCGTCTAATTCGAACGTTGGCGTGAATTTGCACACGCACAGTTTCCACGTAAATTGTACCTAAAACAGAGCAGGGAATTTCCATTTTAATGTATTTTATGCAATGAGGGTGTAGTAACCATAAGCTCGTCTTGTAAAATCAGCCAAATTGAACTGGATTTGGTTCCATCCGCCGCTTAAACCGATTGGCATCGTTGTACAGAAAGGACGAACTTTGGTCGTCGACTGGAAGTTTGAGACACGAAATCTTCGACGCAAATTCTTATCATCTATATAAAATTAACAAACTAAAATTAATAAAACCTAATACAAGTAATCACAAAATATTATAATATTGATAAAGAGTTATTTACCAAGTATTTGTATTTCAAAAGTAAAATATTTCTTTAAATTTTTGACGACCATCACCAAATACGGTAATCTAATACCAAGCGAAGCTCGCGGTTTCAGCGGACAAGTTATATACGTTGTAGCCACGTTCGTCCCGGCTACTTCCAACACCAAAGACTTAACTTCATCATCGATTATTCTCCGAATGTGCCCATTTTTTACCTAAACACATTACAACGATAAAAAAGGGCTGGAGAAAAAAAGATTATTACCGCTTTGTCCCAAAGATTTAGAGGATTTGAGCCTATGCTGTAAAATATTGTCAGAAATCCGTTGGCGAATGAGTTGGAAAACATTCTTCTCTACAGATAAGTCAAACTTTAATTGTCAAATCACTGAATAAATTGATAGAAAAATAGACAGAATATGAAATCATCGCTTACTACATTTCTAAGCTGCACTTTTGTCTTGGACAACCTTGATGGTAGATGAAGAGTTTGTTGTTGAAGACCGGACACACTTTACCGAACCTCTTTTTGATTTTGATTGCCAATCAGAGGATTTCCGACATTGAAGAAGAATGGATTGATACAGTCACAGGTGATGTTATGATACCTGATGATAATTTCCGGAACAAGATGTTGTCTTTGTTTAAACGTTTGAACCAAAGCGATATGTGCACAAGATGGTGTGGTTAGATTAGTCTGGAGATTCTATTTGCAATTCCTTCATGGTCACTATGTTCCAAAACATGCAGAAATATGCTGCAAAATCTATATTCCAGAAGAATTGTCTGAAATTCAAGATTTGATCATCGAGAAACAACAAAGGATCCATGTAACACCTGAGGAATTGGACGCATTAAGAAATCAGATTTATTGTGATATTAGTGTGTATAACAGAAAATCACAGTACCTCCAGTCACCACAGTTGAAGAGAGTTGGACTCGATTGAAAGAAGCTACTCATGAAGCTGCACGTTCAGTATTCGGATCAACAAAACCAGGTCGACAAAGAATAGATAAATCTGCGTGGATTTGGAATGATGGCGTTAATGAGGCATGAAGAAACAACTATACCATGAGTTCCTCGAAGATAAAACACCAACTCGTTGGAATGCCTATAAAGGTGCCCGTAGTGAGGCCAAGAAGGTAGTTGCTGCAATAAAAGCAGATCGTTACGCTGACCTCTACGCAAAACTTGACCTGATCTGGTCAAATCAAGCCACCGCAAAACGGAAGACATCCAACGTTTTTATGGCATCATTTTACAGAGGTGAACTGCTGGTCAACTGGGAGAAGGCGAGAGAAGGCATGCGGAGCTACTTCAAGAAAATGTCGACCGAGGAATTTTTCCATCAACCAATTCCACCCACCTCTCCTCTTGAAGGACCAATAAAGGAAGTCGAAATCGTCGAAGTTGAGGCTGTTCTGAAAGAGATGAAACTGGGGAAAGTCACCGGCGCTCATGATATTCCAGCAGAGTTTTGGCGCTCTCAACAATGGGATGCAGAAAGATGGTTAACGCAGTTCTTCAACCAGATCATCAAAGAAAGTTGGATACCAACAGACTGGCAGCGGAGCATCACTGTCCCAATCTTCAAGAAGACGCCCTGCTGAGTATTCAAACTATCACCTAATCAAACTTCTGAGACACGCGATGAAGATCTTCGAACGCATTCTCGACAAAAGGATTCGCAAGATAGCAAAACTCACAAAGAAAAAAGCTGGGTTTGTGAAAAACTGCGGTACAACGGTACAATACAATCTGCGCAGCAAGGTTGCTGGTCGAGAAGCATCGTGAATAGAATAAGCCACTGCTTCTCGCTTTTCTAGACCTGGAAGGACTTCGATCGGGTGCCTCATGATGTAATCTGGTTGGCGCTCCGAGAGCACGGAATTCCAGAATATCTTGTTAGCTGGCTGTAGCTTCTCTACAAAGAACCGACGAGTTCGACGATGTTCAAGCTGCTGCAGGAGCAACCAATGATTTCAACATCATGGTAGGGTCCCATAGGGCTCTGAGGCTCAAAGCTTGTTGCCTCTGCTGTTCATTCTTGTAATGGATACTGTCACATCAGACCTGCACATCCCATGGACGCTTCTGTATGCTGATGATGTCATGTTAGCTGCAAACAGCAAATTTGAACTGCAGCACGAAACACAAATGTGGAGTGACCGATTAGCTGAATATGGCCTGCGACTCAATACAAGAAAGACGGATTATATGACTTTAGATCCCCAAGAAGTTGGGACCATCAGCGTTGGTGGAGAAGATCTCCCTCGTGTAACAAAATTCAAATATCTTGGATCTACTGTCTCTGACAAAGGAAGAATCATTGTCGTGGTCAACGCAAGGACGCAGGCATCTTGGTTGAAATGGCGTGCGACGACAGGTGTCACCTGCGACCGCTGGATGAAAGACCACGTTAAATCCAAGATCTACCGCACTGTTATCCGTCCCGTCGCACTCTATGGTACCGAGTGTTGGCCCACTACAAAGGAGGTGGAACGTCGGCTAAGCGTCATGGAGACAAGGATGCTTAGGTGGACAAGCGGCGTCACTAGAATGGATTATGTTACCAATGTTGATACACGGAAACGTTTCGGAGTGGCGCCTCTCCGAAAATCCATCAGAAAATGCGGGAAGGCCGTTTACGCTGGTTTGGCCATGTGCTGCGTGCAGAAGAAGACACAACAGCTAAGTCAGCATATACCCTGGAAGTCACGGGAAAGAGGCCCAAGGGACGACCAAGGCAGAGGTGGGTTGATACGATCCATAATGACCTGAAGCCTGCACATCTACACCCAGATATGGCTCAAGACCGAAATAAATGGATACAACGAATCCTCACAGCGGACCCTACCACCAGGCGGGATAAACGCTAGGATGATGAAGAAGAAGAAGAAGTGTGTATAACAGAATGATGTGTAAGTTTCAGAAAAATTGTTTTTTTTTTAATTGACTAGAAAGACAACAGACCAAGGATGTCACCAAATGAAACATTCAGGGAAAGATCCATCTCTTTGACCTGTAAACCCAGCATCTAGGTTTGAGAGAGAGACTCAAGGCGACAGGGAAAAAGATCCAGCGGTAGATACGAGTAAAGCTTTTGAAGCAAATACCCGTAAGATATTTACAAGGTCGCAAGATTTAAGATAGATAGTCAAGGAAAGTACGAGTACGAAAAATGAGAACAAAAAAGACACTGAGGAGATTTGGAACCTAACGGGGTCTCCAGAGAGGATATGGGTCCGCGGACAATTGACTCACCTGCAGGAAAAACAAACGAACGAAAGCAAGGACCAAATACCTGTAGTGCAAGCACGCAAACAAGCAAATCCGAAGAGGAAGAAGCACTGTTTGACTAAATATCAAATGACAAGACATATGAAGAATTCTTGGTGATCGCCGACAAAGACTGCCCGCGTCGCATCTTTACAAAAGTGAAAGGACACGGACATGCGCTTGCGACAACCTCGGAATGGGACATCGTGTGGTGCGTCGACGAGAATATGTATCCTGATTAGGGAGTACCAAGGGCATTGACGGAGGCCTATGCAAGGCCAAAGGATATAAAAAACATCAGAAAGGAAAGGGCTAACTCCTGTAACAGCATATGTAGTTGTCCTGTAGTTTATTAAGAATTTGCATAAGTTTGTTTCGGTATATTTTTCGTTTCGATATCAATGTCAATCCAACATTGATTATTTCCAAAATTAGATGCCGAATTGTTGAAATCTATCGAATTTTATCCAAACAACTTGTTTCTGTTGTCGGCTTCAGCACAAGTGCAAAGATTACACATTTGTCTTGGACAACCTTTGTGGAAGGTGAAGAGTTTGTTGTTGAAGACCGGACACACTTTAGATACGAGTAAAGATTTTGAAGCAAATAGCCGTAAGATATTCGCAAGGTCGCAAGAATTAAGAAATATAGTCAAGGAAAGTCCAAGTACGAAAAAAGACACTGAGGAGATTTGGAACCTGACGGGGTCTCCAGAGAGGATATGGGTCAGCGGGCAATTGACTCACCTGCAGGAAAAAAGAAACGAACAAAAGCAAGGGCCAAAGACCTGTAATGCAAGCACGCAAAAAAGCATATCTGAAGAGGAAGAAGGACTGTTGGACAAAATATCAAATAGCGAGACATTTGAAGAATTCTTGGGAATCGTCGACAAAGACTGCCCGCGTCACATCTTTACTAAAGTGAAAGAAGGACACGGACATGCGCTCGCGACAACTTCGGAATGGGACACCGTGTGGTGAGTCGACGAGAATATGCACTCTCATTAGTGAGTACCAAGAGCATTGACGGAGACCTATGCAAGAATATACCAAAGATCAGAAAGAAAGGGCTAATTCCTGTAACAGCATGTGCAGTTTTCCTGTAGATTATTAAGACTTTCCATGTTTGTTTCAGTATCTTTTTCATTTCCACTCAAGGTTTTTAATACGTTTTTAAAAGATTGTACGTAACGCGCCGCTAAACCATTTGTTGCAGGATGATTTGGTTGAGATAATTTGCGAGGCTTTCAAAAATGTAAACTCAAAAGATACGAATATATGTGCATTATCACTTACTAAAACAGCGGGAAGACCAAAGGTACTAAAAATTGCACCAAAGCCGGGTAGATTTGCCTATCTCAAACACACCATCGGCATACCGGATGAAAACGGAGAAATCAAAAGATATCAATCAAGAGATATGTGATATGTGTGTATGTGTATACGCTGTGTATATGAGATGGTTAGCAGGAAGTCTCAAACGGATGAGCCAGATAAAAAAGATCTGTATACTTTTGCCCTTGTGCTCTTTCTTTCTTGTCTGTCTAGTATCGACAAGCTCACACAGACAAGTGACCGGAATGGTCGAAAGAAGCTATCTTTCCACCGACCCAGATAATCTGACTGACTAATTAAAAAAGCTCTTACTATTTATATGATCCAGGACTGATTTAGAGATAAGGCAATACTGTCTAATGTCAAACCAGAAATACTGTCAAACCAGAAATCGCAAAACAGCAGCAGGAGCAAGGGAAGAACAACACAAATTGGACGGAGGTGATCAAAAAAGGCAAACCAACCGCTAAAGTAAAAGAAAAATCATATCAAGGAGCAAGAAAGAGCTAAAAAACCGAGGCTGTCGGCAAATGGTTAAAGCCGCCGGCAGTATCTATGCAGACCTCCTAAAATGGTGATCAAACGTTGACCTCAACTCATCTAGAATGGTTATCACCAGGAAAGCTAAAACAGACGAAATACTTCTAGAGGTGGAAAGCGGTAAAGCCCAAGGCCTAAGCGACGAAATAAAAAGCAAATGCTGGGCAGCTGAGGCACGAGTGAAAAGAGATGATGTGTTACTACACATAAAAAATCTAGATGCGATAACTACCCAGGAAGAAATACTACATGCAATACAAAACTTTGTCAGAGAAGACAAAGGTTCTAAACCTTAGATCGGCATTTGGAGACAGTCAAACTGCAATGTTTTCAATCAACCAGGAAGTGGCAGAAAAGCTACTAAAGTTAGTACTAAAATAATACTAAATAGTACTAGTACTAAATAGTACTAAAGTTAGTAAGTGGGCATGATTCTGTGCAGGATAAGTGAAAGAATTAATATAATTAAATGTCGCAGGTGTTGTTGCAATACAAAGGGTCACAGAGCCAGATTTTCCAAAATGCGCTATCGGAGGCTAGGCGTCTTTTACGCCTAGCCTTTTACGCCGTTCCTTTTGAACGCAAATAAATGACTATACAGTTCATACAAATAAATACTATGAGATGCCGTGCAGCATACGACCTCTAAATCGCAGCGGCATTAGAACTTAAAGAGGATAGACAGACAAAACAGACAAGACTAAATAGAAAAGACTAGACAGACAAGACTAACAAGACAAACTCAGGTTCAAGCAGTTCCGGCTCGGGCTCCAATTCCAATACCGGCAGCGAGCTCAGCTGCAACCCGGCCGGCGCCACTAGCCTGGAAGCCGGTAAGGCCAAAGCCTCGAACATGGCCCAGAAAGCCACCCAAGAAGCCAAAGCCGCCCAGGAGACCCAAGCGGCTGCTGGCATCAAGTCAAGGAACAATTAGCGGAGAAGGCGCTAGAAGCGGCCGAAGCCGCAGAAGCCGCGCTATCCGACAAACAGACCATCGTAGAGCAGTTGCAAGAGGAAGTCCGCGAAGCAGAGGCCGTTGAAGAGAGAGAAAATCCAACACCATCCAGCAAGAAGCTGGAATTGCCGGCGCCGCCCTCCAAGCGGCCAAAGAAGCCCAAGCCGAGGTCAAGCTCCTCACCAACGCCCTACAAGTGGCCCAAGCCATGGCTGCCAACGCCGAGCAATCCGCCCAAGCTGCCCAGCAGCAGAACCAGTCCAAGGAGCAGCTGGTCGAAGCCGCGACGAACAGCGAAGGACATGTCTCTAGACAGACAAGACTAGACAGACAAGACTAGACAGACAAGACTAGACAGACAAGACTAGACAGACAAGACTAGACAGACAAGACTAGACAGACAAGACTAGACAGACAACACTAGACATACAAGACTAGACATACAAGACTAGACAGACAAGACTAGACAGACAAGACTAGACAGACAACACTAGACATACAAGACTAGACAGACAAGACTAGACAGACAAGACTAGACAGACAAGACTAGACAGACAAGACTAGACATACAAGACTAGACAGACAAGACTAGACAGACAAGACTAGACAGACAACACTAGACATACAAGACTAGACAGACAAGACTAGACAGACAAGACTAGACAGACAAGACTAGACAGACAACACTAGACATACAAGACTAGACATACAAGACTAGACAGACAAGACTAGACAGACAAGACTAGACAGACAAGACTAGACAGACTAGACTAGACAGACAAGACTAGACAGACAAGACTAGACAGACAAGACTAGACAGACAAGAATAGAGAGACAAGACTAGACAGACAAGACTAGACAGACAAGACTAGACAGACAAGTCTAGACAGACAAGACTAGACAGACAAGACTAGACAGACAAGACTAGACAGACAAGACTAGACAGACAAGACTAGACAGACAAGACTAGACAGACAAGACTAGACAGACAAGACTAGACAGACAAGACTAGACAGACAAGAGTAGACAGACAAGACTAGACAGACAAGACTAGACAGACAAGACTAGACAGACAAGACTAGACAGACAAGGCTAGACAGACAAGACTAGACAGACAAGACTAGACAGACAAGACTAGACAGACAAGACTAGACAGACAAGACTAGACAGACAAGACTAGACAGACAAGACTAGACAGACAAGACTAGACAGACAAGACTAGACAGACAAGACTAGACAGACAAGACTAGACAGACAAGACTAGACAGACAAGACTAGACAGACAAGACTAGACAGACAAGACTAGACAGACAAGACTAGACAGACAAGACTAGACAGACAAGACTAGACAGACAAGACTAGACAGACAAGACTAGACAGACAAGACTAGACAGACAAGACTAGACAGACAAGACTAGACAGACAAGACTAGACAGACAAGACTGGACAGACAAGACTAGACAGACAAGACTAGACAGACAAGACTAGACAGACAAGACTAGACAGACAAGACTAGACAGACAAGACTAGACAGACAAGACTAGACAGACAAGACTAGACAGGCAAGACTAGACAGACAAGACTAAACAGACAAGACTAGACAGACAAGACTAGACAGACAAGACTAGACAGACAAGACTAGACAGACAAGACTTGACAGACAAGACTAGACAGACAAGACTAGACAGACAAGACTAGACAGACAAGACTAGACAGACAAGACTAGACAGACAAGACTAGACAGACAAGACTAGACAGACAAGACTAGACAGACAAGACTAGACAGACAAGACTAGACAGACAAGACTAGACAGACAAGACTAGACAGACAAGACTAGACAGGCAAGACTAGACAGACAAGACTAGACAGACAAAACTAGACAGACAAGACTAGACAGACAAGACTAGACAGACAAGACTAGACAGACAAGACTAGACAGACAAGACTAGACAGACAAGACTAGACAGACAAGACTAGACAGACAAGACTAGACAGACAAGACTAGACAGACAAGACTAGACAGACAAGACTAGACAGACAAGACTAGACAGACAAGACTAGACAGACAAGACTAGACAGACAAGACTAGACAGACAAGACTAGACAGACAAGACTAGACAGACAAGACTAGACAGACAAGACTAGACAGACAAGACTAGACAGACAAGACTAGACAGACAAGACTAGACAGACAAGACTAGACAGACAAGACTAGACAGACAAGACTAGACAGACAAGACTAGACAGACAAGACTAGACAGACAAGACTAGACAGACAAGACTAGACAGACAAGACTAGACAGACAAGACTAGACAGACAAGACTAGACAGACAAGACTAGACAGACAAGACTAGACAGACAAGACTAGACAGACAAGACTAGACACACAAGACTAGACAGACAAGACTAGACAGACAAGACTAGACAGACAAGACTAGACCGACAAGACTAGACAGACAAGACTAGACAGACAAGACTAGACAGACAAGACTAGACAGACAAGACTAGACAGACAAGACTAGACAGACAAGACTAGACAGACAAGACTAGACAGACAAGACTAGACAGACAAGACTAGACAGACAAGACTAGACAGACAAGACTAGACAGACAAGACTAGACAGACAAGACTAGACAGACAAGACTAGACAGACAAGACTAGACAGACAAGACTAGACAGACAAGACTAGACAGACAAGACTAGACAGACAAGACTAGACAGACAAGACTAGACAGACAAGACTAGACAGACAAGACTAGACAGACAAGACTAGACAGACAAGACTAGACAGACAAGACTAGACAGACAAGACTAGACAGACAAGACTAGACAGACAAGACTAGACAGACAAGACTAGACAGACAAGACTAGACAGACAAGACTAGACAGACAAGACTAGACAGACAAGACTAGACAGACAAGACTAGACAGACAAGACTAGACAGACAAGACTAGACAGACAAGACTAAACAGACAAGACTAGACAGACAAGACTAGACAGACAAGACTAGACAGACAAGACTAGACAGACAACACTAGACATACAAGACTAGACAGACAAGACTAGACAGACAAGACTAGACAGACAAGACTAGACAGACAAGACTAGACAGACAAGACTAGACAGACAAGACTAGACAGACAAGACTAGACACACAAGACTAGACAGAAAAGACTAGACAGACAAGACTAGACAGACAAGACTAGACAGACAAGACTAGACAGACAAGCATGGCATCGGAGTTACGACTGAATTATTAGAATTTAATTTTTCTTTCTCTTTTTTGCCTTCGTTTCATCGGTTATTTTGGTCTCCATAATATAATGGATATATTGTTTCGTTTGAAACCAGTTTTCTTTTGGTTTAAGCATATGTCCAACTATTTTTCTCGGATTGGTAGGTACTTCTGCATTAGTTGCAATTGTGTCTCTATTTCCCATCTATAGCAGTCGAAGATTGTATGGCTCACGGTATCGGTCTCTCCGCAGTATACGCACTGGTTGTCTGATGCACCGCCCATTTTGGTGCAGGTAGTCTTTGAAACATTTATTGATTGGGTCTTTCTTTGTTTTTTTTATAAGAAGCCTCAGTTTTTTCCAGCGCCAAATTGAGGTTTTTGGATTCAACGATTTGCTCTATAGCGTGGTTGGCCATCTGCATCAATCCTTCTTCTGTCCTGACTGTTACTAATAGAGCCAAGTTGTCTGCAAAGCCAATCAATGTCGCCCCCAATGGAAGTCTCAATCTCAGCACATCGCCATATAGGACGTTCCACAGGGTTGGTTCTAGAATCGATCCTTGTTGAACCCCGCTGATGCTTCTCTCTTTCGTTTTCCGAACCCCTTTCAGAATTAACTTTCTATTACTAAGGTACCTCCTCACCATGCGTAGTAGATACGGTGATATACCTCTTGATGTTAGGCCTTCCATTATCTGCTTCCAGCTAGCGCTGTTAAATGCGTTTCTGATATCGAAAGTTAGCAGTGCACACAGTTTTCTTGTTCTCTGCCTGCCAGACTTGGCCTTTTCGGCAATCTTTAAGACAGCTCTTAGCGCGTCAATTGTGGATTTTCCTTGCCTGAAGCCAAATTGTTTTACTGACAGTCCCAGTTACTGCCCGGTCTCGAGTTCTTGTTTTATTCTGCTTAAAAAAGCTGTTTTCCCGACACATCCAGTAGGCAAATAGGTCTATAGGATGTGGGATTCCCTATTTCTTTATCTCTTTTCTGATGAGGACGAGCTTTGCCCTTTTCTATTTGGCCGTAAAGTTACCCCCTGTGAACAGCGTGTTCATAGTATCCAATACGAACGTTGGTTGGTGCTGGGCCGCTATTTTTACAACTTCGGGTGGTATTCCATCTGGTCCCGGTGCGTTGCTATTCTTAATTCGCCTGCTTGCGAGGAATAATTCTTCGGCCGCGAAGAAGTTTTTTCCTCGGTCAGGTGATTTGTTGTAAATCGAGTTCTTGATAGGCGTTTTATTTCTTTTAGCCTTCTATTTTCTGTATGTTGTAGATGATGTAGCGATGGTCACTTAAGGATTCCCTATCCAACACTCTCCAGTTCTGGAGTTTGCTGCGATTGAGTTATTGCAAAATGTAATATCTATAATAGGGTGGGAGTTTCCTCTCCCGAACGTGTAATTATTTCCCTGGTTTTGTACAAGTAAATCTAGTTCCGCAACCCAATCCGTTACCACGTTTCCCCTTTTATCCATGCCTGATGAACCCCATTAGGGGGACTTGCCGTTGAAGTCGCCAGCAATATTTTTTTCTCTTTTCCCTTGGTCACTGATATTATGACTTAGAGCTTCTAAGGATTGAGACAACTGTTCGGGTTTTGCATTAGGTGAAAAGTAGATTATAAATTGGGGCAGCTCGACCCAGACGAATCCTGGTCCGCGCCCTGTTCTTATAACTGGTAGATTTCGGCTCTTTATCCATATTGCTGCGTTCTTTTCTTCGTCCATGAACCAATTTGTCCTACCTGCAATTGTGTTGTTAGATTCGCTCACTATTATTACGTCCGTTTGCGGCTGTTGCGGTTAGCAGATCGTGCGTTGCGCGACATCTCATTATATTGACTTATTTCTAGGATGAAGCTAGCCATTATTGTGTTTTGCTTGCCGTCTCAGTCTAAGTTCCTCCGACAGAGCTTTTTATATTCTGGGCATGTTCCGGAATACGCATGATGCCCCGTCAATTTGCAAATTGGGCAGTACTTTTCCTCTTTGCAGTCCTTCACTTGGTGTCCCTCTGGGCCGCATCGTAGGCACATCTTCTGTCTGTCTTTTACATCTCTTTTACATCCTTTTACGTCCTTTACATGTGCTTGCAAAATGGCCGATTTCCCAGCATTTATAGCACCTTACCAGGTCTATCCTCTCCCTAACCCTGCAGTATAGCCAAACAATCTTTAACTTTCCTTTCCCGATGAGGGCCTTCGCTGATTTTTTCGGAAGCAGCGATGGTTGCAATCTGACTATTCCCATACCCGGGTCGGATGTCTTGAAGAGACAGACAAGACTAGACAGACAAGACTTTTTTTGTTAAAGTGGTTCAGGGTAAGCTCTCACCAAATCCCCTATTCCACCTTGGCTTTTAGTATGCGCCACCCCGGTATCGCATATATTGCATTCATTCAGGGTGGGCAGCCCGGACGGTTAATGAAAACCGCCCTAGTTGTCGCCTCCCCGACCAGGATTCGAACCCGGGTCTCCCGCATTGAAAGGCGGGTATGTTGTCAACTACACCACCGAGGAGGACAGACAGACAAGACTAGACAGACAAGACTAGACAGACAAGACTAGACAGACAAGACTAGACAGACAAGACTAGACAGACAAGACTAGACAGACAAGACTAGACAGACAAGACTAGACAGACAAGACTAGACAGACAAGACTAGACAGACAAGACTAGACAGGCAAGACTAGACAGACAAGACTAAACAGACAAGACTAGACAGACAAGACTAGACAGACAAGACTAGACAGACAAGACTAGACAGACAAGACTTGACAGACAAGACTAGACAGACAAGACTAGACAGACAAGACTAGACAGACAAGACTAGACAGACAAGACTAGACAGACAAGACTAGACAGACAAGACTAGACAGACAAGACTAGACAGACAAGACTAGACAGACAAGACTAGACAGACAAGACTAGACAGACAAGACTAGACAGACAAGACTAGACAGGCAAGACTAGACAGACAAGACTAGACAGACAAAACTAGACAGACAAGACTAGACAGACAAGACTAGACAGACAAGACTAGACAGACAAGACTAGACAGACAAGACTAGACAGACAAGACTAGACAGACAAGACTAGACAGACAAGACTAGACAGACAAGACTAGACAGACAAGACTAGACAGACAAGACTAGACAGACAAGACTAGACAGACAAGACTAGACAGACAAGACTAGACAGACAAGACTAGACAGACAAGACTAGACAGACAAGACTAGACAGACAAGACTAGACAGACAAGACTAGACAGACAAGACTAGACAGACAAGACTAGACAGACAAGACTAGACAGACAAGACTAGACAGACAAGACTAGACAGACAAGACTAGACAGACAAGACTAGACAGACAAGACTAGACAGACAAGACTAGACAGACAAGACTAGACAGACAAGACTAGACAGACAAGACTAGACAGACAAGACTAGACAGACAAGACTAGACAGACAAGACTAGACAGACAAGACTAGACAGACAAGACTAGACACACAAGACTAGACAGACAAGACTAGACAGACAAGACTAGACAGACAAGACTAGACCGACAAGACTAGACAGACAAGACTAGACAGACAAGACTAGACAGACAAGACTAGACAGACAAGACTAGACAGACAAGACTAGACAGACAAGACTAGACAGACAAGACTAGACAGACAAGACTAGACAGACAAGACTAGACAGACAAGACTAGACAGACAAGACTAGACAGACAAGACTAGACAGACAAGACTAGACAGACAAGACTAGACAGACAAGACTAGACAGACAAGACTAGACAGACAAGACTAGACAGACAAGACTAGACAGACAAGACTAGACAGACAAGACTAGACAGACAAGACTAGACAGACAAGACTAGACAGACAAGACTAGACAGACAAGACTAGACAGACAAGACTAGACAGACAAGACTAGACAGACAAGACTAGACAGACAAGACTAGACAGACAAGACTAGACAGACAAGACTAGACAGACAAGACTAGACAGACAAGACTAGACAGACAAGACTAGACAGACAAGACTAGACAGACAAGACTAAACAGACAAGACTAGACAGACAAGACTAGACAGACAAGACTAGACAGACAAGACTAGACAGACAACACTAGACATACAAGACTAGACAGACAAGACTAGACAGACAAGACTAGACAGACAAGACTAGACAGACAAGACTAGACAGACAAGACTAGACAGACAAGACTAGACAGACAAGACTAGACACACAAGACTAGACAGAAAAGACTAGACAGACAAGACTAGACAGACAAGACTAGACAGACAAGACTAGACAGACAAGCATGGCATCGGAGTTACGACTGAATTATTAGAATTTAATTTTTCTTTCTCTTTTTTGCCTTCGTTTCATCGGTTATTTTGGTCTCCATAATATAATGGATATATTGTTTCGTTTGAAACCAGTTTTCTTTTGGTTTAAGCATATGTCCAACTATTTTTCTCGGATTGGTAGGTACTTCTGCATTAGTTGCAATTGTGTCTCTATTTCCCATCTATAGCAGTCGAAGATTGTATGGCTCACGGTATCGGTCTCTCCGCAGTATACGCACTGGTTGTCTGATGCACCGCCCATTTTGGTGCAGGTAGTCTTTGAAACATTTATTGATTGGGTCTTTCTTTGTTTTTTTTATAAGAAGCCTCAGTTTTTTCCAGCGCCAAATTGAGGTTTTTGGATTCAACGATTTGCTCTATAGCGCTGTCCTGACTGTTACTAATAGAGCCAAGTTGTCTGCAAAGCCAATCAATGTCGCCCCCAATGGAAGTCTCAATCTCAGCACATCGCCATATAGGACGTTCCACAGGGTTGGTTCTAGAATCGATCCTTGTTGAACCCCGCTGATGCTTCTCTCTTTCGTTTTCCGAACCCCTTTCAGAATTAACTTTCTATTACTAAGGTACCTCCTCACCATGCGTAGTAGATACGGTGATATACCTCTTGATGTTAGGCCTTCCATTATCTGCTTCCAGCTAGCGCTGTTAAATGCGTTTCTGATATCGAAAGTTAGCAGTGCACACAGTTTTCTTGTTCTCTGCCTGCCAGACTTGGCCTTTTCGGCAATCTTTAAGACAGCTCTTAGCGCGTCAATTGTGGATTTTCCTTGCCTGAAGCCAAATTGTTTTACTGACAGTCCCAGTTACTGCCCGGTCTCGAGTTCTTGTTTTATTCTGCTTAAAAAAGCTGTTTTCCCGACACATCCAGTAGGCAAATAGGTCTATAGGATGTGGGATTCCCTATTTCTTTATCTCTTTTCTGATGAGGACGAGCTTTGCCCTTTTCTATTTGGCCGTAAAGTTACCCCCTGTGAACAGCGTGTTCATAGTATCCAATACGAACGTTGGTTGGTGCTGGGCCGCTATTTTTACAACTTCGGGTGGTATTCCATCTGGTCCCGGTGCGTTGCTATTCTTAATTCGCCTGCTTGCGAGGAATAATTCTTCGGCCGCGAAGAAGTTTTTTCCTCGGTCAGGTGATTTGTTGTAAATCGAGTTCTTGATAGGCGTTTTATTTCTTTTAGCCTTCTATTTTCTGTATGTTGTAGATGATGTAGCGATGGTCACTTAAGGATTCCCTATCCAACACTCTCCAGTTCTGGAGTTTGCTGCGATTGAGTTATTGCAAAATGTAATATCTATAATAGGGTGGGAGTTTCCTCTCCCGAACGTGTAATTATTTCCCTGGTTTTGTACAAGTAAATCTAGTTCCGCAACCCAATCCGTTACCACGTTTCCCCTTTTATCCATGCCTGATGAACCCCATTAGGGGGACTTGCCGTTGAAGTCGCCAGCAATATTTTTTTCTCTTTTCCCTTGGTCACTGATATTATGACTTAGAGCTTCTAAGGATTGAGACAACTGTTCGGGTTTTGCATTAGGTGAAAAGTAGATTATAAATTGGGGCAGCTCGACCCAGACGAATCCTGGTCCGCGCCCTGTTCTTATAACTGGTAGATTTCGGCTCTTTATCCATATTGCTGCGTTCTTTTCTTCGTCCATGAACCAATTTGTCCTACCTGCAATTGTGTTGTTAGATTCGCTCACTATTATTACGTCCGTTTGCGGCTGTTGCGGTTAGCAGATCGTGCGTTGCGCGACATCTCATTATATTGACTTATTTCTAGGATGAAGCTAGCCATTATTGTGTTTTGCTTGCCGTCTCAGTCTAAGTTCCTCCGACAGAGCTTTTTATATTCTGGGCATGTTCCGGAATACGCATGATGCCCCGTCAATTTGCAAATTGGGCAGTACTTTTCCTCTTTGCAGTCCTTCACTTGGTGTCCCTCTGGGCCGCATCGTAGGCACATCTTCTGTCTGTCTTTTACATCTCTTTTACATCCTTTTACGTCCTTTACATGTGCTTGCAAAATGGCCGATTTCCCAGCATTTATAGCACCTTACCAGGTCTATCCTCTCCCTAACCCTGCAGTATAGCCAAACAATCTTTAACTTTCCTTTCCCGATGAGGGCCTTCGCTGATTTTTTCGGAAGCAGCGATGGTTGCAATCTGACTATTCCCATACCCGGGTCGGATGTCTTGAAGAGACAGACAAGACTAGACAGACAAGACTACACAGACAAGACTAGACAGACAAGACTAGGCAGACAAGACTAGACAGACAAGACTAGACAGACAAGACTAGACAGACAAGACTAGACAGACAAGACAGACAAGACTAGACAGACAAGACTAGACAGACAAGACTAGAAAGACAAGACTAGACAGACAAGACTAGACAGACAAGACTAGACAGACTAGACAGACAAGACTAGACAGACAAGACTAGACAGACAAGACTAGACAGACAAGACTAGACAGACAAGACTAGACAGACAAGACTAGACAGACAAGACTAGACAGACAAGACTAGACAGACAAGACTAGACAGACAAGACTAGACAAACAAGACTAGACAGACAAGACTAGACAGACAAGACTAGATAGACAAGACTAGACAGACAAGACTAGTCAGACAAGATTAGACAGACAAGACTAGACAGACAAGACTAGACAGACAAGACTAGACAGACAAGACTAGACAGACAAGACTAGACAGACAAGACTAGACAGACAAGACTAGACAGACAAGACTAGACAGACAAGACTAGACAGACAAGACTAGACAGACAAGACTAGACAGACAAGACTAGACAGACAAGACTAGACAGACAAGACTAGACAGACAAGACTAGACAGACAAGACTAGACAGACAAGACTAGACAGACAAGACTAGACAGACAAGACTAGACAGACAAGACTAGACAGACAAGACTAGACAGACAAGACTAGACAGACAAGACTAGACAGACAAGACTAGACAGACAAGACTAGACAGACAAGACTAGACAGACAAGACTAGACAGACAAGACTAGACAGACAAGACTAGACAGACAAGACTAGACAGACAAGACTAGACAGACAAGACTAGATAGACAAGACTAGACAGACAAGACTAGTCAGACAAGATTAGACAGACAAGACTAGACAGACAAGACTAGACAGACAAGACTAGACAGACAAGACTAGACAGACAAGACTAGACAGACAAGACTAGACAGACAAGACTAGACAGACAAGACTAGACAGACAAGACTAGACAGACAAGACTAGACAGACAAGACTAGACAGACAAGACTAGACAGACAAGACTAGACAGACAAGACTAGACAGACAAGACTAGACAGACAAGACTAGACAGACAAGACTAGACAGACAAGACTAGACAGACAAGACTAGACAGACAAGACTAGACAGACAAGACTAGACAGACAAGACTAGACAGACAAGACTAGACAGACAAGACTAGACAGACAAGACTAGACAGACAAGACTAGACAGACAAGACTAGACAGACAAGACTAGACAGACAAGACTAGACAGACAAGACTAGACAGACAAGACTAGACAGACAAGACTAGACAGACAAGACTAGACAGACAAGACTAGACAGACAAGACTAGACAGACAAGACTAGACAGACAAGACTAGACAGACAAGACTAGACAGACAAGACTAGACAGACAAGACTAGACAGACAAGACTAGACAGACAAGACTAGACAGACAAGACTAGACAGACAAGACTAGACAGACAAGACTAGACAGACAAGACTAGACAGACAAGACTAGACAGACAAGACTAGACAGACAAGACTAGACAGACAAGACTAGACAGACAAGACTAGACAGACAAGACTAGACAGACAAGACTAGACAGACAAGACTAGACAGACAAGACTAGACAGACAAGACTAGACAGACAAGACTAGACAGACAAGACTAGACAGACAAGACTAGACAGACAAGACTAGACAGACAAGACTAGACAGACAAGACTAGACAGACAAGACTAGACAGACAAGACTAGACAGACAAGACTAGACAGACAAGACTAGACAGACAAGACTAGACAGACAAGACTAGACAGACAAGACTAGACAGACAAGACTAGACAGACAAGACTAGACAGACAAGACTAGACAGACAAGACTAGACAGACGAGACTTGACAAGTCTAGAGAGGCAATTCAAGATATATGAGACTGGACAGTCAGACAGTCAAGCAATATGTTATCTAGAAATAAGGAGATTAAAAAAATGTTGCCTAATTAAGAATATGTACGAGATATTTTGTAAGAATTGTAATCGAGCAATGGAAATTTATGCAAATCGATTTAAATTTTAAAATTTATGATCCAGTTGCGCCAACGTAAACAGTAAGTAAACCATTCTTGAGAAACACATTGTTAGTAATATTTTGCTTGTGCAGTGTGGCAGTATTGTGTATTCTTACGTCAATGTCATTCTGTCAAATCAAAGTCCTAAAATATAACAAAACCAAATTAAAAAGTAAACATGTTCAATCAATCGAAATTATCAAAACGTAAATGTGAATATAACGAGTAAACGGGACGGTTCAGCAACGCAAACATGTTCTAGCGAGGCGGAAAAAAATTCAATTAACGGGAACGGAATGGTCACGAAATTCTCGATTTTCCTACAAATTTAAATTCTCTTCAAAACACAGCAATAATGATTTCTTAGTTGCATCAAATAAATCACGAAGGAGATTGTAAGAAGTTATAATCATGGCATCCATCGTCGAGACTGCTCATCCACCCTACATCAAAAACATTGAGTGGCACATGATGGACAAAACCAAGTTTTTTCCTTTATCTATGTTAAGTTCTTTCACCGTACGCTGTGCTCTTTATCCATTAACTTTAATCAAAACAAGACTGCAGGTCCAAAAACACAATAACATGTATTCAGGTACAACCAACTTAACATCACAAGCCCACAAATTAATTTAACATTTTTTTTAGGGATGTTTGATGCATATGGCAAGATTTTACGGACTGAAGGATTTTCCGGATTATATCGAGGCTTTTGGATTTCATCTGTACAAATATTTAGTGGTAAATTTTAATCAAAGAAACCTAAGCTATTAATGACTTTTCAAGAAAGTAATCAATTAGTCTACAGACCAATATTAATAATAATCTTAAGAAAATATTCAATGTATAAAAGGCATGTGATAGTAATTTTTGAATGAACAGTTCAAAACATGTCAAGGTCTTCTAATTTTAAAAACATTTTATGTATTTAGGTGTATTTTATGTATCGACGTATGAAGGGGTCCGACACATTCTGGCACAAAAGAATGTAGATTCACATACAAGGGCTTTGATTGCGGGAGGTTGTGCATCGATTGTCGGTCAGACGATCATCGTTCCATTTGATATCTTGAGTCAGCACCTGATGATGTTTGGAATTAAAGGGAAAGGCTCGAAGGTAATGTTTACATTTTAAATAGAGAACAATATTGCGTTTAGTTCTTATCTTTTAATCTTTGAAGGATATTGATAATTGCTTAGTAATGGGTTTATGATATGCAAGATTTATTTTTATTTGAAATTTTTGCTTTTAATGTATTGTTAATGATGTTGTAATATGGAAATGACTGGAAAATTTCTGGTAATTTTCTAAATAATCTTAGAACTAGAATATGAGAATTTAGAGAAAAAAAAAGTATTTACAAAATGGGATGTATCAGCAAATGCTATAAATAAACATTTTTTGAGGTCTTATCACTATGGCTCAAGGACATAAATAATTGTTTTCTATTTTTGCAAAATGAGAAACTTGTTAATATGCAAAATACTTCCACTACAGGGTGTTCCATAAATGTCCAGCAGAAATTCTAGGACGTGTTCTAGATCCCAAAATAAGAAAAAAAGTCCTTATAAATATGTATTTGAAAACGCTGACTTACTGAGGTACAGCCTATAAAAGGGGGTGGCCTCGCACAACATTTTCGTTTATATCTCGGACGCATCTAATGATAAATGATTCAAATTTGTGTGTACTCGTTACTGGTGCCGAACTACCGTTCGTGCTTATTTTCGTTTGGATAGCCAACCAGTGGCGGTACATACGGGGAACGACCTTTTTATTTTTGCAAATATTTTTTACATATGAACATGTAGCAAATGCTTGACTGGATGAAATTGTTCGCAATAGACGTTTTCATAGTTGAAATTTTTTTGTGCGCATGTGTCAATTTCCGCCATGTTATACGTCAAAAAGTGCCCGAACTTTTTGACGTATAACTAAATATGTGCCCGAAACTTTCATATTCCCGCCTTTCAAACTTGGCGAATGCGCATGCGCTTAACTAACCGTAAAAAGGTCAATTGTTTCTGCCACAGATTTCGAGAAAAAAATAAAAAAAAAAAATTTTGGGAATGATATTGAGATAAAAGCAAAGAAATCTCCACTATTTCTTGGCTCCAAATTTACTTTTTTTTAAGTATAGGAGCAAATTTAAATGTAATGATAAGAAACAAATGTTTAGTGCAGCTTTAAATTTTGACATTTTGTGTCAGTCTGTAGAAAACTGTTAGTGTCACACTTTTCTGTAATTTTGCAATGGTTGCTTTTTTACTAATGTCGAGTACACAAACATGCATCCAATTTTTGGTCTGGCTGAGAGGAACGAGGCTGAGAGGAATATATATATATATATATATATATATATATATATATATATATATATATATATATATATTCGTCTTAACAAATTTATAAATATATAATAAAAGATTATACATACGATCTCAGTATAATATCACGACATCTGCATTGATGGTTCTCTCTGAAAGGGCGCCGCAGTCAAAAGGTTAAAGCTAGGCGATTTTACCAAGAAAGGTACCCTGATGGAAAACTTTTGAGGCCGTCGATAGGCGTTTGAGGGAACACGATCGATTGGAACCAATTGCGTTTGGGAGACAAATAGCCCGCAATCCTAGTGTTGAAGAGCTGATTCTGGAGATTGTTCAAGCAAATCCGGCGTACCCCATACGAAAGTTTGGTGAGTTCTCTACGCACAGCAGTTGCATCCATACCGCAATCAAAAAGTGCAGGCATTGACTCCAGCAGATTTTGCTAACCGACAAAAATTTAGTCTATGGTTGCTGCCTTGTTTTTGCGCAAGATCCTTTGTTTGCGAGTCGAGTGTCCTTCACAAACTTTGCACGATATGGAATTATGAATTCCCATAACATGCATTTCAGGGTTTACGAAAATCCTCATACATGTTATGGTGAGAGCTCGTCGGCAACGATTCTCAATTAATGTCTGTGGTGTGGGCGATGTGTGGGGAATTAATGGTGTGGGCGATGTTGTTGGCGATGCACAGTGGTCTGAATCTAAAAAAAGTTGGTCAAAAATCGAAAAAATGATTCACCAAATGGGTTTATTTCTATAAGAATATTGTAAAGATTACTTTTTGGTGTGTGTTATTCTAAAAGAAAAGTGTATCTGAACTGAATAAGTGTATCTATAAAGTAAATCTTTTTTCCTTGAGACGCTACGCTCCTTTAAAGTTACCCTTGTCGGCATAACGCGAGCACGTGTAGCGGCTCCGAAATATAATTGTTAATTCAATTGTGTGTAACTTTTTACTAGAGTGTCGTTTTTCATTTCTGTTTGATGGAGGGTGTTAAGGAAGGTGTGTAGAATTTTTACATATGTAACGTTTTCATTAATTTATACTTGCGTGTGTTAGAAATCGTTTTTCTAGTAAAAAAAAACGTTTTTCTAGTAAAAAAAATCCGTAAATTAGCAAAAAAGTTATCACCGCAGCGGGGCTTAAGAATTTGAGATATGGGACATATAGATTATGATGTTTTCTAATAGAATCTAGAAGAAAATCTTGCCTGTGTCTGCCTCTATACATGTGAGATTAGAAATACGAAGCGCATGGCGACGCGCCTCGCGATGTATCAATCAGTCCCCATATTCTACCAAGGCGGTTGACCGGAGAAGTTTATCGGCATTTTTTAACAGAAATGTTACCTGGTTGCTGGATGAAGTGCCTCTTTTAACTAGACGCCAAATGTGGTTCATGCACGATGGTGCACTTGCACAATTGAGCGCGTTAGCGATAGCTCACCTACATAACGCCTATCCATTAAGGTGGATAGGTCGAGGCCGTCCAGTTGCTTGGTCAGCGAGGTCACCGGACATGAACGCCTTGGACTACTTTTTTTGGGGTCTCTTAAAAAGCTTGGTCCATGAAACGGAAGTGGCGGATCTCGCAGAACTGCAGCGTCGTGTGAAAAATGGATGTGTAACCATTTAGGCCACTGCAAGAATTTTTGAACGTGTTCGAAGTAGAGATGAGCATGGGATCCCATCCTCCCATGAGATGGGATGAGTGGTATAAACGTCGCGTGGGATGGGATGGGACGACAATTTTATGTGGGGCGGAGTGGGACGAGTTTTGATAATCTAGTTCGTTCATAATTAATTGCATATTGTGCCAATACGCACATTTTCCATAATATGTTCAGCTCAGGAGATTTCTATGATAACGACGTAGTTCCTGAAAAGTCTTACGATCCGTTTGTGACGAAAAAGGATTACTCACAGTCAGACAAAGAAATTTCGGAAAAATTAAATTTGAACAAATTATAGTTAAGAAAGTCTGAACCGAAAAGAGAGTCTGCTGTATAGGAAAAATCGGATAAATGGGACGGACTACGCGACCGCGATGAGATGGGACGAAAATTTTAGGTTTGTGGGATGGGACAGTGACAGGGATCCGTCCCACGGGATGGGATCTGGAATGAGAAACTCGTCCCGTGCTCATCTCTAGTTCGAAGATTATAACTGCAACGTGCTGAAGCTTGTGTTGGGGTTGAGGGACGGCAATTTGAACAACTACTGTGAATTAACTATTACAGTTTTGTGCTAATTCAAAACTGAAATAAAGATTTGTGTGTTTTCTTCTACTGGAGTTTTAATATTTTTCTTTATCATATCATACCTAAACAATTTCGATTTATTTTTTTCTCGAAAACTGTTATCTTGAGCGACAGAAACAAAGAGTACCTTCACTTGTAGTTTTTGATTGAGAACAATTTCATCTAGTCAAGCATTTTATAAATGTGCAGATAGAAAAAAAAATTGCAAAAATACAAAGGTCCTCCGTATGTACCGCCACTAATTGGCTATCAAGACGAAAATAAGCAGAAGCGGTAGTTAGACACCAGTAACGAGTACACACAAAATTTGAATCAATTATCATTAGTTGCGTCTGAAATATTCTCAAAAATGTTGTGTGAGGACCTTTTAAGAGCTATACCTCAGTTAGGAAGCGTTTTCCGGCACATCTTGATAGGGACTTTTTTTCTAATTTTGGGCTCTAGAACACACCTTAGAATTTCGCTCGAAAATTTTTGAAACACCCTGTATAATAGTAATAATTTCATAGCAATTATTTCTACAATAGATGGTGCGTTCGTGAACTTGGTGCGTTCAAAAAGTTTCAAAATTATTTTTTTCCTGAGTAGGGGAAGGTGCGCATATCGGTTGCACCGAACGGATAAAGTCCCCCACTACTTGACCCGTATGTCAGCTAATCGACCGCATCAGCGGCCGTTGCCTCCGAGATGCTGGAGTGAGTAGATCCCTAGTCACGTGAGTGTGTGTCGAAAACTCTTGAAAATGAGAAAACTGTGTGCCAAACTTATTCTATACTTGTCGCAGCGACCCCGTGGAGTGATCACGTGGTAGTTCGTAGTGACCTTGTAAAAAGCCTCAATTACGCTGCTTTGCCAGATTTTACTTTAATTTTAAAAAACAAAGTCTTGAAAAAGACTGATTTATGGATAAAATGTAATCACTAATTTTAACTAAGGCAGAAACAATGAAAACTCGAGAGCACGTGGCATACAACCGGACTGGTCGACTGGTTTAAAGTTTCAGCTGCGTGATCGACTCTTCAAAAGCGTTTGCACTGACCAATAGGGAATCATCCCCCGAAAATCACGTTAAGATCACGCAAGTTTATTACTCCATCGGGTGGCTGCGGCAAGAACAGAACACAGAAGACCAAGCAGTTTGCGACGCAATGTTTGTAAGTCGATACCAAGTTTTTAGATAAAGTGGTTACTGGTGATGTGACTTGGGTCTACGAGTACGATCCTGAAACAAAGAGACTAAGTATGGCAAGGCACACCGCCTCATCTTCAAAGCCCAAGAAAGCTCGCATTTGCAAGCCAAGTATAAAAAATCATTCTCATTGTTTTCTTTATTGCCAAAGGAATGAACCACAGAGTTCGTTCCTGCCGGACAGACTGTCACAGATCGGTTTTACGCTGTGTGCTACGCCGTTAATTACCGAGTCCGCCGATCGACTCCGATCGGAGATCAAACACGATTGGATTCTTCACCACGACAATGCTCCCTGTTAAGGGCGATTCTTATATACGCGACACTCAGCTACGCGACGTCACGCGACATCGCCTGTCAAATAATGATTACATTGTTTTAAATGGGCACGTTCTCGCCATAGCTACGCGACGTGTCCATTTAAAACAAAGTAATCATTATTTGACAGGCGATGTCGCACGACGTCGCGTAGCTGAGTGTCGCGCATATGGAATCGACCATTACACGTCTCCTCGCGAGCTAGCTCCTAGCGACTTCTTTTTGTTCTTCCGAATCAAAAGATACCTGAATGGGAAGCGTTTCGATACGATTTCAGCAGTTCCGACAGCGGTTCCTTGACAGCCTTTCTCACGATTAGTTCCAGGGAGTCTATGAACAATGGAAAAAATGTGCAGTGTGTCTAGCAGCAGTGTGTTGATGCCCACGGGTCATATTGTGAAAACTTTCAGTCTGCTATGCCAAAATGTTTAATAAATATCCTGTTGAGACCAGTCATGAAACTTCGTGAACGCACCCTGTATATAATAATTATGTGTATGCTATTATTTAATAATCCTATTTTTTACAGTAATCCTGTTTATGATCTTATTAGACTACCGAAACCGTCTGATAAGTTTCTAATTTATTTTTTTGCTTAATATTTTAGTAGCAGGATTCTTAACTTATTTACTTAATCAATACGCAACAATTCCAAATGTTTCAATTAATCTTAAACTACTGCATAATATTTACATTGAGACTGGTTATCATTTGCGCGTGAGTGAGCAACGTTTGGCAATAAGTGATAATAGTTCATCGATAAATGTAAACATGAAATTTTAATTTATCTGCAAAATTTATGTTCCTTGGATAATTAATAAAGGGTGCGGCAACATAACTTCCTTTTTTTTAAATTCGCGCCATTCAGGCTGTAGGTGTCGAAGCGGGGCCGGAGTGGTATCATTCGAGAGGCGTAAAAAGTAAAGTTATGTTGCCGTTTTAAAGTTTTGAGCGTGCGTTTGCCGTCGAGGCCTACTTTTCGAACGGATGTTCATGATCGCAGCCCAGCGCGCCTTCCGAAATCGCTTCAATATAGCGCCGTTGGGTCCTGTCCCGGACCGGAAATCAATTGTTACATGGGTCACTACGTTGCGACAAACCGGAAGTGTGACAAGACAAAGAACTGTAGTCCATCGCCCCATCAGATCACCTCAGAACATTGAGGCAGTGAGAACTTCAATCTTGCAATCCACACGGCGTTGCCCTTGGACTTTCAGATCGTTTAGTCAGGCGAATTCTTCACGAAGACCTTCATTACCATCCCTACAAGTTGGCGATTGTGCAAGAACTCTCAGAACGAGACTTTAATTCTCGAAGAAACGCATGTGAGGCACTTCTCGAAAACGTTCCAAAGGACGCTATTGTTTTTTTCAGCGATGAGGCCCATTTTCACCTAAGTGGATACGTTAATAAGCAGAACATGCGCTACTGGGCTGACACCAATCCCCTAGATTTGCATCAAACGCCTTTACATTCACTTAAAGTCACAGTATGGTGTACAATTTGCTCAGCTGGGACTGTTGGTCCCTGGTTTTTTCTTTCGACGACTAGATGAATTAGACTTAGAGGACATTTGGTTCCAACAAGACGGAGCAACGGCTCACACTTCAAGGGCATCAATGGCTGTTTTGAGGGAACACTTCCCGGGGCGCCTCATCTCAATAAGGGGCGATTTGGAGTGGACTTTTTGTGGGGTTATTTGAAATCCCGCGTTTATGTCAACCGTCCAAGGGCCCTACAAGACCTGAAGGCCAATATCCAGGAAGAAATTGCCTACATACCCGCTGATATGCTGATTAGGGCTAGCGCCAGAACTCGACTTACTCAGTGTATGGACAATGGAGGGCATCACCTACCCAACATAATTTTCAAAACTATGTAAAACAAAACTTTAGATATGTACCTACATTATAGAAAAAAAAGAAAACAATTGTGATTGATAAAATGAGTTTTATTATTTTTCAAAAAAGGAAGTTATGTTGCCGCACCCTTTATCTTAATAATATCTTTGGATAATTAATATATTAAAAAATATTTTTAGATAATTAGTATTAGAGATGGTTAATAAATTTTAGTTATTTTTTAGCTTGAATATAATCCATTGGGGATTAGGGAAGATATAGGAAAAGGAAGGTTTGCATTGACTGCAGAGGTGACTCGAAAAATATTAAAAAGTGACGGAGTAGCTGGATTTTATCGTGGATATGCAGCTAGCCTTTGCACGTATGTTCCTAATTCGGCACTTTGGTGGGCATTTTATCATTTATATCAAGGTAAAATATCTATTTTTTAATTTTTCTACGTTTATACTAACAATAAGATTGGTGTAGCTATACATATAGAATGCGAAAATGACTATTAATTGAAACCATTACTTAACCAGACGAGATTTGCATTGCATTAAAAAATATTTAATTTCATAATAATAATATCTGTATTATTTTTAGATGAATTATATAAAATCCTTCCAACGGGCGTATCTCATTTATTAATTCAATCAATAGCTGGAACGTTTGGAGGTTTCACAACAACAATAATAACAAATCCCTTGGACGTAGTGCGAGCCAGATTACAAGTACAAAGGATGGGTTCAATGAAATTGGCGTTCATAGATCTTTGGCAGGAGGAAGGTTTGAAAATGTTCTCAAAAGGCTTAAGTGCAAGGCTGATACAATCGGCAACATTTAGTTTCAGTATAATCCTTGGATATGAGACAATTAAACGAGTGTCTGTTAACGATGAATACAAAGAGTTTGTACGATGGTGATTATTAGCGTCTTTTATAGATTTAGTCAAATTTTATATTTTACTACTTATTTAGTATGTTCGATGCCACAAATCTTTCGTTTATTTGTCCAGTTGGACCTCTAGTCGAAAATCTATTTAATTTACGTATTTCTTTGAAATTTGCTGTTTCAGTTTTAAAAACTTCAGCACGGAATATTAAATATTCCGAAATTGTCTATTTGTTAAACACTAGTCTATTAAAGAATTTGCCACGCACTGATAAACACTGCAACTAACATAATATTATGTTTATTTACCAAAACAAGTTTTAAATATTGAATGTAATTTATGTAAAAATTGTATGAAGAATTGAACGTTAATTTTGAAAGAACTGTGGCAGTAAACATATTAACGCAACAAGAATACCAAATCTATTACAAATTATTAATTTATTTACAACACTGTTTTTCGTTATTACCTTTTTTTTTATTATATGTAATATATATATTTTTGTTACTTGTATTTTATTTCCATAAAAAGAAAATACATGCTTATAAATATTCTACAAAACGTAAGTGGAAAGCAGATCTAGTTATTATGTATGCATATAGAATGTGAGAAATCTACGTTGAGTGTAGGTTTGCGGTTGTTGTTGATTACTGTTGTAGATCGTTACCAATTTCTAGAATGTGCATTGTGATCAGGGACATACATTTGTATAAAGATTATGTAATATGCTGCGAAAAAAGAACATTGTAATTAATAAAAACACTCTTTTATGTATTTTATTTTATAATAAAATCATAAACAGATTGTAAATATTATATTAACATTATATTTATTTATTAAAAAAAATAGAAAGATTCGTTTCATCTTCGCATTATTCATTTTCGTTTAATTTAATGTTTATTTATTTTTAATTCTCAAATGCTTTGCATTTGTACTGTATAAATCTTCTATTGTACCACAATTAGTACACTTAAAAGTTTACTGGAGAAATTTCAACTGAAATTTTACGATTCTCGATGTGATAAGTCGATATCTCAGAAACGGTTTTAGCTAATAAAAAACGGATTGCGGCATCCTTTTCAGAAGGTCATTTTCCTGTTGACACACTTAGATCATCCGCGGGAAATTTATTAGTTTATAAGATCTCTACCCCAATGCCGAAATTTCATAAAATGTTACTCAATTTTTGCAGGCGATTGTGAACGCAAAGAGCTAGCGAATTATAAATGCGAAAATATAAGAGCTAGCGAAATAAAGCAAAAATACTTTCAGAAACGTTTTTAAATTTTGCTGTAACTCAAAAATAACAATTTTAGCAAAATCGATTTTCTCGCATTTTATCGTTTCCACGGTATTGACTTCTTTTGTCCATGTTATTTCTTAATTGAAAGCTCCCTAAGGAATATTATATACGTCTACCGACTAATTTTCGGACGCTGAATCGATTGGCGAAGATTAGAAGTCTCTGTGGTAAGCATTTCAAAGGTTATGACAGCGTGAAATCTGCCGGAAATGCGAGTGTATTTTAGTGTATATATTGTATATTTTATTGAATTAATTATTTTTTGTTGTTTGTTTTTATACACTATTATTGGAGACGAAGTTGTCTTTTTGGCCACGGGTGGCGCTAAGTGCGGTTATGCACGGAGCGAATAATTGAAATAATACAATTTCTAGTTATCAATTTATTTATTAAATTTGAAATTATATTTTGGAGGAAGAAACAGAACAAGAATTATTTCAGAATCTGTTTGAATACACGTGCCTGAAAGATCCAATTTTGAAGGAGGCTCTCAGTCAAATACCACAAAATGCAACATATCGTTCAGTTGAAATTCAAAATCAAATAATTCAGGCTATGGTTCAAGCAGTATGAAGTTCCATTGTTAAAGATATTATGGAATCTGACGTAAATTGGTTTACTTTACTGGAGATGGGACGAGAAATAAAAATGAACATGAAAATATTACAATAGCAATACGTTACGTTAAGGACGGAATCGTCAATGAGTCGGTTAAAACTACTAATGAGCTGTCGGTTAAATCTACTAAAAATCTTGACGCATACACTTTTACGGATTCAACCCGTAGCTAAGGCCACGCGCTGTATGAACAAAAATTGATAACATTGACCTTTCTCGTACGGTGAACCAATGCTATGATGGCGCTAGTGTAATGAGTGGAAAAGTTTCAGGCATTGCGACCAGAATAGAAAAAATTGGGCCGGAAAATTCCATACGTCCACTGCTACAACTAGCACTTACATTTGATAGTCATCAGAAATAACTCAGAAATGACTTTCATTCGTTTATTTATTGATCATTGCATTATCAATCAATGCATTATGTTACATGAATTCTTTCACTACGGCAAAATAGCTGCCTTGTATGGCGTAAAACAAAGATTAGCCGGCTTCTCGAGCATCGTTGGTAGGACTCAGGACACAACTCAAGTTGGAAACGATTATCATTCTGACGATTTTAGATGCAATTAAAAATGACAGATTTAACAGTCATGACGTTGCTAAAAGTGTCGTAATTAAAAATATTATGCTCAGTATAGAATTCCGAATGGCCATGGTTGTGGCCAAAAATATCTTATCCGTGTTTCAGCCTGCAGACGAAGCTTTACAGGTCCAGAGAGTAGGGTAAAAAGATGTAATAACAATCGTAAAATGCGTCCAAAATGAAATTACGAAACTAAGATCAGAAAAAAAGAACATAAAATTTTGGAAGAAGCTAAATATTAATACTAATAAAATAATAAAATTGACAAATTAATAAATACAATTAAAAAGTTAAACAATAATAATAAAAGAAAGTCATTTTAAAAATTGTAAATAAAAAAAAAATGCGTCCCCACGGGGAATCGAACCAGCGATCCTCGTACTATGAACGTGAGCTCTTACCGCTGCACTGACCGGCCATTGAAATTTATGCTAACATAGGGCTTATGAGTTGTCGGTAACTTACCGGTCGGCGTAAAAAATGAGTTATTTTTTTAATGCTTAGCCATCTGGCCCTCCCGCTTGCGTCACTTTCATTTATAGTCAAGCCTTACATATACTGTAAATTTGGGCCAAATCGGTGATGACGAGTTGACAGGGCCCCCATGTTACCCATTTAAATCTAAGTTCGTTGAAACCCCTTGTACATATTAATTGCTGAGCTGCAAAGAAGATTTTCGGACAACGTTGATCTAATAAATTCATTAGCGAGTTTTAATGAATTGGATGTAGAAAAAATGGAACCGCTGAAAAAATTGTGTGAGAAAATTAAATAAAACTATGTCATGCTTATTAATGTTATTTATGTCCCATTCACCACTTAAACTTATTTTTCAGGTCTAAGAATTCCATCAAGTAAACAGACTAGAGTGGTCAAAGCTTATTTGAGTCGTCGCATGGACGAAACGGAAAACACAATGCAAGTTTTGTACAGGCAACGAGAGGCTTTTAAAGATACGTATAAACTTTCTGCCTCTGCGGCAACCATCGGATGTAGTACTGCTGTATAGAGAGGGTCCTTCTGTGGTAGTCGGGGATTTCAATACCAAGGCCTACCTGTGGGGTTCCCATATAGAAGATCGAAGAGGCAATCTGCTGGCTGATATTGCAGTAAACTCCTAAAGATGGAATCAACCCTACATTTGTTCGTGGAAATAGCCAATCTATAAAAGATGTCTCCTTTTTGTTCAAGCACACTTGGAACACGCCTTGATCGATGGAGAGTTTTGGACTCTGAATGTAGCAGCGACCATCTACCGATTGCCTTCATGCTGAATAAATCTGGGCGCTTGCCTGAGCTCTCTCGAGTAACTGTAGAATGGAAGTGAAGAAGAATGGAAGTAAATGAAGTGAGAATTGGCTGCGAATCTACAGCAAGTTGGTTTGGTGTACTCGTTGCACATTAGATAAACTTATGGAGGCGATAACGCAGTCATGCGAAGAGACGCTAACTCCGAAGAATATTCACTATAGCTCCAAAAGATCTGGCCGTCTGTCGAGGTACCTGCAAGGAGGCAAGGAAGAAGCTGGCGAGGGAAACCAAAAGAAGAACCCAAAGACAACAATACCAGGTAATTCGTAAATTCGTAAGAGCTCAAGGAAGCGTATCAAACCGCTAGAAGATTATTGAAGCGACAGGTGAGACGGGCAAAGGCTATAAGATGGCAAAAATTAATTGACGAAGTGAATACAGACCCCTGGGGGAAAGTATCAAATAGTTATCAGAAAGCTAAGGCCACGCGCTGTATGAACGAAAAAAGATACTCTCCAGGCGGTAGCAAAGTTGCTTCCTGAACGACCGGATACTCGTTGGGTCCCCCGCAGATAGGAAGTCGAAATCCTTTTACTCGGGATGAATTGAAAGCGGCTGCGGATTGCGGATGGGAAAGGCAGCTGTCCCAGATGGTATTCCGGCCGAAGTGATCGCCTAGTGGTAGCAGTAGTTCCCGAAACGGTGCTCTCGGTGGTGAACGGCCTTTTTGCAGGCAGTGTGTTTCCGGAAAAGTGGAAGGTGGCCAGATTGGTATTAATACCCAAGCAAGGCACGAACGAAGACGGAACACCCAAGTAAGACCAATCTGCCTGCTATGCATTATGGGGCAGCTATATGAACACCTCATCAGAGCTAGGCTACACGAAGAATGTAGGAAAGAGGCGGACTTTCAGAAAGACAGTACAGTTTCAGGCAGGGACGCTCAACTATTGGTGCTATATATATTGGCGCTCAACTATTGGACGCTCAACTATGGTGCTTAGGAGGTAATACATTTTGAAAGGTTAGCAATTAGTAAGGATTAGCGGATCATGGAGAAGTAGAGATCTATGTGCTCTCACGATTGGAGAAGTGGACACGAAGTGGAGAATGTCTTTTTAATACGGCCTCGTTGTTTTGTACCTCATGGTACAAAATAGTGGAGGCTCTAAAGAAGAAAGAATTCTCACCAGAAATTATTGCCATAACTATGAGCTATTTAAGCGACAGATGGTTAATAATCGAAAACGATAGAGCCGTCAAGGTGAGAGCGTTCCATAAGGCGGGCCCCAAAACTGAGCCCTGAGGAACCACATCCTCAGGGCTCAGTTTTGGGGCCCGCCTTATGGAACGTACAGTATGACGCGGTCCTGGAACTGGAGTTGCCTGTGGGCGCCCGGACAGTGGCCTTTGCTGATGACTTGGCTTATGACAATGGGGCGCAAGGAGAGCGACTTAGTAAGTCTAACAGTACCAGTCTCTAGATAAGATCATGCAGTGGATGGGCAACATAGAACAAACTGTAGCAATGCACAAGACGGAATCTGTGCTCATGATTGGTGGCAGGAGGGCAGAGACATTGCAGTTTCAGCTGGGTGGGATAAGTACTTGGGGGTAGTGGTTGTAATGGACAAGCGGGTGAGCTTCACGCCTCACATTCATGAGGTGTCAGCTGAAGCTGAAAGGACGTCAGCGATGCTGGGGAGGCTCATGCCGAATGTTAGTGGGGCTCTCAGCTTGACCTGGCGTTTGCTGACCTCGGTAGTCACTTCAACCATGCTGTACGGAGCGGAGATCTGGGGAGCTGGCCTGGAGCAGGGAAATAATAGAGCAACTGTTCGACCTAGTTACAAAATATATTATTATAATTTAAAATAACCAATAATTAGTAGACTTCATTTTAATTAGAAATTTACAAAGAAAAACAAATTAGAACTATTTAAAACATTTATTTTATTCAATTCAATCAAAATAATCTTCTATATCGATATCAGGATTAAGCAAATCTTCTTTATACATAGACAAATCAATCTGATTCAATATCAAGTTTTCACAAACTTCTTCCAAATCAGTATCTCCAATCAACACAGCACCTTGCAGTCTATGATTTTGTAACACAAACTTCACATATTCCATCCCTTTAGTCATCCGAAACAGAATTTCGTAATCGTCCCCCAATTTCTGCCCATTGTATAAACCTAACAGAACAACTTTATACCCAAACAGTTTTGTTTGGATGATTTTGTGAGAGGCTGTGCATATGCTTTTCCTCGATATCAAAATTGGTTAAAGTTTGAGTGATTGCGTGTAAATTTACGACTGTTTTAATTAAAGAAGATTGACTTAGAAGAATGATTTTTTCATCAGGTTGGTAAAAAGCGAGAGTTTCTGCGCAAGTAACTCCAGCTATACCACCTCCAACTATAACAAACTTTGCTTTAATCATTGATTGCTCTTTATAATATTCGTTATAATCGTACTTTCTGAAGGGTACATCGTATGTTACAAAACCTGAATCTCCTGCTCTTGTTATGGCAATTATTAATTCTTGATGTTTTTTTTTTGCAGAGGCCGCTTTTTGAAAAACTTAAAATACTTCCCATTTGTGGAGATGAAATGAACTGCTGTAACAAATCTATGTTTTCGTCGTGAAGAACTTAATATTCATCTCGGCAAATGGGGCACGGGTTTCCTGTCTAAATTGTTTGAGCTCGAATGCACGTCCTCTTAGTTTTCTTTGGGGGAATAGGCGCTTGAAGTTCCTTCTGTATGGGACCTAAACCGAGTAAATTAAAATTTCTTTTTTATTACTCATGCGCGAAAAGTACTTCCTGACATACATTATTTAATAGGAGAAATGTCAAGTCTCGGTGTGTTTCCATATAACGTGCGGAAAGATTCAATATCGCAAGTTTACATTGAAATAAACAAATAAATTAAAATAAAATAAACAGATTCAAGACCGCGATAGTAAAAACGTGACGTGAAATGTCAGAATTTTTTTTCAATACAAAATAATAATAAAAATTAAAGAAAACGTTTTAAAATGATCGGAGACTGAGGAGAGTACATATGACGAATCCACACCACCGGAGACAATTGATAAAGCAAATTCTTCATTTTTGATCCCATTTTTTTTGGATGGCATTTGAATCCCAAACTTCTAAGATACATCCCCTCGCATGAGTAATAAAAATATTGTTTGTACACTGGCGAAATTGTCAATTTCCCTTTACAGCCAATATGCACACTCACTTTGTTCGTGCGCACAATTGCGCTCTCGCGAAAAATTGACAACTTTTCGCCCTAGTTACAAAATATATTATTATAATTTAAAATAACTTAATAGTAGGCTTCGTTTTAATTTGAAATTATTTACAAAGAAAAACAAATTGGAACTATTTAAAACATTTATTTGGATACAGTACAAATATTCAATTCAATCAAAATAATCTTCTATATCGATATCAGGATTAAGCAAATCTTCTTTATACATAGACAAATCAATCTGATTCAATATCAAGTTTTCACAAACTTCTTCCAAATCGGTATCTCCTATCAACACAGCACCTTGCAGTCTATGATTTTGTAGCACAAACTTCACATATTCCATCCCTTTTGTCATCCGAAACAGAATTTCGTAATCGTCCCCCAATTTCTGCCCATTGTATAAACCTAACAGAACAACTTTATACCCAAACAGTTTTGTTGTATGGGTGAAGAGTTCAAAACAGAAATCTTGCAGAAGAGTTTCATCAAGAAATGCAGCTGACATAGCTTTGGCTGCATAAGATCCCATCTGTCTGGCTTGAGTCCACAACTTCATAGGAAACCATTGTTTTGCATGTTCCCAATCAGCAGTGCAAATATCTCCAGCTGCATAAATATTCTTAATTGAACTTTGCATAAACTCGTTAACTTTAATTCCTTTATCACTCGAAAGTTCTAAAGGTACATCAATTTCAAAATCAGTGTTTGCTTCCACTCCAGTAGCTGAAACAACGAAGTTACAACGTAGACTTTCCCCGTTATTCAAAAAAACTTCAACTGGAAATTCGTGCTGTTCATGAATGCTAATACCAAGAACTTCGGTTTGATAATGGATTTTAACCGATGCAGAAAACAGCTCGTCAATTCCACCTTGAATATGCAAGTGCTTATACCAATCAGGACCTAAAGCAGCCCCAGATTTATTTCCATGATTATCAAATTCGTATCTCATCCGTTTTGAAGGTGCTGGCTCAAAATGTTCGTTGCTTTTCTTTAATTTGTCCTTCAAGAATTCTGCAGCACCTGGATCTATAAAAGTAGCGGATATATGTTGATCTTTAATCACCCAATCTATGTTAGTTTTCTGAATTTTATAAACTAATTCCGAAGCTATACCCCCATTACCAATAATGGCAACTCTTTTAGATTTGTTTAATTTGTTCATAAACACATCAACAGAATCAGTATCTCGAATACCAATAATGTAAGGATTGTTTAAAGATTGCGGAATTAACTTTGGTTTCGCCCCGATACACAGACACAAATATTTATATTTTATAATATTTTTATTCATAGTTTCTATTGTAGATTCATTGCTTTGGATCTTGTATAAGGTGTCTTCGATTACTGTGATGTTTGGATGATTTTGTGAGAGGCTGTGCATATGTTTTTCCTCGATATCGAAATTGGTTAAAGTTTGAGTGATTGCATGTAAATTTACGACTGTTTTAATTAAAGAAGATTGACTTAGTAGAATGATTTTTTCATCAGGTTGGTAAAAAGCGAGAGTTTCTGCGCAAGTAACTCCAGCTATACCACCTCCAACTATAACAAACTTTGCTTCAATCATTGCTCTTTATAATATTCGTTATAATCGTACTTTCTAAAAGGTACATCGAATGTTACCAAACCTAAATCTCTTGCTCGTGTTATGGCTATTATTAATTCTTGATGTTTTTTTTGGCAGAGGCCGGTTTTTGAAAAACTTAAAATACTTCCCGTGTGTGGACAAATGAACTGCTGCAGCAAAGCTATGTTTTCTTCGTGAAGCACTAAATATTCATCTCGGCAAATGGGACACGGGTTTCCTGTCGAAATTGTTTGAGCTCGAATACACGTCCTCCTAGTTTTCTTTGGGGGGAATAGGCCCTTGAAGTTCCTTCTGTATGGCACCCAAACTGGATCTTGACCGTAAGTTTCTTTATAAGCTGAACTGTTCAAATACTTTATGCTTGTCTCGACTGGTATTATTTTGCTTCGATCCGGATTAATCCCATGTAAAGTGATCAACTTCTCAGGCGGTTTTAAACTGCCTAATGTTGGAATGCTAGTATATAGAGTACGATTCCAACTTAACTTACTTACTATGTTCTTAGTGAAATGTACAGGTAACATTATGAAATGTTTTATAACCTATAAAATAACAATATGACTTTTCTGTTAAAGATACCTTAAGATAGATGTCGCCCCGAAAGGAATTGAAAGAATTCATTCTTAACAAACTTCATGTTACACATTTGAATATTTATATGATGAATATTTCGTGCGTTATTATATCAGTTTTCAAAACTATCACTAAAATTGGTTTTAATTTGAAATAAGCTATTTTTTGTTTGTTTCTAGCGCCCTAATTTCCAAGCACCATATTATTCCAACAAAGTTTTTGAATTTTGCGCCATTACGAGATTCCGTTTCTTCTTCTTGATTGGTTTGGAATCTAGTAATATTCAAGAAAACTACTAAAATTATATTGGTAGCTGTTTTGGGATTGTTGAGTTCGAAGATTTATATATTAAGAATGAAACACTTGGGTCTTTTCTTCAAAAATTGTATTATTTCAATAACTAAGTTAACATACCTACGTACGGTAATAGTTGACGAAATTTATATTATTTATATTACAAATATAAATTTTTGAAGAAAAGACCCAAATGTTTCATTCTTATTATATTGGTAGCATTGCGCCGTTATTGTGTTGGTAGTGAAACGTCACCTGAAAATGTTCTAGATATAACCTAATTATTATTAGATTAAATAATACCCGTGTATTTATAATTAAAACATTATTTCTTGTATAAAATGTGGGCTGATACGTTACTAATTGTATTTATTTCGGTGTGTACGGCTTTGTTGGGTGAGGGCTTGACGTGGTTGATGGTTTACAGGACAGAAAAGTACCAAAAGTTAAAAAATGAGGTGGAAAAGCAGAGCAAAAGATGTAAGTTTGAATGAGAATTTGTCTTATAAGAATTCAAATTTGTACAAAAAGTTTACAAATCAAGTTAGTTATCCTATTTTGACGCTTTTCCTTTTTAAGTGGAGAAACGGAAGGAAGCACATGGAGATTCTCTCGATAAACAGCACAAGAAGAAGATTGAAAGGGAAGAAGAAAGGCTTAAAAATAACAATAAGGATTTATCGTTCGTTAAAATGAAGTCTATGTTTGCCATCGGTTTCGCTTTCACTGCTTTATTAAGCATGTTTAATAGCATGTAAGTATTATATGTAAGCATTGTAAGTATTAGTTTAATAGAGTGTAAGTATTATTTCAAAATTATAATACAGGCAAGCAATAAATTTAGGTGCAAATAATTTAATGTTTTCGTGGAATTTTCGTGGTCTTTTCTGCTAAATCATGGGCATAGCCAGGGTTAGGTTAGGTTTGATTATTATTATTATTAGGCCCAATTTACTTGTTAAAACTGCCACAAAAGGGTTCCAAAACCGCACATCTACCATGCTCTCTTTGAGAGAATCATGTCTTCTCTTTTCTCCTTATTTCAATATTATGTTATAATGTATGTTATATGTAATATTTATGTTATATTTTGCATATTTCAAGGGGGGGGGGGGTTTAAACCTAAACCCCTAAACAAAGAAAATCAAAAACAAACTTACCATAAATTATCAAGAATAATCATTACGTTAATAGCGACGAGGCATATTTTCAATTAAATTAAGAATCAAATGTTGGTCAATGTTATTCTATTCCTGCAATAGCAACTCTCTTAGCTCCTGAGCAATTCTTGGAACTGGGTATTTATGTCTGGACAGAGTGCTGGCCATTCAAACTGCCAGAACATCCAGATATCCTCTGATAACCCTGGCTTTGTGAGGTTTAGCATTATCTTGCATAAAAATGCCATGCTCATTAGGGATTGCAATCCGGCATCATTTTCAATCCGGCCGGATCCTACTGAATTTCCACCGATACGGCCGGATCCGGCCGGATGAAAATAAACTTTATTAAACAAACTTTAAACTTTATTTTTTTTATAATATACTTTACTTGATCTACTGAAATTACAACAATTAGGTATTTGTGCATGTTAACAAGTCTTCTTATTCTTATATTTATGACAGACTATTTATGTTTACATTCATCAAGATGAATCTGTCTATTTGTAAATATAATACCTATTTAAATGTCTATTTAGTTTAATCAACAGAGCTCAACCTCATTTTCATTGATCTGTCGCTGTTTTATTTTTAAAAATAGTAACAAAACGGTTTCAGATTTTCAAAATTTGGTCTTTTTGGAGAAATTTGAGGTTATTAGATTTTCAAAATTCCTCCAAATAGTCTGACAGTAGAGAATAGCGAGAGTCTATGAACGTTAATTTTGTCAAATCTTAATCTAGTCTTCATTAATCTGTCACTGCCTTGTTTTTCAAAATATTTACAAAACGGTTTCAGATTTAAAAAATTTGTACTTTCTGGAGAAATTTGGTGGTTTTTAGATTTCCAAAATTCTTCCAAATAGTCGCGCAGTGAGGAAAATAGTGAGAGTCTACAAATGTTGATTGTAAAATCTCAACCTCATCTTCATTGATCTGGTGCTGCCTTATTTTTCAAAATATTAACAAAACGGTTTTAGATTATCAAAATTTGGACTTTTTGGAGAAATTTGTGTTTTTTGGATTTCTAAAACTCCTTCAAATAGTCGTACAGTGGAAATAGAGAGATTCGGTAAACGTTTAGTGATGCCGGATCCGCCGGATTCCCGAATCCGGTTTTCTGGATTGCAATCCCTAATGCTAATTCATAGTGAGCATGAAAGGCATAACATGATTGTCTAGAACCTCCGTAATATATCTGTGAGCTGACAGAGAACCATTATGTATAAAGACCAACTCAGTGTGTGCTCTTGAAGAATTCCTGCCCAAACCATAACTGAGCCACTGCGAAATGGAAGTCATTTGTCAATGCAAACTGGAGCATATCTTTCTCTGGGTCTTCTTCATACTCGTCGTCGTCCGTCTAGCCCAGTGAGGCAAAACCGCGACTCATCTGAAAATAAGACGTTGTTCCAGCCATCATTATTCCATGCCAAGTGGTTTCTGGCATACGCCAAACTTGCAATTCGATGCTGGAATTGTAATGGTGGACCTGTAGCCATCTTTCCACAAGATAATCCAGCAGCATGAAACCTTCTTACCATCCATTCATTAACGTTGATATCTCTAACTTCTTAAATTTGATTTCGTAGCATAACTGCAGAATTTCGCAAACTTGCAGACTCCATAAAATAGTCATCTGGGATCATCCATTAATCATCTGGGGCTTTGTGAAGAAACCCGAAATATCACATGGGGGCAGGGGGGGTGTAGTAAGATATCACGTATATTTATTATTTTGTTGAACGCTCGATTTTTAAACTGAAAAGCGGCGCGTGACTTGTACTAAAAAATACACGTGATTTTGGGTGGGGGGTTTAACCTAAAACCTCACCACCTAAGCCCAAGGGGGAAGGGGGGCTAAAAAACATCACGTGATTAATGGACGACCCCTAATACACTAAGATTGTCCGCGGGAAATTCACGACTTCGACCGCCGAAATTTCTTAAAAATTTCTTCAATTCTTGACGTAAATGCGGTCTAGACTCCCCGTGTCGATGCCATTTCTTAACTGAAAGCTTTCTAGGGAATATTATATAAATTTTTCGACTAATTTTGGGACGCTGAATAGATTGATGCCACAAGACTAGAACCAATATTATACCACAAACCTAGAAGTCTTTGTGGTGAGCCGTTCAAAAGTTATGACAGTGTGAAATCAGTCGGAAATGCGAGATGATGTATAGCGAAAAATATATAAAACTTGTTTATATATATTAACTTTAGAGTTTTTATTAACTTTAGAGTTTATATATTAACTTTAGAGCGAAATCAACTGGAAAACCGTTTTCAGCACTTCGATTTCCTTCGGGTAACTGAAAAAAAATCACTAAAAAGTTTTCCAAAAAATTTTTCAACAAAACTTTTCCATCATTTCGTTCGAAAAATATGTGCTTTTTCGGTTTTTTTCGATTTTCTCGAGAACCGTAAAAAGCAGCGAAATCATTTTCGGCACACAGAAACAGGACAAGACGAACAAGTCGATGTGTAAATTGTCCGGATAGATTCAATAATTTGTCGCGAAATTTTAAACAGAAATTTACCCGATTGTCGATTTGCTAAGTAGATGTCTCGGAAACGGTTGTAGATAATCAAAAACGGATTGCGGCATCGTTTTCAGAAGGTCATTTTTCTTATTCATGCACTAAGTTTGTCCGCGGGAAATTCACGACTTTCCGAGATCACTACTCGAGCGCCGAAATTTCTTAAAAAATTCTTAAATTCTTGCAGGCGATAGTGAACGGAAAGAGAAACGAAATATAATTTGCATATCTGTAATCAGCAGCAAAAATGCTTAAATAAACGTTTTTTAATTTTGCTATAGCTCAAAAAATAACGATTTTGACAAATCGATTTTCTCGCATTTCGTCGTTTCCGCGTTCTAGACTCCCCGTGTCAATGGTATTTCTTAACTGAAAGCTTCCTAGGGAATGTTATATACATTTTCCAACTAGTTTTGGGAAGCTGAATCGATTGGTGAAGACTAGAAGTCTCTTTGGTGAGCCGTTCAAAAGTTATGACAGCGTGGAATCTTGTTTGAAAAATGAAACAAAATACACGTGATTTTTGGCAGGGGGTGGGGTTAGCCTAAAACCTGACCACGTATCACCAAGGGGGAGGAGGGCTTAAAAAGTTGCTAAAAAACATCACGTGATTAATGGAAGACACCTCTCTTTGGGTGGTGACTCGTTTTCGCCGAATCTGGGACTTCTGCTTATCAGGCCAGACTTAGTTGCAATTTCTTAAGTGACCTATATTTTTTGCTCCCCAGTACATGCATTACAATATGATTCTTCTTCTTCAAGTTCCTTCTCTGTTGCGAAGTTTGGAAATCCAGTACATGCATTACAATATGATTCTTCTTCTTCAAGTTCCTTCTCTGTTGCGAAGTTTGTAAATCTAGTACATGCATTACAATATGATTCTTCTTCTTCAAGTTCCTTCTCTGTTGCGAAGTTTGGAAATCCAGTACATGCATTACAATATGATTCTTCTTCTTCAAGTTCCTTCTCTGTTGCGAAGTTTGTAAATCTAGTACATGCATTACAATATGATTCTTCTTCTTCAAGTTCCTTCTCTGTTGCGAAGTTTGGAAATCATCAATGCTATTTTCATTTTTGAAACAGCTTCTCTGAATAATTCGGTAGTTGTGCAATGGAAACATTCACTCAAATTTCACAGACAAGATGTATGTGAGCATCCAATACTTCTCCTTCTGTGGATCTTTCCCTGCATGATCATCTGCAGTAGTTGGTATTTTTGTCCTCAAATTACGTGGCCCAAGTAATCAACTCTTAGTAATTCATTCATAGTCTTCATAATCAAGTCTTAGTAATCAAGTGTGGTTTTTATGGGATAGTGACAAATGTTGACAGTAACTATTCTTGCAGTATTCTGCCAGTCATGTAGATTTTGTTGAACAAATTCACTAGTTCATGTAACTGGTCTCTTTGTATCAGCTTTAGTAAAGCTGCTGGTGTACTTCACCTGGTTCTGGCGTTTGTGTTTGATTGTTATTTTCATATATTATGGTTCCCAGGTATTTATAAGAGCTGACTTTTTCTATATTGATGTTGTTTATTGTTAAATTCGCTATAATTGGTCTTTTGGAAACAATCATGAATTTCGTTTTTGAGATGTTCATTTTCATGTCGTATTTTTGGCTGACTGTGTTTAAACGTTCTGTGATTCGTTGTGCGCCTGTGATGTTATCAGAAATCATTATGGTGTCGTCGGCTTATCCAATATTGTTTAAGGGTTTGCCGTTGATTGTTATGCCGGCTGTACATTACATATCTGTAATGAGCAGCAAAAATGTTTAATTAATCAATTAATTAAATCACTTAAGAGTAAAGTACCTGAATGCGTGAAGGGATTTTGATCACATTTGAATCTTAAATGTAGATCAGTGTCCACATTATAGATACGAAGTTTCTTTTTGTTCTTTGATTCATAGCATGTATCACTTCTTCTTCTTCTGATATTCTTGGTGCTGCCTCTTTGTGCACTTCTTCATCAGAGGGTTGATTTCGGTCATCTTCAAATAGTTCTTCAATATGGTTACTACCTCATATCTAACCCAACAAATACTATCTTGACACTGAGGAAATCCCCCATACATCTTCTCAAAGACTGAGAAGCACTGTTCTACAAGAGACAGTTGTACCTTGGGACCCATTGCTTAAATGCAGAGGAATTGGAAACCCTCCCAGATCATGAAATTCCTAAGGGAATCAGGACTAGAGGAGGCGCTCTAAATGGCTAAGTATACCAATGATTAGAGGAATAGGGTGGGGTACTATAGATCTACGAGGGTCGCAGTACAATTCGTCAACACCAAAACTACAATCTACAACGATTAGAGGAAGAGGGTGGGGTACAATTGATCGCAGTACAAGTTACTACTCAAACCTACAAAATCTACAATCTACTATCTTGAAAATATGAAGGCTCATATTTTTGTGAATCTTGGTAATATTTTATAAACTTATTTTTCATCTGAAGCTCTTTATTTAGTTTCTTCTTCTTTTAGCCTGTTTTCGTCCACTCCAGAACATAGGCCTCTTCCAAACTTTTCCATATCGATCTTTCCTGGGCTACTTTCATCCAGTTTCCTCCCGCGTGGCGTCGGATGTCGTCCCGTAATATTGCCTAAGGCCTGCCAATACTTCTCTTCGATCTTAGCGGCCACCATTGTAATTTATATTTTAGTGGATTTTAGTCCACTTGTGATGTTGTCTCTAGCTATGTGACCCGCCCATTTCCACTTAAGACGCACCATTCGCTCCATCAAAGCCCAACAGTTGAGCAAGCGTAGTCCAAAGTAGGCCTATCCGAAACAAGAAGAATAAGGATGTGATAATTTCTTTAGTATACGAGGAAGAAGAAAGGTTAGAGCAAGAAAAAAAGCACAGAATATGGCTGCGTGACATTTCGATTTCACGATATGAAGAAGGAAAATATCATACACTTTTTCCACGGCTTATAAGGCTTCGGAAAGATTTAATACGTACTTTAGAAAATCTCTACTGCATAAACTATGCACGATGACAGAAATCAACCCTCTGATGAAGAGCGGCAGCACCAAGAATCCAGCCTCCAACAGCCTCATCGTGATTAATTGATTTCCACGCACCACACATCCACGATCCCTGTTCTCCTCCTGATTTCATCATTTCGAATTTTGTCCCCGAGGCTGATTCCCAGACTCGATTTGCGCTGTACATCGAGTTACAGTCTCGAGCCCATAGGTTGCGACCGACAAGATGCATAAGTCATACACTTCTTCCTTTTGAGGTTTATAGGGATGCGTGGTTCCTGGAGAATGTAGCTGAGCCTGCCAAACGCCGTCCAGATCAAGCCGATACGTCTGGTAATTTCCCCTGTCTGATTGTCTTTTCCCAACTTGATGTTGTGTTCCAGAACATACTCATCGACTTTTTCAAGAGTATGCTTACCGATGGTGACCATTATATTGCTTGGACTCATGATTTTAGTTTTCTGAAAATTCATTTTCAGCCCCACCGCTTGGGAGACTTCTTCGAGTTCACGTAGCATTATCCCAAGTTCATATGGCTTGCTGTAGTTAAGTACAATATCGTAGGTAATTAAGGACGGCTTCCGTCGATGTCGACTCCCTTTTGCTCCCAAGAAAGATTTTTAAACACATTCTCCAACGCTAGGGTAAAAAGTTTGGGTGAGATGGTATCGCCTTGTCGGACGCCCTTCCTGTCCGGTATTTCTTCCGTAACCCAATCCTCTTCCAGCTTGATATGCAAGGTAGCATGTTCATGGATATATTGAATCAAGCTTGAGTGTCTAGGATCTATACGAGAACTATCGCCTGAAGCACTACCCAGGTTTCAATCGAGTCAAAGGCATTTTGATAATCCACAAATGTCATATACAGAGGAATGTTATATTCTGTTATGTTCTCATAATTAATGTGCACACCATTTGGATATGGTCAATCATGCTGAATCTCTTTCTGAAGCCAGCATGTTCGATGGGCTGGTAAAAGTCGAATTTCTGGATAAGACAATAGACCTTTTTACGGTTAGTTAAGCGCATGCGCATCGGCCAAGTTTGAAAGGCGGAAATATGAAAGTTTCGGGCTCATATATAGTTATGCATAAAAAAGTTCGGGCAATTTTGACGTATAACATGGCGGAAATTGACGCATGCGCACAGAAAAATATCATTTTGGATAACAGCTTATAAAGGGTGGATAGTAGGCTGATTGGTCTATAATTTTCGATATTCGTACAGTAGCCCCTTTTGAAGAGTAAGATAACTTCTAACTGTGTTCAGCTAAGGGTCAGGAATTTTGTTTTCATCGAGACACCTGTTCCAGAGTATCAAAATTGCTGGTTTTAGTGTTTCTCCTTTGGACTTTGGCATTTCGTCCATCACTCTATCAGCACCAGGTGTCTTGCCTTGATTTAGTTTACCAATTAATATTTATAACATAAATGCATACACAATGTTTTCTAGTCTGTAGATAGTGCCAGGTGCTGCTTAAATATTATTAGAATAATGATGATAATTGTGTGTGATCAATTAACAAATCAAATAAATATTGATATGACTGGATAAACTAAATTAAGCAATCATTAGTTATATATTTACAATAACGTAAATAGAAGAGATAATTGTACTAAACATGTTTATGTGCATTTTATAAACAATCCAAGTAAATATTGATAAGATTAGACAAATTAAATATTAGCAATAAATTGTTATATGAAATTACTAAAATATTTGTATTTCTATATGCTCTAGTTTCGATGGACGAGTCGTTGCGAAGTTACCATTTTTACCATTAACCTGGATTCAAGGCTTGAGTCACAGAAACTTATCAGGAGAAGACTACACGGAGTGTTCCTTCATCTTCCTCTACATCTTATGTACAATGTCGATACGACAGAATATCCAAAAAATATTAGGCTTCGCCCCGTCAAGAGCTGCCTCGAAACAAGGGAATAGTTTATTTGGTCCAGCTCCAGGCCAATTCAAATAGTCACAAAATATTTATTCATTGTTTAAAGTTTAATGATACCTTATTTTTTTAATAGGGAATCTGTAATGTTGTTTTTTTTTCTGTTTTTGTAACAATTTTATTTATGAATAATTTCAAAATTTTCGAAATGAAATATAAATTATATTTGTGTCTACTTTTGACCCTATCGTTCTTACATTGAATTGAAAAATTCACTATGTTTTAACCACACTTATAATATGTAAAAATGTTATATAACTTATTATTCACAGTTATATAAATTTCTACATTTACATTCACGACTCGAGTTTCGACGTTTGACGGTCATTTTCAAGTTTTCTATCGTTCTTACATTTTAGTTAGAAATTGAGATATAAACAAACTTTAAGACATGAATTAAGATGGAAATGACTTTCAGAAACATTAATGCGGTTTTATTTAAGGCTTTCTAGTCTGAGCAAGTTTTTTATGGTGTAGTCCAGCGTCTTTAAATGGGTTCCACGTACCCGGATACTAGGATACGTACGTAGAACGTACTAGGATATGCGTAATTAATACTCGGGGTACACAAAATGAACAAAAATATTTAACATTTAATTAAGAACATTTAAAGAAATAATTTAATTATTTAACATTTAATTTCTGTCTTTAACAAAAAAAAAGTTCATTGACCAAGTCTCCATTCTGATAATTTCTTGTTTTTCCTTTGATGTTCAAAATAGTATATTTTGCAAATAGTGGGCAACTAGTTGTTAATAGACCTTCTCATAGTTGAAATTTTTCTGAGTGCATATGTCAATTTCCGCCATGTTATACGTCAAAAAGTGCCCGAACTTTTTGACGTATGTGCCCGAAAGTTAGTATGTGTCCGAAAAGTGAGTGTGCCCGAAAGTTTCATATTCCCGTCTTTCAAACTTGGCGGATACGCTATTGGTCACGAGAGCGAAATTGGGTGTACGCACATTCGCTCGAGAGGGCAATTAACAAAACCGCCCGTGTTGAAAATAATAATTTTTATTACTCATGCGAGGGGACGTATCTTACAAGTTTGGTATCCAGGGGCCATCCAAAAAAAAAAAAAAAAAATCAAAAATGAAGAATTTGCTTTTTCAATTGTCTCCGGTGGTGTGGATTCGTCATATGAACTCTCCTCAGTCTCCGGTATCACCATAGAATTTACACTCATTTTAAAACGTTTTCCTTAATTTTAATTTTGTAATGAAAAAAAAATTCTGTCACTTTCACGTCTCGTTTTTAGGATTGAGGGCTTGCTTGTGATTATTTTATTTATTTAATTGTTTTTTTTTTAATGTAACTTAACGATATTGAATATTTGCGTGCGTTAGCGTGCAAGTTATGTAGTAATACTACAAAAAATGGCATTTGTCGCACTAAAAAACGTGCGCCAAGATAGTACTTTTAACACATGAGTAATAAAAATAAAGTTTAGTTTTATTAAATTTTTTTTTAATCAATTTACTTGAACGGATTTATATAGTCATATAATACGAACAATTTTTTGGTAACAATTTTATTTATAAATAATTTAAAAAGGTTTCACAAAAGTCAAGTTTTTACTGTAATACACTTACCATTATTAAACTATACACGCTTCGAACATTGGTTTATCCACAATCAATCTATCGAAGCCTAATCGAGTTAAATCTATAGTTTGAAAGCCTCCATCCAGAATCATTTCCGCCACAGCTCTTCCCACCGCTGGCGCTTGCTGAATTCCATGTCCACTAAATCCAGTCGCTATATACAAATTGTGGTAATAGGGATGAGGACCCACAATACCATTTTCGTCGTAACTATTAAAATCGTAATAACCGCTCCAACTACTACGAACCTAAAAATAATATTATATATGACTACTGTGTGGATTCTAAGGTAAGTCTTAGATTAAATTTAATTTGGTTATAAAATATTTAGGCTGATATAACTAGGGCCCGGATTTATATGGAAATACATATTTTTAATTCAAATTATTTTCGGTCTTTATTTTGTTTTCTACACAAATTATGATATTTGGAAATAAAGATTACATTTACTCGTTCCAAATGTCATAATTTGTGTGAAAAACAAAATAAAGACCGGAAATAATATGAATTAAAAATATGTATTTAGATATAAATCCGGGCCCTAGATATAACTAATATTTGTCTTAATATTGGTAGGACAACTGCATATAACTTTGGGTTTCTCAAAAAGATATACTAACACTTTGACCATTGCTAACAGGCTGCCTTTTGTGTTTTTGCAGATGTAATTTATATTACAGCATCACAGTAAATAAACTTAGCTTGGAAGAGAAGTTTGTCCTTAAATGTTGGAAACGTACATTACGTTATACTAAACTCTGTACAATTTCACAGAGCGTTCCCTCAAACTTCCCTCTGGCTATGATGATAACGCCGATGACATGGAGTAACCTTGACATTTGATGTCTAAGTCGTTCAGCCTAGCCAGTAATTCATCAACTACCAGGCTCCACATCAGTGGTGATAACACACCTCCCTGTGGGCAACCTAGAGTTGAGGAGATCTTGATGATGTCTCTTCCCACTAGTGCCTCTGCCGTTCTTGTTCTCAGCATTTCTCACATCCACTTTGAGATAGAACTGTCGATATTCCTTCTTTCGATGGCCGCTTTGACAAAGACTTTTGAAGGTTTTGAAAAGGGCAAATTTGGATTTTTTATACCGCCGGAGGCGGCAGTTCTTAGGTGTTTTAGCCACGCGTCTTCGAAGCTTTAACTTCGTACGCCCGTCCGCACGTTACACTTCCCCAGATTTCGTCCACCGTCTTCCCGCGCCCCTCCAGAAGATCAAAACCCCCCCGAAAATCGAGGTTTTTCCGGAAACGGCCCGACGGAAGTGAAGGCGGCGCCGCAAAATGGGATTGTACATTTTTCTGATGTAGAAACGAGAGCCCTGTGCAATTTTGCGAGTCAATTCCCCCAGGTTGGGACGCAACAGACCGAAACCTGCAATCACGATTTTTTACCTCAAGGCACATTTTGCATCGGATCTATCGCTACTTCATGTGTCTGCCATCACTGAATTAAAATAATGAGCAGTCACTGAACAATTTCTGGTCCAATTGGAGTTTTTTTGGAAAATTCATTAAATATTACGCAACTATTGGAAATCTCATACGTTTGATTTGCAAAGGAATTGGGTATTTTTTAAAAATAATTTCATCGACCTGCCGTCTCAAGAGCCTGCCAGGTGAATTTTTCAAGGTTTTTCACTTTTTCACACACAACTCGGGTAGTTTTATCCGCACGGATGTAGTTCCGGCGCCGCTGTGTCCAGAACGTCGCCCTCCGTCCGACCGGCACCTCCCTTTTCGACATTTTTCCTTAAAATTTTCAGGACGTCCAGAAAACACTTTTATTTTGGAAAAAAATAATTCATTTTTGGACGCCTAAATGACGCGATCCGGAAGCGTAATCGAAAATCGCCGTACGTGGGGTCGTACGTCTATTCTTTGGCAACAAGAATTTGAAGCACGGCTACCGCCGCGCGGCGGGTGCCTCCACAGGCGGCGTTTTGGTCGGAGTACCCGGAACCGCGGAAAAATGTCAATAACGTCGCCGACAAATGTCGCTCAGCGACGAGATTGGTGTGGGAGGACGCGCCTCGAAGTTTTTTTTTCTCACTTTTCTCGGCCATTTTCGCCGTGTTCTCCGAAGAAATGGTAATTTTTGTAATGCAAACTTTTGGGGTCCATGTTGGGAAGCGTTCGGTCCAAATCGCTGGAACCGCAAATTTCGATCAATTCTGAGACGACCGATGTGCGGCGTTTCCCAAATTTCACCCGGGGGACTTCATCATGTGAGGTTTTGAAAAGGGCAAATTTGGAGATTTTATACCGCTGGAGGCGGCAGTTCTTAGGTGTTTTAACCGCGGGTCTTCGATGCTTCGTATGTCCGTCCGCACGTTACGCATCCCTAGGTTACGTCCTCCGTCTTGCTGCGCCCCTACAGAAGATCAAAACCCCCCCGAAAATCGAGGTTTTTGCGGAAACGGCCCGACGGAAGCGGATGCGGCAACGCAAAATGGGATTGTACATTTTTGTGATGTAGAACCGAGAGCCCTGTTCAATTATCGTGAATCAACTCCCCCAGGTTCAGACGCAACAAACCGAAAACTGAAATCACGATTATTTTACCTTCGAGGCACATGGATCACATCGCATCGGATCTCAACAATTCTGAACGGACCCTCGCACGCCGTCCTGCGACGTCCCGTTCACCTGGTGCAAGAGAAAACGCAACTTTTTTTTTATACCAATTTTGCAAACACTTCCTCGGACGCCCTACAAGGGCTCCAGGTCGCTGGTTGGGTTACTTCTCTTCAGAACACTTGCTTGTAGCTACTCCAGCAAGAAGTTTTAAACTGCGACGACTTTTTGCGATTCTGTGGCAGTTAAAGAAAAATGCGCAAAAAGTGCAGAAAACCTGAGGCGTTTTGCCGCGCTCCGTAGGGCGTCCAAACCAATTGACGGATCGGAACGGGACCGGCGCCATAGAACCTAGTAGTTTGTTTGGGAGTTTAATCGCGACTGAGTTGATGATGGCGTCGCGACGCCATACAAACGACTTTTTTGGACGTCCAGGAAAACTGGCACAGAATCGCCAACAGAAGCTCATTCATTTTTGGACGCCTAAATGACCCGATCCGGAAGAGTTATCGAAAATCGCCGTACGTGGGGTCGTTCCTCTATTCTTTGGCTACAAGAATGTGAAGCTGCCGCCGTGCGGCGGGTACCTCCGCAGGCGGCGTTTTAGTCGGAGGACCCGGAACCGCGGAAAAATGTGGATAATTTCGTCGACAAAAGTCGCTCAGCGACGAGATTGGTGTCGGAGGACGCGCCTCGAAATTTTTGTTCTCATTTTTTCCGACCATCTTCGCCGTGTCCTCTGAAAAAAATGGTAATTTTTGTAATGCAAACTTTTGGGGTCCATGTTGGGAAGCATTCGGTCCAAATCGCTGGAATCGCAAATTTCGACCAATTCTGAGACGACCGACGTGAGGCGTTTCCCAAATATCACCCGGGGGACTTCACCATGTGAGGTTTTGAAAAGGGCAAATTTGGATTTTATATACCGTCGGAGGCGGCAATTCTTAGGTGTTTTAACCGCGCGTCTTCGATGCTTCGTATGTCCGTCCGCACGTTACGCATCCCCAGGTTACGTCCCCCGTCTTGCCGCGCAACTACAGAAGATCAAACCCCCCGCAGAAAATCGAGGTTTTTGCGGAAGCGGAGGCGGCAACGCAAAATGTGATTATACATTTTTGTGATGTAGAACCGAGAGCCCTGTTCAATTATCGTCAACTCCCCCAGGTTGGGACGCAACAAACCGAAAACTGAAATCACGATTTTTTTACCTTCGAGGCACATTTTGCATTGGATCTCAAAAATTCTGAACGGACCCTTTAGCTGCCGTCGCGCCTCGGTTTTGGAGCCCTCGCTCACCGTCCTGCGACGTCCCGTTCACCTGGTGCAAGAGAAAATGCAACTTTTTTTTTACCAATTTTGCAAACACTTCCTCGGACGCCCTAAACTTATTTAAAGGGCTCCAAGTCGCTGGTTGGGTTACTTCTCTTCAGAACACTTGCTTGCAGCTACTCCAGCAAGAATTTTTAAACTGCGACGACTTTTTATGATTCTGTGGCAGTTAGAGAAAAGTGCGCAAAAAGTGCAGAAAACCAGAGGCGTTTTGCCGAGCTCCCTAGGGCGTCGAAACCAATTGACGGATCGGAACGGGACCGGTGCCGTTCGGTCGGACATAGAACCTAGTAGTTTGCTTGGGAGTTTAATGCCGATTGCGTTGAAGATGGCGTCGCGACGCCATAAAAACGACGTTTATTTGGACGTCCAGGAAGACTGGCACAGAATCGCCAACAGAAGCTCTGCGGTAACGGCTTCGCGAGAATGCCGTGCAGAATTCAACGTTCTATCGTTTGGTGCAAACGGCATCACGCTGCGTCTTTTGTAGCCGGCACGACGCCTGCCGAAACTACCTGTATTGCAAGAAACTAATGATGACAGTCCATATTTTTTCAGCCCCTTGGTGAATGTACTGAATTTTTTAGCTGTTTTTTAGGTGTTTTCAGCACTTCGTTTTCATTTACTTTCAGTAAGATGGAGCACCTCCCCACTACCATCGCGATGCAGCTTTTCGAGTCACATGGAATGGACGAAGGCGTAGCATTGAATACCCTGCGCGTTCCACAGACCTCACGCCCCAGGTCTTCATTTTGTGGGGATACCTCAAAGACAGAGTTTATGGCACCAAACCAAGAACAATTTTTGCATTGAAAGACAATGCCGCGATATTCCAAATGACCTGTTTCGTGACGTTTGCTAATTCCTTGGTGCGCGTTATCAACGTTGGTCATCAACAATTGATGACCATTGTTGATGACAATAATGGTCATCAATTTGAAGATTTGCGAACATGATTCTTTAATCACAATTGTCTTCTGTACCTGAAGCCTTTCAACTTCTCATTTCACTATGCGAATTCCTTGGCGCGCGTTATTAACGTTGGTCATCAACAATTGATGACCATTGTTGATGACAATAAAGATCATCAATTTGAAGATTTGCGAACATGATTCTTCAATCACTTTCGTCTTCTGCATCTGAAACCTTTATACTTTTCCCTATGTTCATAAATAAAGTTTTTCTTGTCATTCAAAGTGTTAGTACATTTTTTTGAAACACCCTGTATATTAGATTATTATTAGGATATTGCAACTCTCGCTAAACTCTTACTTTAATACTATTAAATGCAGGAATTCTATGTGCTAAATTTGGCCAAACTCTATCATCAAAGAACTGATGATCAACATCCAAATTGTCAACAGTTGGTTCCTCATCTGGATTAGGTGAAAGTCCTCCTATGTACGTTCCACCTAACCCATCCCTCCGGAAGTAAGTTCCAGTGTAATCTATTGTCAACGGAGTGTTTAAGCCTGGACCATCCTTTTCGCATTCAAAACAATAAACATAACGTTTCCTAAAATCAAAATCTATGTTATATTAAGTTGTATATAGCAACGATTTACCTTTTTTCCACAGGCAGTGGGATTGATAACATTCCAGTTCCGTTGCCAATTCTTGCCTTTTTAGCAACTTCCCCAGATTCTCCACCGGCGGCAATAATACAATAGGCAAACCGCATGGAGTTCATTTCTCCATTGGGCAACTCCACCTGAAAGAAAACTAGATATTTAAACCGAAAGTATTACGACTGAATAATTTCTTACAATAAGTTCATCTAAGCCTTCATAGCTACCATGTTGGATACCCTCAACAATAATGTCTTGCCTGTTCGCAAACGTGAAGTCAACGACTTTGCCTGAAATATATTGAGTTCCAAGATTCATTGCTCCTTTCTTCAGTAAACAGACCATTGCCCAGGGATCAAACCAACCCTCTTTTTCAAGACCTAAACAACCTACTTCTATATCACTTACATTCAACCAAGGAAACCTAAAAACAAAATTTGCTAAACACAAAATTCACTATAAATGTCCAAATTTTCAGTTACAAAGATTGTATACCTTTTTGTTAATTCTTCCTTGCCTAATAGTTTATTAACGGCTCCTAATTCTTTTTGCAATTTATAATTATCTAAGAGCTGCTGGGCTCCTTCTTCGCTCGCTAACATTAGGTAACCATTTGGTGTGAAGAAAACGTCGGCTTCCTCTCCGAAACGTTTCTTCAAAGTTCGGATGAACTCCGCACCGAAAAGCGACATATGGATATTTTCCGGCAGGGAAAATTGCTGGCGGAGGCCACCAACTGACAATACCGTTGTAGATTTCGCATACTGAAAAATATTTTCTTTATTATAGTTAGATGAGTTGAGCCGAGTCCATATGTGAATTGAAAATTCGTCGAAACAAATGTGCTTTTTCGATTTTTTTTCAATTTTCTCAAGAACGGTAAACAGCAACGAAATCATTTTCGGTACAGCGAAAAAATATATAAAACCTGTTTATTTGTAACTTTGGAGCGAAATAAACTGGAAAATCGTTTTCAGCACTTCGATTTCCTTCGGGTAACCAAAAAAAATCACGCAAAAATTTTCTAAAAAAAACTATTAACAAAAATGTTCATTTCGTTCTAAAAATATGTGCTTTTTCGCTCTTTTTCGATTTTCTCGAGAACGGTTAAAAGCAGCGAAATCATTTTCGGCACATAGAAACTACACAACAAGACCAACAAGTCGATGTGTAAATTGTCCGGAAAGATTCAATAATTCGTCGAGAGTTTTTAAACTGAAATTTACCCGATTCTCGATTTGCTAAGTATATATCGCAGAAACGGTTGCAGATAATCAAAAACGGATTCCGGCATCGTTTTCGGATGGTCATTTTCCTATTCATACACTAAGATTCTCCGCAGAAAACCTTCCGAGATCTCTACTCGAGCGCCGAAATTTCTTAAAAATTTCTTCAATTCTTGCAGGCGATAGTGAACGGAAAGAGCTAGCGAAATATAATTTGCATATCTGTAATCAGCAGCAAAAATGCTTTCATAAACGTTTTTAAATTTTGCTGTAACTAAAAAAATAACGATTTTGACTAAATCGATTTTCTCGCATTTCCTCGTTTCCGCGGTCAAGACTCCCCGTGTCGATAGTATTTCTTAATTGAAAGCTTCCTAGGGAATATTATATACACTTTCACACTAATTTTGGGACGCTGAATCGATTGGTGAAGAATAGAAGTCTCTGTGGTGTCGTTCAAAAGTTATGACAGCGTGAAATTAGAGGGAAATGCGAGATGGTGTACAGCGAAAAAATATATAAAACTGGTTTATTTGTAACTTTAGAGCGAAATAAACTGTAAAACCGTTTTCAGCACTTCGATTTCCTTCGGTTACCCAAGAAAAAATCACAACAAAATTTTCCACAAAATTTTTCAAGAAAAAATTTCCATCATTTCGTTCGAAAAATATGTGCTTTTTCGGTCTTTTTCGATTTACTCGAGAACGGTAAATAGCTGCGAACTCATTTTCGGCACACAGAAACTACACGACAAGACGAACAAGTCGATGTGTAAATTGTCCGGAAAGATTAAATAATTCGTCAAGAGTTTTCAAACTGAAATTTACCCGATTCCCGATTTGCTAAGTAGATGCCTCGGAAACGGTTGCAGATAATCAAAAACGGATTGCGGCATCGTTTTCAGAAGGTCATTTTCCTGTTGATACACTAAGATTGTCCGCAGGAAATTCACGACTTTCCCATATCTCTACTCGAGCGGCGAAATTTCTTAAAAAATTCTTCAATTCTTGCAGGTTATAGTGAACGGAAAGAGCTAGCGAAATATAATTTGCATATCAGTAATCAGCTGCAAAAATTCTTTCAGAAATGTTTTTAAATTTTGTTGTAACTCAAAAAATAACGATTTTGAAAAAATCGATTTTCTCGCATTTCGTCGTTTCTGCGGTCTAGACTCCCCGTGTCGATGGTATTTCTTAACTGAAAGCCCCTAGGGATTATTATATACTTTTTCTGACTAATTTTGGGACGCTGAAACGATTGGTGAAGACTAGAAGTCTATGTGGTGAGCCGTTCAAAAGTTACGATAGCGTCAAATCAGTCGGAAATGCGAGATGGTGTACAGAGAAAAAATATATGAAACTTGTTTATTTGTAACTTTAGAGCGAAATAAAGTGGAAAACCGTTTTCAGCACATCGATTTCCTTCGGGTAGCAAAAAAAAATCACGACAAAATTTTCCAAAAAAAAATCCAACAAAAATTTTCCATCATTTCGTTCGAAAAATATGTGCTTTTCCGGTCTTTTTCGATTTTCTAGAGAACAGTAAAACGAAGCGAAATCATTTTCGGCTCACAGAAACTACACAATAAGACGCACAAGTCGATGTGTTAATTGTCCGGAAAGACTGAATAATTCGTCGAGAATTTTCAAACTGAAATTTACCCGATTCTCGATTTTCTAAGTAGATGTCTCGGAAACGGTTGCAGTTAATCAAAAACGGATTGCGGCATCGTTTTCGGAAGGTCATTTTCCTATTGGTACACTAAGATTGTCCGCGGTAAATTCACGACTTTCCGAGATCTCTACTCGAGCGTCGAAATTTCATAAAAAATTCTTCAATTCTTGCAGGTGATAATGAACGGAAAGAGTTAGCGAAATATAATTTGCATATCTGTAATCAGCAGCAAAAATGCTTTCAGAAACGTTTTTAAATTTTGCAGTTATTAAAAAAATAACGATTTTGACAAACTCTCTTTTCTATTTTAACTATTTTCTCGCATTTCGTAGTTTCCACGGTCTAGACTCCCCGTGTCGATGGTATTTCTTAACTGAAAGCCCCCTAGGGCATATCATATAGGTTTTCTGACTAATTTTGGGACGCTGAATCGATTGCTGAAGACTAGAAGTCTCGGTGATCCGTTCAAAAGTTACGAGGGCGTGAAACCTGCAGGAAATGCGGGATGTGTATTTTAGTATATATATATATATATATATATATATATATATATATATATATATATATATATATATATATATATATATATATATATATATATATATATATATATATATTGGAGACGAAGTTGTCTTTTTGACCACGAGTGGCGCTAAGTACGGTTATGCACGGAGCGAATAAGGTGCGTCAAAGCAAATAGTGCAGTTTTGGCGTGCCGGTAGATCTTGTGTGGTGGAGATAGGAACCTGGGAGGGGTATCATTGTGTCGGGAGGACCGTGCCGTTTTCAGTCGTTATCATGGTTTGGTCCGGAAAATGGCCTTTCTTTCGTCGCCACCCAGAGTGCGTTCACTAAGGAGGATTTTGCATGATTCATGACACAATTCATGATTTATCATTCCACCCCTACAAGATTATGTTTGCCCCCCAATTGAAGCCTCTCATTATGAAAACCGCATGAATTGCTCCCAAGAAATCGAATCGAATTGAAGCCTCCACATCGCCTCATCATATATCTACAATATACGAAAACCACATGAATTTTCTCATTCGAGATCAAGTTTTTTTCGTTTTCAAGGGACGAGGCCCACTTCCATCTCTCTGGAGTGGTGAATAAACAAAATTTTCGGTACTGTGCTGAAAATAATCCGAGACCGATAACCACGAGAAACCTCTTCACTATACAAAAGTGATCGTGTCGTGTGCAATTTCTAAATGTGTGGTGATTGGACCTTATTTTAATGTGGTAATGGCATCTATAAATTATTATTATTTTTAACAGGAGAATAGACGGACGGTTAATGTCACTGTTAGACGTTATGTTTCCGTGTTGGATTTTTTTTTAGTACTCAATTGGAAGAACTAACGGAAGAAACCGATTGTTGAGTCGCGGTGGGTGTTTGCCTTTGAACAAACGTTCGTGTGATCTAACCTACGGCGGTTAATTTAGGGTTGCCAATTTATATGATCGGCTCTGGAAATTATATGTTTGGGCAAATTAAACTTGCACGCCTCGATAAACATGCATTTATTTATTTAACTCTATTTTAGACACTTGTGACGACGTGCTTGTCGGAGTTTGGAATCTTCTCGATGTGTTCGTGGTAAGAAGGTTACAATTGAACTGAGTGTGATTAGATATTGTTACAAACAGGAAATCTAAGTCCCACCTTCCAATTGCCTGCCCCCACTGAACCAAGAAGAATTCCAAAACGAAGTGCACGTGGTAATTTCTGGGTAATCTTAAAACTACACAAAATTGAAATACTTATTCTAAGGAATTTTAAACATAAACATTGCATTGTATTTCCGGCTGTTTACGACTACCAAGCTTCCAAAAACCATTAGCGATCGTAAACATCCGCCTAAGCGTATTTACAAAGGATTGGTGATTACAAATGGTCTTTCAGATGCGTAGTGGCCACAAACAGCTCCAAACATGTTCAACAAATACCCACTACCCTACCGACCAGATGTTGGTAATCTACGGGCCGGTTTAAGATAATTATGATGTAATTATTATTTATCTACTTTTGGAAAAACACTAAACAAGAAAATAGTTTTAAAACGAAAATAAAAATAAAAATAACATTGTTGGATCTTAACACCGATCCTGGAGAAATGAAATTTGGTTTCAACAGGACGGTGCTAAGGCCAATACTGCTCGAATTTCAATGGAGAAACTGCGACAGATGTTCCCCTCGCGCCACGTTTCTCTGAGTGGTGATGTGGAATGGTCCTCACGCTCACCTGATTTAAGCATTTGCTACTTTTTCCTGTGGGGCTACCCGAAGGAAAATGTTTTTAAACGTCGCGCCGGCCTCACACCTTGGAAGAACTCAAGAATCGAATTCGGGAAGAAAATCGCCGCCATACCCGTCAGAATGTGCAAAAATTCAGCCGAAAACTCGACTTCATGAATGCAACGCTATTGGGGACCATCATCTTTCTGATGCCATCTTCAAAACTTGATACATAAAACGGCATGCTGTTATGAATGAAATAAAATAAACCCCATTTCTGTCAGTTGAACCGTTTGTTTTAAATAGCCCTTCAAAACTGCACTACCTATATTATGAATGAAATAAATGAACAAAATCTAGTAAAATAACTTATTTATAATTGAGCAATAATAAGTGTAGATTACATGACAAATTTCTGGGGTCAATTCCAAAGATAAACTGAACTGGTCAATGTTCTTAAAAATAATAAAAATATTTTGATCCTTGCAGAAGAAGTATTCAATATAACGCATTTAATTTTGTAAAACGCTTATCAATTTATCATCAAAGTGATGTCAGAGAATATAATTGCAATTGACTTCTTGGAGCCGCGTAGTTAAAAACATTTAGTATTATCGATATATTACTAGTAATAGATTTGACTTTTTTTAACTTTTAAACTAAAGACGAGATCTACAATTAAAAACAAAACATATTATATAAACATAGTATTTTAACAATTTTTTTTTTCCACAAAGTTAACACACTAACCAGTGCAAAAAAATAATGCTCTAATCAACGGGATCATTTTACAAAACTCACATTGGTTAAACTTTGGTAATTTTTATTGGCAGTTAGGCATAATTGTTTCGTGTTTCGCGCACTGCAAGCACACATATTTTTCACACGAAGCACATTGGTAATTAGATTTGCGATTTAATTTAGGAGGACAACTAGCACAGGTTTTCCGTGTTTTTGGTCTGTTCTCGGAGTTTTCTGGTTCAGGTTGCAAATCAGAACCCAAAATACGCGCAAAGTTGATTCGTATATCGCGTGCAATATGAGTATTATAAACTTTGCGCTGCATGTGTTGTAATACCGCGTTTCTGGCCAGTATTTTCATGAATTGTCCTCGATCAATAGCATTGGCACCATCAGCTTGATATAAAACATGTGCGTTTACTGTACTTATATCCAACATTCGACAAAATATCGTCATAGGCCACCTTCGCGTTCGGCGACTGCAGGTGTAGATGGAGCATTTTTTATCTATCTCGTCAACGCCTCTTGTAATAGGCAATAATTTCAGGTTTGCCTGTATTTTCATCAATAGAATCACAATGATGCATTGAAGAAACTAAACACACAGCTTTATTTTTCTTTGGCACGTGAGAGATCAAAGTCATTGAATTGGTAAATCCGTAGAGTGTAGATCCGACATTTCTTGATTTAGATGGCAAGAACTCTTTGGGAATTACCTACACACGTCAGACCTCGTTTTTTTCAGTGCATTTACCAATTCAATCGATGTGAACCACTTGTCAAACGTTACATTGCGGTTACTACCGTGTATGGGTTTCGTCAAGCGAATCACCGCTTGTGATGGAACCAACAACTTCTTTTCATCGTTTGTCAAAGTTTCACCATCAGATCCCTTTCCACTGTAAATATAGCCATTATAGAAATAATTGGTCTTAGCATCGCACATACACATCATCTTCAAACCGCACTTGGATGGTTTGTTTGGCACATACATCACGAAGTAAGAACGACCTCTGAAAGCTATCAATTATTTCATCGATAGTTGCACACTCTCCGATGTTGTAAAGAGTTTGGCAGTTATTCACAAATATTCCGAATATGTTGGAAATCGAAGCTAGCTTATCACTCTGTTTTCTTTCTTCTCGGTCTGTCCCATTATCAAATCGTAAGCATAATAACAGATTCAGAAACCTTTTCTTTGACATAACTGATCTAAAAATGCCTCTACCTGTCCTATCGGTTGCAAATAGGTAATCACAATTTTCGTAGTTGGACTTGAACACAGCTGAATACATATGAAGACCAAGGAACGCATGCAATTCTATCATATCTATATCTTGTAGTTCAGGACGATTTTCTTTGCTATACTTTAATTTGAGGTCGTGAATTTTCACATTTGTCCACTTCAAAATTTCTTCTAAAATATCGGAGTCATTATTTTCTTCCACAGAGAAAAGGAATCTCTATCATCCTGTACATTCAACCTTGACTCGGGCATACGAGCTATAATGTTATGTTGGCGTGTTCGCACAGCTCTGTTTGGCGGATCTTTTGCCCACTTGAACCGATTTTTGCCATAGAAATATCTAATTACTCTTGATAAAGGTTCATCATCACTGTCACTTTCTGAAGGCTGATTCTCCTGTATTGATTCTTTATCTTCAGTAGCACTTTCTTCTGTTTTCCAGTCATGATCACTTTGTTTTCGGGAATATTTTCGGCTTCCGATCCACTTGGGTCTTCCTGTGCTAGCCATTCTTCAATTTTAGGATTCTCAAACCGTTTACTAGTGGGCACTACATCCCTGACTCCCGACTCCTACGCTTTTTCTTTGGAGGTCCGGAATTATTCATTGCAAGTAATAACTGCTAATAACTGTAAAAATACGTCGATTTGTGTCGCTTGAAGTAAGTGTATGACTGTCATACGTTGACTGTCCTACCTTGACTGATTTGTGTTTTCGGGGTGATCGTATTTATATAAATCTTCAGGTATTCCAAGCCGTTCTTGGGGTATTGTTCCTCTAAGCCCGGTTGTAAAATGTTCATTACTACATTCGTAACCGTGTGTGGAATTATAGAAACAATCCCGTCGTAAACGACCCAAAATAAAATGCTTGAATGTAAATTATTAAAAATATCTATACCTGGAAATTGTTTGTGGGTTTATGGAAATAAATCCTATCGTAAAAGACCCTATTAAAATATTTGTATGTAAAAATGTAAATATCAATAAGTAAATATCTAAACTTGTTGTAGAACCTGTGAGCTACCCCACTTAATTTCTATGATATAGACCAGATAAAACACAGGCCTCTCAGGCCGTTCCTCACCAGTTAAGTTACACAAATACCACGTCACCAGTTAAAGGTTAATAAGACATAATATTATAGAGCTACGAACAGGTTGAAACTTCCAAAGATATTGTTCGTGAGATTACGGCAAATTACCCTATCGTAAAAGTAATCCCTTTTCTTGGATGGATTATCTCTGCGCGGCCTATGGTCGCTACAATAACAAAATTAAGTTAAAAAGTCACTTAAGTGGTGAGGTAGGGTCTGAGATTCCGTTGCCGAACTTTACATCGATTTAACTGACCGATTTAGGACTATATGACGCAACTATCCCTCTCTACAGCGTAGACGCAACAAAACTCGAAACTACTCAGGCGCTATAACAAAGAAAGCGCGAGGAAGGAGGTGAAATTATATTTCGCTGACGCCGCTCGACCTGTGAGACCGCTGGTCACCAGTTAAAGGTTAAGGTAGACTTCCGAGCAAAGCGGCTCTGGCGTCACTAACGCAGCGATACTGACGCGGCGACATAGTGATAGTATTATGCACTATGGAAATGTATGAGGCGCCATTCGAGCGCAGCGACGCTGACGCGCTCAGTGTCAGTGCGTCAGTGTCGCTACTCTCGAATTGTGACTCGTACGTTTCCATAATGTATAATAATGGGTGTTTTTTTAGCTGCATGCGAAGTTTCGATGGTTGTTCTCTATGGTTTGAGAGTTGAGAATGTCAAACTGAGCTGACATTTCTGTTCAGTAAGGTTTGGCAATTCATCATGAATCATTTAACGCGAGAACAACGCTTCCAAATTGTGGAAATTTACTTTGAAAAATATAAATCTGCTCGCGAATTTCATCAAGCACTTCGTCGATTTTACGGACAACATAATCGGCCTAGTGAGTAAGCAATTCGTACAGTTATTGATCGTTTTCGAACTAATTTTACTCTTCTCGATTCAAAACCATCAACAAGACAAAGAAATGTGCGTACCGACGAGAATATTGCTGATGTAGCGCGAAGTGTTGAAGAAGACGTCGAAATGTCGATTCGTCGCCGTTCTCAACTTGTTGGGCTTTGTCCTTTGACTACCTGGAAATTTTTAACGATCTTGGCTTACGTGCCTATAAAATACAGCTCGTGCAAGAATTAAAGCCAAATGACCATCATTTTTGCTGATTGGGCTAATTTGAAACTGGCCGAAGATGAGCATTTTTACCGATGAATTGCGTTTAGCGATGAAGCTCATTTCTGGTTAAATGGCTTCGTCAATAAGCAAAATTGCCAAATATAGAGTGAAGGCAACCCTCAAGCCATTAACGAATCACCATTACATCCATTGAAATTGACTGTATGGTGGGGTTTAAACGCTGGCGGCATCATCGGTCCTTATTTCTTCCGAAATACAGAAGGAGCTGCCGTTACGGTGAATGGCGAGTGCTTTAGAGTCATGCTGACTGATTTTTTGTTTCCAAAAATTAATCAGCTAAACATCGACGACATTTGGTTCCAACAAGACAGCGTCTTGCCATACAGCGCGCTTACCCATCAATTTATTGCCAAATCATTTTGGTGTCAACTTTATTTCCAGAAGTGGTCCTGTTAACTGGCCCGAACTGGTTAACTCGCCCGGACGAGGTTCGTGCGACTTAACGTCTCTCGATTACTTTTTATGGGGCTATGTTAAGTCATTGGTTTATGTTGACAAACCAGCAACTCATGAAGCATTGGAAGCAAAAATTCTAGGCACCATTGACGCCATATGGCGTCCATATTTATTGGAAAAAAGTAGTGAAAAATTGGACTAATCGAATGGACTATGTAACTCGTAGCCACGGCGGACATATGTCGGTCATATTTAAAATCATTTTTAAAAAATAAATGCCATGAAATTATCTACCAGATTATAATAATAAAAAGATCATTCCAACAACATTTCTGTCTTGTTTTATTATTTAAAGTTCTCAAGCTCCTAAAAAAACACCCTATACTATCGCTATGTCGCCGCGTCAGTATCACTGCGTCAGTGACCCCAGAGCCGCTTTGCTCGAAAGTCTACCTTTATAGACACCATTTTCTACAAAATATATTGTTTAAATATCTAACAGCACTCATATGCGTGCGGTTATGGCTCGCCGAGTGCGAGTGCGACAATTTTCTCAATATGTAACGGCGATTTTTTCAATTTAGAAATTGCATAAAAGGACACAAAATAGAAAAAATATTATAAAAAACTCGTTGGTAAGGCGTTTTCAGCACTTTAGAAGTCTAATAGAAAACTCCTCGTTACGCTCGTCGTTTTCCAAAGTTGGACGCATGCTGTAAAATCGCGCTTACTGAATATAACTCGTCCTTTAATATAATATTACCGCATACTTGGTACACAAATGGATAAATGCAATCTATGGCGGGCATATGTCAAAAAGCTCTTCGATGATGACCAGCCCAACGCAACAATAAGAACAGACAAGATGAGAGTAGACCAAACAATAACAAACAAGACCAGCCAAGGCCGCATAAGACCAGACAAGACCACACAAGACCATACAAGACCAGGCAAGAGCAGACAAAATCCACCGCCGTTAACACGTTGACTGCCACGTGAATCGCGTGTGTCTCACAGGTGACAAGCTCATGTAAGCCATGTGAATCATCGGTGGTTCACGTGAAAACTCACCGACGATTCACAGTGGCCATATAAATGTATGGTAGTTGAAAAAACGTGGCCTTGTGCGTGGTGTATTTAGCCTACGTAAAAGTATAATACTTTTGAAAGTATAATAAACAATTTTTACCTTCTGGCCCAGGCGGTAAAAAAAATAATTTGTATTGTGGCAGTTAACGTGTTAAAGTGGTGAGTGATGTCCAGAGCCTACCCAAGGAATTTCCTGAGTGGAAAAGTCCTGTCTGCTCTCGAGCTGGCAATAGTGGAGGAGACAGTGGTAGAGTGGTTTCTCGAGGTACAGTTTTAATCGACTGCGCTAACGAGCAGTCAGCAAAATGGCTACTGGCTCTGGTAGCGAAAATAAGTAATGATATCACCTAGCCACACGTCATCCTCATGTTTTTAAAGGCTTTAGAAAAAATATATTTCATTGTTATAAAAACATGTATTAAAATAAATTTGTCTTTTCTCATTGAGATTTGAAATATCAATTGTTGGACTTACTCCGAAGCCCTCTTTTCACATCTTCGCTTAAATGTGGCAAGTCTTCCTCCATTAAAATACCAGGAGGCAAAAACCCAATCAGGTTTTTGGTATGCTCTTTCAACATTTTCAATCTTTCTTCGTTTATCACAAGTTGCCGTTTAGCTAATTCTTCTTCTTCCAACTCTTGCAAACGTATCTTCTGTTGCATTTCTACAGCCTTCTTTTCTTTGCTGGCTATAACATCTTTTCTAATTTGAAACATTTTTAATCTTCTCTTCTGATTTGACAATAAATCCAATTTATTATCGTTTTCTATCTTGGCAATTAAAGCTTTCTTAAATGCTTCATCCTCTTCAGCCTCCTTTCTACGCTGCTCTTGCTTTTCCCACATTTGTGTTTTTAAAGAAGTTAAAATTTCCACTTGTCTTTGTGCTTCCTTGTTTTTTTCTCAATTCCTTTTTTTTCTAAAGCTTCCTTCCTCTCTTCCTCTGTTAACTACAATATAATTTCTCTCTTTTCATCCATCTGTCTTCTTTTTTAATAAATTTCTTGTGACATATTTTCCAATATTTTAGCTTCCATCGTTTCTTTTTCAGTTTCTGCATGTTGTCTTTGTATTTCCAAATCTGCCTTTTCTTTAATAAATGCTTGGATGTTTCTATCCTCTTCTGCAAACTTTTCTTTTTCTTTACTTTTCCAAATTTCCTGTGCTACATGGAAAGCCTCCATTTCATTTTTCAGTTTAATCATTTTACAATGTTTATACTCTTCTTGTCTTTGGTCTTCTTCTTCAATTCTTTGAAACAAGATCATCAATAAATTTTTTCTCTTGTAGAAACTCCTCACAGTGTGTCCGAAGAGTTCTCTCTTGAAAAATGATTTGATCTTGCAATTCCTGTTTATATTTAAAGGCATCTTTGATTTTTTCCTCTCGCAGCTGTGTAAGATGTTCTGCTGCAGTTAATTTACTGTTTATTATTTTATCCTTCTCTTTTTCTAAAAGCTTCTCAGCTTCCTTTTCTTGCATTTGTAATACTAATTCTTTTTGTAGGTAGGCTGCTTTCAATTTTGCATCAAGTTGCTTTAATTCCGGACTTGTCTCTCGAAGAATTTGTCTCAACCTCATGTCATTCATTTCGTTTTGTTTCATTTTGTTCATTTCAATTGCCAATTTTTCATCCCGTTTAACCAATGTTTCTCGTAGGGCAGCATTGGCGTTTGCATTGTCCACCTCCTTTTCATCATCCAATTCCTTTTGCTGCATGTGAAGGTACCTATTAAAATCGTCGAACTAGTGTTTGGTCGCACTCCTGCCTAGGAGTGGAGACCAAACCCTGGAAGCTTCCATCAACTACCTTAGGGCCCAAAACGACTTCACATTTCCGAATAGAAAGTGTTTAGGTGTCAGGTAGAAAGTGGAGGTCTTCTCCTAATGGTGGGGATTGATGAGGAATCAGCTGGAGCTATAGCGGAGGCTAATCATAGCCTCTGCTATAGATTCGGCGGATAAAAGTTCACAGGCAAAAGAAAACAACAGAGAAGGCAGGTGCAGAGGTAGTAGCGGCAACTACAGCGGCCCCTCCCTCAGAAGTTACCTAACCTAATGGTGGGGATTGATGAGGAATCTGCTGGAGCTATAGCAGAGGCTAATCATAGCCTTTACTATAGATTCGGCGGATAAAAGTTCACGGGCAAAAGAAAACAACAGAGAAGGCAGGTGCGGAGGTACTAGTGGTCCCTCCCTCAGAAGTTACGACCGCAACAGCGGCCACTTCTGGGGTGGAAGATATAGCAACAGCGGCCACTCCCTCTGCTGAAGCCATAATGGCCGAGGCCGAGAACGTGGAAGTCAGCTCGGATTACCGAGAGGACGACCTAGACCTCACACTCGTAGAGATGAGCAGTCCATCCATGCCTACAGAGGCAGAAGAAGATGTTATTCTTACAGTCTGTAAGAATAACAGCCTGTAAGTTACGGACAGAGAACTCGCCGCCTCCTGTCATAAAACAAGAATGACCAGCAGGCAAAATAGCCTAAGTGAACATCCACCATGTCAAGGCAGTCTCGGATGTGATGGCCAGGATGTTCACTAAACAACACCTAGGGCCAGCACTGCTACAAGAACCCTGGACCTACGAAGCTAAAATCAGTAGCCTCAGCAACAGGAAATGTAAGTTGGTATGGGAGAGACAAAAGTTCTCCCCTATAACTTGCATTATGTTAAGGAAAGGCATTTATATATATATATATATATATATATATATATTTATATATTTATCACAGAATATACATACAGACAATATATATATATATATATATATATATATATATATATATATATATTTATTTATTTTACATGGATGGTCCCTTTAGGAACACACAAAGCTTTATTTATGATTTTGCTTGAGATGGATCCAGGATGCTTTGATCCGAAGATCCTCTTCCTTTCTTCGGATGTCTAGGCTCTCCAGAATCAGTAAGCCAGGTGGCCGTCTCAGTGAGACAGGTGGATTGGTTACCACCTGGGGTATTGTTATTACACTCACGAATGTTTGGTTTATGATAGTTCCAGCAATGCTGGGTAGTTCGAACCAGGGATTGTTAGATCCTGGAGCATAGAGTCGCCGCCGCACACACAGGGTGTCAGACGCGGACCAGGAAGCCGCTGGATACCACTCAGACGCGCCTGGATTTTGGTCAGGCTTTTCTTTTACTATCCCGAAAAGCATGGGTGCCTCTTCTGCCAGTTCCACTGTACCGATGATCTTCATCTCCGCCTTCACTGCCATTGAGGACTTCACCGTAACCCTGGCAATGGGCCCTCACATGGTACTGTCACTCGGGCCAGGTGATCCATGGTTTTTTACGAGGTTGTTACTCCTCCCCCTTCTCCTACCACATATCATTATATTACTACTTTTTTTTTAAATCCCACAAAGCAAAAAAAATAAAAAACAAAATTTGACATAAAATTAATTTGACATTTCGAAAGATAATTTTCTTGAGATCAATTCACTTTGTTTTCTTTACACTAACACCAATCCAATGTTACCCCCTTGCCCCTCTCTATAAACTTCTCGCCCTATGAACTTTACACCACTCAAAATACACAATTTCTATGAGAAAATTTTTGTACGACTAACTTGTTTGGCGGTTGCAAGGGATATATACATATATATATATATATATATATATATATATATATTTCAGCGCAAGCTGAATGTAGTTTTGGGTCTTAAGACTAGGATATTCAAGATTGTACATCCAGATCTTCAAAATGATAGTTTAGAGAGATTGTTTAATATCCGAAAGAAGAACAGCTATCCCACAACAGTACTTAGGAAGTTGTTGTTCTCCAATCCTACAAGACAACCTGTCACTGAGGTGGTCGCAGAGGACGACACGAAAATATTCAAGAGCTTACACTTTGTAGAATCACTGTCCCCCAGAATAAAATCAATTTTCAAGATCAAGAGCCCAGCCATTATAGCGGATAAATGTTACAACACCATCAGCAGATCTTTCAGTCGCCTTAAAGATTCAACCCCCACGTTAATGCAATAAAATGTAATCTATCGCATTCCGTGTGCCGAGTGTGAGCTTGTGTACGTTGGTCAGACCGGCCAAAGATTGTCATCCAGACTGGCCAATCACAGAAGTGATTGCAGACTAAAACCCCACTCTTGCGCCTTAGCAACACATTGCAATGACAAGGACCATAGGGTCAATTACAATGACCTAAAAGTTCTTGCAAGGGAGCCACACTTATGTAAGAGACTTTTCTTGGAAATGTGTTTCATTCATAACGCCGGTGCAGCCATGGACTCAAGGAAGGACATGGACGGGTTGAGCAATATGTATGTTTGGCTCATGACTTGGGCAACGAGTTGAATTCACTGCGATTGGAATTGTACATATTCAATTTTACTCGCTGCTAATGCACACTCGCCATGAGAATTCTCTACGTGTGACAGGCAGGCAGCTAATTGTCACTGCAAGTATTATTCACAGTGAATACACTCGCAGCGATTATTGGAAAGAGAGGGCCCGGAAGAAGAAGGATATCATGGCTCAAGAACCTAAGGACATGGTATTCAAAAACAACCACAGAACTGTTTAAAGCAGCAGACAACAAGGTCATCATAGCCAGGATGGTCGCCAATATTCGAAACGAATAGGCACTAGAAGAAGAGTATTCACTGTGTGTGAATCCGTTAACATTTGTCTATTTCCATTAATAATACAAATAAATAAATAAAAACCACCATTAGCATTTGATTAATTTATTTTTATTAAATTAGCGAAAATTAAAGGCAAATTTTCAATGAACTTTAATAGTTTCCGTTACAGAATCGGGTCAAATATCTGTTTGATAAAATGCAATTAATTTAATAAAATAATAAATTAACTTACTGTTTGATCTTTTTCTATAACTGCGATCTTAAGTCCCGCAACGCCCGTTTTCTCCTTCAGCCAGTAAGCAATGGAAGAGCCCATGGCCCCGCCACCGACAATAACAATGTCCACATGTTTCGGAAACACACTGTGATTTACAAGCTGCGTCGTGTCCGGATTCAGAACCCTCTTAAAATCACCACCGAGAATTTTCAGAGTCCTCGTCACCGGGTTCTCGAACTTCTCGCAGTTTAAGCTGCTCGTGTGGAACTTGGCAAGGTTTCTCTTCGAGAAGCTCGTCAGCGCTTTACGAAAAAACATGACTCGAACTTTTTGAATTGAATGTTTCAGATTCTATACGCGCTTTCTTATTTATACATTTTTGCTTACAGTTAGATAAGGAGATAAATTTTATAATAATATTTGCTCTCGCGCTTATCGAGGTTATGGCTAATGTCAAACTATTTTCAAATTTATAACTATGCAGCTACTAATACTAACTTGCTACACATGTAGCATACCTCTTAAAACAAATTCAAAGAACCAAGAACACATAAACACATGATTAGACAAAGCCACTTAAGAACAGACAATACTAGACAAGACTAGACAAAACCAGACAAGACCAGACAACTCTAGACAAGACCGGACTAGACTGGACAATACCAAACAAGAACAGACAAGACCAGACACTACCAGACAAGATCTAAGACAAGACCACATAAGACCAAACAAGACCAGACAAGTCTAGACAAGATCAGACAAGACCAGGCGAGCCCAGACAAGACCTTGTCTTCCTAGTCTTCTGTGCCTTGTCTTCCTAGTCATCTGTGCCTTGTCTTGCTAGCCTTCTGTGCCTTGTCTTTCTAGTCTCCTTAGTCTTGTCTGTATAATCTTGTTTAGTTTATCTTGTTTGTCTAGTCTGGTTTAGTTATTCCTTTCTCTCTAGTCTTGTTTAGTTAAACTTGTATGTTTAAACTTGTTCTTGTCTGTCTAATCTTGTCTCACAAGTCGCGTTTATTCAGTCTTTAATGTAACAAACTGAACGAGACTCAAGCTATTTCCGGATTTATTTTATTTATTCGTATCAGAAGCATCATAATTTAAGAAAGAAAAAAGAGTAAAGTATATAAATATATATATATATATATATATATATATATATATATATATATATATATATATATATATAAATGTCTATCGTCACTTCAGACGTAAGCTAAACATGTTTTGCCCAGAAACGGGCGACGTCAATTGCTTTCGCTTTCCGTGCCATAAGGTCCTCTATGGTACATCTAGCGGAGCACAGAGAGCAAGTGTACATATATTGCGTGGTTTGCAGTTCTACACAATCGCAGAGATTGGAGTCCACAGGGTAGCCCCACTGATTTAGGGTATCTCTCGATCTCGTCCTGTCCGTCCGCAGTCTGTTTAGCGCCTTACAGATTTCCCAGTTTTCACCGCCTCCTGGTGCCAGTTCTTCATTCGGCTTCAGCCAATGTTGGTTTCAGGTCTTTCCCCAAAGGTCCACTCTGGTTTTAGGTTTCTCGTAATCTCCTGTTGATCTCAGGAAACTTCGTCTTGATTTTAGTCGCTGGTGCTGCTACTCCTCTACGGATGGCAGGGGGAGCGATGCCAGCTAGGTGGTAGATTTTGTTCAGGGGTTTTGGCTTTAAGCATCCGGTGATGATTCTGCTTGTCTCGTTCAGGGCGACATAAACTTGTTTTGGTTGCGTTGAGTTATACCAAACCGGGCAAGCATACTCGCCGGCGGAGTGACAGAGGGCAAGTGCTGAGGTTTTGAGAACCCTAGGCTGGGCTCCCCAATTAGACCTTTCAAGCTTGCGGACTATATTGTTTCTTCCGCTAACTTTCAGTTTGGTGTTAGTATCCGACTGTTAGTATCCTTAGCTTGGTGAAGTGTGTTCTACAAGAGGTTCTCATCCCAATTCGATACATCTTATAGCTCTTTTTTGGGTCTTAAATATTCTTGTCATTTGGGAGGAGGATCCCCACGCCATAATCCCACACGCTAGTATAGATTGAATTTCTGCTGATTTCTCTGAAAGTATATACCTATTTAGTAGCACTAAATATGCAGACTTTAGTTATGGCTGACTAATTTTTTGATGGTCCAAAGGGAGTAGATTTTATAATTAAGTTTCCTTTGGATGCTGTCAGCAGTCTTTTCCAATGTGAGTCCAGTCATTTAAGCTTAAATTAGGTAAGAATCTCGGAATTCGAGATACCCACCTGTAAGTCTGTAAATACTTGTATATTGACACCCTAAAAGTTGTCTCAAAACCTACATATGGTAATAAAAACCTACCATATGTAGGTTTTGAGACAACTTTTAGGGTGTCAATATACAAGTATTTACAGACTTACAGCTGGGTATCTCTAATTCCGAGGTGAACTTACTATAATGACTGAACTAGTAGTTGACTTTTCATCTAGTGTCACTTTAATGTGATTCTTCGTTGTTATATAAGTGTTAAATAAGTTGTAAATGTTATATAAGTTTGTGAAATATTGTATAAAATGTAATCTAGCAAATTGAATAGATATGAGAAACAAGAAATCGAGTAATCGGAATGGAAACCTCAAAACGCGTGCATTTGTGTTTTCTTGTCGATTGGATAAGAGCTGTTATCTGGCTCGGTTTCGAAGGAAACCATTTCCATCCGGTCTGATTACCTAGTGCCGATTTATTCCTAATGAAATTATGCCGAGATATTCGCGTCGAAAATGTCGCAGGAAACGTACGAAGTGAATAGTCCGCCGAAGGAATCGAGATTCCGGCGAGACGGGTCCTACAGGTCCTTCATCTTGATCCTGGTGTGTTTCCTGTTGCTGTGTCTGATCATCATCTTTTTCGGGAATTTAAACTCTATATTCCCCAAAAAATCTGTAAGTATGCTTTTCATTATCAGCAAAACTGTCTCAATTAACTTAGCGAAGAAGCAAATTCAAAATCTTATTCGCAATACTTCGCGTGATTTTAACGATTTTCCAGAACCTGAGAAGACAAGACAGATAAGATTAGACAGGCAAGACTAGACAGACAGGTCTAGGCAGACAAGACTAGAGAGACAAGACTAGAGAGACAAGACTAGACAGACAAGACTAGACAGACAAGACAAGACAGACAAGACTAGACGGACAAGACTAGACAGACAAGACTAGACGGGCAAGACTAGACAGACAAGACTAGACAGACAAGACTAGACAGACAAGACTAGACAGACAAGACTAGACAGACAAAACTAGTCAGACAAGACTAGACAGACAAGACTAGACAGACAAGACGGGGCAGACAAGACTGGACCGACAAGACTAGACAGACAAGACTAGACAGACAAGACTAGAGAGACAAGACTAGACAGAAAAGACTAGAGAGACAAGACTAGACAGACAAGACTAGACAGACAAGACTAGACGGACAAGACTAGACAGACAAGACTAGACAGACAAGACTAGACAGACAAGACTAGACAGACAAGACTAGACAGACAAGACTAGACAGACAAGACTAGACAGACAAGACTAGACAGACAAGACTAGACAGACAAGACTAGACAGACAAGACTAGACAGACAAGACTAGACAGACAATACTAGACAGACAAGACTAGACAGACAAGACTAGACAGACAAGACTAGACAGACAAGACTAGACAGACAAGACTAGACAGACAAGACTAGACAGACAAGACTAGACAGACAAGACTAGACAGACAAGACTAGACAGACAAGACTAGACAGACAAGACTAGACAGACAAGACTAGACAGACAAGACTAGACAGACAAGACTAGACAGACAAGACTAGACAGACAAGACTAGACAGACAAGACTAGACAGACAAGACTAGACAGACAAGACTAGACAGACAAGACTAGACAGACAAGACTAGACAGACAAGACTAGACAGACAAGACTAGACAGACAAGACTAGACAGACAAGACTAGACAGACAAGACTAGACAGACAAGACTAGACAGACAAGACTAGACAGACAAGACTAGACAGACAAGACTAGACAGACAAGACTAGACAGACAAGACTAGACAGACAAGACTAGACAGACAAGACTAGACAGACAAGACTAGACAGACAAGACTAGACAGACAAGACTAGACAGACAAGACTAGACAGACAAGACTAGACAGACAAGACTAGACAGACAAGACTAGACAGACAAGACTAGACAGACAAGACTAGACAGACAAGACTAGACAGACAAGACTAGACAGACAAGACTAGACAGACAAGACTAGACAGACAAGACTAGACAGACAAGACTAGACAGACAAGACTAGACAGACAAGACTAGACAGACAAGACTAGACAGACAAGACTAGACAGACAAGACTAGACAGACAAGACTAGACAGACAAGACTAGACAGACAAGACTAGACAGACAAGACTAGACAGACAAGACTAGACAGACAAGACTAGACAGACAAGACTAGACAGACAAGACTAGACAGACAAGACTAGACAGACAAGACTAGACAGACAAGACTAGACAGACAAGACTAGACAGACAAGACTAGACAGACAAGACTAGACAGACAAGACTAGACAGACAAGACTAGACAGACAAGACTAGACAGACAAGACTAGACAGACAAGACTAGACAGACAAGACTAGACAGACAAGACTAGACAGACAAGACTAGACAGACAAGACTAGACAGACAAGACTAGACAGACAAGACTAGACAGACAAGACTAGACAGACAAGACTAGACAGACAAGACTAGACAGACAAGACTAGACAGACAAGACTAGACAGACAAGACTAGACAGACAAGACTAGACAAACAAGACTAGACAGACAAGACTAGACAGACAAGACTAGACAGACAAGACTAGACAGACAAGACTAGACAGACAAGACTAGACAGACAAGACCGGACAGACAAGACTGTACAGACAAGACTATACAGACAAGACTAGACAGACAAGACTAGAGAGACAAGACTAGACAGACAAGATTAGACAGACAAGACTAGACAGACAAGACTAGACAGACAAGACTAGACGGACAAGACTAGACAGACAAGACGAGACGGACAAGACTAGACAGACCAGACTAGACAGACAAGACTAGACAGACAAGACTAGACAGACAAGACTAGACAGACAAGACTAGACGGACAAGATTAGACAGACAAGACTAGACGGGCAAGACTAGACAGACAAGACTAGACAAACAAGACTAGACAGACAAGACTAGACAGACAAAACTAGTCAGACAAGACTAGACAGACAAGACTAGACAGACAAGACTGGGCAGACAAGACTGGACAGACAAGACTAGACAGACAAGACTAGACAGACAAGAATAGAGAGATAAGACTAGAGAGACAAGACTAGACAGAAAAGACTAGAGAGACAAGACTAGACAGACAAGACTAGACAGACAAGACTAGACAGACAAGACTAGACAGACAAGACTAGACAGACAAGACTAGACAGACAAGACTAGACAGACAAGACTAGACAGACAAGACTAGACAGACAAGACTAGAGAGACAAGACTAGACAGACAAGACTAGACAGACAAGACAAGACAGACAAGACTAGACAGACAAGACTAGACAGACAAGACTAGACAGACAAGACTAGACAGACAAGACTAGACAGACAAGACTAGACAGACAAGACTAGACAGACAAGACTAGACAGACAAGACTAGACAGACAAGACTAGACAGACAAGACTAGACAGACAAGACTAGACAGACAAGACTAGACAGACAAAACTAGACAGACAAGACTAGACAGACAAGACTAGACAGACAAGACTAGACAGACAAGACTAGACAGACAAGACTAGACAGACAAGACTAGACAGACAAGACTAGACAGACAAGACTAGACAGACAAGACTAGACAGACAAGACTAGACAGACAAGACTAGACAGACAAGACTAGACAGACAAGACTAGACAGACAAGACTAGACAGACAAGACTAGACAGACAAGACTAGACAGACAAGACTAGACAGACAAGACTAGACAGACAAGACTAGACAGACAAGACTAGACAGACAAGACTAGACAGACAAGACTAGACAGACAAGACTAGACAGACAAGACTAGACAGACAAGACTAGACAGACAAGACTAGACAGACAAGACTAGACAGACAAGACTAGACAGACAAGACTAGACAGACAAGACTAGACAGACAAGACTAGACAGACAAGACTAGACAGACAAGACTAGACAGACAAGACTAGACAGACAAGACTAGACAGACAAGACTAGACAGACAAGACTAGACAGACAAGACTAGACAGACAAGACTAGACAGACAAGACTAGACAGACAAGACTAGACAGACAAGACTAGACAGACAAGACTAGACAGACAAGACTAGACAGACAAGACTAGACAGACAAGACTAGACAGACAAGACTAGACAGACAAGACTAGACAGACAAGACTAGACAGACAAGACTAGACAGACAAGACTAGACAGACAAGACTAGACAGACAAGACTAGACAGACAAGACTAGACAGACAAGACTAGACAGACAAGACTAGACAGACAAGACTAGACAGACAAGACTAGACAGACAAGACTAGACAGACAAGACTAGACAGACAAGACTAGACAGACAAGACTAGACAGACAAGACTAGACAGACAAGACTAGACAGACAAGACTAGACAGACAAGACTAGACAGACAAGACTAGACAGACAAGACTAGACAGACAAGACTAGACAGACAAGACTAGACAGACAAGACTAGACAGACAGACAGACAAGACTAGACAGACAAGACTAGACAGACAAGACTAGACAGACAAGACTAGACAGACAAGACTAGACAGACAAGACTAGACAGACAAGACTAGACAGAACACAAGACTAGACATACAAGACTAGACAGGCAAGACTAGATAGACAAGACCAGACAGACAAGACCAGACAAACAAGACCAGACAGACAAGACCAGACAGACAATACCTGACATACAAGACCAGACAGACAAGGCCAGACAGACAAGACCAGACAGACAAGACCAGACAGACAAGACCAGACAGACAAAACCAGACAGACAAGACCAGACAGACAAGACCAGGCAGACAAAACCAGACAGACAAGACCAGACAGACAAGACCAGACAGACAAGACCAGACAGACAAGACCAGACAGACAAGACCAGACAGACAAGACCAGACAGACAAGACCAGACAGACAAGACCAGACAGACAAGACCAGACAGACAAGACCAGACAGACAAGACCAGACAGGCAAGCCAAGACAGACAAGACCAGACAGACAAGACCAGACAGACAAGACCAGACAGACAAGACCAGACGGACAATACCAGACATACAAGACCAGACAGACAAGACCAGACAGACAAAACCAGACAGACAAGACCAGACAGACAAGACCAGACAGACAAGACCAGACAGACAAGACCAGACAGACAAGACCAGACAGACAAGACCAGACAGACAAGACCAGACAGACAAGACCAGACAGACAAGACCAGACAGACAAGACCAGACAGACAAGACCAGACAGATAAGACCAGGCAGACAAGACCAGACAGACAAGACCAGACAGACAAGACCAGACAGACAAGACCAGACAGACAAGACCACACAGACAAGACCACACAGACAAGACCAGACAGACAAGACCAGACAGACAAGACCAGACAGACAAGACCAGACAGACAAGACCAGACAGACAAGACCAGACAGACAAGACCAGACAGACAAGACCAGACAGACAAGACCAGACAGACAAGACCAGACAGACAAGACCAGACAGACAAGACCAGACAGACAAGACCAGACAGACAAGACCAGACAGACAAGACCAGACAGACAAGACCAGACAGACAAGACCAGACAGACAAGACCAGACAGACAAGACCAGACAGACAAGACCAGACAGACAAGACCAGACAGACAAGACCAGACAGACAAGACCAGACAGACAAGACCAGACAGACAAGACCAGACAGACAAGACCAGACAGACAAGACCAGACAGACAAGACCAGACAGACAAGACCAGACAGACAAGACCAGACAGACAAGACCAGACAGACAAGACCAGACAGACAAGACCAGACAGACAAGACCAGACAGACAAGACCAGACAGACAAGACTAGACAGACAAGACTAGACTGTTTTCTTGGAATAAACAGATAATTACGTTTACAGGAGAAAACAAAATACAGCGATAAATATACAGATCAATCGAAGAAGGAAAATGAAAGAGAAATGAAGAAGGATTCGGATAAACACGACCGCTACACAATTTTACCGCTTACGACGCCATACGACGAATGGATGCACGAGCGAGAGAATAAATCGAAAGAATTTAAACCTAAAATCACAACAACTGAAGCTTATCATGTAAAACTAACTACTAGTACTACAACGACTACTTCTACAACCACCACAACTGTTCCAAGTACTACTACCACCTCTGCAACTACAACAACTTCTACTACCACTACCCCAAGTAGTACTACTACTACAACTATTCCAAGCAGTGGTACTACTATATTTACCCCAACTAGTACCAGTCCCACAACTACTACTGCCCCCAGTATTACTACTAGTACGACTCCTACTTATGTTGTTTCAAGTACATTTCAATCACTAACTACTCCAAGTACTACTACTAGAAAAACGCCAAGTGGTACTACTTACAGTTCCACAACCACTACCACCCCCAGCATCACTACTACTACGACTCCTAGTACTAATACATTGTCATCAACTACGAATTTTAACACATCTTTAAATTTAGATGAATCTTCATCTATGCAATTAACTATTCAAGTAACTCAAAGTACTGAGGACAGGGTTTCCAGCTCAACAGAACCTGATCTTTTTCAAACAGCTTCAAACGCAAGTCAAATTAATGTTAACGACATTTCCACAAAGCAAGACAATTCTAATGTGATGGAAACTCTTTCCACTGAAAGTACTACAGCAAGCAATTTAGATGCTACAAATTCTGCCGTTCAGGAAAATGTTGCATCCAATTCTTCCGCAGAAACTAGGACCAATGCAAGTGTGCTAGAAGAATCCGAGAATACTGCTGAAAAGGTTACAGAATCAAGTACTGTTGGAGACGTAATTCCATCGGATAGTACAGAGGAAAAATATGAAAGTACTACTGAGAGTTTCTCAAAATCTTCTGAAGAGTCAACTTACAACGCTATTGGAGACTCAATTCCAACAGATGATACTTCAGAAAGTACTAGTGAATATTACCCAGTGTCTCCAGATGAATCAACTAGTGATGAAATTGTTGGAAGTGAAGCTTCAACAGATGGTACAGACGGAAAATCTGAAGGTACTACTGAATATTTTTCTGTGACTTCAGAGGAATCAACTAGTGATGAAATTGTTGGAAGTGAAGCTTCAACAGATATCACATACGGAGATTCTGAAAGTACTAGTGAATATTACCCAGTGTCTCCAGATGAATCAACTGGTGATGAAATTGTTGGAAGTGAAGCTTCAACACAATCTGAAAGTACTAGTGAATATTACCCAGTGTCTCCTCATGAATCCACTAGTGATGGAATTGCTGGAAGTGAAGCTTCAATAGATAGTACATACGGAAAATCTGAAGGTACTAGTGAACATTTTTCAAAGCCTTCAGGAGAATCAACTAGTGATGCAACTTCCACAGATATTACACACAGAGAGTCTGAAAGTGCTAGTGAATATGTTTTAAGATCCACAGAGGAAACAACTACTCATAAAACTGTTACAAAGAAAGAACCAGAAACCACTCGTGAAAGTATTTCTAGTAATGAGTCGGATTATGAACATGTTGATACTGAAGCTGATATAGATGAAAATAAAAGTACACCCACTGTAACAAATAACAAGGCAGTATATCATAGTGGTACTACCGTTATTAGTACCTTTACAACTAGTACAGCTTCGAGTACTTCAGTTAACACTGATTCAACTCCAAATATTTGGACACAGCCAAATTTAGGTTCAAACAGGAACCGAATAGGAGAGAATATGAAGCGACCAAGTGATACTTGTAATACTCACCAATGTAAAATGACCGCGCTGGAAATGTATGGTAAAATGGATGAGACTCAAGCTCCCTGCCAGGATTTCTACGCATATTCCTGTGGAAGGCACGGGAAGGTTAAGGACGATTCAAACGAGATTTGGGATGCAGTTTTGTATGAGATGGCGAAGATCAAAAGTGATAGTCCGAATTTCCTGCAGATTTACAAACATTTTTACGAGAAATGTATAGATTTTCAGTTCAATATCGAATACTCGCAGAAGTTAGATGAAGGTCAGTAAATTAAATATTAATTTATCATTCCTAATATATTCACATAAGTAAATATAAATTCACTAGCTATAGCCCGCCGTTTCAACCATACATTATATGGCAATATATGGCAATATATCGCAAGGTGCGGTTGAACTTTTAGCTTAATCGGTGCTGCCGCCGGACGCCGCGGCGCCGCTCTCGGTCCAAAATAGAATAATCTGGCAAGGACCGTTAGTTTAACCCCGGTTAGATTAAGTTGCACACCGCGAAGCGACAGATAAATGAAGACTAAAAGACAAAATAGGGTAATGTGGCAAGGACCGTTGGTTTAAACCAGCTTAGATTAGGTTGCACTCCGCGCAGCGACAGATAAATCAACTCTACATACGCGCGGCAGCGCGAACTCCCGATCCAAAATAGGATAATGTGGCAAGGACCGTTGGTTTAACTCAGGTTAGATTACGTTGCCCATCGCAAAGTGGCAGATAAATCAAGATTACATACGCGCGGCGGCGCGGACTCTCGATCCAAAATAGGATAATGTGGCAAGGACCGTTGGTTTAATCCAGGTTGGATTAGGTTGCCCACCGCGAAGTGGCAGATAAATCAAGATTACATACGCGCGGCGGCGCGAACTCTCGATCCAAAATAGGATAATGTGGCAAGGACCGTTGGTTTAACTCAGGTTAGATTACGTTGCCCATCGCAAAGTGGCAGATAAATCAAGATTACATACGCGCGGCGGCGCGGACTCTCGATCCAAAATAGGATAATGTGGCAAGGACCGTTGGTTTAATCCAGGTTAGATTAGGTTGCCCACCGCGAAATGGCAGGTAAATCAAGATTACATACGCGCGGAGGCGCGAAATCTCGTTTCCAAATAGGGTAATGTGGCAAGGACCGTTGGTTTAAACCAGGTTAGTTTAGATTGCCCACCGCGAAGCGGCAGATAAACGAAGACTAGCGCGAACTCTCGATCCAAAATAGGAAAATGTGGCAAGGACCGTTGGTTTAACCCAGGTTAGATTAGGTTGCACACCGCGAAGCAGCAGATAAATCAAGACCGCATACGCGCGGCAGCGCGAACTCTCGGTCCGAAATAAGATAATGTGGCAAGGACTGTTGGTTTAACTCAGGTTAGATTAAGTTGCTCACCGTGGAGAGGCCTATAAATCAAAACTACATACGCGCGGCAGCGCGAACTCTTGATCCAAATTAGGATAATGTGGCAAGGACTGTTGGTTTAACCCAGGGTATATTATGTCGCCCACCGTGAAGTGGCAGATAAATCAAGATTACATACGCGCGGCGGCGCGAACTCTGGATCCAAAATAGGATAATGTGGCAAGGACCGCTGGTTTAATCCAGGTTAGATTAGGTTGCCCACCGCAAAGTGGCAGATAAATCAAGATTACATACGCGCGGCGGCGCGAAATCTCGTTTCCAAATAGGGTAATGTGGCAAGGACCGTTGGTTTAAACCAGGTTAGTTTAGATTGCCCACCGCGAAGCAGCAGATAAACGAAGACTACATACGCGCGGTAGCGCGAACTCTCGATCCAAAATAGGATATTGTGGCAAGGACCGTTGGTTTAACCCAGGTTAGATTAGGTTGCACACCGCGAAGCAGCAGATAAATCAAGACTACATACGCGCGGCAGCGCAAACTCTCGATCCAAAATAGGATAATGTGGCAAGGACTGTTGGTTTAACTCAGGTTAGATTAGGTTGCTCACCGTGGAGAGGCTTATAAATCAAGACTATATAAGCGCGGCAGCGCAAACTCTCGATCCAAAATAGGATAATTTGGCAAGGACCGTCGGTTTAACCCAGGTTAGATTAGGTTGCCCACCGCGAAGCGGCAGATAAATCAAGACTACATACGCGCGGCAGCGCGAACTCTCGATCCAAAATAGGAGAATGTGGCTACCGCACCATGCGATAATTTTTGTATGCGCCGTTTCGCTTGCGAGTACTAAATTAATTCAGGTCAGCTATGACCTGAATTAATTTTACACATTACTTGTAAGATAATCAATATTTTACCAAATATTGATTATCTTACAAGTAATGTGAAGACTAATATTAAGATAAATTATCTTATAAGTTACATGAAGACTAACAATAAGTTATGCAAATGTTTTAATGGTGAAAATTTTATTTGAACTTGATTTTATCCGGCCCTCGTAACAGTTTTCACATTTTATTAAACCTGGCCGAATGTGGAGACTTCGTCTTCAAAGATGACTGCCCCTTGAAGGCTAACTGTTTGGACCGTTTCTCACGAAAATTAATTTCTTTTCAAATTTGAATTGGGATGGTCCCGTCACTTACCTTTAGGGTTGTTCGCCTCTCCGCCTCGTGTGGACCGTCCTTCCGTCGCCTATTTCAAGGGAGGAAAATGGGAAAATAATAAATATCGGGATATATGTGGGGAGGAATACCCTTAACATGGGTCAGTCCGGACGGTGAATGCGCTGCAGCCCTTCGGCTCGTGATCACACCACCCTGATTAAACTTACCTTGAAACGATAAACTTAAATGCGTGCACGTGTCGATCGCGCCGTGTCTCTTCGCTTCTAATACTCGAAGCATACTACCGGAAATATATAAATTCGTTACGAAATTAATAGGTAAATCGCGCGACTTCGGCCCAGGTCGACACATCTGTCTCCTTCTGTTAACGATGCCGAAATCGATTTAAATTCTGAATTAAAATACAGATTTATTAAAATTTACGCGAACACTATTTTATTTTTTTAGTAATCAACGTGTGGAAAGCAAAGAAAATTCACGAATATCAAGATTTGGACAGCATGGAGATCGAAAAAATCCTTGCGTTACTTCTTTCTTTAAAATCTATGCACTTCATGGACATTGGCAAAGGTGTAGACAAGGAAACAGGAGACATAGTCTTACAAGTAAAAAAACAGTTGATTTAATCTATAGATATTTGAATGAGCCTTGTAAATTGCAGTTGAAGCTTCCCGAAGAAGATGAAATATCAAGTTCGGTATTTCGTTCGGATCTAAACCACTGCTTGAGCAAACAATGGCAAGCCATTTACAATAAGAAGAGCTACGAATACATCTTTGAAGAATATTCGAGTTGTTTAAAAAAGAACATTCACTTTGAAAACACTTACAAAGAAGCTTTGGGGAAAGTGGTCGTTCCGAAATTGATACCAAAAGTCAAGAATATCTACAGAATGTTGGAAGTAATGTGCAAGTAGTTTACAATCGATAGGCGTTAATTTAATTTGTTTTAAGGATTATCCGAGTTTATCAGAAATTGATGAACAGATGACGAAGAAGAATTACTCGACGTATTCCATCGCTGAGTTGAACGAAATGTTTCCTGGGGTTTCGTGGGAAAAACTCCTCACGATTTTACTCGACGAGAAGCCCGGTCCGAATTTTAGGGTTCAAGTCTTTTTCCAAGATTATTTCCAGGAGTGGTTCAAAAAATTCCAGAGAATTTATGTCATGTAAGATATTTTTGATAATGAAGAGATCAGTGGATGAAGGTGTTATGCATGTTATTTCCCTAAGAAAGCAACCATGTGCATAACATGAAACCTTGGAGCTGATTAGCAAGCCTCTCAGGAATATCTTAGACTTCGTTCACGAAGTTGAATTCCTGGGAGAGTAATTGTAGTAGGGTCAAGCACAATAGATCAAGTTGGTCGCAGTGCAGAAAGGCTTTGCAGCCAAACGACCCCCACACAAAAAAAGTGCATAACATCTTCTCCAACAGTTTCTCTGTAAGATTTATCGTAAACAAAAGTTTGTAGAAAACAGTATCTACTGTACATACTGTGGCCTTTGTTTACGATAAACCTTAGACTAGACCAGGGGTTCCCAAACTTTTTATTCCGGCAACCCCTTCATAAAAAGTTTGCCTTCATATCGACCCCCAGATTAAGTATTTAAGAAAAACATTAACTCAGTTTTTGCATTACTGTCATTTTGCGACTACTACCACCTAACTAACACCTTAAAAATAAATTGAAATACCTTTTTATTAAAATAGTTGAAATTAGTGGCATGGATGTATCCGAAGAGAATCAGCGAGATTAAAGCCAGTAACAAACCATTCGCGAACATGCATATATTCCAAGTCTTTGAAACGTGCTTTAAAGTCTTCTCTTACTTTATTTTTTTCCTAGACAGTTAAATTGATCCTCTTTGGTATTAATCGACCCCCTTTCGACACTCGTGTATTAGCCACTCGTGTATGACCCACGGAGAACTTTTATCGATCGCCTGGGGTCGGCATCGACCACTTTGGCGACCACTGGACTGGACAGACAAGTCTAGACAGACAAGACTTTTTTTTGTTTTAAGGTGACTGGGGGAAGTTCTACCAGCATGAGTGCGGAGCTCTCATCCGCTAAACCCCTAGTCCACTTGGCGATGTGGTTTTTACACCCCGGAATCATTATTATCTTCAGGGTGGATCGACCGGAGGAGCTTTTCTCTCTCCTCTTAGGTATTAAGCCCTAAAAATTGAACAGATTTCAGAATCCCTAGAGACTCTTAGTCAAACCATAAGTGGTCAGGGGAGAAAAGGTAAAATTATAGCAGGCGACTTCAACACAAAATCGCCACACTAGGGCTCCTCAAAAACGGATTCACGTGGGGATATGGTCATGGATTGGGCGGCGAGCATGGACCTCTCCATCAAAAACGAAGGTACTAAAGCAACTTTTGAACGCGGAGACTCATTCTCAATACTTGATCTAACTTTCGCAACAAGCGAACTCGCTGCAAGAACAAAGAACTGGCAAGTACTAGACAGGGAGTCACTAAGTGACCACAAGTATCTCGGCTACGTAGTAGATGAAAGTAATGGAAGTATTTCAACCCGATGCAAAAACAGAAACGCCTGGACAAACAGATCAATGCCAAAAGACGTACAAAAATTCCACAGCAACCTAGAAGCAGAAATTAAAAAGAACATTATACAGCAAATTCGTTTATAAAAAGTATATGCAAAAGCTGTGATGCCACACTACCATCAAAAATGAAATGCAGACAAAAAAGACGGGTCTACTGGTGGAATGATACTATCGCTCAAGCAAGGGCAGCCTGTAATAAAAACACAACCAGCAAAAATTCAAGCGAAAGACTCTCAGAACGGAAATCAACAAATCAAAACGAGACCACTGGCAAAACCTATACCACGAGATCAAAATGAGAGGACTGAAATTAAGGCAACAAAAGATTGGGGACCCAATGGAAACAACACTACAGATTGCCGATGCACTTTTCCTAAATCATGAAGAACCGGTCTGCGAGCAACCAGACGTGCTGGAGATTGTGCCTTTCACTGAGGAGGAACTATGTAGAGCCAGCCAACGTCTTCGAAATGGCAGAGCCCCAGGTATAGATGGACTTCCATCAGAGCTCATAAAAACATTGTGGTAAAGTTTCCAAACTATGTTCTGAAAATAATGAACCATATAGTCACCGAGGGAATATTTCCAGATATATGGAAAAAAGCCAAACTTTTTTTAATTAGTAAAGGCGATAAGCCCATCGAGAAGCCTTCGTCGTACAGACCCCTGTGTCTACTAGATGTAGCAGGAAAACTCCTAGAGCAACTACTGCTACAAAGAATAAGACAGGCATTAGAGACAGGTGAGAACCTCTCAGAGAAGCAACATGGGTTCAGGGAGGGAAAGTCGACAGTAAATGCTATAGATAAGGTCGTCGAAGTGGCGAGAAAAGCGCAAGAAGGCACACAATGAACGAAAATGCTATGTGCACTTATAACACTCGACGTTAGAAATGCCTTTAATTCTGCATCATGGAAAAACATTTTGGAAGAAGGGGCATGCCACCGTATCTACTGCGATGAATCAGGAGCTATTTGAGAAATAGAAAAATCATTCTGCAAGCAGAGAACTCAAGAGAAGAGCGCGATGTCAGCAGTGGTGTTCCACAGGGCTCGGTTCTGGGCCCGACACTGTGGAACATCCTGTACGATGGAGTCCTCAGACTCAAACTGCCGGAGGGAGTGGAGATCGTGGGCTTTGCTGACGACCTAGCTCTGGTAGTGACTGGGAAAACAGAAAGGGGAATAATGCTTAGAGCAAATGCAGCTATAGATCAAGTTGCTAATTGGATGGAAGGAAAGAGACTAGAATTGGCTCCCGAGAAGACAGAGGCGGTGCTGCTAACAGGATTCAGAAAAATCGGTCCCATTACTATCATTGTAAAGGGAGAAAAGATAGTCCCGAAAGAATCAATTAAATACCTGGTTGTAACGATCGACAAATTCTATCATTTAAAAACCACGTCATCGCAATCGCAGATAAAGCGCTCAAAACCGCTGCAGCATTAGACAAAATAATAAAAACCAAAAGCAGCAAGCGAAGGCTCCTATGCTCGGTGCTACATTCGACCATGCTGTACGCAGCTCCGGTATAGGCAATTGCCATGGAGAAGAAATCGATCAGGCACAAGTTATCGCTAATTCAACGGAAAATGGCACTGAGTGTCCAGTGCATACCGAACAGTCTCAATGGAGGCCGCACTTGTAATCGCTGGCACAGTACCAATAGAGCTTATGGTTCGAGAGAGAGAGAGGAACTTTACCGAGTTATAACAAGCGACGACTGCACAAAGAGCGATAAAAAGAAAGCCGCCAGGGCGAAAACGTATAAGGCATGGCAAAAAGAGTGGCAGCTATCGGACAGGGAACAATGGACCAGGATCCTTATACCTGACGTCGAGCGATGGGTGTCACGAAAGCATGGTGACACGAATTTCCACCTTACACAAGTGCTAAGCGGTCATGGTTGTATTGGGGACCACCTGCATAACATTCGCAGGGCAACCGATAGTCTCTGTGAATACTGTGGCCTTGAAGATAGCGTTCGACACACCATCTTCGACTGTCATAGATGGATACCAGAAAGAGAAACGTGGGAAAAGAAAACTCACCTCAAAATACAGCCCATAGGCCTAAACAGCCCATAGGCCCATAGGCCTAAAACCGACTATATGATTAGGTCGGAGAACATATGGGTAATAACAACAGATATGATAACAAACATCATGACCTTGAAAGAGCAGGACGAGAGGAAACGACTCCAAATCGAGAGCAAGAAGAAACTGAACCTGAACCCCTAATCACTACACGTGGAAGGGGGATGTAAGGCGAAACTAATACAACGACATCTTGACGTCATGCGTGAAGCGGTTCCAAGATGTTCGAGGAGTTTTCAGGGGGCCACTTGACAAGTTAACCGATTGGTGCTTGCTACGTCCCGTTTAAAAAAAGGTTAGGTTAGGTTTTTAGGGGACCGTCATATAGGATGTTCCTCAGAGTTGGGCCCATAACTGAACCCTGAGGGACACCACTACTTAGTTCCCTCTCCACTGTACTTCCATCTGCTTCTAGTAATAGGGTTCTGTTACCGAGGTAGCTCTTCAGTATACGTTGTAGATAAGGAGCCAATTCTCTTCTTGTCAGTTCATGCATTATAATCTTTAGCTTGCACTATTAAAAGCATTTCGCACGTCCAAGGTGATTAGTGCACATATCTTTCTCGTCTTTTGGTGCCTTATCTTGCCTCCACAGATAGTTTTAATAGAGCATCTATCGCATCATTCATTCATCAGCTTTGGCTCCACAACCCATTATGGGTCTTGGCCTCCTCTAGAATTTTTTTCCATTCCAATCGATTCCGGGCCTTAGCATTCCATCCGGTCACCTTCATTGCTAATAGATTCTCCTGCATTTGGTCCAGATATCTTGTTTTTGGAGATTTTGCAGTGCTCCGGGCCTGTATAGTGATCGCACATTCCATGTATGTAGGGTCAGATCTTTGTCCTTTTTCTTGCCAATTCGTCGTCGTAGATTCTTTGTACTTAGAGTTTTCGTAACGGTTTTTTTTTTCAAGATGGGCTTGTTAGCCCCAAGCTGGGGTTTAGCTTGGGGCTAACAAGTCCATCTTAGAAAAAAAACCGTTACGAAAACTCAAAGTACAAAGAACGGAATGAATCTGCAACTTATCGGAGGGCCATCTTTCCCGCTCTCGTTCGCCCTGACCTCAATGCCTTCCATACGGATTGGTTACCGCATCTCCGACGAGGTTACTCAGGTTACCAGGGTTCACCACGTGGAGGTGAAAGTCGGAATTGGGTAGGAGAGGCTATGCGACAATCTCTTCCTGTGCGGTTGTCGTGCGGTGCGCATGCACTACCCTTGAACCCCTATGAGCATCTATCGCACTGATTGTGGATCGGCCCTCTCTGAAGCCGTAATGTCTTTCAGACAACCCTGTTCCAGTCTCAAGTTCTCTTTTTAGTCTGCCCATCAGCAGTTGTTGTAAAAACCAAGACTGGACAGACAAGACTAGACATACAAGTCTATTTTTATTCATAAAACATTTGATTTCTTCGTAATTTTTAGTGGAAAGCAAAGATTTTTAGCACACATAGCAATGACGGATATGTATTACAACTACGCGATTTCAAGAACATCGAGCAACGTTGAGACCTATTGTCAGAAATTAACAGCAGATACGTTCAAGGATATTTCCTCTTATATTTATTCCAAGAATGTGAAGAATAATGCAGTGAAGAAAGGTGAGAGGTTTGTGCAGGAGATTTTCGAAGAGTTCAAAAGTAGCTTGAAGGCGACGTTTTCTTCCCAAACTTACATGGATCAAATGGGGACAACGTGCTCGCAGAAGATTGATAACATCAAACTTGTTTTCAATTATCCTGACGAGATGGCGACGGGGGAAGATTTGATCGAGAAATACTCCAAGATGAAGTTTTTTAAAAATGAGACTTTTATTGAGATTATTGTCGCCGCCAGGGAATTTCAAATGAAGAATCTCCTCAAATCCAAACATATGTAAGTCGTTTGAATAAAAACCTTTGCAGCGTAAACATTTATATTCGTTGCAGTTTCGGAAATCTTATAAATACTTACGACAAGGATCTAGCAGTTGTTTACGAATCAAATAACATATGTAAGTAAATCTTTCTCAATTACTTTGCTCCAACATTAATGACAAACAACCAACAAAATATTTTGAATATAGGGTGAAACTAAACTAATTATAGATATAATTATACCAACGTTTTACAGCGGAACACAGCTTGAATATATAAATATATTCAAACTTTCCCAAGCTCTATAATTTTATAGAGCTTCCGAATGTTTGAATATATTTTAATATTCAAGCTGTGTTCCGCTCTATGATATTACAGAGCTTCGGAAAGTTTGAAAGTATTTATATAGAAGCTCTATAATATTATAGAGCTTCGGAAAGTTTTACTATTACAGCGAAACACAGCTTGAATATATAAATATATTCAAACTTTCCGAAGCTCTATAATATTGTAGAGCGGTACACAGGTTGAATATATAAATATATTAAAACTTTACGAAGCTCTGTAATATCATAGAGCGGAACACAGCTTGAATATTAAAATATATTCAAACTTTCCGAAGCTTTATAATATTATAGAGCTTGGAAAGTTTGAATATATTTATATATTCAAGCTTTGTTCCGCTGTAATAGTAAAACTCTATAATATTATAGAGCTTCGGAAAGTTTTACTATTACAGCGAAACACAGCTTGAATATATAAATATATTCAAACTTTCCGAAGCTCTATAATGTTATAGAGCGGAACCCAGCTTGGATATATAAATATATTTAAACTTTCCGAAGCTCTATAATATTATAGAGCTTCGAATGTGTATTTAAATATTCAAGCTGTGTTCCGCTTTAATAAGTTGGAACAACCATTTTGTTCTAGATGTTCCATATGGTTTTCTATCGACGATCCCTCAAGGTTTACCAAGATATATATATGTAGCTAGGGTCGGCATACATGTGGCCAAAGCCTTGGCCACATTTTTCGACCCAACTGGAATGCCACAGATTGTAACGGAATCGAATCTAGTGAATTACAAAAACATTTTTGCGTCCATTAATCCTACTGTTCTCAATCCAATAGAGGAGGTAAGAACAACAAAAATTTTAAATTTTTTAGACTTACTTTACTTTTTCGTGTCCGGTGTTTTCCGGTGGTGGAAGGACTGGGCAATTTCTGGTAGGACAGTGTTACCAGGGAGCGCCGGTATGTTTTGCATATACAGGTGAAAATTGCACGCGTGGAGGCTCTTTCTTCTTCTCAAGGTGCGGTACTTTCTCCGAGAGCGTAGACAACCTCTCGCGCACAATAGTGGAACGAATCATATACGGTACCTAGCAGTTTATCGCCGGTTCCGAACGGCATCAGTTGAAAGATTTTTACTAGGCAGAATTACTCGTGGTAGTTTGCTCTTGCTTTCCACAAGGTGGCCACAGCATAGTTCCGTGAAAAATTTCCACGGCTTGGCCGGGAATTGAACCCGGGATCTCATGTATAGCTAGCGGATGCGTTCACCACTACAACACTGTGAGCACTCCTTCCGTGGAGACTCCTTCTGTGCTCCCCAATTTATTAGATTAACGCCCTTGCTTTCCACAAGGTGGCCACAGCATAGTTCCGTGAAAAATTTCCACGGCTTGGCCGGGGATTGAACCCGGGATCTCATGTATAGCTAGCGGATGCAATCACCACTCCAACACTGTGACCACTCCTTCTGTGGAGATTCCTTCTGTGCTCCCCAATTTATTAGATTAACGCCGCATGTTAAACTAAATAGTCGGATTACATTCTACTGTTGTATGAAGTCCATCCGTAACAAATCTTGTACGACTTGTATATTGTTCCAATATATGATGGGTTTAGACAGTTTAGTGTTTGTTTCACGTTTGAGCTAGCCCCAAGAGTCATCTAGAACAGCGGTTCTTATGCTATGGGTCGCGACGCAAAACTGGGTCGCGGAGCATATTTCTAGGGTCGCGTAGATGTGAACCAAACAAGTTTTTCAACAAATTCCATACAAGTGCAATCCTTGCTATGTTAAATGGATCTTTGTGTATCCATCCCAATTTTCTTCATTGCACTTTGGTGACACTTCCTTGCATTTCGACGACACTTGCTGACAACCTCCATCAAGTATTACTTCGAATCATTCAAGGATACGCTTCTAAACTCTTCCGCCTCCTTTCCTTTAGTGATGATCTACTGATTAAAATGTTACAAAGTTCACATATTTGGGGAGTATTTTCAACAACATCGAAAGAACAGAGGAAGATATCAAAGGGCTGCGAGTAAATGTAAGCAAAACCAAATCGATGAGCTTATTGTCCAAGAACAACACACCACTCACCATATATGGACACAATGTCGAAAATGTTACAAAGTTATTTGGGGAGCATTATCTTCATTTTCTGTTGCTCGAACGAACGTCCTCGATAAATGTATCCGTCCGCCCTTCAAATTTCACTCTGCGTAGAATGTGGCCTAGCCATCCTCATTTTCTCTTCATTATAGTACGTTGAGGGTGCATGCTACGTTTCCTCGTTACTTGCAATTCGTGAACACTTGTGGCCAGAAAACGCGGAGGATTTTTGGCAGAAATCTGTAGACCGGAATTTGAAATTGGTTTAAAGTTTTCAAAATCTTCCTTCCATATCAGTACAGAAACACAGATTTGGCATTAGAGTCGAATAAACGGATTTTGGTGTTACGCGAGTAGATTAGTGATTTTCAGATGTTTTGGAGTGTGCCAAAAGCACACTGTGAGCTGTGCCTAAGAATCCGTGCTTTGATATCTTCCTCTGTTCTTCCGTTGTTGTCGATAATGCTCCCCAAATATGTGAACTTTGTAACATTTTCGACGTTGTGTCCACAGATGGTGAGGGGTGTGTTGTTTTTGGACAATAAGCTCATCGATTTGGTTTTGCTTAGATTTGTAGCGGCAACGAGCCGTACCATTTTTATTTCATAGTTTACACGGAAATTTCCAAAAATATTTTGTTAGGGTCGGTAATGTAATCCTCGAGCAGATAAAGAAATATTTGTTTTTTTAATTTTACGAGGGCATTACGGTGAATACCCAAATATTTTCGGACGAATTTCCGTAAGTATTTTATTAGGGTCAATGGTGTAATTCCCGGGGAAATACGACAAGATGTTTTTCCCGAGAATCGGTAATCGCCAAAACAACAAATTGCTGAATATAGAAAAATCACCCCCAGACGAGGGACCAATATACCTGGACATAATATAAATACCTGGACCCCCGAATAAACAACACAGTCAGCAAGTCGACGCCAGTTCCGTCCACACAGTCAGGCGCAACCAACAGTCAGGCGCAACCAAACCAATCGAGTCCAGTTCAGAGAGTCCAGCTCCACTCAGTCCCTCAACAGTGTTTGTATCTCTTCTATATTTGTATATATCGTCAATGTAAATAAATTCCTCTGCAAACCGTGAGTGATATATCTATTCCACGGCGTCACACACCCACAGATTTATTTGTAGCGCGACTTTCTCAGCCTCCAGAGCTAGTGCTTCGCTATTATTGATTGTGAATCTTCAAAGGTGTGCGGTAGGAAATAGATATCATCTGTGTAGTCCAAATCCTCTAAGCGAGCGAATAGACCTCATGTTATGCCTCGCTTTATTCTGTTTGTTCTTGTTAATACGTTTGTACGTGATAAGTGTCGAGGAAATGTTGACATTTGTGCCGTGAGACACTTTGTATGTCTCGGAAACACTTCTTTGCACTTCGGCTACACTCCTTTTGACTCGGAAACACTTCGTTACACTTCCACGACACTTCCTTGGAAACACTTCGTTACACTTCGAAGCCACTTATTTTGTTTAGGACACACTTCATTGCACTTTGATGACACTTACTTGCATTTCGACGACACTTTCCGACACCTCCATTAAGTATTCTCTGCCTCCAGCGCTAGTGCTTCACTAATTTAGATTGTGCAGCTTTAAAGTTGTGTGCGAGGAAATAGATATCATCTGAGGGGCCAATACACCTGGACATAATATAAATACCTGGAGCCCCGAATAAACAACACATTCAGGTTAGTCAGGCGCAACCAACACTCAGGCGCAAACAAACCAGTCGAGTCCAGTTCAGAGAGTCCAGCTCCACTCAGTCCCTCAACAGTGTTTGTATCTCTTCTATATTTGTATATATCGTCAATGTAAATAAATTCCTCTGCAAACCGTGAGTGATATATCTATTCCACGGCGTCACACACCCACAGATTTATTTGTAGCGCGACTTTCTCAGCCTCCAGCGCTGGTGCTTCGCTATTATTGTGAATCTTTAAAGGTGTGCGCTAGGAAATTGATATCATCTGTTTAGTCCAAATCCTCTAAGCGAGCGAATAGACCCCAGGATATGCCTCGCTTTACTCTGTTTGTTCTTGTTAATACGTTTGTTCGTGATAAGTGTAGAGGAAGTGTTGACATTTGTGCCGTGAGACACTTTGTATGTCTCGGAAACACTTCGTTGCAAGTCGACGGCACTATGTTTCGGAAACAATTCTTTGCACTTCGAAGCAACTTATTTTGTTTAGGAAACACTTCATTGCACGTTGATGACACTTCCTTGCATTTAGACGACACTTGCCGACACCTCCATCAAGTATTACTTCGAATCATACAAGGATTTCCTTCCACACTCTTCCGCCTTCTTTCGTTTAGTGATGATCTACATCTTCGTTTTCTGTTGCTCCAACGAATCTCCTTAATAAATGTTTCCGCCCGCCCTTCAAATTTCTACAACATCTTCTGCTGAGCATTCCTTATTTTTCTGGCTTCCCACTTTGAGAACCTCCCTTTTTTGTTTATAAAGATTCTCCCTTCGATAATGCTTCCCTAGTATGTGAACTTGGTAACATTTTCGACGGTGTGTGTCCAGGGTGAGGGGTGTGTTGTTTTTGGACATTAAGCTCATCCATTTTGTTTTGCTTAGATTTACTCGTTTCCCAACTGTCTCAGCCTCCAGCGCTAGTGCTTCGCTAGTTTTGATTGTGCAGCTTCAAAGGTGTGCGCGAGCAAATAGATACCATCTGTGTAGTCCAAATCCTCTAAGCGAGCAATTAGACCCCAGGATATGCCTCGCTTTACGCTGTTTGCTCTTGTTAATACGTTTGTTCGTATAAGGGGCGAGGAGGTGTTGACATTTGTGCCGTGAGACACTTTGTATGTCTCGGAAACACTTTTTTGCTATTCGACAACACTTTGTTTGTCTCAGAAGCACTTCTTTTGCACTTCGACTACACACCTTTGACTCGGTAACACTTCGTTACACTTCCACGACACTTTGTTGGAAGCACTTCGTTGCACTTCAAAGCAACTTATTTTGTTTAGGAAACAGTTCATTGCACTTTGGTGACACCTCCTTGCATTTCGACGACACTTGCCGACAAGCTCCATCAAGTATTACTTCGAATCATTCAAGGATATCCTTCTAAACTCTTCCGCCTCCTTTCGTTTAGTGATGACATCTCTTCAAGATAGACATCTCTTCATTTTCTGTTCCTCCAAGGAACGTACTCGATAAATGTTTGCGTGCGCCCTTCAAATTTCTACAACTACTTCTACTGGGCATATCTTATTTTTCTGAGGTAGGGAAAGATCCTATGTTTTATTTCCACCGCCACCACATGACCGCGGGGTGCGAGGTTACATAGACCTCACACTCCCTTTAGCGTGGGGTTACATAGACCTCACACCCTCCGGTCATGTTGTGGCGGTGGGAATAGAACATAGAATCTTTCCCTACTATCTGACTTCCCACTTTGAGAACCTTCTTGTTTATAAAGATTCTCCCTTCGATAATGCTCCCCAAGTATCTGAACTTGGCAACATTTTCAGCGGTGTGCCATTAGAGGGTGTGTTGTTGTTGGGCATTAAACTCACCGATTTGGTTTTGCTTAGATTTACTTGTAGCCCGACTTTCTCAACCTCCAGTGCTATTCCTTCGCCAGTATTGAATGAATTTGTTCGAAGTTGTGCGCGAGGAAACAGATATCATCTGCGTAGTCCAAATTCTCTAGCGAGCGATTAGACCCCAGGATATGTCTTGCTTTACGCTGTTTGTTCTTGTTAATACCTTTGTTCGTATTAAGTGTCGAGGAAGTGTTGATACTTAAGCCGTCAGACACTTTGCTTGTCTCGGAAACACTTTGTTGCCCTTCGACAACACTTTGTTTGTCTCGGAAAAACTTCTTTGCACTTCGACTACACTTCCTTTGACTCGGAAACACTTCGTTACACTTCCACGACACTTCGTTGGAAACACGTCATTGCACTTCAAAGCAACTTATTTTGTTTAGGAAACACTTAATTGCACTTTGGTGACACTTTCTTGCATTTCGACGACACTTGTCGACAACCTCATCAAGTATTACTTCGAATCATTCAAGGATAACCTTCTAAATTCTTCCGCCTTCTTTCTACATCTATCTACATCTACATCTATTCATTTTCTGTTGCTCCAACGAACGTCCTCGATCACTGTTTCCATCCGCCCTGCAAATTTCAACAACTTCTTCTGCTGGGAATTCCTTATTTTCTGGCTTCCCACTTTGAGAACCTACCTTTATAGTTTATAAAGATTCTCCCTTCGATAATGCTCCCCTAGAATATGACTTATTAGTCAAGACAGATCAAAACAGATTTCTCTATTGAGAAGTGCCTCTGCATATGGCATTCGTTGACTATCAAAAGGCCTTCGACTCTATTAAGATATGGGCAGTGCTGGATGCCATAAACAGGGCAAGAATCAATTCTAGATACTCGGACTTAATCGACCATATTTATAAAAATGCAACGTTACAAGTTAACATCAAGGAAGATCTACGAACCGAAAAATTAACATCCAAAGAGGCGTGCGGCAGGGCGACACATTCAAATATATTCAAAAGGCTGAGGTGGAAACAAAAAGGTGTGTGTATAGATGGAAATTACCTGAATCGTTTACGTTTCGCAGACGCATTGTAATTATGAGCCAAGATATAAACGAACTGGAAGAAATGATAAACGAACTTAAGCAAGCTTCAGAAGATGTTGGCCTGCAGATGAACTTCAAGAAGACCAAAATCCTCTCTCATGGAAATGTCCAAATAACATTAGATAACCACCACTTGGAAACCATGGAGCAGTACATCTATCTGGGACATAATATTAAATTGGGCAGAGAACAGCGGAAGTCACAAGGCGAATCGGGTTGACTTGCGCTGCCTTTGGAAAACCAAATCATATTTTCAGAGACCGCAAAATCCCAATCTGCCTCAAGAGAAAAGTGTACGATGCGTGCATTCTCCCCGTTGCAACTTATGGCCTAGAGTCCACCACTCTCACAGTCAACAGCATAAACCGTTTGAGAGTCTGCCAGATAGCAATGCAGCGAGCGATGCTGGGTATCAGCTTGAAAGATAAAATACGCAAAACGGAAATTCGCAAACGCACTAAAGTATCCGATGTCGTAGAACGAATTGCAAGATTAAGGTGGCGATGGTCATGTTACCCGAGATGACGTGAAATTGACCAAGAATACTAGACCAAGAACAACAATAATGCAGCGGAGACCCAGAGAGACAAAAAGTAGTGTTGGTAGACCCCAGGCGAGATGGCGAAATGACCAACAGCTGTTAGCCGGGAAGAACTGGATGCACACCGCTCAAAACAGATCGACCTGGAAAAAGATGGAGGAGGCCTAACTTCAGCAGTGGACGTCTAAAGGCTGAAGAAGAAGAAGAAGAATATGAACTTGGTAACAATATGTCTGCCGAGCTGTTCAGGGCGGCTGTCAACAAGATACATGCCGTTATGTTGGTTTCCAATCTCCGGTAGGAGGGAAGTCAAAGAAGAAGAAGAACATTTCGAAGGTGTGTCCATAGAGGATGAAGGGTGTGTTGTTGTTGGACATTTAGCACACCGATTTGGTTTTGCTTAGATTTACTTGTAGCCCGACTTTCTCAACATCCAGCGCTATTGCTAGTTCTGATTGTGCAGCTCCAAAGGTGTGCGCGAGGAAACAAATATCATCTCCATAGGCCAAATCAAGTCAGTCAAGTCGACTCCGTCTGCGCCCAACTTTATATCTGTCAATTTTATCCTTAGTAGATAAAAATGGCTAGTGTCTTAAACTACGCTGTTCGTCGGTATCTAATCGTTTATCATCATAGTCTAAATACAAGGACCTTCTGCAGCCTCCATGAGGGTGGATATAAAATTTGGAAGAATTTGAGTTTTCGTAGCTTTCCCAGTTATTGCCCTGTGTGGTATTAACTGTTACTTGGCTCACCAAGAACATCATTCTGAACGTCCAGAATGCATCAAGTATGAATGCATGCGTACCAAGAGGTTCTCATGGGGAGATGGTACCAAGTCTATCTTCCACTCACACACACCAACGCATTGCGAGATGGTTATGAAGATGAAGATTAGATGAGCAGTTTTATTGCTTATAGTACCATTTGTATTAAAATATTAATTTAATCCTCCAAGCGAGCGGTTAGAATCCAGGATATGCCTACCTTTACGCTGTTTGTTCTTGCTAGTACAGTGTCAAGTAGTTCAGGTCTTTCCAAAAAATCGGTTTTCCAGATTTATGAACGATTTTTTATTTTTTTTAGATCCAAGCTGATTCTGGATTACTCCTTAACGAGGCAATCGCTGATAACGCAGCTTGCAGACTCCTCACCGATTCTGTGAAGGCTTCGGGCGATAATTTGCCTTGGCTGGACACTTATCCAGGAAATAAACAAATCTTTTATATTGCAGTAGCTCAAGGTAAATTACCGTTGTAACTTATACAACATTTGATACATAAGCCCAATACACATGCATATTAGACTAAACACAAAAGACTAGACAAGACAGATGATTATGGACAAATTTGGGGCAAAGAGATGGGCAAGAAAAACAAGACAAAGCTGAAAGTAGACTATACTAGACAAGTAAGGTGTGTCTTTTATGTGAAGAAGAAATCCGTCAATTAATAGTATCGTTCCTCTGAACCTATCCTCTTACGGGATAAAATCAGCGCTGGTGAAAATGAAAGGTCGTCAAAGTGTCTGAACGAAGTTTCGACGAAGTGTCGGTAATGCGTCAACGAAGTGTCGTCAAACTCGGAAAGTTTCTTTTGGAACACTGAAATTTGAACAGTGAAGCTTCAACTTATTTCCTGCGATGTGTTGTCGAAGTGTCGAGGAAGTGTTGATATAGCTTGTCTTAAAAAACACCTCATTTTACTTCGACGACACTTCGTTTGTTTTGGATACACTTCGTTGAACTTTGACGCCACTTAAATGTCTCGGACACACTTTGTTGCACTTCGACAACGTGTTTTCATTGCACTTCGACGATATTTCATTACCCTTTGACAACATTTCATTGCACTTCAACGACACTCATATGACACTTCATTTTCAAGGGGTGCTTTTCTTCCCAAATCACCAGGTAACTTCTATCAAGTATTACTTAGATCATTTACGGATTTTCTTCTAGGCTCTTCCGCCTCCTTTCATGAAACTACTTCTTATGCTGAGCATTCCTCACTTCTCGGGCTTCCTACATTGAGAACCACCCTCTCTATTTTATAAAATTCTCCTTTTGATTCGTAATTCTATAGAAAAACAAGAATGAAAAAACAAGACTAGGTAGAAAAATAATCATAGTGAACCGTACAGGAAGAACTAGATATTGTTTTTGATAAGAATGGACAGAAAAGTTTGATCAACCAAGACTAGACTTGGACTTCATAGACCAGGGTTGGTGAACCTTTTTATAGCCTTTAAACTAGATTGAGAAAACTTACAAATTCTTTAGAAATGTAAGTATTTCTCTCGCGTGCCAATACTCTTTTTCTGCGTGTCAGCTGTGACACGCGTGCTATAGGTTCGCCACCATTGACATAGACTATACTAAGTTTGTACAATTATTGTTAATATTAGCTTTGTTCAATCAAAACGGTCAGCAAACTTTCGAACGCATGCTCAATATTGCAACCGGCAATGATTTTAAATCATGCGCATGCGTCGGAGAGTTTGCTGACCGTTTTGACTGTTGTTGGAACAAACCTATGATATTTCTTTAGAATTCTGTGAAAATCTATCACCGATGGAAGAAGCAAGAAGAATATTTGACGCAAAAACTTTATTGGGCTCGAACCGAGTTAACAATATGATGGCGAATTCTAAAGATTTTGCAAGCACTTTTGAATGCATAGACGGAACGAACTTAAATAGTCACCCGCACGTTCAGTTCCCGCACATTCCCGAGGAGTTCCTATAATTCGATGAAATTTTCGACAATTTTACCATCTAATTATTTCTTTATGTTTTCTTAGATGCATTTTTTATATGAATTATTGTTACACTGTTTATATAATAAATTATAAATGATTTTGATGAACGACTTTATTAACCTTTTCTCCCTTAATTGTACACATATGTCCCACTAAAATTTCATCCTCCGACACTGAAATTGTGAACTTAAAACTGTACACGTATTGAAAATGTATAATTAGTTTTGCTTATGTTATAAGTCTTCTCCAGACATCTCCAGTCTATTTTATGTTCTTGTACAGATTTGTTCAGTATTGAACAGTGTTGTCCAACCTTATCAATCATATATGTTCAAATATTATAATATACACAAATATTATAATCTAAATGAATAATAAGAGACAACACTAGCAGACTGGGCCAGAATGGATTAGACCAGACAACCAAATAAGGCTAAACAACGCAAAACCAGAGAGAACATATATGATTGATAAGGTTGGACAACACTGTTCAATACTGAACAAATCTGTACAAGACTATATAATAGACTGAAGAAGTCTGGAGAAGACTAGTCAATATTCAACACGTCTGGACAATATTGGACTAGACTCTACAAAACTGGACAAAATGTTGATGAGCAAATTGGAAAAGAATGGACAAGATTGGATATGACCGGACAATGTCAAGACTGGAAAAGTCTTAAATTCTATAAAAAAAATTAAATTTGTTAATCAAACACCACAGTAACGGGAAAATTATTTTATATTTCTTTTATATTACTCATGCATGTAAAGTACTATCTTGGCTCACGTGTTTAAAGACGAGAAATGCCACTTTTCGATGTATATAAAATAACGGGAAAATGTTCATATGACTCTTAAAGATCGCAGATTTAATTTTTTTTTTATTACTCATGCATTAAAAGTACTATCTTGGCGCACGTTTTTTAGTACGACAAATGCCAATTTTTGTTGTATATAAAATAACGGGAAAATGTTCATATCACTCTTAAAGTTAGCAGATTTTATTATTAATTTTTTTATTACTCATGCATTAAAAGTACTATATTGGCGCAAGTTTTTTAGTAGAAGAAATGCCACTTTTGGTTGTATTACCACATAACTTGGGTAATGCACACAAATATTCAATATCGCTAGGTTAGGTTATGTAAAAAAACAATTAAATAAATAAAATAAACACAATCAAGACCTCAATATTAAAAAAGTGACGTGAAAGTGACAGAATTTTTTTTGCATTCCAAAATAAAGATTAAAGACAACGTTTTAAAATGAGTGTAAATTCTATGGTGATACCGGAGACTGATGAGAGTTCTTATGACGAATCCACACTACCATTGAAAGAGACAATTGAAAGAGCAAATTCTTCATTTATGATTGTATTTTTTTTTTGGATGGCCCCTGGATCGCAAACTTGTAAGATACGTCCCCACGCATGAGTAATGCAAAATATTATTTGCAACACGGGCGGTATTGTCAATTGCTCTCTCGAGCGAACTCACTTCGTTTGTGCGCACAATTTCGCTCCCGTGACCAATTGACAACTTACCGCCCTAGTTGTAAAATATACTATTTTTATCTAAAAATGCAAAAATAACTCGGAAATTCGTCTAAATTTTGAAAAATGTTTCAAATAAAACTGTAGAGAATTAAATTTCCTATACGAAACCTTATTTTCTAGTCTGTCAATTTGGTAATACACAACTTTAAACAAAGTCAAAATATTGTTCTAGTAAAATCTGAAGAGCAAATATCTAACAGCGATGTGTTAACTTTGATACCTTATAGTTAACATTGCCTGTGGAGAGTGAAGACAATGATGACTTAGGTTTATGGTCGAACCGTAAACGTTGTCTATCGAAAAGCTCGAACAAATCCCTCAATCATAAAGAAATCTATGAGTCTTACTTAAGTTGTCTGGTGGATAATTTAGATTTTAAAAAGAATTATCGCAATGCTTTGGAATACACGCGGGGACTCCCCGACAATGAAACAGATAAGTTCACCGAAATTCTAAAAGTAGTAATGCGGCTTTTAGACCAAACAGTTCATTTCTAATTATTTTCTTTCAGATTTATCCCACACAAACAGAAATCATTACAAACCTCACTCACAAGAACTATGTAGTGTACTCTGTGGAAGATTTGAACAAACTTTACAAACGATTAAATTGGTTAAAAATATTTAAAACTATTACTAGATATCCATTTAGTAATAAAGATTTAGTGCACGTTAATTTTCCAGAGTATTTTAAAAGATTCTTCAAGCTGTTTGACCAAGTTGAGTAAGTTAAATAAGTTTTGTCTATTTATTCTCCTTCTAGTCTGTAAAATGTGGCAAATGGCAATGACAAATACGAGGCACGCGTGTCAAGTCTGGCACGCAACAAATTTTCGGTGGCACGTTAAATAATCATACTCTTGACCTAGTCTGTCAAGCTATGGAAATATAAGGCACGCGCGTCAAACCTGGCATGCAACAAATTTTAGGTGCCACGTTAAAAAATGACAGTGTTTTTTTTCTATTTATTCTTCCTCTAGTCAGTCAAGTGATGGCAAATACGAGGCACGCGTATCAAATCTGGCACGTAACAACTTTTCAGTGGTACATTAAAAAATCCTTGCAAAGTGTTTTTTTCTATTTAATCCTCCTCTAGTCTGTCAAGCTATGGAAAATATGAGGCAAGCGCGTCAAACCTGGCACGCAACAGATTTTCGGTGGCACGTTAAAATATCATCGCAAAGTGCTTTTTCTAGTTATTCTTACTCTAGTCGGTCAAGCCACCAACGATGGAAAACACGAGGCACGCGTGTCAAATCTGGTACGTAATAACTTTTCGGTGGCATGTTAAAAAATCATCACAAAGTATTTTTTTCTAATTATTCTTACTCTAGTTTGTCAAGCGAAGGAAAATATGAGGCACGCGCGTCAAACCTGGCACGCAACAAATTTTCAGTGGTACGTTAAAAAATCATCGCAGTGTTTTTTCTATTTATTCTTACTCTAGTCTGTTAAGCGATGGATATGAGGCACGCGCGTTAAACCTGGCACGCAAAAAAATTTCGGTGGCACATTAAAAAATCATCGCAGTGCTTTTTTTCTATTTATCCTTCCTCTAGTCTGTCAAGCTATGGAAAATATGAGGCACCCGCGTCAAACTTGACACGCAACAAATTTTCGGTGGCACGTTAAAAAATCATCGCAATGTGTTTTTTGTATTTATTCTTCCTTTAGTCTGTTAAGCTATGAAAAATATATGAGACACGCGCGTTAAACCTGGCACGCAACAAATTTCCGGTGACACGTTAAAAATCATCGCAAAGTGTTTTTTCTATTCATTCTTTATCTAGTCTGTCAAGCTATGGAAAATATGAGGCACGCGCGTCAAACCTGGAACGCAACAAATTTTAGGTGGCACGTTAAAAATCATCGCAAAGCGTTTTTTTCTATTGATTCTTCTTCTAGTCTGTGAAGCTATGGAAAATATGAGGCACGCGCGTCAAACCCGGCAGGCAACAAATTTTGGGTGGCACGTTAAAAAATCATCGCAAAGTATTTTTTCTATTTATTCTTCCTCTTGTCTGTCAAGCTATGGAAAATATAAGGTACACTTGTCAAACTTGGCACGCAACAAATTTTCGGTGGCACGTTAAAAAATCACCGCAGTGTTTTTTTCTATTTACTCTTTCTCTAGTCTGTCAAGCTATGGAAAGTATGAGGCACCCGCGTCAAACCTGGCACGCAACAAATTTTCGTTGGCACGTTAAAAAATCATCGCAATGTGTTTTTGTATTTATTCTTCCTTTAGTCTGTTAAGCTATGAAAAATATATGAGACACGCGCGTTAAACCTGGCACGCAACAAATTTCCGGTGACACGTTAAAAATCATTGCAAAGTGTTTTTTCTATTCATTCTTTATCTAGTCTGTCAAGCTATGGAAAATATGAGGCACGCGCGTCAAACCTGGAACGCAACAAATTTTAGGTGGCACGTTAAAAATCATCGCAAAGCGTTTTTTTCTATTGATTCTTCTTCTAGTCTGTCAAGCTATGGAAAATATGAGGCACGCGCGTCAAACCCGGCACGCAACAAATTTTCGGTGGCACGTTAAAAAATCACCGCAGTGTTTTTTTCTATTTACTCTTTCTCTAGTCTGTCAAGCTATGGAAAGTATGAGGCACCCGCGTCAAACCTGGCACGCAACAAATTTTCGTTGGCACGTTAAAAAATCATCGCAAAGTGGTTTTTTTTCTATTTATTCTTTCTCGAGTCTGTCAAGCTATGAAAAATATGAGGCACGCGCGTCATACCTGGCACGCAACAAATTTTCAGTGGCCCGTTAAAAAGCATCGCAGTGTTTTTTCTATTTATTCTTCCTCTAGTCTGTCAAGCTATGGAAAATATAAGGTACACTTGTCAAGCCTAACACGCAACAAATTTTCGGTGGCACGTTAAAAATCATCGCAAAGTGTCTTTTTCTATTCTGTCAAGCTATGAAAAATTTTGGGCACGCGCGTCAAACCTTGCACGTAACAACTTATCGGTGGCACGTTAAAAAATCATCGCACAGGGTTTTTTCTATTTATTCTTTCTCTAGTCTGTCAAGCTAAGGAAAATATGAGGCACGCGCGTCAAACCTGGCACGCAACAGATTTTCGGTGGCACGTTAAAAAATCATCGCAAATTGTTTTTTCTATTTATTCGTACTCTAGTCTGTTAAGCTATGGAAAATATGAGGCACGCGTGTCAATGCTGGCACGTAACAACTTTTCGGTGGCACGTTGAAAAATCATTGCAAAGTGTTTTTTTTTTCTATTTATTTTTCCGCTAGTCTGTCAAGCAACAGAAAATACGAGGCACGAGTGTCAAATCTGGCACGCAACAGATTTTCGGTGGCACGTTAGCAAAAATCATCACAAAATTTATTTTATGACACGAAAATTAGAAACGTTATCGATTTACTTAGTTTTATCTAACTATTCTTGTTTACGAGTTGGGTGCATTTATTTATATTTAATTTGTTTTAGGAACAAGAATACATTTTTAGCCGAGATATTCCAAGCAGACTTCTACTACAACTATGCGATTCCAACAAAAATAGACAACGTAGAAACTCACTGTCTTAAAAAGTCCATTGATTTATTCAAAGATATAAGCTCATACTTGTATTTGCAACGCAATGCCGATGAATATCGAGCAGAAAAAGAGTTAATTTCGAATAAGTTTCGCATTTTCAGAGAAACTTTGAAGAAGGTTAATGGATCAAAAGAGTTTGCAGAAGATTTAGACGAGATTCGTTTGGTTTTTGCAAGTGCCAGTGAAATGCCTAGTCAGAATGAATTGAAAACCAAATATGTTAACCTGGATTTAAATGTTGACTATGTTTATAGCGTGTTTAGTGTTAGAGCTTTTCAAATGGATCGCATAATGGATGCTAAATATGTGTAAGTTTAAAATGTGAATTAAATTATTAGATATATATATTATTAGTCATGCATTAAAAGTGCTATCTTGGCGTACGTTTTTTAGTACGATAAATCGTACTTTTGGTTGTATTACCACATAAGTTGAGTAACGCAAGCAAATATTCAATATCACTATGTTACATTAAAAAAAAAACAATTAAATCAATAAAATAAACACAATCAAGACCTCGATATTAAAAAAAGTGACGTGAAAGTGACAGAATTTTTTTTTATTACAAAATATAAATAAAAATTAAAGAACGTTTTAAAATGAGTGTAAATTCTGTGGTGATACAAATGTTGTCTGTAAGTGGAACTCGCTTTCTGCAACGCCGATACACAAATAACCTGCGCAGGAAAAAAAAAATTAATGAGTTGTCAGAGAATTATTATTGTCAGAGAAATTGTAACAATAACATTCGTCTATAACTCTTGAAATAATTGAACAACAACAACAAATTTAGTGTTAATCCCTTCCTCTAATGTTCTTTTATAACATAGTATTAAGCGAATTTGCCTAAATCCGCCTGTCTGTCCACAAATTCAAATTTCTTGAACACATTGCAAACAATAAGCAAGTTTGTCCGTCTGTAACTTCCGATACAATTGAACAACAATAATTTAATTGTCTATATTTGCTCTATGTAAATGTAGGCAATAAAATTGTCTACATTTTTTGTACGAAAATGTATACAATTCCTATCTGCTTTTAGGTTTGGACATTTTCAAAATACTTTCGATGCAAATCCAGTGGGAATTGCTGAACTGAAAGCAGTATGTAAGTACAATTAAATTTTAGATTTTTCCAATTTATTCGTTTAAATATTCTAGTTGTTCCATTAGACTACATCGTTAAAGCAAACAATTCAAAGCGAGACTATGTGGCGTCAGTCCAAAAAGATTTTCACTTAGTCAAAGAATTGGTGAAGTTAACACTGAATGCTTTACGTCCTGAATTTCTGGCAGACTTAAGAAACAATTTAATTAGTTCTCCGGAGGTAAATATGAATATTTTTCAATGAAGCTTTATGTAATTTAAAAACAAATAGATTTCCATCTCGGAAGATCTCGCAGTGAATTATATAAGCAGTCGAATGTTGTTGAGTGTTTATCGAAGCTATGGGGCAGCAGTTAGTTTGCCGTTGAATTTTGAAAGTTATAATAAGGAGCAGGTTATGTTTATTACTCTAGCACAAGGTAATTTTGATGTTTACGCATTTATAATGAAATTCGTTTCCTTCTTTTTTGTAATTTACAGAGTTTTGTGAAAGTTTGGGAAAAGTTGAATACGCAGTGAGGTTGTTCGATGGCTACAACTTGCCCAATACGTTGAAAATTCAAATTATTTTTAAGGGAATGGAGGAATTTATAAATGCATTCAATTGTTACTAATAACTTATCTTTTGTATTTATTTGTTACTAGCTATAACCCGCGGCTTAGCTCTCATATTCTTGCAGTTGCAGTGAGAATAAACCTTTTCAAAGTAATTGAAAGAAAACTTCTTTTCCACCTGTTTTACCTGGATCTCTGGAAACTGATAATACACCCAATTTTTAGAGTTTTAACCCCTTGACATACAATGACGTCTCTAAGAACGTCATGTATTTCATGTGCCACGGAAGACTTTGACGTCTTCGAGACGTCAAGAAATTTCTTCGGCAAATAAAGGGCAGTATAATATTATTAGATTATCTGTATCGGTCGTGCAACAATGATAATTTTTTTAGAAATCCCTCTCTCAATAATATCGGCAACAAAATCGCATCGGCAACAGATAAACAGAAAGAAGCGCAATGGAAGCAGTAGTTAGTATAACAGTGATCTCGCACGCTGAAGCCGTAGCATATATTTCAATTTTGTAAAATTAGAAATAGGGCTTAGGTAAAGAATACGGGATTTTTTGAAAAAACTCCGCAACTTAGTATTGCGGAGTTTTAACGCGGTGTAACTGTTGTTAATCGTCTCTCTTTAACTAAGATCCGGATACAAAAATTAACGTTGGTTTTTACGTTGGTTCAATAAATATTCGTGTTTTTGTTGAAAATAATTGTTGACAATTTCAAGATGACAGATATTAGATGCGAACGCAACTAACTCGACTTTGCCACGTTTATTTTTGTTTATATGTCCGTTTATATGAAAAATTATAATTTTGGCAACATATATACAATCTTAAGCGTCATTTTTTGTTCTATTTTGAGTAATAAGAAAATATTGTTTGCAACACGAGCGGTATTGTCAATTCCCCTCTCGATCGAATGTGCGCACTCACGTCGTTCGTGCGCCCAATTTCGCTCCCGTGTCCAATTGACAACTTACCGCCCTAGTTACAAAATATACCAATATATTGAAAAGAACATGTTGGATTAAATAAGGCTATAGTCGTGTTCGAAGTGTTCAAAGTAGTGTTCTAGTTATGTTTGCTTAGTTTTAATGTGTAGACTTGTTATTGTGTAGACTTGTTGTTATTTATTCCTTTATCTAGTGTTTACCGACTACATCTTGCATGTCAATTCTAGTGCATCTACTTAGTATTGTCTGTCTAGTTTATTTAGCCTTTTCTGTAAAATTTGAATTTATGGACAGACAGGCGGATTTAGATATATTTCCTTAAACCAGGTTAAAGTGGAATATTAGGCGAAGCGATTAAGCCTAAATATGTTGCTGTTGTTCACTTGTTTTAAGAGTTACAGATGCATGAACTTACAATTTAGTTTTTGAATTGTTGTTTGGCAGTTTTTGTAGTAGGTCCAGAAAATTTGGAATTACAGAATAACTTACTACGTGTTCATGCAGTTCATTTGTTCTTTGTTCATAAAATCAATCAACATTTCGGCTGTATTATTTCGCGTGCCTAGTCCAAAATTACCGATCTTCGGGCCGTCTGTCGCAGTTTTACGTCCTACCTTAGCATTGAAGTCCCCGATTATAACCTTGAACTTCGTTTTCTCTTGGTTTTTATCCATCGTCAGATCATAGAATTGCTCGATATCTTCATCAGTTGATGTTGATGTGAGTGCATATGCCTGTATTATCTGCATGCTGTATCTTTTGTTCAATTGGAGTATAATGTAAATAACGCGGTCTGATATAGCTTTGCTTTTCGTGACCAGGTGTTTTCTCTTGCTGTTTACCATGATCGCTACTCCTCCGATATGATGGTTTGTTTCGGAATTTCTCTGGAAAAGCATATGTCCAGATTTCAGAATCGTGTTGGCTTCGCCTTTTTGTCGGGCCTCGCTAATTCCTAGTATGTCCCATTCAATGTTTTGGAGTTCGCTTTCTAGACTTAGTAGGTGTTCTTCGAGTCTCATTGTGCGAATGTTGTATGTTAGGACTAGGATGTTCTCGTTTGTTTTCCGTATTTTATCTGCTAGTGTCGAGGTTTTGCCTCCCCCAGAATCCTCGAGGCTGGCTGATGTATCAGCGCGAGATTATGAGCACGTGGCTCTACTCGCCTGGGGTATTTCTGTTTTAAATGTCTACATTTCATTTAGGTTGTGAAAGGAGTTTGGCATTAAAACGCCACGCTTGCCAAAACTGTTCCCAGGGATTAATGCAGCCGCCCATTTTGGGTCCGACACTGTTTGCAGCCGCCCATTCTGGGACAGACGCTGCTGGTTTGTTTCGCCATAGTTGGCTACTCTACTCAATTTGCCTGTGGGTCAACGCAGTTTCCAGGGTGTGGCACGTGGAGCCTTGCGTAAGAGCTGGGCACCCCATGAGGACCAGTCACTACAATCAATCTCCCGTCTATGACGCTTGATATGACCGATTCTAGTGGAAGGTGCTACCTCTATGGCGTGACCCCATTTACACAGAAAGAAATTGTGAATATGTCAAATATGTCAATTTTCTGTCAAAATTATTGTCAATATAAAACAATTTAGTGCAACTGCCGGTACCAGTTGTTTAGTTTTACGAAAATTGAGTATAAATGCAACTTTGTGTGTTTTCAAAGAAGTACTTTGTAATGATTTTATTGAAATAATAGAGAGAGAAACGAACAGATAAGCAGTAAAAATAAAAGTGGTAGAGGTAACGTAAATGAAGGAGGAGCTGAGCGTGTTCACTAATAAATGATGATATAAAGTGATGTTAGAGCATATTTTGCGTTATGCATTATCATGTCTCAAATAAAAAAAATCAGTTCTGATATAACAGCGTTCTTGTATAAGAGCGTTCACTATTGAGCCAAATTAAACGGTATTCTACGGATACGTCTACGCGCATTTTATTCGTCTGTCAAGGGGTTGAAGAATAATTTAAATACCTATTTTCACATCTCTAACATCTCCAGTTTTTAAAATATAAGTATCAGCAGTTGCAGCCCCATTAGCTAGATTTTTGGAAAATAATAAATTTCGTTTTTCTGTGGTCTTGTCTGGTTTTGTCTGTTTTTGTCCGATCTTGTCCGGTTTTGTCTGGTCTTGTCTGGTCTTGTCTGGTCTTGTCTGGTCTAGTCTGGTCTTGTCTGGTATTGTCTGGTCTTTTCTGGTCTTGTCTGAGCTTGTCTAGTCTTGTCTAGTCTTGTTTCGTCTTGTCTAATTTTGTCAGGTCTTGTCTGGTCTTGTTATAACCATATATATCAAGCTGGACAATAATTATAATTACGACTAATTAAAATATTAGCAAATTTTAACTGGGATTTTTTTTTAAAACCCAACAAAATTGTTATCCAAACCGTGTTGTTATCTAGACTTATCCGGTGTAGATTAACGTATCTGCTATGAACGATTTACATTAAAAGCAGACTGACATATTTTATTAGCAGTGTAACACAATGGCAGAAGGCGAAGAACCTAGGCGGGATAGGAGAAGACTGGTGGAATATAAAAAAGTATTATGTATAATCTTAATTCTGTTTTCACTGGCCGGCATTATTTTGATTGCCTCATTAGTTTTCGGATGCGATCATTCGAAGGTAAGGAAATAAATATAAATACTCTTGCCATTGTTCTCTAAATGTTCGTAAATCGAAACTTTGTTTGGAGAAGAGTAAATATCATATTTTAAACCTATTCCGCATAAGTGGAGATCTTATCCGTTAACCCTTCAATTATCAAGCATTTTTTCATATCCTAGGTGGAAGATAAACGTAACAAAAATATTGCCAATGACGAAGCGGAAACTATTCCTACCACCACAACGCCTAAAATTGTGCCAACTTATTCTCCGATGGACGAACTGATTAATATCTCGCGGATCTGTTCCTCGCCTAATTGTTTCGCAGAAGTTTCTCGCTTACTGAGCCGCATAGACACCACCAAAGATCCATGCCAAGATTTCTACTCGTATTCTTGCGGACCAGCAGAACGACGAACAAAACCCAAAGATTATATCTGGTCAAAACTGCTCAAACAAATCCAAGACATCGACGATGGAAACGAAGAATTCCTGACTAAATACAAAAATTATTTTAAAAGCTGCGTGGCACATGAAAGAGATCTTAGTTACGAAAGGAAATTTGATGAGAGTAAGTATCGTTGGTTGCATAACTTATATCTTAACAATAAAATAATTACAAAGACAAGACTAGATAGGACAGACAAGACTTTTTTTCTTTTTGTTGGGGACGTAGTAAGAAACGCATGGTTCTGCCCTCTAAATATAACAAGCATCTTGGTACCGCTTTTCGCATAACTTTCAAGATGTTGCGGCATAGTGTCACTCTTCCACTTGCAGTGATTAGGTGTTCAGGTACTAACATTTTTCATCCTTTCGGCTTCTTTCCCTATCCGCTCGTCTAGCATTTTTATTGCCATGATGTCTTGGATCATCCTTGATGTATCTGCTCATAAGTCCTCCGACAAGATCATCTGTTCAACCATTGTTGATGGAGTGTTTGTCCGGTCTTATTTTTCCAGACAGACAAGACTAGAACGACTCTTTCGGAACTATCTTTCCCTCTTTACAAACAAAGTAATGGCACCAATCTTTCTGCGCCCTGTTACTATTTAGTTACATTGCCTCTGTCTTTTCTGAGGCCAGGTTTAGTCTCTTTGTCTCCATCCAGCTATCAACTTGTTCTAATGGCATATTTGCTCTGAGCATTACTCCCTTTTCAGTTTTTCCAGTTATTACTAGTCAGGTCGTCGGCGAAACCCACAACACCCAGTCCCTCCGGCGATTTAAGTCTGAGGACTCCGTCGCATAGGATATTCCACAGCGTCGGATCCAACACCGAGCCCTGTGGAACACCACTACTGACATCATACTCTTCAATTGCATTCTGTGCTTGAAGTATGATTTTTATATTTCTCAAATCAACATCATCATATGGCGCTAAAGCCCAAATCGAGCTAGAATTCTGCGGCGTATCTCTCCGTCCTCTGTCCTGTCCCTGTTAATCTCCCAGACAAGCTCCCAGATACACAAATTTGTTGACTGTCTCATGTCATCCTGGAGCCGCATGTCTGGCCCTTTTCCTCGCCTTTGTGTCATTGTCATTGTTTTGCTAATGTTTATTTCGAGCCTGATGTCTTTGGCGTGTTCTGTTAACTGTACATATGTCTGCTGTGCCGTATCGACCCTTCTGCTCATTGAGTTGATATCATCCGCATATGCCGCCAATTGCACGATCTTGTTGGTGAGGAGATTGTCTCTACCTACTCCCATTTTCTTATGACATACTCTAACGTGAAGTTGAAGAGTGTGGGTGCCAGCCCATCTTCCTGCTTCAAACCATTCGTTATTTTAAAGGGATCCATTAGCTGGTTTTGGATCCGTATTACGGCTTTTGATTCGTCCATTGTTGCCTTGCTCATTCTTATCAGCTTGGTCAGAATATTTAGCTGCTGCAATATTTGGTAGAGGCTGTTGCGGTTAATAGAGTCATATGCCTGTTTGTAGTCGATGTTGTGTATATCGATGTAATATTCTCATGCTTTGCTCAGTAGCTGCTTTACTGTAAAGATCTGGTCGACAGTGGACCTACATTGCATGAAGCCGGCATGGTATTCTCCGATGAGCTTTTCTGCGTGTGGTTGTAGGCGCTTATTGATGATGTAGGTAAGTATCTTGTACGCCGTGCACAACAGACTAATTCCGCGGTAGTTGTCGCATTTTAGCTTGTCCCCTTTTTTGTGTATGGGTATTATTATCACTTTTCGCCTGTCGCTTGGTAGTAGCTTTTCTTCTTCTTCTTCCTAGCGTTTGTCCCGCCTGGTGGCAGGGTCCGCAGTGAGGATTCGTTGTCTCCATTTCTTTCGGTCTTGAGCCATATCTGGGTGCAGACGTTTAGTCTTCAGGTCATTATGGATCGTATCAACATACCTCTGCCTTGGTCGTCCCTTGGGCCTCTTTCCCGTGACTTCCGGGGTATATGTTGACTTAGCTATTGTGTCTTTTTCTGCACGCAGCACATGGCCAAACCAGCGTAAACGGCCTTACCGCATTTTCAGATGGATCGGCGCCACTCCTAAACGTTTCCGTATATCAACATTGGTAACATGATCCATTCTAGTGACACCGCCTGCCCACCTAAGCATCCTTGTCTCCATGACGCTTAGTCAACATTCCACCTCTTTTGTAGTGGGCCAACACTCGGTATCACAGAGTGCGACTGGGCGGATAACAGTGCGGTAGATCTTGGATTTAAGGTGGTCTTTCATCCGGCGGTCGCAGGTGACACCTGTCGTCGCACGCCATTTGTCGTCGCAAACCAAGATGCCTGCGTCCTTGCGTTGTCCTCGTCAATGATTCTTCCATTGTTAGATCCAAGATATTTCAATTTTGTTACACGCGGGAGATCTTCTCCATCAACGCTGATGGACCCAACTTCTTGGGGATCTAAAGTCAAACACTCCGTATTCGCCAAATTCAGCTAATTCCACATTTGTGTTTGGTGCTTGAGTTCAAGTTTGCTGTTTGCAGCTAACATGGCATCATCAGCATACAGAAGCGTCCATGGGATTGGTTTGTGCAGGTCTGATGTGACAGTATCCATTACAAGAATGAACATCCGAGGCGACAAGGCAGAGCCCTGGTGGACCCCTACCATGATGTTGAAATCATTGGTTACTGCTGCAGCAGCAACATAACTCGTCGGTTCTTTGTAGAGAAGCTGCACCCAGTTAACAAGATTCTGGAAGTCCGTGCTCTCGGAGCGCCAACCAGATTACATAATGAGGCACCCGATCGAAGACCTTCTCCAGGTCTAGAAAAGCGAGAATTGTGAGTTTTGCTATCTTGGGAATCCTTTTGTCGAGAATGCGTTCAAAGATCTTCATCGCGTGGCTTAGAAATCTGATTGGGCGATAGTTTGAACACTCAGCAGGGCTTCCTTTCCCTTGAAGATTGGGACAGTGATGCTCCGTTGCCAGTCTGATGGCATCCAACCTTCTCTGATGATCTGTTTAAAGAACTGCGTTAACCATCTTTCTGCATCCCATCGTTGAGAGCGCCAAAACTATGCTGGTATTTCATCAGGGCCGGTGGCTTTCCGCAGTTTCACCTCTTTCAGAACAGCCTCAACTTTGGTGATCTCGACTTCCTTTATTGATCCTTCAACAGGAGAGGTGGGTGAAATTGGAGGATGGGGAAAATCCTTGGTCGACATTTTGGACGACTAGCGTTCTCTCGCCTTCTCCCAGTCGACCAGCAGTTCACCTGTTTCGTTTTTGATGCCATAAAAGCGTTGGATGTTTTCGCCCTCACGAGTGTCAAGTTTTGCGTAGAGGTCTGGTAGTAGCTCTTCTTCCCATATTTTGATTATTAGGGAATGGACTTTTTGCGTTAGGCGCTGGCCGCCTAGTTTATACCCCTCCGCTGGTTTACTATCAATTCCCGGCACTTTGTTCCTTTTTAGACTATTTATGGTTTTTTTCGCTTCATCGAGATGAAGGTTCCGTTCTCTCGTCTTCGAGCCTTATCTGTTCCCTAGGTTTTCTAAGTCCTTCTGTTGCGTCTTCTGACACTGCCAAGAGACTTTTGAAATACTCCTTCCATATGTCCTTTATTTTGTGGAGATCACCCTCCATTTGGCCCTCATGGTTTTTGATCAGGCTAGTGCGTGGTTTAAAACCCTCTCTGATTTCGTGTAGGTGTATTTTCTTGTTTAATATATGGTTGGCCATGAAATTCTGGCATGTGCCAGAGTTTCAATTTTACTCCTTCCAAAAAAAGGACAAAAGGAGATAATAATAATGCCAACCATGGGGATGAGTGAACTGAGTAGCTCTGAGACATCCGGTCCCACGTCCGGAGAAAGGAGGAGGGTTGAGCATAGGGCTAGCAACCCGATCTTGTAAAAAAAGATACTGTTATGAAAACCAACGATTCACCTCGGAACAGGACGGACACAAGACGACGGCCATGGCTATGTAAGAATGATATGAGTATTGGAACCCCGAATGTACTAAGTTGGCATAGGCTATGAGCAGCGCAGAGGGCGATAGAACAGTTAGAGAAAATCGGGATGGATATCACGGCAATACAGGAGATCCGATGGACGGACCCAGGACACCAGAGGATTGGAAAATCTGCTGTATTTTATAGCGGAATTCGAAACCAGCACCACGAATTTGGAACTGGTTTTGTCGTGCGAGAGGAACTGATAGGATCTGTTATCGAGTTTAGACCTGTGAATGAACGGATCTGTCAAATCAGATTTGCAGGCAAGTGGTATAACTATTCGATGTTATCCATACACGCCCCAACTGAAGAAAAAGACGACCTAAGTAAGGAATCCTTCTATGATGAACTAGAAAGAGCTTTAGACGGAATGCCCAAACAAGACATGGTAATAATGTTGGGAGACTTCAACGCTAAAGTACGAAGGGAGGAGGCCAGTAATTGGCAAACATAACCTGCATGAATACTGTAACGATAACGGAACCCGACTAGTGGACATGACAGCATCCAATAACCTATTGATAAAACCAATGTTCGAACACAAGAATATCCGTAAGCAGTCCTGGATATCCAACGATTGAGTAACAAGGAACCAAATCGACCATATATTGGTAAATGCAAGGTATATCAGCAATGTAACCGACGTAAGAAGCCTTAGGCGCGTGGATGCTGATAGTGATCATTTTTTGGTTAGAGCTTTAAGGTGCGAGCAAGAATATCTAGCCAAAAGTACCAAAACACAGTCAAGCTGTGGAATACTGAAACATTTAAAGACGACAACAAAAAATAAGAATACCAGAGGAATCTAACAGCACAACTGGAGGCAACACCCAGACAAGAGGTGGTTGCGAAAATATGGACGAACATAGAGAAGTCAATAATCGCAAGTACACAAACGATAGTGGTGGAAAGAAAGGCTAAAGGAAGGAACTCATGGTACTACAAGGAGTGTGAAGAGAAGATAAGCGCAAGAAACATAGCTAGAATGGACAAGACCCAAATGAACACATTACGGATAAATACAGACAAACAAGAACAGCAGCACGTAGAACATTTAGAGTCAAAAAAGAGCGCACGAACAAAAAATGCTAGAAGCACTGGAAACAAGTCGAACAAATAACCAAACTAGGAAATTTTTTCAAGAAGTGAGGAACATTAAAGGAGGCTTCAGACGGAGGACTGACATATTTCTTAAAACAGATAACGAACGACTAGTGATAGATAATAACGAGGTGTTGGAGACGCGGAGAACCTACAACGACCAATTTCGGAACGCGCAGCAGGACCAAAGAAGAGGTACGGTCACATACTACACCGCAGATCCACTGGTCGAGGAGCCAACCCTTGAAGAGGTAACGAAGGCGATCATGAGAATAACGAATAACAAAGCGCCTGGTAAGGGCACAATTCCGGCAGAGTGTCTCAAATATGGAGGAGAAACTCTTATCAAATACTTCCACACCCTCATACTCTAGATTTGGAAGGAAGAGAAAATACCAAGTAGTTGGAAAGAGAGTGTCATCGTGCCACTACACCAAAATGGGCGACAAACTACAATGCTCCAACTATCGGGGAATATCATTGATAAATACGGGATATAAGGTCTGGTCCCTGGTACTACTCGAAAGACTAACTCCCTATGTTGAACACCAGCTAGGCGACTACCAATGTGGGTTCAGGAAAAGAAGTTCAGTAGACCAGATCTTCACAATACGTCAACTAATGGAGAAGTGCTGGGAGTACGATAAAGACATACATCAACTCTTCATCGACTTCAAACAAGCGTAGACAACGTCTTGAGGGTGGAGCTGTGGAATGCAATGATGGAACTGGGAATTCCAAGTAAACTTGTCAGCTCAACAAAGATCAGCATGGAAGGCTCCAAAAGTGCAGTACGGATCGGGGGAAAGTTGTTAAGCTTTTTTACGATAAATAATGGCCTGAAACAGGGAGACGCCATCTCCCCACTCCTCTTTAATATAGCTCTGGAGAACGTAGTGAGGGAGGCAAAAACGGAGCCACTGCTGTTTAGAAATCGGGGCCCGCGTCTTATATTGGCCTTTGCGGATGACATAGACATCATTGGAAACACAACCAGGAACATTAAAGAAGAGTTTCAAAAAATAGAATCTGCAGAGTTAAATATGGGCCTAAAAATAAACGTGAGTAAAACCAAGTACATGACCACATCAAGGACTAAACGTAGGGATAGGATAGGACAAAATGTGACTATGGACCAATACAACTTCGAAAGAGTCCAGGAATTTAAATATCTGGGTGCCACTATACGTCGGACAATGATATGACCAAAGAAATTAGCAACGGAATACAAAGTGCCAATCGATGTTGTTTTGCATTGCAGAGAAAAATTAAATAAAAAAATGTAGCTCGGACGACAAAAATAAGAATATACCACTCCATTATAAGACCCATTATGACTTACGCCTGCGAAACCTGGACAATGACAAAAAAGAACGAAAACAGACTGAGAGTTGCAGAGAGAAAAATACTACGGTGTATATACGGGCTTATAAGGGATGAAACTACACAACAGTGCCGCAGTAGGAAAAACAGGGAAATAGAAGAACTATATGACCAACCAGACATTGTAAGAATGATAAAAGTGGAACGACTGAGATGGGCCGGCCATGTAAAGAGACAGGAGGATGGACGAGTTAATAGATTGGTATGGGAACTGGCCCCGACCGGTAGAAGACCACTAGGAAGACCGCGACTACGGTGGAGAGACAACATAGCATTCCCTGGATATCATGCAAGCGGAGGAGCTAATGATGGACAAAGTCCAATGGAGGAGAGTTGTTGAGTCAGCTAAGACCCACCATGGGTTGTAAGAGCTACAGAGAGAGAGAGAGAGAGAGAGAGAGAGAGAGAGAGAGACTTGTATGCTTTCCTGGCTCCACTCTCTTTAATCTTCTCCTCCATTAGGCCCATGAGCTTGTTGTCATGTGCTCTCTTCTTATGCCTACATATCTTGTCCGCCACACCATTAGCTGCTTCAAAGTCTGTTCTCCTCTCCCTTGTTCTTCTTTCAATATAATTCCTATATTTCTTGTTTCTGTCTGCTATTGCTTCTTCACACTCTTTGTCGAACCGCTTTTCCCGCTTCTTCTTTTTGCTTGGGCCTAGGGCTATCCTCGCCGTTTCTGTGAGTTTATTCTGTTCCATTGGTTTTCTGCGCTTTCTTGCGGTTGTTTTTAGTGGCCAGTTTGTTTGTGATCTACTGTTCATATTGTAGTCTCACTTCTGGTGTTTTTAGTTTTTCGTAATCTGACGCCAACAACGCGCATACAAAGACAGCGCCTTTGTTTGCGCGTTGTTGGCGTTCTTAACTATTCTGCACCTAAACAGTATTTGAATTAGGTTATGATCTGACCCACAATATGCACCTCTTCTTGCTTTCACGTCCGTTATTTCTCAAATAGCTCCGTATTATTCGGTGAATATTATTCGTGAATATTATTCCGTATTATTTGGTGGCATACCCTTTCTTGCCAATTCCTCCAAGATGTTTTGCCAAGCAGCGGAGTTAAAGCATTTTTTACATCGAGGGTTACGAGTGCACATAACTTTTTGTTCGTTGTGTCCATTCTTGGCTTTTTTTGTTGCTTCGTCAACCTTGGCCTGTCGATTTGCCCTCACAAAACCCATATTGCTTCTCCGAAAGGTTTTCACCTGCCCCTAATTCTTGGTTTATTCTCTATAGCAGTAGTTGATCTAAGAGAGTTCCTGCAACGTCTAATAGACACAGGGGTCTATAGGAGAAAGGCTTCTCAGAAGACTAGATGACAAGACTAGACAGACAATTCAAGACAGATAAGACTAGACGGGCAATAACATAATTTATAGTGTTTTGTCTTATGTTTAGTTTTAAAATTTGCCAAAGAGAACAAGATCACAGTTGGATTGTCCAATGCTCGGTTTGATTTAGATGTAGAAGAAATTCTTGCTATTTTAATTTCTATCAAGGGTGCACACTTCATGGACATTGATCCAACTATTCGAGATCCCATCTTTAAGGTAAAACTTATTTTCATAAGCGTAATTTAAATATTTAAATATCACGAATCATTTTTGCGGACGAAATTCCCAAGCAGCTCTCAGCAGCAAGTAGTTTCGAAATCGAGGTAAACTAAAGAATTTTAAACATTTTTAAAGCAATCTAGCAAATTCCTTTGTCAGTCTAGCAAAATATTATATATAACGGCAGCCGCCTGTCGATAGATCTAGACTTGGCAGCCGCCAAGTCTAGATCTAGAATTTTTTAAAGAAATGGTCTGTTTGTGTCTAACCTTACAATGTTTAATTTCAGTTAAGTTTGCCACAAAATCTCGAAACTGAAGATATGTCTGACGGTTTGTGGCGGAACCAGAAGAAATGCCTCAATCAGCAGTTATATAACTTCGACAAAAGTCCTTTAAACTATACATCAATCCACGAAACCTACGAACGATGCACGAGAAACTCGACAGAGTTTCACGATCTCTTCGACAGCTCATTCAAAAATTATTTGCCTGGTAACTACAAAGCACAAATCGATGGAATTCTAAAAGTAAATCAAATACATTTTGTACAAATATTTACGATTATTAATAAATCTGGTTCTAGTTTTATCCACCATCAGCGCAAATTAACGAAATGATTTTAAATTTAAAATACAAGACGTTCCGAGTTGGCGAAATAAAAGAGATATATCCTATTTTCAATTGGACTAAATTATTTATCAATCTATTTGAGGAGGATTTAAATAATACAGAGTTAGTAGAAGTTTACTTTGATGAATATTTTTCACAATTATCTGGGGAATTGGCAAAGTAAGTTTTAATCATATTCTACTGTTTATAAGTTTATACTGTTTATTTCCATTTATCAGGTCTTTTCTTTCTGGTTCTGTCCCGTCTTGCCTATCTGATATTCCTTATCGTTCTTATAGTTATTTTGAAGACAATAATACCAATCGTATTTTTTCAGATCAAACAATAATATGAAAGAATTATTCTCACACATCCTGTTAAACGTTTTGAATTACAATTTTGCAATTCCAAGAAAAATAAAAGACGTTGAAACTCACTGCGTGAAAGCCACAGTTTCATCATTCAAGGACGTCGCTTCGTTTCTGTATTTAGTAAACAGCGGTTTGGAAGACTACGACCAAATGCGCGTCGTAACCGAGGTCTTCGAGATTTTCAAGAGCAGTCTTCGAGAAACCTTTAACAGCTCGAGGTATCGAAGTTATTTGGGTAGTTCCAGTTCGGATGTAATCGAGGAGATTCGCGTGGTTTTTGAGAGCAAGGGCGATGTCGAGGAGCTGAGACAAAAATATTCCGGGTTGAAGATCGGAGCAAGTTATATGAGGAACACTCTTGCTGTTGGAAGACTTCAAATGAGGAATTTGTTCAGAAGTTCAAGAACGATGTAAGTGAATCTAAAATCTAAACATATTACATATATCCGACTGATTTAGCTTTGTCGTTATTTTATATTTGTATATGCATAATCTCAAGAAAAATGTAGTCGTTGTAAGGTTGTCTAATCTCTGACTCATGGCCAGATTCCGATGAACTTAACCTAACGGGACGTTACAGGACGTGATGTGACGTAAAACTTAAACCGATTACGGCCGACGCGATGTACATATCAGAACCTAACGCAACGTAAAAGCCAAACTTCGCTGCGCGTTGCGTTAAGACAAGCTGATTCACATGAATCTTTTTGCCAATCAACAATCTCGATTCTTGCGCGCATGCAATCGAATTCAAGCGTGACATTGGTATTGTGTTTTCTGATTGGTGGTATTATGTTGTGATTTCTATTGTGCAATAGCTAGTAACTACAACAACAGAAAGAAAAGAAAATGTCGATGGACGTTTCACAAACATACCTTACCGATAAGTTTATATCAAACAGGCGGTTGCGGATTTTTTTTCGGCATTTCGGCCGCACCGGGTGAAGGGAGCGACGCAGGAAGCCGCGAGTAGTACCGAAATACGCGTAGAGACGAGCGGCATCGCCCCGTGCCGAAAGGTTTCGGATTCGGCCATTCGGTGAGGGGGTAATTGTCAAAAAACCGTGCAAAACAAAGAGTGGTATTTTCTGACGTCGGCAGCTAGACGGCGACGGCTCGGATCACGAACCCTTAAATGTAAGAGAGGCGCGGGCGTCCTTCCCGAATGGAACGCGCGCAGTGTCGAGTCGCTGCGCCCAGAAACGGTGAAACTGCAGCGGACAGACTGACCCCACCTTCCAGCGAAGATTTCACCGTTTGGACCGATACGTTTCGAACCGTAGCGGGCGACTCCGTGGTCGCAGCGACGCGGCACCGGTACAAAAATGCTCATCTCGGCGGGGCTCACGTGCCGGTGAACTTGGAATTTCAAAAACGCGACATCTCGGTGTCTCAAATGGACATTAAAATTTTTCTCCGTGCATATTAACAGTTATAAGTGGGCATCGCGACGCGATTCCGCGACGTCCAATTATGGGTGCCGAAAGCCAGAACACCTTTCTACAATCCACGGAAAAATCTAAAACATTCACCAGGGCGCTGAAAAAATATGGCCGTTTTACTGTCGCCACTTGTTTCTCGCAATACGGCGAGTTTGGGCGGGCGTCGAGACGGTCGAAAACGACGCAGCGCGATGCCGCTTGCAGTAAAAGATGAAACGTTCAATTCCCTGCGATAATCGCGCGAAACCGTTCCCGCAGAGTTCAAGTTGGCGATTCCGTGGGAGTTTTCCTGGACGTCCGTTTTTATATGAAACGTCGTTTTTATGGCGTCACGACGCTATCTTAGACGCAATTGAGATTAAACTGGCAAACAAACTAAAAGGTTCTATGGCCGATCGAACGGCACCGGTTCGGTTCCGATCCGTCAATTTGTTCGGACGCCCTAGGGATCCCCGCAAAACGCCTCTGGTTTTTCTCACAGATTCAAGTGATTGCAAAATCGGCAAAAAAAATATTTATTGGCTCTCCCACCAGGTGAACGGGACGTTGCAGGATGGCGAGCGAGGACTCTAAAAACGTGGCGCGGCGGCGGCGGCAAAAGTAAAATATCGTGATTTCAGTTTTCGGTCTGGTGCGTCCGAACCTGGGTGAGTCGAGTCGCGAAAACGGCACCGCTCGACGGGGATCTCGGTTCTACACCGGAAAAACGTACAAACCCGTTTTCCGCCGCCGCCGCCGCTTCCGTCTGGCCGTAAAAACCTCGATATTCGGGTAGATTTTAGACCCCCCGGAGGAGCGCAGCGGGACGGAGGACGAAACTCGGGGATGCCCCACATGCGGACGGACATTGACAGTTAAGTCGTCGAAGACGCGCGGTTAAAACATCGAAGATCTGCCGCCTGAGGCGGCATAAGAAAGCCAAACTTGAGCATTTTTATAACCCACGCGGTGCGGTTCCCCAGCTGAAATTCGCGAAACGCCACACGTCGGTCATCTCAGAATCGATCGAAATTGGCGATTCCGTCTTGACCTGGCGTTTCAGGCCGAACGCTTCACCAAACGGATTCCAAAATTTTGCATTAAACAAATTACTTTTACGGAGGTCGCGGCGAAGATGTCCGGGGAAAATGGAATTCACGCATGGATTCCGGTAGAAAACTTTGAGACGCGTCCTCAGACATCACTCTCGTCGCTGCGCGACTTTTTTCGGCGATGTTATTCACATTTTTCGGCGAATTCGGGGCCCCCGATTGAAAGCCCGCCTCAAATCGGCGGCCCCCTCAATCCTGCAAAGTCGGTACATCATATTCTTGTAGCCAAAGAACAGACGAACGGTCCCACGTACGGCGATTTTCGATGAGACTTGCGGATCGCGTCATTTAGGCGTCCAAAAATGACGAAATTTTTGCAAGAAAATGTTGTTATTGGCACTTGGTGCAAAAATTAAGCAAACATGTGTAAAAGTGAAGTGACGGTCGGACTTATGGCGACGTTGTTGCGGACACGTCGGTGCCGGTGGCAGGTCGGTGCGACGAAAACTGACCGAGTTATGGGTGAAAAGTGAAAAAGTTGTAAAACTCTGCGCAGCAGCCCCCGGAGACGGTAGAGAGTTGAAATTATTTTTAGAAAATAGTTGCATATAGTAGCTCGACGGACAGAGTATAGAGTTATTCATCCAAAAGTCAAAAACCTTTTCAAAATCTTCTGAACCATTTTCTGGAAATGCTTGCCTGCTCTTTGAGATTCTTGTAGTCCTTCTCTTATCCGAGCTTGGACACCATCAAAACTATTGTGTTTATCGGTGATCTGCAAATGATTGTTATACAATCAAAATACAAATAAATTATTGCAGCATTTTATTCTATACATGTTTATTGTTGTTTAGCTTTGGAAATTTTGTAAACTCCTTCGACAAGTACCCAACCAGTTTCTACGGAAAATACGATATTTGTAAGTGAATATCTGTACGTGAAAATGACACTCATACGTTCAATTTATTTTGCAGATGTTCCGAAACGATACCTTGAGACCTTGATAACATCTCAACCTGCCTACTTACTCTACCCAAAAGTCTATTTCTATTTGGCCAAGGCATTTGCGAAATTGTTCGATCCATTTGGCGTACGAGAATTTATAAGCTTCGACCAATTGGGCTCTTACTGCAGAACGTTCGCCAAAACGTATCTTGAAAACTCCACAGAATATTCACATGTAACAACAAGTGTTGATTAATCAAGCGTTTATACTATTTCTGTCATAACTTTAGATCAACCAAGATTTGTCGAAGAACGAACTTATCATTGAAAATGCCGCCACAAGATTGATAACTGACGCTTTCCATGTTGACTATCTCAATTACAATATCTTTTCCAACACTTCAATGGTGATGTTTGTGGCTTTAGCTCAAGGTAAAATTTAAACATTCAATATTTATAGCAAGATGCGATGATTGTACAAGAAGTTTAATCCTGTAAAGCCCTGACAAGACTAGATAGACTCTAGTCTTGTCTTGTCAGACAAGACTAGACAGACAAGACTAAACAGACAAGACTAGACAGACAAGACTAGAGAGGCAAGACTAGACAGACAAGACTAATTCCACAAATATCACAAGAACTACTTTCAATTTGCCCAAAATAATCGACGCACTTATATGCCCGACGGAATCGGCGGTGGCGCAAAACGGGTTTGTACGTTTTTCCGGTGTAGAATCGAGATCCCCGTCGAGCGGTGCCGGAAACTTGGCCGGACACGGCGAACTTTTCTCAAACCCAACTCGGACGGAACGCGGTTCGGAGGGAACTTGGAAATTTACACGCGCTCTTATGGGAAATGGGTTAGAGGTTGGCTGTTCCTCTCACAGCGTCTAATCGGCGGACGGGAGCTATGCGAAATTCTTAAGAAATATTAATAAAAGTCCGCTTTATCCGTTTCCGGTGAGAAACGGCCGCGACAAGTTAAGCAAATATCGATTTCATCCCCAAGAAACGTTTGTTTGTTTGGAAAAAATCAACTGTCATTACGTGTGACAGTACTTTTGGCAGCTGAGCGTCGGAGGTGGCTTACCCACTTCCGACGCTCAGCTGCCAAAAGTTTCTCCCAAATTTTTAAATTGCAAAAAAAACTTCAAAAAGTTGAACGTTTTGCGACATCTCGCGCATACGAAGAATCGGCAAAAAATAATCGTGATTTCGGTATATTTTGTTATTGGGGAAGAAGTTTCATAAAATTTGTCGAAAAGTCCCGAATCTACCGTTTTGTAGAGGTTTTTTGAAAAAATCGCCCCGTGCAGGCTACAGACCGCGCCACGGCCAAGATCGCACCCCAGATAGAAAAAAGACCGGGCTATACGGTGGAGGTGCCAGTTTTGTGCATAGTCCGCGTCTTGGAGGTTTGCGGGCGTGTTGAAAAAAACGGCGAAAAATCTCGACGTATTTGCTCCTTCATAAAGGATCTCACAGACCGGTGCGAACGTTTCGTTGCCGCGACCGCTGCGATATCGCGGCGGACCGATTGATACGGCGGCTTATCTACATGTTCAGACCAACAAGCGCCGAAAATCGCGCTTGTTGGTCTGAAGATGTAGATAATCCGCCGTATCAATTGGTCCGCCGCGATATCGCAGTGGTCGCGGCAACGAAACTTTCGCGCCGCTCTGTGAGATCCTTAACTCGGCGCAGCGGCGCCCGGCGGCGACGCCGGTTAGACTGCCGCAATGCCAAAAGTTGAATATAAAGAACTGCTTCGAAAAAATCGCGAGTCTCCGCGGCACGTTAAACGCAGACGGCGGCAAACTTGAAGGTGCCCTTTTACAGTGGACCCTGCACATTTATGGAGATATTTCCGGAATGGGGAGGGGGGGCAGGGCTACGGAGGTGTGGATCAGTTTTTTAGATTCCCGCATGCATCCTGCGCGATGAGAACTCAAATTCTCGCCAATAACCGTCGAACTCGCAAATTGCCGGCCAAAGAGGCGGTTGCGGATTTTTTTTCGACATTTCGGCAGCACTGGGTGAAGGGAGCGACGCAGGAAGCCGCGAGTGGTACCGAAATACGCGTATCGGCGGGCAGCATCGCCTCGTGCCGCAATCATCTTAAAAATCGTGCAAAAAAGCGTAGTTTCTACAGCTCGACGGGGATGGCTCGGATCGCGTACGTTTAAATAAAAAAGAGGCACAGGCGTCCTTCCCGAATCGAACGCGCGAAGTTTTGAGTCGCTGCTCCCAGAAACAGCGAAACTGCAGCGATCAGACTGACCGCACCTTCCGGCGAAGGAGGGCTGATACGTTTCGAACTGTGGCGGACGACTCCGTGGTCGCAGCGACGCGGCGCCGGTACCAAAATGCGCGTCTCAGCGGGGCCCACGTGCCGGTCAACTTGGAATTTCAAAAGCGCGACATCCTGGTGTCCCAAATAGATATTCAAGTTTTTCTCCGTGCAGATTAACAGTTATAAGTGGGCGTCGCGACGCGATTCCGCGACGTTCAATTATAGGTGCGGAAAGCCAAAACACCATTCTACAATCCACGGAAAAATCGAAAACATTCACCGGGGTGCTGCAAAAATATGGACGTTTCCTGTGTTACGGCGAGTTTCGGCGGGCGTCGCGGCGGCTGCAAACGACGCAGCGCGATGCCGCTTACAGTAAAAGATAAAACGTTTAATTCTCTGCGGGAATCGCGTAAAAAAACGTTCCCGCAGAGCTTAAGTTGGCGATTATGTGAGAGTTTTCATGGTCGTCCAAAAAACGTCGTTTTTATGGCGTCGCGACGACATCTTCAACGCAATCGGGATTAAATTCCCAACGATATTAGTATGAGCCACTCCAGTATCGCACATTTTGCATTCATTCAGGGTGGGCAACCCAGACGGTTAGTGAAAACCGCCCTAGTTGTCGTCTCCCCGACCAGGATTCGAACCAGGGTCTCCCGCATTGAAAGGTGGGTATGTTGTCAACTACACTACCGAGGAGGACAGACAGACAAGACTAGACAAGACAAGACAGACAAGATTAGATAGACACGCCTATACAGACTTCGAGTACTTAATCGGATTATATTATAATTTCTTTGTAACTAAACTGTTTGTATTTCAGAGTATTGCGAGAATTTGGATCCGTTGAGTTTCATGTTGAGGTTGCGCGAAAGTGAAAAATTACCTGGAGAGTTGCGAGTTAAGAATATTGTTGGGAATTCAAAGGACTTCGACGTAGCTTTTAACTGCGACGCAAAACTGGAGGGAAAGGAATATTTCCAATTTCCGCATTTCCTTTACGAACTGCAATAAACTGTTTCTATTGCATTAAATCAATCGAGTTGATGCCCTATTGAGTTTGTTTTAGAAGTTTTTGAGTTTTCTACTTTTGAGTTAGAACTAGTCGTTTTTTATTTAATTTTTTCATTAAAAAAATGTGGGACATTTTTTAAAACGCTGGGACAAAATTATTATAATCCACTAGTATAGATCAAAATAATTCCATGTTATTCAATGATTATAATCCTTGATAAGAAATATATTTATTAAAATTATTGGCTTTTAATTATTAAGCTTATTGACAATAATGGGACATTGACTGGACAACAATAATGGGACAAATGTAATGGGAACAATGAACAAATGGCGACATTTTTATTTAAAAAAAAGAATTGGAACGAATCTTGAGGGACAAATGTAATGGGAACAATGATGGGAAGGCCGCGACATTTTTATTTAAAAAAAAGAATTTGAACGAATCTTGAGGAACAACAATCTTGCTGTTCCGATGTTAACTATCAAGCTTTGTCTAATCTATGCTAATTAAAGAAACTTAAGGAACAGTGGTCTTGCCGTTCAAACCTGGTTTGCTGTGACTGTCTAATCTAGACTAATTACAGGAACCTTGAGGAACCGTAGTCTTGGGGTGCAAATCTGCTTCATTGTATTCGTCTCTCTTCTTCTCTTCTGAGTGGCGGATGTCACCAATAGTGGCGGATGTGACCTCGAGATTAAACGAAGTTGCGCCATGACACGGTCCGCTGCGCAAAGGCTAGACCATATGGAGAGACCGCCGAATCAAGAAAAATACCAAAATACGCCTTATGAACAGCTTGGTTTTTCCGATAGTTTTTTATGGAGCGGAAATATGGACCTTGCGGATGAAGGATCGGCGCAAAATCGACGCCCTAGAAATGTGGCGTTGGAGGCGCATGCTGGGAATCACCTGGACCGCTCACCGGACTAACGTGTCCATACTCAAGGAATTAAAAATTGACCAGCGTATCTCGTCGCTTGTTCAGTTGCGAATCCTCAGATTCTTTGGACAGAATAATCGATTCTTGACAGAGTGGTCGTGGTCATGGAGAGTCGTCTGCTTTTTTCACTGCTGCCTTCGCCAAGCTTCTCCATAGATTCCTGTTGATTTGATGGTGTCTGTCCATCGAGTTGGTGATGGGCTACGAGGTCTGCTACCTTCCACTCTGCTCTGAATCACCAGCCGTTCCATTGAGTCACTTTTGCGGGTAACGTGTCCAAAGATTCAGAGGATTCGCAACTGTACAAGCGACGAGATACGCTGGTCAATTTTTAATTCCTTGAGTATGGACACGATAGTCCGGTGAGCGGTCCAGGTGATTCCCAGCATGCGCCTCCAACGCCACATTTCTAGGGCGTCGATCTTGCGCCGATACTTCATCCGCAAGGTCCATGTTTCCGCTCCATAAAAAACAATCGGAAAAACCAGGCTGTTCATAAGGCGTATTTTGGTATTTTTCTTGATTCGGCGGTCTCTCCATATCGTCTAGCCTTTGCGCAGCGGACCGTGTCATGGCGCAACGTCGTTTAATCTCAAGGTCACATCCGCCACTATCGGTGATAGTGGAGCCCAAGTATATGTAGCTGCCGACTACCTCACAGTTGGCAATATGTTCGTCTAATGTGGGTTAATTACAAAACCTTGAGGAACTTCCTCTTCATCCTTGCCTGTCCATCTTTCGGCAGTAATATATCCAGATATATCCAGACTAATATCACCAGATCAAGCGGGAATCTGCGTTTCAATCTATGACTTCTATGTATAGTGAGAAGTTAGCTTGCGAGTGCGTTCAGGTGCACTTTGAGTCTATCAGAGTATGTGCTGGATGGAATGTTCTTTAAACACTTCTTCCACTGGTTTAATGTTGAGGTCGTGGCTAATGATACTATTTGTTACTAACTATGGTGCATTTACTATAATTCTTAAGGTTTTTGATTGAAATCTTTCTAGTATCTAGATCAGAGGTTCTCAAACTTTTTTGACCGCGGCACCCTAATCGAGCTAAAAAAATCTCACGGCACCTTTGTCGGGTTACAAAAATTTCGCGGCACAGCTACCATAAAAACGGTTTGAATGAAATTGTTTGAAAGATTTTTTTATTATTTCCTTTAAGTTTATTGGAAGTTTAGTTAATTTCACCCTTAAATCACTTGATACAGAGAATTTGCTCCAATACCTGTTTATTTGTACAATTTGTTAGCAAGTTCGCTCATTCTCTGTGATTTCCCTGTCGAATAGAAACTTCCCGCACTTGCATTGCGCGCATATCATCCGTCTGTATCTAGATAACAACCTTCCAAACTCGTAGATGGACTTCTCCTGCTCTCCGATAAAGTCTGTCACCACGAAGTCCATCAAATGCAAATCTTGACTCTCCTCTGCAACAGAGTGCAGCTTTAATTTCTCCTTGATAAGCTTCTTCATCTCGAGACTGACGTTCAAGGCCTTCTTCAGTTTGTGCGCGTGGCCCAGCTCCTGCTGGTGTATGGCGCAGAAGAAGCCCTCGCAGGCCCTATTGTTCAGCGTTCAGCTCCGCAACGATCTGCACGTTCACCGCGTTCTCGCACGCCTCCGAATACATGTGCCTGAAAACGACGACTTCCTGTTGGAAGACGGTCTAGATGATCCAAGCTTATGTCCTATTGACCGCGTAATCACTTCTAATTTGTCCGTTGGGATTCGACTAGGTTTAGGCTTATCTCCCAAAAACAATCTAATTCCTTCAGATTTAGTTTTTGCTTTATCCGCGAAAAAACACGTATGTTCTTCAAAATTATCCGTTAGGGTTTGCCTAGGTTTAGGCTTATCCTACAAAAACAGTCTAATCCCTTCAAATTTATCCGTTAGGGTTTGCCTAGATTTGGGCTTATCATCAAAAAACCAGAAAATCTCTTTAAATTCATCCGTTCCTGTTTGCCTAGGTTCAGGCTTGTCACACAAAGACAATCTAATCTCTTGAAATTTCTGCCCAGTTTTAAGTTTAGCCTATAAAAACCTCATAAAACCTTAAAATTTATCCGTTGGGGTTTGCCTAGATTCAGGATTATCCTCCAAAAACAATCTAATCCCTTCAAATTTATTCGTTAGAGTTTGCCTAGTTTTGTGCTTATCTTCCAAAAATCATAAATTCTCTTCATATTCATTAATTCATGTTTGCTTAGGTTCAGGCTTGTCACACAAAGACAATCTAATCCTTTCAAATGTCTGCTTAGTTTTAGGCATATCCTCTTAAAACCGCCTAATACCCTCAAATTTATCCGTTGGGGTTTGCCTAGCTTTAGCATCATCCTCTAAAATCAATCTAATCCCTTTAAGGTTATCCGTTAGGGTTTGCCTAGGTTTAGGCTTATCCTCCAAAAACAGTCTAATAGCTTCAAATTTACCGGCGAGGGTTTGTCTAGCTAGTTTAAGCTCATCTCCCAACGCCCTAAACAATTTAAATGCTCCCATTGACATTATCCTAGCTTGCCCAGCCTTACCCCTGAATCGATTACCCAGCCAATTTGTAGTCCTAGACTGTAGATTGTAGATATGGTGGTGACGACTTGTACTGCGACCTTTATAGATCTATTGTACACCACCCTCTTCCTCCAAGTGTTGGTGTACTTACCCATTCAGAGCGCCTCCTCTAATCCTGATTCATTTAGCAATTTCAGGATCTGGGTGGGATTCAAGACCTACAGCTCCTCTGTGTTCAAGCAGTGAGTCCCAAGGTACATCTGTTTCTTGCGGAGTAATGCTCCGCAGTCTTATGTCTTCTGATCATACATCTCAGAACAGATGTATGGGGGTTTCCTCTGATAAGCCACATAACCTGCATACGTCATCCTCCTTTAGGCCTAGGGCCTTGAGGCGTTTCCTAAGTCTGCAGTGTCCCGTCAGGACTCCTGTCAGAATTCTTAGTTTCAGGCAAGCTTTTGTTCTCTTCTGGTTAAAAGATCCCAGATCCCACTTTGGATTGCCTTAGCCCTGGAAGTTCTTTCCAGTTTTTCATCCATTTTCCTCTTGTTTCTTTATCTAAACTTTTGTGGATGGTGTTCACACTCATGCCGCAAAAGGGTTCCGGACCTATAAAGGGGCGACTAGATCCCTTGTTTGCTAGGTGATCGGCTTCTTCGTGTCCTGGTACCCAGTATAGCGTTACTTTATTATCCCTGCCAAGCTTGTTTAGCTTCCCCACACAGTCCTATACAAGTTTGGATCTGATGTTGTATGAGCTAATTGCCTTAATGACTGCTTGGCTGTCTGACAGGATAGCAATTCGTTTTTTGCGATAATTCCTGTCGAGGTTAAACTGTGCACATCTTTCGATTGCGTGTACCTCTGCTTGGAAGATACTTGAGGATGTTCCCATGGATTCGAAGTACCTGGTACGAGGTCCAAACACTCCTGCACCAGTACCTTCCTTTGTCTTCGAACCATCTGTATACCACTTGATGGCATTTTGCTCTATGTGGTATGCTGAGGATTCGTCGCTCCAATCGGCTTTACTACTGCACATTGCTGTGTAGTTTTTCTCGAAGTGGTATTTGCATACCATTTCGTCTTTTGGTACTTCCAGCCAGGGGATCTTGGCAGCGAGGCCGTTTCGGTCTCTGCTCCCGATTATTTTACCTCTGCCCATTCCTTCCTTGCTGGACCTTATGATCGCCGTAATTTGTAGTCCTAAGTTAGGCCTTGCATGTGCAATTTAGGGTGTTCCGTCAGTATTTGCCTAGTTTCTTCCACTAGTATCTGCATAGATTACTCCACTAGTATTTGCCTAGAATCTATTACTAGTTTCAGCCTAAACTCTACCACTAGTTTTTGTCGGGGTCGTTCCACTAATATTTTCCTAGACTCGTCCACTAATATTTGTCTAGGCTGTTCCAATAGTTTTTGTCTAGGCTGTTCTACTAGTCTATGTCTCAGCTGCTCCACTAATAGTTGCCTAGACTCTTCCACTAGTTTTCGTCTAGGCTGTTCCAATACTTTCTGTCTAAGCTGTTCGACTAGGCAAATAAACTCTTCCACTAGTATTTGCCTAGGCTGTTCCACTAGTTTTTAATTAACTAGTTTTTGTCTAGACTCTGCCACTAATATTTGCCTAAACTCTTCCAATAGCTTATGTCTAGGCTGTTCCATTAGTTTCGGTGTACGCTGTTCCACTAAGATCTGATTAGTTGATGATCGTGTATGTGTGGCGAGTTGTCTGGGCGGTTTAAGCTTCTGTTCGACGATGTGCCTGAAAATTCGAAAAATTCCGGAAACTAATTCAAATTTAACTTAATTTTCCAAAATTTACAAATTTTCGTTTTGACGTTGACATTCCGTTCGCGAATATATGCGCGAAATTTATGCGAATGTAAGCGTTTAATGTTTTTAATGTAAGCGTATGTTGAGAATGCAACATTGAAAGAAGTGGCAGTTTCATTTAGTTTTTCAAAGATGTCCCAATTTAAGCAGCCAATCGACATCAATGAAATTTTGAATAAAATGCTCTTCCGTAAATGTAACTACTAGTGCATCTCTTAGTTCAAATCCTCCTCCTTCTATAGCTCTACAGCCCAAAGTTGGGCCTTGGCCTCCCTCAATTTATTCCTCCAGGCGCTTCTGTCCATTGCTACCGTCTTCCAGTCTCTAATCCTTTGCAACCCTCTGGCATCTTCTTCTACCGCGTCCCATTACCATTTTTCCTTGGAGGGCCCGTTTTGACAGTCCTTCCTCATCCATTGTTGTGATATGGACTGCCCATTGTGACCACTGTGTCTTTGCATATGCGGATACTGGCGGGTATCCGCAGCCAAACAATGTGAGGTAGCTAGGATCATGTTTCCTTATTGTTCATCGGATTATCTTTTGATCGTGAGTTGCGTTTTCGCTAACTGAGGCAGACGAACTTGAATGATTTAGATGCGCAGGTGTCTGCTTGGATATTTAGTTTCCTCCGACGATGCTGGTTGTAATTGAATCAGTACAGTGAGTTCATCACCTTATCCTTTTCGAAGACTCAGATTTTAGCCAATTGTCCATAAATCTGCATTAAAAGTAGGAACTCAAATTCGTTTACCTTCTCATGTAATTTTCTTTTAATTTTTTTTTACTTTTCTTGATTATTGCTGCGGCACCCCAGACATACGCTCGCGGCACCCTAGGGTGCCGCGGCACCCAGTTTGATAGCCACTGATCTAGATATTTTAGTTGCACACTGTACCCTATAGCTGACAACCATAGTCCATAGACCACCATGAGTCCAATGACAGTTTTGATTTTGCACCGAGCAGCCAATACATTCTCTTTAGTTTAAGATTAAGTTTTTGTCCATATGTGCTTTCGCCATGTGAGTTTTTTATCTATGTGCATGCCTAAATATTTCGCAAAGTCTGATCTGCTGGGTATCAGCTGGCCATTAAATATTACTGGTGGACAGGTTTCTTTCTGAGGGAAAAAGTAGTGGACCAATTTTAACTCACTTGGATTTTCTACCTTTGTGGCCAGTTTTCTAAGGCATTGACTCGAGGTACAGTACGACTCGAGGAACACAAGACCAGCGATATACCTATTAAACGGAAGTACTTCAGGGCTGTGTACTATCACCATTGTTGTTCAATATCTACTCGGAACAAATATTCTTGGAAAACTCTACAGATGAAATCAAGATTAATGGTGAACTATTGAACAACATGATGCAGTTGGATTCGTTTTGATGCCAAAACTGGATCTGAATGGGATGCCTTTATCGCTGTGTCATCTGCGTATATTGATGTTAAAGTCAGAGGCGTATTTAACGTAGGTGCAATCGGTGCGTAGCACCGACGGGCCCCAATGCGGGCGGGCCCATGTGACAATACACTTGGTTTACAATACACAGGGTCAGAAAATGATTGCTTGTTTTTCTCACACCTACACCATCGTTGAATTCTACACCTAGCGCTGAGTTCGAGACTTTAGCGTCTTTAGAATCTTTAGATAAGTTTACTACAAAAACAGAAAACACTGAAATTAGTGTGGGAGGAACCAATAATACGGAGAAAGCCGAAGAGGAAACTTTTAAAACGAAATTTCCCTCGGAAAATGAAGAAGATGAAGTATTTTCACAAGGTGGTCTGCAAGAGCAAAGGCAACAAGTGCTTTATTGCAAAATTTTAAATTAGTTATTTTTCAGTCAATCAGTTTTCTAAAAACAATTGTAGAGATAAGGCACGACCACGATCAAGTGACTGCGGCTTCAGGACTTTTAAATAGTTTCACATTTGATGATTAATATTTGATGATTAATTTCACAATTCATAATTTTTTTGATTCATTCATTCATTTCGTTACATCAAAAATATTGCATAAAAAAGACATTGATTTATTTCAAGTCGTTTTGTGCATGAAAAAATCTAAAGATAAACTTGCATCACTAAGAAAAATTTCACGATGAAGGCACCAGAAACGATCCTGTAATCGATTTTAAAACTAATGTAATAGATGCAATTGTAAACGAAATGTCTGACAGGATGAAGGGTCTGGAAGTTGTTACATAATTATTTCAGGTTTTCTATATCCAATTTCATGAAAAACAGTGCAACATCAGATTTGGAAAAAAGTTGTGCATTATTAAGTGATACATTTAAATTTATTTCCCCTATTTTCATAGATGAAATGATACAATTTCAGGACATATATTTTTCAAGTCATAACCCTTGTGGTGATAGAGGTGTTATCTATAAGTGGGGAAAGATGTCATGCTCTGGCGCCTCCTCACTCCTCGAACCCCACCACCATCACCAAGCTTTCATCCCCCATCAGTTTTTAAACGACTTTGATTACTTTTTACTCTAGGTCAAACTTTTAACTCCGTCCACTTTCATCCACTTCCCATCCACTCCATCCACTTTCCATCCACTCCATCCACTTTCCATCTACTTCATCCACTTTCCATCCACTCCATCCATTACATCCACTCCATCCACTTTCCATGCACTCCATCCACTTTCCATTCACTTTCCATCCACATTACATCCACTTTCCATCCACTTTACATCCACTCCACCCACTTTCCATCCACTTTCCATCCAATCCATCCACTTTTCATCCACTCCATCCACTTTCCATACACAAAAGCTGTTCAGAAACTGTTTAAAGCTGATTAAAGCTGAAAAAGCCTGATTAAAGCTAATTAAAAGCTGTTTAAAGCTGATTAAAAGCTGATTAAAAGCTGGCAAAGCTGATTAAATCTGCTTTAAAGTTTAAATTTAATCAGCTTTAATCAGCTTTAAACTGCTTTTAATTAGCTTTAATCAGGCTTTTTCAGTTTTAATCAGCCTTAAACAGCTTTTAATAAGCTTCTAAACAGCTTTTGTGTATGAAAAGTGGATGGAGTGGATGAAAAGTGGATGAAGTGGATGGAAATTGGATGGAAAATTGATGGAGTGGATGTAAAGTGGATGAAAAGTGGATGGAAAGTGGATGGAGTGGATGGAAAGTGGATGGAAAGTGAATGTAAAGGGAATGGAAAGTGAATGGAAAGTGGATGGAGTGCATGGAAAGTGGATGGAGTGGATGTAATGGATGGAGTGGATGGAAAGTGGATGAAGTAGATGGAAAGTGGATGGAGTGGATGAAAAGTGGATGGAGTGGATGGAGTGGATGGGAAGTGGATGGAAAGTGGATGGAGTGGACTTTGATTACTCTTTACTCTAGGTCAAACTTTTAACTCCATCCACTTTCCATCCACTTCCCATACACTCCATCCACTTTCCATCCACTCCATCCACTTTCCATCTACTTCATCCACTTTCCATCCACTCCATCCATTACATCCACTCCATCCACTTTCCATGCACTCCATCCACTTTCCATTCACTTTCCATTCACTTTCCATTCACTTTCCATCCACTTTCCATCCACTCCATCCACTTTCCATCCACTTTCCATCCACTTTACATCCACTCCATCCACTTTCCATCCAATTTCCATCCACTCCCTCCACTTTTCATCCACTCCATCCACTTTCCATACACAAAAGCTGTTTAGAAGCTTATTAAAAGCTGTTTAAGGCTGATTAAAGCTGAAAAAGCCTGATTAAAGCTAATTAAAAGCTGTTTAAAGCTGATTAAAAGCTGATTTAAGCTGATTAAATTTAAACTTTAAAGCAGATTTAATCAGCTTTACCAGCTTTTAATAAGCTTTTAATCAGCTTTCAACAGCTTTTAATTAGCTTTAATCAGGCTTTTTCAGCTTTAATCAGCTTTAAACAGCTTTTGTGTATGGAAAGTGGATGGAGTGGATGAAAAGTGGATGGAGTGGATGGAAAGTGGATGGAAAGTGGATGGAGTGGATGGAAAGTGGATGTAATGTGGATGGAAAGTGGATGGAAAGTGGATGGAGTGCATGGAAAGTAGATGGAGTGGATTTAAAGTGGATGTAAAGTGGATGTAAAGTGGATGGAAAGTGGATGGAAAGTGGATGGAAAGTGGATGGAAAGTGGATGGAGTGCATAGAAAGTGGATGGAGTGGATGGAAAATGGATAGAGTGGATGAAGTGGATGGAAAGTGGATGGAATGGATGGAAAGTGGATGGGAAGTGGATGGAGTGGATGGAAAGTGGATGGAAAGTGGACGGAGTTAAGAGATTGACCTCGTTTTGATGAGTCATTGAACCCATACAAGTATGGAATCGTGCGTGAACGTAGATTTCATATACAACTTCAAGAATCATAAGATTCCATGTGAAGGGTTGTGCGGATTCTCGAACAAAGGCTGCGCAATTTACTAAAAAAGCTATCTACATCAATCCCGTGAACCATCAATTCTATAGCTGACCACACTGTTCTTAAACTGACTGGGGGTGGGTCGAGGAGTGTGGAGGCGCCAGAACATGACATCTTTCCCTACTTCTAGAATATTTAGTTGAACAGAAAATGTATGATATTTTCCCCAATGTTGAATTAGTTTTTCGATTATTTGTAACGCTGCCCATAGGTATAGCAAGCGATGCGAGATCTTTTAGTGTATTGCGTAGACTAAAAACACTAACCTAAAGAGCACAATGAAAGTTAGAACTTCTGATTTGGCATTACTTTCAATAGAAAGAGATACTCTCAATAATTTAAATTTAGTCCAACAGAACTCTTGGTGATAGTTCTTCTATGTACGTTTCTCTTCTCTGAGAGCGGACCCCGCCAAAAACTTGCACCGAGCCGCTGAATAGCTTAAAAACGCGTCTGGTTAAAGTGTGTGCTGTAGTCAGCAGATCTGAGGTGTATAGACACTGGGCCAAGTACACTTGCCTGTGGCACACCGGTTTGAATTATTTTTAGATCGCTTATCTCGTCCTTGTATTTGACTGCAAAATATCGATCGCTTAAGTATGATTGAAGTATTTCATACAAGTGATGTAGAAGTTGATGCCTGATCTTGTATAACAGTCCAGTAGACCATACCTTGACAAACGCTCGTGCAAGATCTAGAAATTTTTCTTTCTAAAAACTTTGAAGAATATTTTGCTCAGCGGTTATTCTTCGCTTCAAACACCTCATAAATCTTTATAACGATTCTTTGGATTTGCTCTACGGTTCCATATGGACAACAATAACGGGACAACAATAATGAGACAACAATAATGGGACAAAAATAGTCGGACAACAATAATGGGACAACTGTAATGGGAACAAACTGGGCAGTTTTTTACCATTGTGTTTAAGATTTATGTGTGTTATGTGTGTTTAAGATTTATTTCTTGCAGAAATCTTAAAACGTATGAAAAACATGGAAACAAAAACTCGAAGCTTAACTTCTTGAGCAAAGGCCAATGCTTGAAGAGCGACAAATGCCTATAAAATGAGCCGTATGCGGACACCCGGTCTAGTCCAATATGTTGAACTACATTATATCTACGTTTATACGTATAATCTGCACTAAGTATAATACGTATAATCTTCAACTGACATAGCAACTTCTCGTTTAAAAAATTACGTGTTTTTAAGATAGAATTGGTGAAACCATCCTACGTTATAGATAATCATACAAACTTAAAACAAACAGAACACAGCCTGAATAAATAAATATATTCAACCTTTCCGGAGCTCTATAACAATTACTGAGTCTTTTTAGGACTACCAAAACAAATCGCATGTGAATACTCATCTGATAATCTCATGTGATAATGATAATCTCATGTGATAACTTCACAAATTTCACATGAGATTTATTTTGGTAGTTTTGGTAGTTTTGGTACTAAATGTCCTAAAAACATTCAGTAATTGTTATAGAGCTCCGGAAAGGCTGAATATATTTATATATTCAGTCTGTGTTCCGTTTGTATTAAATTTACATGTTTTTAAAACACCAATTACATGCTTGAGATTGGTTTAAGGAAAAAAATATTTAATGAATAATATTATGTGCTAGGTATATGTGTGTTATATAATTTGCGGAGTATAAATGAAAGGGATGTAAGAAGTTGGGAGAGTTAGTAAACCACAATCAGTGTTTATAACTTCATAAAACACGAGGATGCGGATTGATTGAGCGAGTCTGATTGAAGGTGAACTGAATCCATTGACGGAGGGGTTGTACACGAGGGTGGCAGCGATCGGCGGGTAACTGAGAGCGCACGCTGCATAGCAGATCACCCGCCGCCGGCATCATTACACTCTCGGTAATTGAAAATCAATTCCCGTTACTTTACGACACCGTTACTGTCAGCTACTTGAACTTTTCCAACTGCCGACGCGTTCCGCTTCCTTTCCGCGAATCTTAAACGGCTCCAATAAACATTCCGGACAATAAAAATAAAACAGCGGCACGGAAAGTTCCTCCTCGACTAATTCGTAAATAATCTAATCCAGTGCTTCCCGAAGTATATCTACCAAAATTGAGTCAAACTTTTTTACGCTACTTGGGGAGTAACTCAGACCTTTTTTTAATCGGAAATGACGTTGACTGACGGAAATAAGGTTAGGTTAAGTAATATCTACATATATATATATATATATATATATATATATATATATCCCTTGTTCACTCGTTTCACTCGTTAATATATCATGTTTTTAGATGGTTGAATTTTTTTTTTTTTTAAGATTTTCTAACTTATTGTAAACTAAATTGCATAATAATTTCTATAGTCACAATCTGTGTAAAATTCTGCGTGTTTTGATATACAATGTGCAAAAATCGGAGAGGTATCAAAAATCGCGATTTTTTCGAAGCCCTTCGAATTCGCGAAATTTGATATTTCATGGATACTAACATATGATACACCAAAAGACGCGAAATTTTGTATAGAATAAACAACTAATAATCTTTTTCTATTTTGGTGAAACGAAAGCCTGCAATTAGCGATTTTAAAGTTGCGCAAAATAGCGTACTTTCAGATTTTTTCCCCAAACTTTATCCAAAATAATCTAAATTGACTGTATCTTTTCCTACGTCTTTCTAAATTAAATGCAGATTACAACTATGTATGATACTTGTAGTTACAAAGAGAATAAACCTCTCAAATTGTTTATAAAACCATTCGATAAATTTTTGAGTTTTTTGACTCTAAACTTTGACTTCAATTTTCTCGGGCTCGCGGACCGGATCGCCCTTCAACTTGATTTTATCCGGACCGTAACAGTTTTTAAAACTTTTTATACCTGCCCGAGTATATAGCCTTCGTCTTCAAGGTTTGCGTAGGTTATGCAATTGAGCTTTGATATATGCAACGACTCCCACTTATTATTACCATCACAAACATGAGACATTAGAAGATTCATCGCAGTTTTCAACACTACCAACTATTGCTCATCTCACTATTGCTCATCTACTTCCTTATCTAGATTTTAACTTTCACACATAACGTAAGAAATATCAACAAAAGGCACTTGGTATCGACTTTAATAGTAGGACATTTTTATGGAGTCATCAAACCATTTACATTTCTATTTTGTCTATTTGCATTTTAAATTGTAATTATAAACTATTACTCTAACGTCGGCTATCAACTGACAGATCTGCAAGAGAGCACTATTTTTTTTTTCGTGGTCTGTTAGAAAAGTATCCGACCTTATTTTTTATTTTGAAAACCTGATGGATTTGAGTCAAGCGCGCTCGCATGAGCCTTCGTGCGCATGCGTGAATTTTTCCCGCCTGTAGATAGCGTTAGTTGCTGTCGAGCAGTGTTCGAGTGACGTAGTGTGTAGTGCTCTTGTCGGTTTTTTAATGCAAGTAAAATGACGCAACGACAGGAGCAGCGCTACTGCATCAAATTTTGCCAGAAAATGAGCGACAATCAGGTGGAAACCTTTCGGAAGATTCAGACGGCTTTGGGTGACAATGCTATGGGCATCACACAGATTAAGGAGTGGTACAACCGGTTTAAATAAGGTCGCACATCGGTGGAAAGCGAGCGACGCTCTGGTCGGCCATCAACATGCCGAAATGGCCATGTCATTACCAAAGTGAACGCTGTGGTGATGCGGGACCGTCGTGTGACTATCTGAGAAATTGCGACTGGAGTTGTGGTCATCAGGACTCAGCACATCAGGAGTCATGGCGACTCCATCACGACAATGCTCCAGCACATTCTTCGCACATGGTTCACAATTTTTTGGCGAAAAACCAGACTCCTTTGGTTCGACAGGCTCCTGATATGACCCCCTGCGACTTCTGGCTATTCCCCAAAGTCAAAAGGTCATTGAAAGGAACGCGATTTCAGACAAGAGAAAACATAATGTCTGCAACGACAGCCGAGCTAAAGTCGATTCCGAGAGAGGCTTTTTCGGAATGCTTCCAACAATGGCGGCACCGCTGGGAGAAGTGTGTGGAGTCCCACGGAGACTACTTTGATGATGATTAGGTTTCCGACGCTGCAGGTATGCCAGTTCTTTTTACCGGCTAAAGGTCGGATACTTTTCTAACAGACCACGTATACCATTCCTTCATTTTTACGGAAGAATTTAAATATCAATTTTCACATCTCTAACATCTCCAGTTTTTTATATATCTCTCGCTCTCTTCACTGGCGTTACAGCCTTGGTTGGGCCCTGGTCTCCCTCAGCTTCATAATGCACTCTTGCTTATTCATCGCTTCTCTTCTCCACTCTCTAGTGTTTAGCAGATTTCCGTCATCCTCTTTCAATATAGAGTTCCTTGTTCGTATGCCGGTGTCTTTTTAAGTTATGATCAGTCCGATTCCGAGGCTTCACTGCGGGCTTCGCAGTATGAGGTTGTATTGCGGAGGCAGGTTACTAGTCTACCGCAAAACCCTCCTCCTCTATCCGGGCTTGGGACGAGCAAGGGTAGGTCCAGGCTACTCAGTTCACTCGGGTCTCTCCAGGCGGTGTTTTTAAGATATGTGTCCTACATTCTCAGTCCCCTTTTTTTCTTTATTTCATTTTTCTTTTTTCTCAAAATCTGTATGGAATGCGTTGGGACTGCCTTGCGACCCCCCAGCATGACGACCGATTATATCCACCCTCAAAATGCAATCCCAGACACCTCGCCAATACTACGACTACAACAATATCTACGACAGATTTGAACAAACAGCTGACAGAGAAAAACAAACAAGCGAACCTAAGGGCAAACAACTCGCATGACCCGAAACCAGACCGTCTAACGATTAAGCCTCACGGACTTATATATCACTTGAGAATGCCGAATGTGTTCGCCGAAATGTCGAGAATCCGGGTCCTTTCAGAACCAACCCTCAACATAATACCAACGCGGAATCTCGGAGAACTCAAATCAACTCATATTGACATTTGTTCACATTTGTAACATTTTCACATTTGTTCTAACTCAGGGGTCGGCAACCAGTTTTATGTAAAGAGTCGTTCCGATACCTTAAGTGCATATCCATCTGTAGACGCGTTTAGAGATTAATTTCTCAACAGTACAGCTTTGCTTTCATGAACAACAATTTGTAAACCACTTACTGGAAACCCATGTGGATGATAAGGTTATATTTCAAGCAAGTGGTTTAAAAATTGTTGTTTATAAAAGCAAAGCTGTACTGATGACAGATAAATCTGGAAACGCGTCTACAGATGGCTATCTACTTAAATTTTTTAAAACTTAAGTTTTTCTGATTTTTGTTGAGTGCTACGAAGGTGCACTGAAAGCTATAAGATAACAGGCCAATTTCAAGAGATTTGTTTTTGGCAGTCCTAAAAGACTCATTAGTATTATAGAGCTCCGGAAAGGTTGAATATATTTATATATTCAGGCTGTGTTTCGACTTTATTAAGTTTATATGATTATCTATAATGTAGTATGGTTTTAACAATTCTAAACAGACAATCTGGTTATTTACGTTCAAATTTCAAATCATAAAATTCCAATAAAATGCTACCATTGCAATACAACTATACACAAGGCAGCCAATTGCCGAAAACGCCTAGTAGGAAACAAGGACAAGGCAAGGAGAAACGATTCGCACGTAGCATATGAAGACCAGATAGCTTTCCATACGGCGTTCGGGCAAAACGGAAAATGGTGTTTCGATAGCGGAGCCACGTCGCATATGTGCAAGTCGACAGAAGAATTCGACATCCTAAACAAGACGAATAGTCCGCTTAACTTGGCAAATGGTGAATCAACGAAGATCGAATGTATAGGAGAAGTCAGCCTGACAGTACAACACGGAAAGATTGAACGGAAACACGAAAAGATTGAACGGAAACACGGTAAGATTGCGCGAAGCTATCAAAAGTATTTTATGTACCAGACCTTCGGACAAAAATAACTGATAATGGCTATGAAGTTATCTTCAAAAAGGACTCTGCGAAAATTAGGAGACATAACGCTCATTGCTGATAGAATCAACGACTTATACTAGCAGATCAAAATTACAGGAAATAGCACGAGATAAGAAGGTACCCGTTGTGAGATTCAACCCAATAAATAACATCACTGAAATAGCCCAAGTAGATGAACATAAGCCAAACGAATCCGAAAATGAGTCTGGGTTAAATGAAACAATACAAATTGATTTCAACCAACGATGAAATGCAAGCCAGAGAAAGGGAAAGACCCATGAAAGAGTACAACTGCAAACGAGAGGTCAAGCAATACCAAGAAGACACAAACGAATTGGAAGATCAAGAAACCGCTGAGTAGAAGGGTCTGATTGGAATGCAGGATCCCTTAAATGTAACAGAAGCCGAATGCATGGCGATGGCGGATGCGACCAAGGAAGTCATTTACCCACGAGGATACCTGAGGGAAGTCGGTGCCATGGAAGTGGTGGCAACTGTTATCTGCACGATAATCGAAGTGCCCAATGTCTCGTGAAAAACCCTGTGTTTCATGCGAGATTAAAACACATCGACATCAGGCATCATTTTATCAGTGACGCATACGAACGGACGATAATTGACGTTCAATACCAACCAACGGAAGAGATGGTAGCGGATATCCTCACTAAGGGATGATTTAAACCAAAACATGAGAAGTGTGTGTTTAAGTTGGGAATGTGTACAATACAAGAGACAAAGCATTGCGACCAGCTTGAGGGAAAGTGTTAGAACGTAGTCTGCAAGCTCGCCGCTAGATAGTTGTAGCGATTCTTCTCACGAGTGTAAAGACATTAATATTAGTTTATAATGAGTCGTTTTATGTATTCAATTAACAACTCATAGTCCCAGCGACCGCCGCAGCCGCAACATGACCACTTTTATACCGACAACCCCCAACGAAGCCGCCGCAGCAATGTATCTTGACCCAGCCTACCTGGACACCCTGGAGGAGAGCGTCATCGACGAAATGATAATCTACATTATGAAAAGGAGAAAGACCCAAGTTGACAACGAGAAACCCCAGGAAACCGCCGCCGAAAAAACCATTGAGACCGCCGCCGAAAAGCCCACCGAAACCGCCCCCAAAAAGACAACCGTAGCCGCCTCCGAAAAGACAACCGAAGCCGCCCCCGGAAAGACAACTGAAGCCGCTCCCTAAAAGACAACTGAAGCCGCCGCCGAGAAGCCGCTCCAAGGAAAACCACCGATGCCGCCCCCAAAAGTACAACTGAAACCGCCACCAAGAGAAGAATTGAAGCCCCCGAGAGAACAAATGGAACAGCCCCCAAAAGAGCAACTGAAGCCGCCAAGAGAGCAACTGAAGCCGCCCCATGGAAAGGAGTCACACCGACGGACACATACAGCCCCACCGAAGCCGCCCTGATGCGCAAACCAGACCAAGAGGAAGAGGAAACCATCAAACCAAGAAAAATCAAGAAAAAGACCAAACTGGAGAAGACCAAGAATCAACCAAGGAAGCCGACAACCACACCAAGAAAACAGGACCCACCCGCAGTCAAGCAGAACCGAATGTAGCCCACCAAAAAAAAAAAAAAACAACAACAGACGACAACAACAGACTAAACAACAAAACAACAACCGAAAAACAAAACAAACGACGGCGGAAGCACGGGCTCGCGCCCACAACCGCCATAAAACAAAGGATCCCATAATGTTCAATTAAAGTTAGATTTTGCTAACTTCGTTCTATGTTCTTGTTCGTAACAAGTATGCAAAATATATAAAATATAACATACCCCTTTAGAGTTAATGGTTTTTTCTTCTTCTTCTTCATCTTGCGAAAAACGACATTCAATTATTCAATGTCTCGCTACAGTCAGACGTAACCAAATACCAAATTGCCAGCAGAAAAAGAACTGAAAAAAGGTAAACGCGGACTTTAAAGACTACAAAAAGAAAAGTATAAGACTACAATTGATGACAAAGATGTTACCTCATTACTTTAGAAGGATAACGTAAAGTATGTAAATCTTTTGTCTACATTTGCGGGAAAAAAACCACTTGCACAAGTTAATCGATTTGTCAAAAAAATGCAAAAACGTAGAAAGAGAATAATAGTAGAATAGATTAATAGAGAAATAGATAAGCATATGGGAGGTGTAGATTTGATGGATAGTTTGATGGGGCGCTACAGGATTACATTAAAAAGTAGGAAATGGTATTTGAGAATATTCAATCATTTACTAGACCTTATGGGTAGACCTTAATGGTAAATGCATGGCTTTTGTATAAGCGATTTATGATAGCAAAGGGTAAAAAGACAGAAACGTTGCCACAATCAAAATTTAGGGCTGAAGTGGCAAACTGTTTATGTAATCTTGCGACTCCATGAATTCCTAAACTAGGCCGACCAAGCAATGTTCAACAACTAATTGATACAAAAAAAAACATAAACCCAATGCACAACACGTTCCCCCATAAGATATACGTATTGATCAGGTGGGACATTTTCCTATAAGTATTCGCAGAAAAACGTACTAGGTGTAAATTACCATATTGTAAAGGCTTTATGTCAAAAATTATTTTAAGATGTTAAATAATAAGAATTTTTGAAAGTTTTTTTTTTTAGTTAATTTTCGTTTGTTTTTGCAGAATGTTGCATATTTGCAACAACAGCCTTTTTAAAAAAAATAAACAATATTTTTGGCATATGATTTTTTCTATTATTTTACTCATGCGTGAAAAGTACTTCTTGACCCACGCTTTTTAATACGAGAAATGCTACTTCTTGTTGTATTTCCACATAACCTACGCAACGCACGCAAATATTCAATATCGCTAGGTTACATTAAAAAAAAAACAAATAAATAAATAAAATAAACACAATCAATACCTCAATATTCAAAAATACCGGCCAAGTGCGAGTTGTGACTCGCCCCGAGGGTTCCGTACAAACTTGTAAGTAAGGTATCTTTAGGAGGACCTAACTGTATGCAACCCATATGCTTCTGGTGCCTGACAATACCACGCGACACATTAGTGTATTTCCATAAGTTTCTAATAGAAAATTCGCATTTTTCTTGTAATTAAACTACATATTTTCGGTTTTCAGATTTTTCCCTTTACATGTGCCGTAAACCACCGCTTCTTGCCAAATTTCATGATTCTAGGTCAACGGGAAGTACCCTATAGGTTTTGATTCCATTGTGAAATCGCAAAATATGCGACATAAACGGTCATATCTTTTGATCGTGTTGACTTACAAGTTTGATTTTTTCACAGCTGATAGAGACCGCAGACCCGAGTATTTGATACAAATCTCACCTTGTTACCTCAACGCGTTCCTAAACAAATGGTCTTGACAGACAGACAGACGGACGGACAGACGGACAGACAGACAAACGGACAACAAAGTGATCCTATAAAGGTTCCGTTTTCGGTACGGAACCCTAAAAAGTGACGTGGAAGTGTCAGAAATTTTTTTAATTACAAAAGAATAATAAAAATTAAAGTAAACTTTTTGAAATGTGTAAATTCTATGGTGATACCGGAGACTGAGGAGAGTTCATATGACGAATCCACACCATCGGATACAATTGAAATAGCAAATTCTTTATTTCTGATTCTATTTTTTTTATGGCGCCTGGATTCCAAACTTGTAAGATACATCCCCTCGCATGGGTAATACAAAATATTGTTTATAACACGAGCGGTATTGTCAATTGCCCTATCGAGCGAATGTGCGCACTCACTTCGTTCGTGCGCCCAATTTCGCTCTCGCGTCAAATTGACAACTTACCGCACTAGTTACAAAATATACTATTTTTAAACAATAAGCGTTTAAGGGTTAGGAATTCTTGCGGGTTCAAACAAATTGCAGGTCTAAATGTAAAGTTTTTGTGGGTCTAAATTATCTCGAGTAAAGCTCGAAAACATTTGAATGAGGTATAAATGTCAGGGGAGATATATCTAGAAATTCCGGCAAGCTCAAGAAAATTGAGTTTCAAAATGTTTTTGTACGGGGATGGAATAAAACAGTGTTGCTGATTTCCAAAATACCTCGAGTTAAACTCAAAATATTTGAAAAATTCGAAAAAAATTTTTTATTATAAATAAATAAATATCTAGAGTAAAGCTCGAAAACATTTGAATGTGGTATAAATATAAGGGAAAATATGTTTAGTAATTCCTGCGGGTTCAATAAAATCAAGGGTCAAAATGCAATTTTAAAAATATAAAACTAAATTCATCGCATCTGGCTTTTCTTTCTATTTAAATTAAGTGAATAGCCATCCGCAGATGCGTTTCTAGATTTATCTCTCATCAGTACAGCTTTGCTTTTAAGAATTATAAACTGGAATACACTTACATGAATTTGAACACCTCGTGCATGACTGGCGGCTCAGGTTTAAATTTGACATCTGTGGAGAAAGACACGAACTTAGTTATGGTTTGTTGATTTAAATGATAATTGAATATTAGTGATAATGATAATGATGATAATTGAATATAAGTGAAACCATACTAATTATATGTGAAATGCTTGAATATATAAATACATTTAACCTGTTCGTAGCTCTATAATATTAAGTCTTAGTAAGACTATGACAAATCTCATGTTGAAACAACTACTTCCCTGGCTAATACCACGCAGGATATTGAATTATACAACAGACATTTGCATGTTATTACTAGTACCACTACATTTGCGATTTATTAACAAGAACTAGATAAATAGCATAGTTATACCTATATTCAATCTACATTTCGTCTTTAATAAGTTTATATGATTGTATCTATAATTAGTATGGTTTCACCAATATTTTATTTATTTTAAGTTTAATCATTTCTGAATAGTTTTAATTCACCCACGCGTAAAGGTTTCACACACTTATTTTTATTCTTACGACCGAAACTTATCTTATTTGTTATCTTATTATTTATAATTATTTTTGTTAAAATTTTGTGATCGTAAAACGAATTTATTGGTTTAAATGTTTCACAGAATATTTCCCGTGTAGTCTTGAAAGCGCGTGATCGGCACATTTGCAACCGAAAATAAATGTTAAAACGCCCTCGCTTGGATTAGAACTGACATTGGCGACCGTGTTTGTTACTCGAATGTTGTGCGTACAATAAAGGATCCTAGTCGAGGTAGATAACTCGAGGTTCGATAGATATCACCTATATCTAGAGCGTACGATAATCGAATTAAAAATGATAAATAACACGGGCAATAACAATTTTTATGCGTTGTTTATATTTTTAAAGATATTATTGAATTCAAAAGTTAACGCATTTTTTCCATTGCATCTGGTTTTTCTACAAAATTAACGAAGACATTTAAAATAATTTATTTTAAATAAAATACTGAAAATAAAAATAAAATTTAAATAAAAATATTTTTATCTAAACATTTACAGAGAAGATCAGAGAAAGTGAATATCAATTACAATAGGGAATATGCATGGAGTTTAAATTTGATTCAAATATTTTTTTCCGAATCTTTATTGACCGAATATTTGAACTAAACCATTATTTTTGTAATTAATATCTTTTTAAATACTTAATTAATAAATAAATTAATAAATTAAGCGAAGGAAATTTAAATTTATAAAACGCAACACCATTGGTTAAAACGAAAGTGACGTAACATACTATGTAAACAAGTTCGTATTGTTTACATTTTCATGTCAATGCAGTCTTTTAGTTAGAAAACAAACGTCAAAAACGTGAAGTGAAGAATGAAAACAGCTGTATTAAACAATGGACTGAACTGTCAGTAGTAATTGACGTTATCAACAGACCGCGCGAAAATGGCGGCGTTTGAACAGTTCAAAATTGTTCTCTATTTTAAATATTTTTAAACTTAATTGCCGCATTTTTAAGTAGCATTTGTATTTTTACTATGTTATAACGGTGTAAACAGTGAATTAAAAATAATTAAAAAAAATCTTGCATATTCCCTATTGTTACATGATGATTAGTATTTTTTTGAGTTTTTCCAAAAAATACGCCTGGGCGTGATCTTTTATGGATTTCAACTGGAAAGCCAGCAGTAATCCAGAAGTAATCAGTACTACTAACCAGCAGTAATCAGTAATTATTTGTGGATATAAAACAGTAATATTTGCGTTTTGCTGTATTAAAAGGAAGCAAAACACAAGTAATCAGTAATCATAATTACATACCATCGACCTTCTATCTTGTTTACATAATTTAGAAGTTTGATTTGTTGTTGTATATCGAATTGGGCAATGTATGAATTATATATATTGGTTTATAAATGATCGTATTAGAAATGTTTTAATAAGATGAGATGTAATTTAATCCGATGGAAAAATGCGTAATTTACGACATTGGTAATCAGCCACGCATATAAACTGCCTATATGAGATAGCCGAAGCCGCACAGGCAGAAACATAAACGGCGGGGGAGCGGACTCGCCCCACATTATATAGAGGTAATAAATATATTGAAATTTACTTAAATCAATTACTTGACCAACGATCTCCCAAACTGCTTCCGTCCTTCGATATATAAAACTATAAATCGTTTAACAGAAGTCCACAAAAACCATCTCTGTCCGTTTTATTGGCATATTTATGAAGTATGAGAGGGATAAAAAGCAGTTGTATAAAGGGTCCCAACATCCCGTTCTTATACTACATATATACGGATTGAAATGGAAGGCAATATGGATTGACCGACAATATACATATCGAGCACATGTCAGGGAAATAAATAATGCCAATATGCAGGATGCTGCATAGGCATAAGTTTCAGAAGGCACGTACAGGGCACACCTCTGGCACGGCCGCCCCACCCCCCGATGCTATATTCAAGGTGCCTTCATGCAAAAAACTCGCGGTTATAAAGCCATTTCATTCTTGTTACGGTTTATCACAGTTCGTTGCCGCTCTTTTTTAACTCCGCTTTTACTTTATTTCTGCCACCCCTTACACACTCCTACTATTTTATTTTATCACCTTTTTACAAACCATTACTATATCTTTGATTTTATAACAAGATTATTCTATATTTTATTCACCCCCTACTAAATAAAACCTCATTCTTATAAAAAACTATTATCTCTTATTTATTAGAATGATTAGTTATGGAGAGACTAAATCCGTAGGAGAAAATTTGTTGCAAATTTAATTGTCTGTCATAGCCAAAGTTATCTGGCTATATAACTCAAATTTGGGTACAATCTTAAACCAAGTCTCAATTAGTTTTGTCCCAAATTTCATTCATTTTCTCGAATCTGTTCGTCGGTTTCAAGGAAAATTCGAGATCAAGTCCGAAAAATCGACAAATAATATTCTGGACTTTTACGGCTATTGAAAGCAGTTGAATGTAAATAATTGCAAATTTTCAAAAGCTTTGGTATGTCCGTCTGTCTGTAGTAGACATTTCTCCAAAGGCCAAACATCTAACTAGACCAATGTTTCCCAAACTTTCAACATCTATGTACCCCTTCTATAATTTTCAAAATATTGAGTACCCGTCGACCCACCCAAAATGCGATTTTTTGAAAATGTTTGACAACTTGTTTAAATTTAAAATTAAGATTACAGTCTTAAGCTGTCAAAAGCTTTGTTCTCGTCAACAACCAAAGTATGTATTATGTATATTTATTGCCCTTACGGGTTTATAAATTGAATCCAAAATTTACTAAAACTAACATCGAACATAATATAAATAAGAATAATAATAAAAAGAGAAAAAGAAAAAATACACATTAAAAAAAAAAAAAAACATATGCTGCTCAAACTAAAAACAAAAAAACAAAAAGAGAAAGTCACTAAATTCCTATCCCTAAACCCCGATTACCGGCTTACCTCCCCACATATTGCTCCTCTTCTCTCCTCAACTTTCTTCATCCAATCTATCCCTCTTCCATTCTCGTTTAAAATCTCTTCTCTACACTCGTCTCTTTCTCTCATTTCTGAACATTCGTTCAGCAAGTGTTCTATTGTCTCCTTGTTTTCTCCACACATCCTGCATACTCTATTCCTATCCTCCATCCAAAATTTATTATCTCTCTCTTCATTTCCACATGTGAATCTTGCTATTGTCACTCTCTCTTTTCTACTTTCTCTTCCTAGGTACTTTGGAAGTTCTTCCGTTATTATTTTTTCATATTTCCCATTGTACCTAGACTCCCTAATTCTTGCTCTCCTTTCTTGCCTTTGCACATCTCTATCTCTCTGGACCAATTCCTCTGTCATTACTCTACCTCTCTCTCTCATTCTTTCTATCTCCGCTCCTGCATACCCGTTTCTTTCTAGATATGCTTCCCTCTCTTTCCACACCCCCTTTCCTATTTCTTTTCTTTTTTCTTTGAGGCACTCTTGCAGAATTCTGCACTCTCCTCTCTCTATCACTCTCTCCTCAAAACTTATTGCTCTCTTTCCTGCTTCTATTCTTATTCCATCTCTCTTTGTTTCCTCCATCACTATATACCCCGGGGTCTCTCTACCTAGTCCTAGCACCCATTTCAAATATTTTTCTTGCACCCTTTCCAGCCCTTCTTGCTCTCTACATATATTACCGCTCGATACATCATCACACTTTTCACCAGGCTATCAAACATCATCACTCTCCTTCTATAGTCGTGTCCAAATTTTCTCTCTCCTATTCCCCATACCACTCCTAGTATTTTATTGGCTTTCTTTACTAACTCTCTCACGTGTGCTGTTTCAGTATTTCTCTCATTAAACACGTACCCTAGGTATTTAAATTCTTTTACTTCTTCAATTTTCTCCTTCTCCCATCTCCACTCATTTACTCTTCTCCTGCCACCCCCTTTTCTAAACACCATCATCTTGGACTTCTCCACATTCACTGTCAGATTTTTCCTCCTCATATATTTCTCCATGTTTCTTATCATTTCTTTCATCCCTTTCTCGTCTCTCGCTAGCACCACCAAATCATCCGCGTAGGCTAGGGACCACTAGGCTAGGGTCAACAACCAAAGTATATTTCTTCCTTCCTTTTTTTAGTACATAAACAAAATAATAATAAACAATAAACGAAAAATAAAGTTCATTCATAATCAAATATAAATAAAATAAAAGTTATGTTATAAATAGCATGAGAAGGATGAAATTGTTTATGTTGAGATCATCATAATTTGGTTTTCTGCTTGTCAATTTTAATCTGAGATGCGGTTCCATATCCAAAAGCCTTATGACTTAATATCTACAACATTTCAGAAAGCAATTTCACATAGATACGAAGTTGGTAAAGGCATGTTGTATTTCAGAACTTCCTCTGCTAAATCTGGATAAACATGTTGTTCCTAGGGCCGATTTAATTTTTAAGGTTTTTTCTTCTTTATGTGCGCTTTGAAAGATAGTTTCTCGTCAATAGTCATACCTAGGTACTTGACTTCTTGTTTCGGTGTTATGTCCAGTTTTGTAATTCAAAATTTAAAAGGTCCTATTGTCCTGTTGCCAGAGAGAAGTACTGCTTCCTTTTTTTTCAGGGGAAAGCTTAAGGTTTTTCCGCTCGAGCAATTCATTGACCTGCTTTATGGGGATGTTCGCCTTTCTCATTACTTCTTCTTCAGTTTTCCCTGTTGCTACAATAGCTAGGTCATCGGCGCATCCTACTATTTCCAGCGGGGAAGACGAGCCCTAACACGCCGTCGTATAGCATGTTCCACAGTGCAGGGCCCATAACTGAGCCCATTGCTAAGTAATCTAATACTAAGACGACGATTAGTGCTTAAAAGTTTCGCGTTTTTGCGAAACTTTTAAGCACTGATCACTTTCACAAAATTTTCCTGAGTTCGACTTGTTGAAGGTCTCCCATCACGGTCTTAGTCTTAACGTCTCCACGGCCATCTTTGAACCTCTTGTCATCATCTTCCTAGATGTCTGCTTTTCTGCATTTTTTCCTCCATACTGATCGATCTTGAGCGTCTCTAGTTGTGGCATTTACTAGATGCATGACTGCCCGCATAGTATCCAGCCAGCGCTATCTCGGCCGCGCTCATTGTCGCCGGCCTTCTGGACTGATGTCATATGCAGTTCTCGCGACTGAAGAGTGACTCCAGACATTTGGCGCCATTTCAGCCATGCAGTGTTGTCTCTGTTTCGGTCATCTGGGAGTGTTTGACCATCTGAACGGATTACGTACCCAAGTATTTGAATACAGAAGATTTTCGGAGTTGAGTACCATTAATGTGAATAGATCCTTTACTTGGTGCTTCACACTCCATATACTCTGTCTTCCCAATGTTAAGTCATAGCCCATGGGTGTCTAGTGCAGTTTTCCAACATTGAACATATTGTTCCAATTCTTGGCGAGACTTGCAGGCTACAATGATATCGTCAGCATGGAGCAAGGTCCAGGGATGTGGTTGCAGAATTTCGGCTGCGATGGTGCCAAGACAGATGATGAACAAGAGCGGGGAAAGAGCTGACCCTTGATGAACACCAACTCTAATGGGAAAAGTTGCGGAGTTTCCTTGAGCACATCGAATATGAGCACATGAGGACAGGAGCATAGCTTGTGACATTCCGACAAAAAAGCTGAATCCACTGAATATATGCTGTACCAGTCCCTTAGGTTTCTGTAAAAAACCTTAGGTTTCTGTAGAGGTTAGCTATAGTTGCCTTTTTCTGTATGTAGTTCATACCATATTAGATGGATACTATCACGAGGTATCCTGTTGAAGGCGTTTTAACGATCCAAGAAGGCTATATGGAGTGGTTTCCTCTTTTCTAGGTGCCTTGACATCAAAAGACGAGTGGCGTGAATAGCATCGATTGTCCCTGTACCTTTCATAAAACCACATTGGTTTGAGGCAATATTGATTATGTCACAAAGGCGCGTATCCACGATACGCTCAAATATCTTCATGAGGCAAAACAGGCGAATCGGTCGATAATTTGAGCAGTTGTGCACATCTCCTTTACCTTCCCAAATTGGTATTGTTATACTGCTGAGCCAAGAGGAGTTTCGTTTTCATTGATGATCTTGTTCAAGATAGCTGCTAGAAACGCAGCTGCTTGTGGCCCAAGCTTTTTCCACACCTCTGATGGAAGATCATGCGGTCCAGTTTTTATTTTTAATTTTCTTCATAGCGGTCTCAACTTCGGCTACCGTGATGTCTGGTACTGGACCAAGTATAGGATCCGCAGCTGGTAGTGGCGGATGCGCAAATTCTTCGTTGCTAATATTTTCGAAGTGTTGCTAATATTTTCGAAAACACTTCGAAAATATTAGCAGCGAAGAATTTGCGCATCCGCCACTACCAGCTGCGGATCCTATACTTGGTCCAGTACCAGCCATCACGGTTGCCGAAGTTGAGACCGCTATGAGGAAAATTAAAAATGGAAAGACAACTGGACCGGATGATCTACCATCGGAGGTATGGAAGATGCTTGGGCCACAAGCTCAGTTTCTAGCAGATATCTTAATCAAGATCATCAATGAAAACGAAACTCCTCTTACTTGGCTCGGCAGTGTAACAATCACCGGTTAAGGATCTTATTAGATTTCTGTAGAGAACATGTACAACATCTTGAGTGGAACGACGCCTATTCGCTTCTATTTGCTTCTATATCTTTGAACTTCATGTGTCACATGAAAATCATTGCATGTGACCTGGTTTATCACGAAACAACAAGGACAACCAGATTGCAACCAGATTGAAGCTACAGTGCTTTGCTTATGTTTATTTTTCAAAAATCCGTCTAAAGGTATTTCCACCAATTGGTTTTCTTCTGCATGCGATAAACCTTCCATTCCATGTCTTTCTTTAAATCAGGAAAACATATTTTCAGATCTACTTGTAAAATCTCTAACTACTCTGTTATACATTTCAGAGTATCAGCATCAATTTTATCAGCCGAACTTGTTATAAACTCATGAAGAGAGGGAAACGAGTCCACTCTCTACTCACCAACTCTCTTTTGCCACAATTTTTTTTGTCCAAATTAGCTATTAACTCTCTTTTGCCACAAATTGAATTTTGCCATGGTAGCGTTCGTTTTATCTTGAACGTGAAACAATGTAGTTTCTTTACCTTGCAACGATAACTTGAGGAAATTTAAAACAGACAATATAACTGCTAAGTATGCTAATTTACAGCGCCATTTCCAGTCATTAACAGTTTCTCAGCTCAAATTTATCTCTAAAAAAGTTCAAATAATCGCTTTGGAAATTTTCCGAGATAGCTTATTTCTTCACATATTTGCGAAAAAAGTCGTGAATTCAAAGGAACCCTTTAATGTAGTTTATGATTTTCACGCTTTCATCCAGAACTTTCTGTAGATCTTACGTATTGCTAAAGCCTCTCAGTGTATGCAACTAGTGTTGTAACCGAACTCCGACTCCGCCTCTGCAAGTGCAGAACTTCCGCAAGAAATCGTACCTCCGCGTCCCCTTCTTCATGTTTTTTTTTTGCGAAGTTATAACGGAGGTTTGTTTACGTTACGTCGACGCGCAAAGAACGACGTCTTGAGACGCATCGCCGCGCGATTCAGGCTTGCGCATGAAATGGTCAGAATTGTGCTTGTGTAGCGGGAAAGTGAGTAGGTTATGTCACGTGATACATGTATCAACTTATTTGCTCGCTCGATCGTAATTGTTATTGAGCTTTATAGTAGATATTCTTATTCAAATCGCGCGTTGAAGCCGAAAACGAATGAGATTTGGCAGTATTTTTTAGAAACGAATAATAATTATGCAAAATGCAAAACGTGTGGCAAAAACTATTCAAGAAAAGGCCAAACTACAATATCATTGAAAGGGTATTTGAAATACATGCATAAAGAAAAGTATGAAGAATTTTGTAAAATTGAAGAACAACGAGAAACGTGGAAATTGAATCAGGTAACGTCGGTTACACCATTATAACAAGCAAAACGGGAACTGTCCATAGAAGAATATTAAACAAAATCAAATGTGGGATACATCACACCCCAAAGAGTTTTTTATTTTTTTTAATGAAATAATTATTGTAGTATATTGTAGTTCAGTCCGAACTATTACGCTTGGTAACGCTGCATGCCTTTTTGACATCATGACATTGATATTGCAAGATCTGCAAATGGAATTGGTGATGACCGTGATGACGCTTGGTAACGCTGCATGACTTTTTGACATCATGACATTGATATTGCAAGTTCTGCAAATGGAATTGGTGATGACCAAGCTTCTACTGCCAAAAGAGCCAGAGTATAATCGAATCTAAGGGACTATGAACCGTGCACAAGCATCCAAATTTTACCACCAATACAAAGTGTACATTCAAATCTTGCTGACATGCTGAAAAATAGCAATGGAGATGAAGAGGAAACAACAAATGACAGCATGGTTACCAATAGCGACAAAATCATTAAAAAATCCTTGTTCGTTTAAAAAAAAAACTATTAGTTTATCTTTGTACTGATTGTGATTTGTCAGAAAATGTCGCTTCAAGTTAGATGGTTTCATGCTTTCATTTTATAGAATTTCAGAACAAATGACGCAAATTGATATAAAAGTTTTTTCATCTCCAGTTGATGAGAATCCAAATTTAAGATATTCTTTGTCGTACTTACTAGTTTTCTTTACTTTTTTCTTAACAGGTTCAATTGACGGTGTCTCGTTCATTTCCAGCGTCCGGCAACGCATACTTATAAAACTACATATACGCGATAGTAAAAAGTAACGAATTTTTTAAATTATTTTTCTATGTTTGTCATCGAAAAAAAGTAAGCTGCTTGTTACATCAGGCGCAGCCAAATTCCGGTGCAGCGCGTACTCCCCGCAAACTCGTCCCGTACCCCAGGGCGTACGCGTACCACACTTTGGGAAACACTGAACTAGACCATTAGATTATAATTAGTTTAACACGCCTTTAGTTTTTCCTTGAAATCTCAGCTAGCTTTCAACTAAATATATAATTTGAAATAAATTAAAATTAATCATATATTCAATTAATCATCAATATTGGCGTTGCTTCCACAGAAAAAATAATTTTAGAAATATTTTTGAAATTTGATAATAGCTTTATTAATAATGACAATAACTTTATTAATAATGACTAATAGAGTGAAAATTTATACGGTGGTACACCTGGAGGATGCAACGAATAGACATTTTCATAGTTCAAATTTTTTTGTTAGCATGCGTCAATTTCCGCCATAGTTTCGGGCACTTTTTTGACGTATAACCAGTGAAAATAACAAAATGTGCCCGAAACTTTCATATTCCCACCTTCTAAACATTGCGGACGCGCGTGCGCTTAACTAACCGTAAAAGATCTATTTAAAAACTGTATTCGATAGTTTACAACTTCGTCTGCATTCATGAAAATGTCAATCGATTTGTAGGCAACAGAATCGCCTGAAATTTTTTCTTTAATTGCATTGACGTCGTTGTTTTTTGGTGCAAAAATAGCACGTTCGCAAAGCCATTTATTATCTTAATAATTTATGACAATTTGCGGGAAAACTTTCTGAATGAGTTGCTAGATGGATGGCGCAATGATGCAAAAGTTCTATGGAAATGAAATATATTTTGTGGCAGCATCAACTGATGCTTTTCCTTCACCTATGTTCAATAGTTATTTTGAGAATGTGTTTGCCGGTGCATACTGCTGCAAATGTACGCATATTGGTTGTAGATTGTAGATATGGTGATGACGACTTTTACTGCGACCTTTATAGATCTGTGGTACCCCACCCTCCTCCTCCAAGCGTTGGTGTACTTACCCATTTAGAGCGCCTCCTCTAATCCTGATTCCTTTAGGGATTTTAGCATCTGGGTGGGATTCAAGACCTGCAGCTACTCTGTGTTCAAGCAGTGAGCCCAGAGGTACATCTGTCTCTTGCGGAGTAGTGCTCCGCTGTCTTTGAGCAGATGTATGGGGGTTTCATTTAAACTGTGCACCATCTTTCGATTGCGTGTACCTCTGCTTGGAAGATACTTGGGGATGTTCCCATGCATATTGGTTACGAATATTAGTTTTTAATGAGAGTTTTTTCACATGTCTCCAAGGTTGCGATGTTTTGAGACAAGCATTGAGTTCATCAGCTTGTGTTGATTTAGGAATCGCTAGAAGACTTTGTAGAAAGTCGCCATTGTATTAACAAAATTTTCAAAAATTCCTTCAAACTTTAAAGATGCAGCAATATTTTGAAAAGGAACGCCTTACGGTTTTTTTGCTAATTACACGAAAACCAAAAATGGCAAAAGAAGAAGACTTGGTTTAACTCATAGACAAAGCTCTGTTCTATAAGTTCCATTCACAAAACATTCAAAAATTCCTTCAAAATTTGTAGATGCAGCAAGATTTTGAAAAACAAACGCCTTTAAGGTTTTTTGCTAATTACACAAAAACCAAGAAAGACTAAAGAAGAAGACTTAGTCTAGCTTATAGACAAAACTCTGTTCTACAAGTTTTATTTACAAAATTTTTAAAAATTTCTTCAAACTTTGAAGATGCAGCAAGATTTTGAAAACTGAACGCTTAGGTTTTTTGCTAATTACACAAAAACCAAAAACGACAAAAAAAAAACAGATGTGGTTTAGCTTATACACAAAGCTCTGTTCTATAAGTTCCATTAACAAAACTTTAAAATATTCCTTCAAACTTTGAAGATGCAGCAAGATTTTGAAAAACGAACGCCTTCTAGGTTTTTTGCTAATTACAGAAGAGCGAAAACAGGCAAAAGAAGAAGACATGGTTTAGCTTATAGACAAAGCTCTTCACTACAGGTTCTATTGACAAAACTTTCAAAAATTCCTTCAAACTTTGAAGATGCAACAACATTTTGAAAACCGAACGCCTTCTTGGTTTTTTGTTAACTATACTAAAGCCAAAAAAGACAAAAGAAGAAGACTCGTTCTAACCCATATAGAAAAGTCTGTTCTACAAATTTTATTAACAAAATTTTCGAAAATTTCTTCAACCTTTGAAGATGCAGCAATATTTTGAAAACCGAACGTCTAGGTTTTTTCCTAATTACACAAAAACCAAAAAGGAAAAAAAAACAAGATGTGCTTTAACTTATAGACAAAGCTCTGTTCTACAGGCTCCATTGACAAAACTTTCAAAAATTCCTTCAAACTTTGAAGATGCAAAAAGATTTGGAAAACCGAACGCCTTTCGGTTTTTTTGCTAATTACACGAAAACGAAAAAAGGCAAAAGAAGAAAACTTAGTTTATCTCATAGACAAAGTTCTATTCTACAAGTTCCATTAACAAAACTTTCAAAAATTCAAACTTTGAAGATGCAGCAAGATTTTGAAAAACGAACGCCTTCTAGGTTTTTTGCTAATTACAGAAAAATGAAAAGAGGCAAAAGAAGAAGACTTGGTTTAGCTTATAGACAAAGCTCTGTACTACAGGTTCTACTCACAAAACTTTCAAAAATTATTTCTAACTTTGAAGATGCAACAAGATTTTGAAAACCAAACGCCTTCTTGGTTTTTTGCTAATTATACAAAATCCAAAAAAGACAAAAGAAGAAGACTTGGTCTAACCCATAGAGAAAAGTCTGTTCTACAAGTTTTATTGACAAAATTTTCAAAAATTTCTTCAAACTTTGAAGATGCCGCAAGATTTTGAAAACCGAACACCTAGGTTTTTTGCTAATTACACAAAAAACAAAAAAATACACAAAATTACACAAAAAAAAGGCGTCACCGAACGCTTTCTTGGTTTTTTGCTCAAGTTTCATTAACAAAACTTTCAAAAATTCCTTCAAACTTTGAAGATGCAGCAAGATTTTGAATAACCAACGCCTTCAAGGTTTTTTGCTAATTACACAAAAACATAAAAAGACAAAAGAAGAAGACTTGGTGTAACTTATAAACAAAACTCTGTTCTACAGGTTTTATTTACTAAATTTTTGAAAATTTCTTTAAACTTTGAAGATGCAGCAAGATTTTGAAAACGGAATGCCTAGGTTTTTTGCTAATTATATAGAAACCAAAAACGAAAAAAGAACAAGACGTAGTTTAACCTATAGAAAAAGCTCTGTTCTACAAGTTCTAACTTTGTAGATGCGGCAAGATTTTGAAAACCGAAGGCCTTCTTGGTTTTTTGCTAATTATACAAAAGCTAAATAAGACAAAAGAAGAAGACTTGTTCTAACCTAAATCTCTGTTATACAAGTTGCATTAACAAAACTTCAAAAAATGTCTTCAAACTAAAGATGCAGCAAGATTTTGAAAAACGAATGCCCACAAGGTTTTTTTCTAATTACAGAAAAATAAAAAAAGGCAAAAGAAGAAAACTTAGTTTATCTTATACACAAAGCTTTGTACTATAGGTTCCATTGACAAAACTTTCAAAAATTCCTTCAGGCTTTGAAGATGTAGCAAGATTTTGAAAACCGAACGCTTTCTTGGTTTTTTGCTAATTATACAAAAGCCAAAAAAGACAAGAGAAGAAGACTTATTCTGGCCTATAGAGAAAAGTCTTTTCTACAAGTTTGATTAACAAAGCTTTAAAAAATTCCTTCAAAATTTGAAGATGCAACCAGCTTTAAAAAAACAAACGCCTTCAAGGTTTTCTGCTAATTACACAAAAACAGAAAAAGACAAAAGAAGAAGACTTTGTCTTACTTATAGAACAAACTCTGTTCTACAAATTTTATTTATGAAATTTTCGAAAATTTCTTCAAACTTTAAAGATGCAGCAAGATTTTAAAAACCAAATGCCTAAGTTTTTACACCAAAACCAAAAAACGGAAAAAGAACAAGACGTAGTTTAACTCATAGAAAATGCTCTGTTCTACAAGTTCCATTAACAAAACTTTGTTAAATTAACAAAATTCCTTAAAACTTTGAAGATGCAGCAAGATTTTGAAAACCGAACGCCTTCTTGTTTTTTTGCTAATTATACAAAAGCTAAAAAAAGACAAAATAAGAAGACTTGTTCTAACCTAAAGCTCTGTTCTACAAGTTCCATTAACAAAACTTTCAAAAATTTCTTCAAACTTTAAAGATGCAGCAATATTTTGAAAAACGAATGCCTACAAGGTTTTTTTCGAAGTACAGATAAACGAAAAAAAAAGGCAAAAGAAGAAAACTTGGTTTAGCTTATAGACAAAGCTCCGTACTACAGGTTCCATTGACAAAACTTTCAAAAATTCCTTCAAACTTTGAAGATGCAGCAACATTTTGAAAACCAAACGCCTTCTTAGTTTTTTGCTAATTATACAAAAGCCAAGAAAGGCAAAAGAAGAAAACTTTTTCTACCCGATAAAGAAAAGTCTGTTCTACAAGTTTAATTAACAAAACTTTCAAAAATTACTTCAAACTTTAAAGATGCAGCAAGATTTTGAAAATCGAACGCCTTCTAGGTTTTTGCTAATAACACAAAAACAAAAAAAAATATTTAAAACCAAGTGATCAAAGATTATGCATTTGATCGTAAATCTTTAAAAGGCGTCCTAGACGTTGAATTATTTTGATGAAAAGCTTACATCAAGCAATTAAATTAACCATTATTGACCGTTTATGAACCTGGTTGTTGCTTAAGCCAAGCATTGACCGTGATTGATAGAAAGTATGAATGACTCAGGCATTTGTTTCAAGCTTTTAACCGTCTAGGCAGAGTTTGATCAAACGTGACGACACGTTAAATCAAAAGTTACACGCCTGGCAATCATGGAGATTACACCGTTCTCCGTAGAAAAAAAAACGTGCTAAACAAAATTGTGAGAAAATTGCTGAAAAAGTCTACAACCGCAATGGAAAACTTTGCAAAGTATAGAAAGTGTGTTTTTCAACCTCCTAATAAAGTTGTACCGCGATTGCCCGAACTGTGGAAGGTAAAGAGCAAGGATTATTTCAACGAGTATAAAATAAATGCTGGTTTTGAAAAAATTTAGGCGTTAAAATCGGACTACACAGTTAGTGAATTGAAGAAGAAAATTAATATTTCCCTTTAACGGCAGCCAACATCAATGCTAAGAAGGCCAAATCTGTGCTGGACATAATTATTCGAAGCGTAACATTCCGAGTCGAAAACTCGTGACTGACTTTTGATAAAAAAATTGATCGTCTAGACCAGGAGTGGCGAACCTTTTTATGACCACGTGTCATTTTTCTACATTCAAGTTTCTACATTATGAGATGCTGACGTGCCTGATAACTTAGCCTGAATATCAGTTATGGTATTAGCCTGAATATAATATAATACAGTATTAGGTTTTTTTTACCGTGATAGTCCCGAAATAGACGTCGTAGAATGGAGAGATCATGTTGAACGGATGGACGACAATAGATTGGCGAAAATTGCAAGGGATCTCCCAAGATCCAGGAGACCACCAGGACGTCCATCCATACGTTGGTATGGAAGCTGGAATTCATCATCAAAGCTACAACTCTATGAAATTAGAGAACAAGGCAGATGCCTTACAAAAAGAAGAAGAAGAATATGATGATACCGTTAGCCCGATTTACAGAAATAAACGGTCACAGCGGGATCCCGTTAACTACAGACCAATCTGTATTCAAAGCCAATTTCACTTGAAATATTGAGGTCTTGATTGTGTTTATTTTATTTAGTTATTTGTTTTTTTTAATGTAACCTAACGATACCCAGGTTATGTCGAAATACAACGAGAAGTGGTATTTCTCGTATTAAAACGTGCGTCAAGAAGTACTTTTCGCGAATGAGTAATAAAAATATATTAAAAACCCGAGTACTAAATTAAAGCTGGATATAAAAAACAAAGGATTAACAAAAATAGATAAGTCTATCAAGTTAGTCATGATTTGTTTAATCTGAAGGTGTTCCTTCGCCGGAAGCAATCGCCTGTAATGTAACGTTGTAGATTGTAGATATGGTGGTGACGACTTGTACTGCGACCTTTATAGATCTATTGTACCCCACCCTCCTCCTCCAAGTGTTGGTGTACTTACCCATTTAGAGCGCCTCCTCTAATCCTGATTCCTTTAGGAATCTCAGGATCTGGGTGGGATTCAAGGCCTGCAGCTCCTCTGTGTTCAAGCAGTGAGCCCCAAGGTACATCTGTCTCTTGCGGAGTAATGCTCCGCAGTCTTTGAACAGATGTATGGGGGTTTCCTCTGCTGAGCCACAGAATCTGCATCCATCATCCTCCTCTAGGCCTAGGGCCTTGAGATGTTTCCTAAGTCTGCAGTGTCCCGTCAGGGCTCCTGTCAGAATTCTGAGCTTGTTCCTGCTTAGTTTCAGGCAAGCTTTAGTTCTCTTCTGGTTAAAAGATCCCAGCATCACTTTGAATTGCCTTAGCCCTGGAAGTTCTTCCCAGGTTTTCATCCATTTTCCTCTTATTTCTTCATCTAAACTTTTGCGGATGGTGTTCACGCTCATACCGCAAAAGGGTTCCGGACCTATAAAGGGGCTACTGGATCCCTTGTTTGCTAGGTGATCGGCTTCTTCGTTTCCGTCTATACCAGTGTGTCCTGGTACCCAGTATAGCGTTACTTTATTATCCCTGCCAAGCTTGTTCAGCTTACCCACACAGTCCCATACCAGTTTGGATCTGATGGTGTATGAGCTAATGGCCTTGATGGCTGCTTGGCTATCTGACAGGATAGCAATTCGTTTTTTGCGGTACTTCCTGTCGAGGTAATGTAACGTTACAGAGTCAAGCATTCATCAGTGAGTGAGACGAACCGACGAACATTACCTGTGATGATACAATAATAATTCATGACCCAATATCGTTTATTTCGTTTTTTATAGTTTAACAATTTCGAATTGATATTGCCGCGCTTAGCACAACGACCTCCTCGTCTGACATTGTGGAATCAACTAAATGCTCAAAATCGAATCTGAAATGTTTCATTGCAGACGATTGCTCGTAAGTCAGGGAGCCAGTATTGTAACGTAATGCTCAAAATCGAACCTATAAAGTTACATTTCAGACGAGTGCTCCCGGTGAGGGAGCACTTTTATGTATAAATTTTGTTTATCACGTCTTCTATGTTACGTACATGTTACCACATCATTTGTATATCCAGTCTAAAATCTAATCGATTTTTTGAGTTAAAAACATAATTATTATTTACATTAGAGTGCGGAAAAGTTGATTTTACAAAGCGACAACTCGTTTGTTTCGCTGGAGCGTTGTAAAATCATTTACGCACGAAATTTCTATAAAATTTTTTGGCCGATATTTATTATTTAAGAAACAAATAGATTCAGTTTATTTAGAATGTCCTAAATTATTATAAAAGTACGGCTACTATGCGGTAAAGTGACTTTACCGCATAGTAGCCATGGCAACATTGTGTGTAAAAATCTAGTTTCGCTTGACGTATAAACGATGTCAAAGCTAGCTTTACAATAGGGAATATGCATGAAATTTAAATTTGGTTCAAATATTTTTTTTCCGAATCTTTATTGATCGGACCTTTGAACTCAACTATTATTTTTGTAATTAATATATTTTTAAATAATTAAAATTAATAAATAAAAGTGCATATTAAGCGAGGGAAATTGAAATTTGTAAAACGCAACACCATTGGTTAAAACGAAAGCGACGTAACATACCATGTAAATAGGTCCGTATTTTTTACATTTGTATGTCATTGCAATCTTTTGGATAGAAAACAAACGTCAAAAACGTCAAGTTAAAAATGGAAACAGCTGTAGTAAATAATGGACTGAACTGTCAGTGGTGATTGACGTCATCAACAGACCGCGCGAAAATGGCAGTGTTTAAACCGCTCAAAATTTTAAATATTTTTTTAAAGTTAATTATAGCATTTTTAAGCAGTATTTATATTTTCTATTGTTATTTATGTTATAACGGTGTAAACAGTGAATAAAAAATACAAAAAAACATGCATATTTCAGGAGGCTCATTATTCAGGAGGCCAAAAAATATATTACATATTGGACTAGTGAAAAAAAGCTGGGCTTGTTAATAAACAAAATATAATATATGATAATATGGCGAATGCGCAAGGTAAATAATATATTTTTTAAGGATAAAAGATTGTTACATATTGATGATTAAACATGCATATTGCCTGTTCAAGAGGCCGAAAAATATATAACATATCGGATTAGTGAAAAAAAGCTGAGCATGTAAGTAAACTAAATATAATATGGTGAATGCGCCAGGTAAATAATATAATTTTTTAGGATTAAAGATTGTTACATATTAATAATTAATGTTTATTACTATCAATTGTAAAATATTAATTTATTATGAAATAATAAATATTATGTGCGTGAAGGAGACGCACAGGTGCGTGTTATATATCTTTACCATTTTCAATTTCCAAGTTGAAGAGGGAAACGTATATATAAAAAAAGTTGATCAGAAATTATAGTGGGAAAAAGAAGAGACAGGAGAGAGAAAAAAGGAGCAACCTTTATAGATTTATAAAATATGCTTTGCTGGCAGTTTCTCGGCCTTCGTCCAGGCCAAGCAGAAGCAAAACTGGAGCCTGGTCTTTCCACGAGGCCATAACCGATATATATCTGATCTGACCCCCTAACGGTAGATAAGTGTGTATGTTCAAAAGGTTCATTAATATGCATAAATTGACATTGCTGTACGTTCAACAACTATACTACAGCTCGATATTAATGCAAAAAACTTATGAATCTTAATTTGTTGACACGATTTTAGAATATTAGAAGGGGGAAAGCGCCAGATGGCGGCTGCCTCCTACCACGCGAGACCATATTTGAACATGGAAATTGTTATGAATGTTTGAACTGCTTTTGTGGCTGACCAGAATTTCATTTAAAGATTATGTGCTCGTATTTATTGCGTTTGTCCTCGCGCCGGATATGTGTGATACCGCCTGGTTTATGGTTTATGTTTCACATTGCACCCTTTTGTTTGATTCTATTTATCCGTTGACTTATTTATTACCGGTTTTCATTTTAATTACACCTATATCTCATTACACTATACAAACCTATTTTTCTTTTTAATTTGTACTATTTTTTTCAAATTATTAAAATTTTTTTCATCTCCAATAATAATTATTATTAAATATCATAATTATAAATTAATTATAATTATATCTTATATTAATTACTATTATTAACAGAATTATTAAATAATATGTATTAACACTTTAATGGCCGCTCAGACGACATGCTGATGGCTGGTATAATAATTAGACACGTGCTCATTAAAGTGTAAATAGTTTAATTGCAATTATTAAGACAATATATTTGAAATGATTACCTGTAATCATTCATTACATCATTACTTGTAATCGCTGTAAATATAACAAGTTATATTAAGGTGGTTGAAAGTTTTATAAGATAGTGTAATTAGCAACAAGATAAAATGCAATTATATTTTATGTGTGTTTAGAGATTGGTTGTATGTTTGCGGTTGAAGAAAATGAGCGTGGGTAGTCTCTTGGGGTGCGTACGGAGTATATTAAGCCGACAAGTGTTCGAGATTAAGTTGCCAGTCAGCAGTAGTAAAGTGATTAATAGTCACTATGTAGTCAGGGTGTATATAAACCGCAACTTAATTAATATCACATCACTTTCCAACCAAATATCGCTCTATAGATATAGTTATATCGGGATGTTTAAATATGAATTATTCATAAAGCAGAACGCCGCGAATTTAAATCTCAAAGATGCACAAGCCTTGATACGCTCTGCTTTACAATGACATTCTGGAAATTATTATTTCTCTTCGGGTTTTATCTCGATCTGCCCATCGCGACACTTTACATTTTGCACTTTTTACACATAACTTCCTCCTATATGTTGTTTTAAAAATATTTCCATTCATAACTTACTTTACGAAAAAATACCCATAAATATGTTATCTTGCAGAAATTGCAAGTTTTCCTTCTTTTATTGTTATCAAATTGTACAAACATCTATTTAAATAATGATGATTAGGCAGACAAGACTAGACAGACAAGACTAGACAGACAAGACTAGACAGACAAGACCAGACAGACAAGACTAGACAGACAAGACTAGACAGACAAGACTAGACAGACAAGACCAGACAGACAAGACTAGACAGACAAGACTAGACAGACAAGACTAGACAGACAAGACTAGACAGACAAGACTAGACAGACAAGACTAGACAGACAAGACTAGACAGACAAGACTAGACAGACAAGACTAGACAGACAAGACTAGACAGACAAGACTAGACAGACAAGACTAGACAGACAAGACTAGACAGACAAGACTAGACAGACAAGACTAGACAGACAAGACTAGACAGACAAGACTAGACAGACAAGACTAGACAGACAAGACTAGACAGACAAGACTAGACAGACAAGACTAGACAGACAAGACTAGACAGACAAGACTAGACAGACAAGACTAGACAGACAAGACTAGACAGACAAGACTAGACAGACAAGACTAGACAGACAAGACTAGACAGACAAGACTAGACAGACAAGACTAGACAGACAAGACTAGACAGACAAGACTAGACAGACAAGACTAGACAGACAAGACTAGACAGACAAGACTAGACAGACAAGACTAGACAGACAAGACTAGACAGACAAGACTAGACAGACAAGACTAGACAGACAAGACTAGACAGACAAGACTAGACAGACAAGACTAGACAGACAAGACTAGACAGACAAGACTAGACAGACAAGACTAGACAGACAAGACTAGACAGACAAGACTAGACAGACAAGACTAGACAGACAAGACTAGACAGACAAGACTAGACAGACAAGACTAGACAGACAAGACTAGACAGACAAGACTAGACAGACAAGACTAGACAGACAAGACTAGACAGACAAGACTAGACAGACAAGACTAGACAGACAAGACTAGACAGACAAGACTAGACAGACAAGACTAGACAGACAAGACTAGACAGACAAGACTAGACAGACAAGACTAGACAGACAAGACTAGACAGACAAGACTAGACAGACAAGACTAGACAGACAAGACTAGACAGACAAGACTAGACAGACAAGACTAGACAGACAAGACTAGACAGACAAGACTAGACAGACAAGACTAGACAGACAAGACTAGACAGACAAGACTAGACAGACAAGACTAGACAGACAAGACTAGACAGACAAGACTAGACAGACAAGACTAGACAGACAAGACTAGACAGACAAGACTAGACAGACAAGACTAGACAGACAAGACTAGACAGACAAGACTAGACAGACAAGACTAGACAGACAAGACTAGACAGACAAGACTAGACAGACAAGACTAGACAGACAAGACTAGACAGACAAGACTAGACAGACAAGACTAGACAGACAAGACTAGACAGACAAGACTAGACAGACAAGACTAGACAGACAAGACTAGACAGACAAGACTAGACAGACAAGACTAGACAGACAAGACTAGACAGACAAGACTAGACAGACAAGACTAGACAGACAAGACTAGACAGACAAGACTAGACAGACAAGACTAGACAGACAAGACTAGACAGACAAGACTAGACAGACAAGACTAGACAGACAAGACTAGACAGACAAGACTAGACAGACAAGACTAGACAGACAAGACTAGACAGACAAGACTAGACAGACAAGACTAGACAGACAAGACTAGACAGACAAGACTAGACAGACAAGACTAGACAGACAAGACTAGACAGACAAGACTAGACAGACAAGACTAGACAGACAAGACTAGACAGACAAGACTAGACAGACAAGACTAGACAGACAAGACTAGACAGACAAGACTAGACAGACAAGACTAGACAGACAAGACTAGACAGACAAGACTAGACAGACAAGACTAGACAGACAAGACTAGACAGACAAGACTAGACAGACAAGACTAGACAGACAAGACTAGACAGACAAGACTAGACAGACAAGACTAGACAGACAAGACTAGACAGACAAGACTAGACAGACAAGACTAGACAGACAAGACTAGACAGACAAGACTAGACAGACAAGACTAGACAGACAAGACTAGACAGACAAGACTAGACAGACAAGACTAGACAGACAAGACTAGACAGACAAGACTAGACAGACAAGACTAGACAGACAAGACTAGACAGACAAGACTAGACAGACAAGACTAGACAGACAAGACTAGACAGACAAGACTAGACAGACAAGACTAGACAGACAAGACTAGACAGACAAGACTAGACAGACAAGACTAGACAGACAAGACTAGACAGACAAGACTAGACAGACAAGACTAGACAGACAAGACTAGACAGACAAGACTAGACAGACAAGACTAGACAGACAAGACTAGACAGACAAGACTAGACAGACAAGACTAGACAGACAAGACTAGACAGACAAGACTAGACAGACAAGACTAGACAGACAAGACTAGACAGACAAGACTAGACAGACAAGACTAGACAGACAAGACTAGACAGACAAGACTAGACAGACAAGACTAGACAGACAAGACTAGACAGACAAGACTAGACAGACAAGACTAGACAGACAAGACTAGACAGACAAGACTAGACAGACAAGACTAGACAGACAAGACTAGACAGACAAGACTAGACAGACAAGACTAGACAGACAAGACTAGACAGACAAGACTAGACAGACAAGACTAGACAGACAAGACTAGACAGACAAGACTAGACAGACAAGACTAGACAGACAAGACTAGACAGACAAGACTAGACAGACAAGACTAGACAGACAAGACTAGACAGACAAGACTAGACAGACAAGACTAGACAGACAAGACTAGACAGACAAGACTAGACAGACAAGACTAGACAGACAAGACTAGACAGACAAGACTAGACAGACAAGACTAGACAGACAAGACTAGACAGACAAGACTAGACAGACAAGACTAGACAGACAAGACTAGACAGACAAGACTAGACAGACAAGACTAGACAGACAAGACTAGACAGACAAGACTAGACAGACAAGACTAGACAGACAAGACTAGACAGACAAGACTAGACAGACAAGACTAGACAGACAAGACTAGACAGACAAGACTAGACAGACAAGACTAGACAGACAAGACTAGACAGACAAGACTAGACAGACAAGACTAGACAGACAAGACTAGACAGACAAGACTAGACAGACAAGACTAGACAGACAAGACTAGACAGACAAGACTAGACAGACAAGACTAGACAGACAAGACTAGACAGACAAGACTAGACAGACAAGACTAGACAGACAAGACTAGACAGACAAGACTAGACAGACAAGACTAGACAGACAAGACTAGACAGACAAGACTAGACAGACAAGACTAGACAGACAAGACTAGACAGACAAGACTAGACAGACAAGACTAGACAGACAAGACTAGACAGACAAGACTAGACAGACAAGACTAGACAGACAAGACTAGACAGACAAGACTAGACAGACAAGACTAGACAGACAAGACTAGACAGACAAGACTAGACAGACAAGACTAGACAGACAAGACTAGACAGACAAGACTAGACAGACAAGACTAGACAGACAAGACTAGACAGACAAGACTAGACAGACAAGACTAGACAGACAAGACTAGACAGACAAGACTAGACAGACAAGACTAGACAGACAAGACTAGACAGACAAGACTAGACAGACAAGACTAGACAGACAAGACTAGACAGACAAGACTAGACAGACAAGACTAGACAGACAAGACTAGACAGACAAGACTAGACAGACAAGACTAGACAGACAAGACTAGACAGACAAGACTAGACAGACAAGACTAGACAGACAAGACTAGACAGACAAGACTAGACAGACAAGACTAGACAGACAAGACTAGACAGACAAGACTAGACAGACAAGACTAGACAGACAAGACTAGACAGACAAGACTAGACAGACAAGACTAGACAGACAAGACTAGACAGACAAGACTAGACAGACAAGACTAGACAGACAAGACTAGACAGACAAGACTAGACAGACAAGACTAGACAGACAAGACTAGACAGACAAGACTAGACAGACAAGACTAGACAGACAAGACTAGACAGACAAGACTAGACAGACAAGACTAGACAGACAAGACTAGACAGACAAGACTAGACAGACAAGACTAGACAGACAAGACTAGACAGACAAGAGTAGACAGACAAGACTAGACAGACAAGACTAGACAGACAAGACTAGACAGACAAGACTAGACAGACAAGACTAGACAGACAAGACTAGACAGACAAGACTAGACAGACAAGACTAGACAGACAAGACTAGACAGACAAGACTAGACAGACAAGACTAGACAGACAAGACTAGACAGACAAGACTAGACAGACAAGACTAGACAGACAAGACTAGACAGACAAGACTAGACAGACAAGACTAGAAAGACAAGACTAGACAGACAAGACTAGACAGACAAGACTAGACAGACAAGACTAGACAGATAAGACTAGACAGACAATACTAGACAGACAAGACTAGACAGACAAGACTAGACAGGCAAGACTAGACAGACAAGACTAGACAGACAAGACTTGACAGACAAGACTAGCCAGACAAGACTAGCCAGACAAGACTAGACGATTATGTTAATTAAATATTTTTTCTTATCTTTTTTATATTTTGTTGGTAAGTAAATGGTTATGTAAATGTAATTTTTGAGTGGTGAAGATAAGGGTGTAAGGGCCCGCGCTCATTATTTCCCATAAACTTGATGGTCTGTCATGTTATTTAAAATAGTTTTTATTCAAATCTTAAGCCGCGCGGCGAAATAACTTTTTAATTTCATTCCGCGTTCGGTGGAGAGAGGAAAAAGAGGCGAACTGGTGGCGGCTGGAATCTCTGAAATTATGGGAGCCGCATTAGGCGGCGGTATTTAAAAAAGGTTGTGCGGCTTAAATGCCAACTCAAAGGGAGCAATAGAATAGTAATAGCTTTATATTAACGTCTGCATTGCTGTGATTACGGCGGCGGCTGTTCGATAAAGGTGGACCTATCCGCCACTTCTAACGAACGAGCGCGATGGGGCTACGTCTATATAAAGTATTAAGGAACCGGTCGTTTGATTGCTTCAAATTTCGAATTTGATAATCATATTTTGGGGGCGCCTTGCGGTATTCAATTTATCTCCCTATACACAATATTATTAATTCTATTGGAAACTAGATCCGATTTCACTGCTTTTCTTAGATCCTTTTCAAACGAACTATTTAGTTTAATCTTACTATGTCCAAATATCATCCTCAATATTTCAAATCATTGTTCCTACTTTTATATTTATCGATTTAAACGATAAACATTAATTATCTTCTAATTGAATGTAGGGTTGAAACTAAACTAATTATAGATTTAATCAAACTAACTTATTAGAGCGGAACACAGCTTGAATATATAAATATATTCAATCTTTCCGAAACTCTATAATATTATTAGGTCTTATTATTAAGTCTTTTTAAGACCAACACGAGATTTGTTTTTTGGTCTTAAAAAGACCTAATAATATTATAGAATTTCGGAAAGGTTAAATATAAATTATTGTGTTCCGCTTTAATAAGTTGGTATTAATTATCTAAATTTTTAAATTTAATATTTTATATTGAGAATTCTCTTCGTTTCTTATTTATTGCTTTTTTCGAAATAAATTTCGTCTATTTCTGACCGACAACTAAACAGAATGTCTGCTATAATGAGTGATATGTATAAAATTATTTCGACTATTTAGAGGTGGTTCAAAAAATATCCCACCATTATAATGCTTAGACCATTGCCGAAACGGCATTAAAATAGCATAACATTTACCCATCAATAGGTAGGACACAATGTGGGACACTTTAAATACCGCCATGCCTAAAAGGGTTAATATATTATTCCAAATTAGTCTGTATATTTAACCTTGTATGTGACCTTGTAACCTTTTGAATTGTGTCAATCTTTTCAATGTTCTTGAATAAAATTTTTTAATTCTTGAAGTAAAATTCTTGAATCTTACACAAAATGTTCAGATTGAATTCCAAGTTTTAATTTTAATTTCTGATTGAATAAAGGTTTGTTAATAAATTAGTAAGTTTGTTAATGAGTAAGTTATTGTTAATTTTCGACAATTGTTATTTAATCAAGTTTACTAATTACTGAAGATTATATAAGTTCATGATGCAATCCATTTATATTTTTCGAATTCGGAAATTGGAAATCCCATTGGATTCGCGACACAATACAGTCATTAGCAACCACTATGCTGCGGTGATGAACGTTTAGATAATAGTCCGGGATTAATTCTCCCAACTTTTCCGCAGGATCAATCGGCAGCGTCGTTTCAGAACTCAAAGCGGAATCGTTGCTCTGTTATATGTACAGGAATTATGTGTGTGTGTAGAGAGAGCGAGAGGATTCGCGGTGGCGTCGACTTGAAACAATGTCGTTAGACGCCCGCATTGCAAATCAACGACGGTGCGAACGAAGGGGCTGATAGCGGGGGCTTTGAAATAATAGTGTATGCAGGCCGGAACTGTTTAAACGAACCATTGATAGGGTCCGAACATCAGCATGCCGCATGCTGACCACACACTACAAATTGCCCATAAACTTTCAAACCTCAAACAATTCAGAATATATTGCTTAGAGACTAACGTCGTTCCCCTGGACTCACTAGAGTTTTAGATATTTGAGAAATTTCCTCAGAGGAAAAAATCAATTATCCGCTGAAATTCGATAACATATCGCTCTAGTACTCCAGAATTGGAGAAATAAATATAATTGTTTTCTGTGTGGAGAAATTTGTACCTTTTCCAGAAAGTCAATGATCAATATTCTTTTGATATGGATGACCTTTTCTTTTAATATCTTGTCTAATGTCTTGACTCAATACGTAAAAAACGCAATTACTTTTGCGCCAAAGTAATAGACAAATAAGGGTAAACAAAGTTTACTAAATAAGACAGATTTATTATAACGAAGTATTGTGAACTATATGATATAATATAAGAACTTTAATGAGCTATTTAGTAAAAGGAGGAAAAAGTTTGGATAACAAATTAACTCCATAGATTATTTTGATTTGTCGATTCTAATAGAGGAACTTTGCAAATAATAATTGAAATAATACTCCCGTTAATTTAGCCCCCGAATTTTCTAAAAATTGAAAATTTTGGCGAGATTTCGAATAGTTCTAGGGATTCTGCTTGAACATTGCAATAGTTACTCTGACAGAAATCTAGAAAACGATTTGTGTTAAAAATTGCGTAAAAAGATTTTTGATGTAATATATCAAGTTCTTCATAGAGAGTTCAAGAGTCCTCGGACAATGCATTCCACAACATTTTTTTTTCAAAATTTTGATAATATTTGCAAAATTCCGATTTCAAAATTTCCGATTTAACGATTTTCATGAAAAGCAAATTTTTAGTTAATCTCACGTTAAATATATCAAAAAAAATTCAATTTTATGTGAAAAATATAAAAAACTTTTTTTTTTAAATGTGCGTATTTTTTTAAAGAGAGATATAGGGGTTTGAATATTTGCAAGAGGGTTGGTACGTAAAAATTCCAGGATGTGTTGGGAACATAATAGCATACAAAAAAGTGTATTTTTTATCATACAAGCATCTAACGAGGGTGTGCGGCTGCGACCCCCTCGTAGTCTCTCCTGCGCCCTTTCCGAGTTTAACAGTCCGGTCAGATGGTTGATAGGTCACGTCTAGTGAACGGCGGTACACAGCGATCACCACGATATTGACACGCGAATAAATGTTCTCTAATAAACGAATAATTAGTGAACGGGTAGTTGTACGCCGTGTTTGCGGTTGAATGCGGCGCAGGAGATTCACCTGCGTCAGCAGAATTAGACGTCTATGTGCGGAGGCCGCGCTGGTACAAACCATCAACCCCCTAGCACCCTCCTCCCTCCCTCAACCGTCTCATTAATGAAGCTAAAAAGAGGCCTCCTCCTCACTTTGCTCGCTTCTGTTTTAATTATGACCGCACTCCATGTATCAGTACAAGTTATTACTAATAAATCTTTCTAGTAATTGCGGCGCCACGCTCTACTGACCACAAATTGCATCTGATTTATTACGGTGCAGTCCAACGCACCCATCCGATATCACATATTAATTACGTACAAATGGATATTTTCTGCCGCTAGTTTTCACCTATATACACAACTTCATTATCAACCCCATTCATATCTATAACACTTTTTATATATACTCGCCTTTTTTATCTACTATCTACAACAAACTTAATACCACACTCCAATTAACTTAACTTACAGCCACACAGAACCGAGATCATATAGAACGAAACTTAAATTCTAAACTCTTACACAATCTACATTTTCTAACTAATGCTATCTATTCGAAATAAGTAACATTCAATCAAAACATGTAATTGCCTTCTTTGTCAAGTCTTGTCTGTCTAGTCTTGTATGTCTAGTCTTGTCTGTCTAGTCTTGTCCGTCTAGTCTCGTCCATCTAGTCTCGCCCGTCTAGTCTCGTCCGTCTAGTTTCGTCCGTTTAGTCTCTTCCGTCTAGTCTCGTCCGTCTAGTCTCGTCCGTCTAGTCTCGTCCGTCTAGTCTCGTCCGTCAAGTCTCGCCCGTCTAGTCTCGTCCGTCTAGTCTCGTTCGTCTAGTCTCGTCCGTATAATCTCGTCCGTCTAGTCTGGTCCGTCTAGTCTCGTCCATCTAGTCTCGTCCGTCTAGTCTCGTCCGTCCAGTCTCGTCCGTCTAGTCTCGTCCGTATAGTCTCGTCCGTCTAATCTCGTCCGTCTAGTCTCGTCCGTGTAGTCTCCTCCGTCTAGTCCCGTCCATCTAGTCTCGTCCGTCTAGTCTCGTCCGTCTAGTTTCGTCCATTTAGTCTCTTCCGTCTAGTCTCGTCCCTCTAGGCTCGACCGTCTAGTCTCGTCCGTCTAGTCTCGTCCGTCTAGTCTCGTCCGTCTAGTCTCGTCCGTCTAGTTTCGTCCGTTTAGTCCCTTCCGTCTAGTCTCGTTCGTCTAGTCTCGACCGTCTAGTCTCGTCCGTCCAGTCTCGTCCGTCTAGTCTCGTCCGTCTAGTCTCGTCCGTCTATTCCCGTCCGTTTAGTCTCATCCGTCTAGTCTCGTCCGTCTAATCTCGTCCGTCTAGTCTCGTCCGTCTAGTCTCGTCCGTCTAGTCCCGTCCGTATAGTCTCGTCCGTCTAGTCTCGTCCGTCTAGTCTCGTCCGTCTAGTTTTGTCCGTTTAGTCTCTTCCGTCTAGTCTTGTCCGTCTAGTCTCGACCATCAAGTCTCGTCCGTCTAGTCTCGTCCGTCTAGTCTCGTCCGTCTAGTCTCGTCCGTCTAGTCTCGTCCGTCTAGTCTTGTCCGTCTAGTCTCGTCCGTCTAGTCTCGTCCGTCTAGTCTCGTCCATCTAGTCTCATTCGTCTAGTCACGTCCGTCTAGTCACGTCTGTCTAGTCTCATCCGTCTAGTCTCGTCCATCTAGTCTAATTCGTCTAGTCACGTCCGTCTAGTCACGTCTGTCTAGTCTCATCCGTCTAGTCTCGTCTGTCTAGTCTCGTCCGTTTAGTCTCGTCCGTCTAGCTTCGTCCGATTGTCTCGTCGATCTCGCCTCGTCCTCGTTTATCGCATTTAGTGTTGCCTATCATATTTGCATAGACAGTTACGGATTTTCAAATTAAAAGCTAAAAAACCATTTTATAGATATTGTATGGTAGCGGAATGCAAAAAGACTATTATAAGTACACAAGATAAAGTGTTTGATAAAGTCCCTATCGAGGTGTATAGTCCACCCTACCTACATCTGTGAATATCTTGGAGGCCGATTGATGTCAACGTTCACGTCACATCACTTGACCAATGGTAATGCGTTTCGCAAATATGAATTTAGCTCGCATATTTTGAACTTTTTGATTTAAATTTTTGGAATTAAATATAAATGAGAAAATAATGGTATAGGTGTAATGTCAAGATCATAAAGTATCGGGGATACAAAAATCAAGTAAATTTAAATTTATTGCATATTCCCTATTATAATTATAATAGCAGCTCTCAACCAATCAACGAATCGTAAACCAAACGCACATGTGTGTTATCAATCATAACTTATCGTTAATCGCGGACTGTTACATACGTGTATGTTATGATTTATTTACAAAGTCCACGAACTGTAAAATAATGCGCATTTACCATAGTGGTCCCAGATAAAAAATAATATACTTTAACATTATATCTTCTCATAACTGAGCCACCTCGTACAAATAATCTCCAAGAAGTTTGGTCCCTTCAATGTAGTTTTTGATATCGATCTTCTCGTTTTGGGAATGTGCGCCGTCGGCTCAACAGCCCACTGGCAGAAGAAGAACGTTCTTGCCGGTGGCTTCCTGGAGTGTCAAAGTGACTGGAATCGATCCTCCTTCACGGATGAGATTCAGCTCGACATTGTAAACGCACTTAGTGGCTTTTCCAGCAGCTAGGTAGTGAGGATGTTGCGGATCTTCAGTTCAGGATTTTGCTCCATTTCTCAATAGACCTATTCAGAATTTTTTTTGTGCACATGTGTCAATTTCCGCCATGTTTTGCCCGAACTTTTTGACGTATAACCTTATTATTTACCCGAAACTTTCATATTCCCGCCTGGATGCGCATGCGCTTAATTTACCGTAAAAAGTTCTATTGAATCTTCATAATATTTAGGCTTCCACGTTCTAGCCATTTCTTCCCAATATGCTTAATAACATATTCGCCGATCTTCGCCGATGCGGATGGAAAATTTTCTATTGACCTTGCCTGGAGTGACTTGACCTTGCCAGGAGTTTACTGACCAGGTTCGGCGAAGGCACCCCCGATTCCGTGCACGGAGAGAGAAAGCAAACGCCAGAGATGGATAAGGATCTGCTCCTTGATGGCTTTGTGCGGCAACTGCTTAGTACCTATGTTGCCTCAGTACTCCTCGACTTCGAAGTGGACTTTGTTGTTTAAGTCTTTTTCTACGTCGCTACCTTGTTGTAAATGCCTTCGACTAAGATTTTACCGTCTAGGGCGGTGTTTCCCAACGTGGGGCACACGCCCCACAGGGGGGCAATGTGATTGTTAAGGGGGGCAATTCGAAACTGGACTAGACACGAGTTTATCCCTTTTGCTCCGGACCATTCAAATGCAAAGCTAGATTTCGGTACCAAAGATGAAAGAAAAAAACAAATTCTTAAATAATGCGGCCAATAAATAGTATAAATTCGTTTGACGAGACCAAAATATCAACTGGGTTTTTGGCGTCGTCAATTTAACCTCGGAACCCCCGGACGTTTTTAAATCTCCCAAAACAACGCAGTTTCGCATCTGAATAGCCGGTCGCAACTTATATGCGAAATTTGCTGCGAAGTATGCAAAACATGGGGGGGATACGAATTTTAGAAAGGTGGGGCACGGCACAAAAAAGGTTGGGAAGAAAGGTTTTAAGAGGTAGATCAAATCGGACAATCAGAGCCTCGTGGATAGTCTCCAAAAACTCCACTATGAAGATCTTTCTCTGCACACTCAACCTCGAGCAAGAAGTAGCACAATGCCCTTAATCCATAAGTGGTACAAGAATAATCACTGCCTAACCAGTAATTGTCAGAAATGCAGACATAGTTGACAACCGCATAGAAGTTATCCTTCTCAGCAAACAGCAAGTAATCCAAACCCTCACTTGCGGAATCCTCCATCCCCTCAGAAACAAATTTAATATTCACCGGATGGTCTACCCCGATAGATTCAAACCCTTCGATGGCGTGGATCCAGCCCAAAACTGGCCCTTTATAGTGAGTGGCGCCTCTTCCATAGAGCTTTTCGTTCTTCTCGGTTAAGACAAAGCGATCAGTGTTCCAGCCATCTTCCTTTAACGCCGGTTGCAAGTCCAAATGTCCATAAATGGCAACCGTCTTCTTCTTCGGGTCATTGCCGTAAGTGCCGAAAAGGACGGGTGTGAGTGGGATCCTTGGGTGCCGACGTCACGAAAGGATCTTTCGACGCCAAGGTCATTTAGTTCTTGCGCAGTCTATTTGACCATTTTGACGATATCGTCGCGGTTTTCCGGCCAGGCGGACACAGAGGGAATCGCAACGGCAACCTTTAAGTTCTCTATGTATTTCGCCTCGTTTGCATCAATGTGCTTGAATAGTATGTCGAGAGAGGCTGGAACAACCATCTTGAATGATCCTCATTAAATGAAAATCACCGACGAAATGATACCACGAGACACTATGTTATCTATTTTAATTTAACACTCCCTCCACATCAAACAGCTCTTTCTATTCAGCTAGTCTTGTCTGTCTAATCTTGTCTGTCCAGTCTTGTCTGTCTAGACTTGTCTGTCTAGTCTTGTCTGTCTAGTTCTGTCTGTCTAGTCTTGTCTGTCTACTCTTGTCTGTCTAGTTTTATCTGTCTAGTCTTGTCTGTCTAGTCTTGTATGTCTAGTCTTGTCTGTCTAGTCTTGTCTGTCTAGTCTTATCTGTCTAGTCTTGTCTGTCTAGTCTTGTCTGTCTAGTCGTGTCTGTCTAGTCTTGTCTGTCTAGTCTTGTATGTCTAGTCTTGTCTGTCTAGTCTTGTCTATCCAGTCTTGTCTGTCTAGTCGTGTCTATCTAGTCTTGTCTTTCTAGTCTTGTCTGTCTAGTCTTGTAAGTGTAGTCTCGTCTGTGTAGTCTTGTCTGTGTAGTCTTGTCTGTCTTGTCTTGTCTGTCTAGTCTTGTCTTGTCTGTCTAGTCTTGTCTTGTCTGTCTAGTCTTGTCTTGTCTGTCTAGTCTTGTCTAGTCTTGTCTAGTCTTGTCTAGTCTTGTCTAGTCTTGTCTAGTCTTGTCTAGTCTTGTCTAGTCTTGTCTAGTCTTGTCTAGTCTTGTCTAGTCTTGTCTAGTCTTGTCTAGTCTTGTCTAGTCTTGTCTAGTCTTGTCTAGTCTTGTCTAGTCTTGTCTAGTCTTGTCTAGTCTTGTCTAGTCTTGTCTAGTCTTGTCTAGTCTTGTCTAGTCTTGTCTAGTCTTGTCTAGTCTTGTCTAGTCTTGTCTAGTCTTGTCTAGTCTTGTCTAGTCTTGTCTAATCTTGTCTAATCTTGTCTAGTCTTGTCTAGTCTTGTCTAGTCTTGTCTAGTCTTGTCTAGTCTTGTCTAGTCTTGTCTAGTCTTGTCTAGTCTTGTCTAGTCTTGTCTAGTCTTGTCTAGTCTTGTCTAGTCTTGTCTAGTCTTGTCTAGTCTTGTCTAGTCTTGTCTAGTCTTGTCTAGTCTTGTCTAGTCTTGTCTAGTCTTGTCTAGTCTTGTCTAGTCTTGTCTAGTCTTGTCTAGTCTTGTCTAGTCTTGTCTAGTCTTGTCTAGTCTTGTCTAGTCTTGTCTAGTCTTGTCTAGTCTTGTCTAGTCTTGTCTAGTCTTGTCTAGTCTTGTCTAGTCTTGTCTAGTCTTGTCTAGTCTTGTCTAGTCTTGTCTAGTCTTGTCTAGTCTTGTCTAGTCTTGTCTAGTCTTGTCTAGTCTTGTCTAGTCTTGTCTAGTCTTGTCTAGTCTTGTCTAGTCTTGTCTAGTCTTGTCTAGTCTTGTCTAGTCTTGTCTAGTCTTGTCTAGTCTTGTCTAGTCTTGTCTAGTCTTGTCTAGTCTTGTCTAGTCTTGTCTAGTCTTGTCTAGTCTTGTCTAGTCTTGTCTAGTCTTGTCTAGTCTTGTCTAGTCTTGTCTAGTCTTGTCTAGTCTTGTCTAGTCTTGTCTAGTCTTGTCTAGTCTTGTCTAGTCTTGTCTAGTCTTGTCTAGTCTTGTCTAGTCTTGTCTAGTCTTGTCTAGTCTTGTCTAGTCTTGTCTAGTCTTGTCTAGTCTTGTCTAGTCTTGTCTAGTCTTGTCTAGTCTTGTCTAGTCTTGTCTAGTCTTGTCTAGTCTTGTCTAGTCTTGTCTAGTCTTGTCTAGTCTTGTCTAGTCTTGTCTAGTCTTGTCTAGTCTTGTCTAGTCTTGTCTAGTCTTGTCTAGTCTTGTCTAGTCTTGTCTAGTCTTGTCTAGTCTTGTCTAGTCTTGTCTAGTCTTGTCTAGTCTTGTCTAGTCTTGTCTAGTCTTGTCTAGTCTTGTCTAGTCTTGTCTAGTCTTGTCTAGTCTTGTCTAGTCTTGTCTAGTCTTGTCTAGTCTTGTCTAGTCTTGTCTAGTCTTGTCTAGTCTTGTCTAGTCTTGTCTAGTCTTGTCTAGTCTTGTCTAGTCTTGTCTAGTCTTGTCTAGTCTTGTCTAGTCTTGTCTAGTCTTGTCTAGTCTTGTCTAGTCTTGTCTAGTCTTGTCTAGTCTTGTCTAGTCTTGTCTAGTCTTGTCTAGTCTTGTCTAGTCTTGTCTAGTCTTGTCTAGTCTTGTCTAGTCTTGTCTAGTCTTGTCTAGTCTTGTCTAGTCTTGTCTAGTCTTGTCTAGTCTTGTCTAGTCTTGTCTAGTCTTGTCTAGTCTTGTCTAGTCTTGTCTAGTCTTGTCTAGTCTTGTCTAGTCTTGTCTAGTCTTGTCTAGTCTAGTCTTGTCTAGTCTTGTCTAGTCTTGTCTAGTCTTGTCTAGTCTTGTCTAGTCTTGTCTAGTCTTGTCTAGTCTTGTCTAGTCTTGTCTAGTCTTGTCTAGTCTTGTCTAGTCTTGTCTAGTCTTGTCTAGTCTTGTCTAGTCTTGTCTAGTCTTGTCTAGTCTTGTCTAGTCTTGTCTAGTCTTGTCTAGTCTTGTCTAGTCTTGTCTAGTCTTGTCTAGTCTTGTCTAGTCTTGTCTAGTCTTGTCTAGTCTTGTCTAGTCTTGTCTAGTCTTGTCTAGTCTTGTCTAGTCTTGTCTAGTCTTGTCTAGTCTTGTCTAGTCTTGTCTAGTCTTGTCTAGTCTTGTCTAGTCTTGTCTAGTTTTGTCTAGTCTTGTCTAGTCTTGTCTAGTCTTGTCTAGTCTTGTCTAGTCTTGTCTAGTCTTGTCTAGTCTTGTCTAGTCTTGTCTAGTCTTGTCTAGTCTTGTGGAGTCTTGTCTAGTCTTGTCTAGTCTTGTCTTGTCTGTCTAGTCTTGTCTTGTCTGTCTAGTCTTGCCTTGTCTGTCTAGTCCTGTCTTGTCTGTCTAGTCTTGTCCTGTCTGTCTAGTCTTGTCTTGTCTGTCTAGTCTTGTCTTGTCTGTCTAGTCTTGTCTTGTCTGTCTAGTCTTGTCTTGTCTGTCTAGTCTTGTCTTGTCTGTCTAGTCTTGTCTTGTCTGTCTAGTCTTGTCTTGTCTGTCTAGTCTTGTCTGTCTAGTCTTGTCTGTCTAGTCTTGTCTGTCTAGTCTTGTCTGTCTAGTCTTGTCTGTCTAGTCTTGTCTGTCTAGTCTTGTCTGTCTAGTCTTGTCTGTCTAGTCTTGTCTGTCTAGTCTTGTCTGTCTAGTCTTGTCTGCCTAGTCTTGTCTTGTATGTCTAGTCTTGTCTTGTCTGTCTAGTCTTGTCTTGTCTGTCTAGTCTTGTCTTGTCTGTCTAGTCTTGTCTGTCCAGTCTTGTCTGTTAAGTCTTGTCTGTCCAGTCTTGTCTGTCCAATATTGTCTGTTCAGTATTGTCTGTCCAGTCTTGTCTCTCCAATCTTGTCTCTCCAACCTTGTCTGTCCAGTCTTGTCTGTCCAGTCTAGTCTGTCCAGTCCTTTCTGTCCAGTCTTGTCTATCCAGTCTTGTCTGTCCAGTCTTGTCTGTCCAGTCTTGTCTGTCCAGACTTGTCTGTCCATTCTTGTCTGTCGAGTCTTGTCTGTCCAGTCTTGTCTGTCCAGTCTTGTCTATCCAGTCTTGTTTGTCCAGTCTTGTCTGTACAGTCTAGTCTGTCCAGTCTTGTCTGTCTAGCCTTGTCTGTCCTGTCCTGTCTGTCCAGTATTGTCTGTCCAGTCTTGTCTGTCCAGTCTTGTCTTTCCAGACCGGTATGTCCAGTCTTGTTGGTCCAGTCTTGTCTGTCCAGACTTGTCTGTCCAGTCTTGTCTGTCGAGTCTTGTCTGTCCAGTCTTGTCTGTCCAGTCTTGTCTGTCCAGTCTTGTCTGTCCAGTCTTGTCTGTCCAGTCTTGTCTGTCCAGTCTTGTCTGTCTAGTCTTGTCTGTCTAGTCTTCTCTGTCTAGTCTTGTCTGTCTAGCCTTGTCTTGTCTGTTCAGTCTTGTCTGTCTAGTCTTGTCTTGTCTGTCCAGTTTTGTCTGTCCAGTCTTGTCTGTCCAGTCTTGTCTGTCCAGTCTTGTTGGTCCAGTCTTGACGGTCCAGTCTTGTCTGTCTAGTCTTGTCTATCCAGTCTTGTCTGTCTAGTCGTGTCTATCTAGTCTTGTCTTTCTAGTCTTGTCTGTCTAGTCTTGTCTGTGTAGTCTCGTCTGTGTAGGCTTGTCTGTGTAGTCTTGTCTGTCTTGTCTTGTCTGTCTAGTCTTGTCTTGTCTGTCTGGTCTTGTCTTGTCTGTCTGGTCTTGTGTTCTCTGTCTAGTCTTGTCTATCTAGTCTTGTCTTGTCTTTCTAGTCTTGTGTGTCTAGTCTTGTCTGTCTAGATTTTGATAATTTGTTTGTATGCATAAGAGAACCATTTATGAGACGCTTAAAGTTTACCCTTAACCATTTGCCCTTATCTCCTTATAATTACTGCTAACGTTGTTTGTCTAGACTACAAATAACAAGATGCTGTTGTCAGATTGGCAGAGAATAAATTAAAACATTTGGTAATTAAATTAAGTGATTGCTAATTAGAATATATTTGTTATTATTGTGTTTGTATGTGTTTTGGGGGAATGTCTAGAGTAAGAAATAGTACTAGTAGATGTGGCGATAGAGAGCCTATAAAAGAAGCCGCGAGCAAACAAACAAGAAGATAACGGAAAGAGACCCGTAGACGATTCGAATAACTCAAACACTGTCGAAGCTGTGACAAGTCCGCTAACATAGTGGCCGGCAAAGGCTAATACACCGGAACCGGGTTGAAATCTAATAAAAAATCCCCAGCAGCGACAGACAGAGTGCATTATATTTAATTTGTCCTGTTTCAGTCGGATTATAAATATTCGATTCATAATAAATCTTAGAAGGAGAGGCAAGGAGAGAGGGAAGTAGCGCTGGGGCCGTACGAAAGCAGTAAATCTTCGACCACCCCCCGAATATAAGTTTCCGTTTAGTTCGTTTAATAGAATCGCCGCGACTGAAGATTATACCGAGGAGAAGAGAACTCGCCTTAACTGATATATATTTTGTTTAGTCTAATCCTCCGCTGAGGCACTTCAAAGCTTACGAATATGAAGCAATCAGAATCAAATGTGGGTTCGTTCCAGTAAATAGCCGATTCGGGCCGTGTCTCTCTACATCGATAGCTGGAAATCGATATCTCGAGACCCTAACCATTGCGATTCTCCTCACAAATAAACGAACAAAATACAGTCTCTTATCCTGTCCGGTCGTCGCCGAAACGGAGCGTAGTCCGTGTACATGCTGAGGTATGGGGTGGATGCGGAGGAAGGCGATGATTGAACGCATTATACGCGAAGGGACAAGACATAGGTAGGCCCGACGGCTACTTTCGGTCGGCAGACCTACGCCGAAGTACGGAATTGCGTCGCATAAACTCCAGTTTTGTGATTGGATTACGTTTAGAGGGTAATAGTAATACTCTTGACGAGACTCCCGAGACTCTTCCGTTATAGTTTACATAATTTAACATTGTTTTCCATTTTAGTCTGTTTCTTTCCTTGCTCTATTTATTTTGAATTTACTCGTATTATTTGTGGATTTCTAAATAATATTTATAATAAATTTGTTTAATTCCTGTAAATACAATGTCTATAGAGGTTCAATACACTGGACTGTAATAATCGAAAATACAATATTAATTAATAGCATATTACGTAACGAGAGTTGTAAGAAGCATATTACGTACGAGCGGAACAGTTACGCACGACTAGCGGGGAGTGCGTAATTCCGCGAGTACGTAATTGCCTTACAACTCGAGTTATGTACTACACTTTATCTACGACCACACTAATTTGTTTCTGTTTAATAAGAAAAATATGTTTGATGTAACAAATTTATTTCTTATTAGGTACATTATTTCAAATTATAATAAACAAACAGTTGTATTTTCATATATAACTGTTACTCGACATTATTTAACTTGAAAGAAATGAAAAGAAATACATTCTTAATGGTTACATGCCTTATTATTTTGTACTTATTTTGAGTAAACTGGAATAAGAGTGCTCATAGATATAGGCAACCCAATGTACGCAATGTCAATTTCCGTTAGTTTGAATTGTGGCACGGGGGGCGATGAACGAATGAGCACTTAGTAGCAGCTCTCAACCAATCAACGAATCGTAAACCAAACGCACGCGTGTGTTATCAATCATAACTTATCATTAACCGCGGACTGTCACATATGTGTATGTATTTACATAGTCCACGAACTGTACAATAATGGGCATTTACAATAGTGCACAAAAGAACATTAAAACTCGCCCATTTCCCGGTCATGTTTCTATTTTGACCTACATACCACCTCTATTACAATTAGAGATGTCACGAATAGTGATTTTGGCGAATACCGAATATCCGGCCACGCTCTTGGCCGAAGCGCCGATTTATCAATTTTAGCCGAAATTATTTTTAGCCGATTTATCCGATTTAGCAATTCGTCCAAATTCTTCACTGGAGTAGCGTGACACTAATGACTTCAGATAGCCCCACAAGAAATAACCCAGGGGGGTTAAGTCTGGGGACCGAGAAGACCATGCATGTGACCCACCTCAACCAAACCAGCGATCTCCGTATGGTGAAACCAAACTGAAATGTGGTGGTACAAGGAGTGCATAAACCACATGCAATTCTTGTCGCCAATGGTACATCCTGCAGATACTCAGGCAGTCTTTATACCAAAAAGTTGCGATACATCTCCCCAGTAAGTCTTGCTGGTAGGAATACCGGTCCAATTAGATAGTCATCCACAATTCCAACCCAAACATTCCAGGAGAACTGATGTTGAAATCGATCTTCACATATCTCATGCGGATTTTCATCTGCCCACATATTGGTGTTATGAAAATTCCTTATTGCATTTCTTGGAAACGAGGGATTAGAACTAATACTTGCAAAATCTATAGACATACCGCAATACGTGGACGATAATCAGCACGTAGCAGTGTCTGAACACTTTGAATGTGGTATGAATACCACAAATTGTCCTAAAGAACTGTCTTACATTCAAAGTATTGGCAATAAGTAGCGTAGAAGCACTTGGATCTTCCTCTATCACGTCCAGCACATTCTGTTCCAGTTGTACCGTTCTTACTGCTATTAATCTTCCTGACCCCCCATCGAACCATTCGAACTTCGTTTCAAAGCGCTTGTTTCGCGAAGGCGTCGGTGAATGTTTCCGAAGATTTTTCGGTCGGGGATATTACGGCTAGGAAACCGTTCAATGTACAATCGTCTAGCTTGTAATGATTTGCCATCAGCAAGTCCATACATGAAATGCAATCTCGACTTCATCAACTATTAAAGATGCGTCAAACAGCCAAACCTCACTCTATAAACAACTGCAACCGAGACAGGTGATGTTCACTGACGAGACGTAATTCGAATTAAATCCACTTGAATGGACTATATTTAACGATAAATTTAGCGCTGGGCTGCAGACAGTTGCAGCCTTCAGGCAAAACCGTCTCTGACCCGATCCGTGGAACGTCCTTTCGTCGCCTATTTCAGGGAGGAAATAGGAAGAAATAATATGAGCAGGGAAATACAAGAATGTAAATCCTTAAATAAAATTGTTCCGGACGGGAGAAAAGCCGATGCTGCCTTCCAGACGGTGATCGAACCACTCGATACGGATTGACGTGAAATTAACTACCAAACGCAGGCGTGGCCAACATGTCAGCTGAGGTCAGACGCACGAAAAATGTCGCGGACTCGCCGAGCTCTGAAACCACACTGCACGATATCTCATATCGCGGCGTGATTTTTTGCTACTTTATCGCGGTCTCGACCCAGGTTGGGGCACCTGTCGCCCTCCTTTGGATAGAGGCCGGAAACCAATTAGGCCGACAAAAGTGGCCCAAACACCACTTGTAACCGTTCAATGTACGTACAATCGTCTAGTTTGTAATGAATTGCCATCAGGAAGTCCATACATGAAATGCATATCAGTCATCTCGGCGTTCGTATACATGGCAGAGGACATTACTAACTATAAAAGACACGTCCAACAGCCAAACGTCACTCAATTTAAACAAATGCGACCGATATAGGTGATAATCACTGACGAGATGTATTCGAATGAAATCCACTTGAATGGACTGTATTTAACGATAAATTTAGCGATTGTATATTAAATCGGGATGGTCCGTCATTTACGTTCAGGCTACAGCCGTCTTTTACCCGTGGAACGGTCGCCTATTTAAGGTAGGAAATAGGAAGAAATAATATGAGCAGGGAAATACAAGGATGGAAACGATTAAATCAAATTGTTCCGTACGGGAGAAAAGCCGATGCTGGCCAACATGTCGGCTGAGGTCAGACGCACGAAAAATGTCGCGGACTCGCCGAGCTCTGAAATGACGCTGCCCGATATCTCATATCGCGGCGTGATTTCTTTCTAATTTACCGCGGTCTCGACCCGGGTCGGGGCACATGTCGCTCTCCTTTGGATAGAGGCCGGAAACCAATTAGGCCTACAAAAGTGGCCCAAACACCACTTGTAACCGTTCAACGTACATACAATCGTTTAGCTTGTAATGAATTGCCATCAGGAAGTCCATACATGAAATGCATGTCAGTTATCTCGGCGTTCGTATACATGGCAGAGGATTTCACTAACTATTAAAGACACGCTAAACAGCCAAACGTCACTCAATGTAAACAACTGCGACCGATACAGGTGATGATCACTGACGAGACGTATTCGAATGAAATCCACTTTAATGGACTGTATTTTGCGATAAATTTAGCGATTTTATATCAAATCGGGATGGTCCCGTCATTTACCTTACCTCCAGGCTGCAACCGCCTTTGACCCGCTCCGTGGAACGGTCGCCTATTTAAGGGCGGAAATACGAAGAAATAGTATGAGCAGGGAAATACAAGGATGGAAACCCTTAAATCAATTTGTTCCGGACGGGAGAAAAGCCGATGTTGCCTTCCCGGCGGTGAACGAACTACCCGATAAGGATTGACGTCAAATTGGCTACTAAACGCGAGCGTGGCCAACATGTCGGTTGAGGTCAGACGGACGAAAAATGTCTCGGACTCGCCGAGCTGTGAAACCACACTGCCCGATATCGCGGCGTGATTTCTTGCTAATTTAACGCGGTCTCGACCCGGGTCGGGGCACCTGTCGCCCTCCTTTGGATAAAGGACGAAAACCAATTAGGCCGACAAAAGTGGCCAACGACCACTTTGTTAAACATTGTTAAACTTTGCGGACTCTTTTTTGTGACCCATGCTTCAAGTTTTATCTCAAGACGTGAAACCAGTGTGCCAGTGTGTGGAAACCAGTGTGGAAACCAGTGTGCGTTTTTCACTCTCCCGTCTGCGACTGACGGCATTTGCGACGTCATGCGCGCGCAGGCTGTGCGCGTTCTCGTCCCCACTTGTCTTCGCCTGACGTCAGGTACAACGTTCCTCACTTGTGTGACGTGCGCGGTGTGACGAGCTCCGTGTGACGTGCACCGTGTGTGAAGTTCTCCGCGTGTCGCGTTCTGACGTCACGTATTTTCAACAACTGTTTTCTATAAGACTTTAACTTGACTTGTTTTAATTACTCATTTGCCGCTACTATAATTGAACACTCATCAGTAGGGATAGATGATATGTTCTGGACCAGTTTCCCCGCCTTCCCACCTCCAGCCAAACAGCTTTCAATCAGCTTTAAACAGCTTTCAAACAGCTTTAAACAGCTTTCAAACAGCTTCCAATCAGCTTTAAACAGCTTTCAATCGGCATTCAAAAAGCTTTAAACAGCTTTCAATCAGCTTTCAAACAGCTTTCAATTGTTTGGCCGGAGGTGGGAAGGTGGGGAGGCTGGTCCAGAACATATCATCTATCCCTACTGATGAGTGTTCAATTATAGTAGCGGCAAATGAGTAATTAAAACAAGTCAAGTTAAAGTCTTATAGAAAACAGTTGTTGAAAATACGTGACGTCAGAACGCGACACGCGGAGAACTTCACACACGGTGCACGTCACACGGAGCTCGTCACACCGCGCACGTCACACAAGTGAGGAACGTTGTACCTGACGTCAGGCGAAGACAGGTGGGGACGAGAACGCGCACAGCCTGCGCGCGCATGACGTCGCAAATGCCGTCAGGCGCAGACGGGAGAGTGAAAAACGCACACTGGTTTCCACACTGGTTTCCACACACTGGCACACTGGTTTCACGTCTTGAGATAAAACTTGAAGCATGGGTCACAAAAAAGAGTCCGCAAAGTTTAACAATGTTTAACAAAGTGGTCGTTGGCCACTTTTGTCGGCCTAATTGGTTTTCGTCCTTTATCCAAAGGAGGGCGACAGGTGCCCCGACCCGGGTCGAGACCGCGTTAAATTAGCAAGAAATCACGCCGCGATATCGGGCAGTGTGGTTTCACAGCTCGGCGAGTCCGAGACATTTTTCGTCCGTCTGACCTCAACCGACATGTTGGCCACGCTCGCGTTTAGTAGCCAATTTGACGTCAATCCTTATCGGGTAGTTCGTTCACCGCCGGGAAGGCAGCATCGGCTTTTCTCCCGTCCGGAACAAATTGATTTAAGGGTTTCCATCCTTGTATTTCCCTGCTCATACTATTTCTTCGTATTTCCGCCCTTAAATAGGCGACCGTTCCACGGAGCGGGTCAAAGGCGGTTGCAGCCTGGGGGTAAGGTAAATGACGGGACCATCCCGATTTGATATAAAATCGCTAAATTTATCGCAAAATACAGTCCATTAAAGTGGATTTCATTCGAATACGTCTCGTCAGTGATCATCACCTGTATCGGTCGCAGTTGTTTACATTGAGTGACGTTTGGCTGTTTAGCGTGTCTTTAATAGTTAGTGAAATCCTCTGCCATGTATACGAACGCCGAGATAACTGACATGCATTTCATGTATGGACTTATGTATGGACATCAACATGGCCGAGTCAAGGGTCTACAAAGGAACTCAACTATCTGAAAAAACGTCTCTACAAGAGGATCCCGTGAGGACGTCTTCTCGCAACTCCTCACAAGTTCAATTGTCATCCGAACTCACCCTCAGGGTTCGCTCTCAGATGGTCGGAAGGACTTTCCCGCTGACGCCCGAAGTTACTTACAAGATGAACTCGACGACCTCATCTCCAAACGTTGGGAAATTTATAAGGCGTTTTTGCTGCAGGACATCACACGATGCTGCACGCAGCATTTGCAGCGACTTCCGCCCTCCATCAGCAAAGGAGGCGGATCCAAATGAGCCAAGTGGCACTCTAATCACCAGGAACTCGACGACATCATCTCCAATCGTCGGCAAATTTATAAGGCATTTTTGCTGCACGACATCACACGATGCTGCACGCAGCATTGGCAGCGACTTCCGCCCGCCATCAGCAAAGGAGGCGGATCCAAATGAGCCAAGTGGCACTCCAATCACCAGGAACTTCTCATGGCAGTCTCAGCGGCAAGCAACTCAACCTCAGTCATCTCACTGGACGTCTCATCCTATCCGAAGAGGCGCGGATATTTTATCCACTAGGTTTGGTCTCACCAGTCACAGTTCGAGCGAATATATTACTGCAAGAACTCTGGCTGTTCAAACTCAACTGGGACTCTTCCAGGTGACTCTCATCCAGGTGACTCACGCTCAGAGAAGATCTCTCATGCCTGGCCAGGTTGTCACTACAACGTTGGATTCACACTTGGAGAAACTCAACGGTTGATCTACATGGCTTCTCTGATACACCTCGCGATCGCTGCGGTTGTTTACATTACTGCAAGTTCACCGTCCACTGCAACTCGATCAACACTCCTGCGTTCCAAAACTAAGGTTGCACCGCTCAAACGACTAACAATCCCGAGGTTAGAACTCACAGCAGCGCTGCTTCTCTCCAAACTCATGAAGTATCTCCAAGCCACGTTAAAAAGACTGGACATCACAGCAACTCACTGGACGGATTCTCAAGTTACTCTCATGTTAATCAGGTCTCACCCGTCGCGCTGGAAAGAGTATTAGTAATCAAGCGGACTGCGACTCTAGAAGCGTAACGACGGCACAACTCAAGGATCACACAATATGGTGGACGGGACCACCATGGATAACTCAAACGATGGACTCGAAGGATTTCGAGATGAAGATAGTGCGAACGAGGTTCGACCAGGCATCTCACTGACCGTAGCTAAGACCACACGCTGATTCTCATTGGAACCTCATACACTAGGTATCCTCTCCATAAACTGTTTCGCTTAACCGCGCTTTGTTCTAGATCCGCTCAGAAATTACGTAATAAGCTCAACTCACCAGTCTGTGTGATACCATCCGACGACATGCGATGGGCAAAACACTTCTGGATAAAGGCCACTCAAGCAGCGTACTTCTGCATGGAGTTTATGAAGCTCAACTCTGGCTTCACCTTCACACGGCTGACTGCGTACATTGACGAGAATGGCATCATACCCGTTGGAGGCCGTCTCAATCATTCAGCTCTTAACGAAGAGGAGAAACATCCAGCCATCCTTCCACGTCAGGCTCACTACTCATTGACCACGCTCATCGCAGTACCCTGCATGGAGGAACTCAGCTCATCTTGGCCTACCTTCCCCAATGTTGTTGGATTTTAGGTGGACGAGCTCCTGTAAAATCCCACATCTTGCGGTGTGTAGTGTGTGCTCGGAAAAGGGGGATCCGTGCTAATCAATTGATGGGCCAACTACCTCTCTCGAGTTACACACTCCTGCCCGTTTCTACACACTGGTGTAGACTACGCCAGACCGATCACACTAAAAACATTGAAAGGTAGGGGCTCAAAGAAGTACAAAGGATGGATCTGTGCTGGATGGATAAATATGAAAGGATGGATCATCTTCGTATATTTCTCAAACTCAGAAGTACATCTTGAGAGCGACTACTAAACTAATGGGTTCATCGCCGCCTACTGGCGCTTCCCAGCTCGAAGAGGAATAGCTCATACACTCTGCTCAGATTGTGGTACCAACTTTATCGGTGCCGACTCCCCTCTCCGCCGGATGTTCACGCAGTATTTCAAAGAACATTGGATCATCGCCTCCGTCCCATCACGAGACAACAGCCAATGGAAATTCAACCCTCCAGCGGCTCCACACATAAGCGGAAAACGGGAAGTAGTAGTCGACGAAATTCTATCTCAACAGAACTGTTGGTAACTCTCTGCTCACTTTCGAGGAACTTAATACTTTTCTTTCTCAAATTGAAGCTATTCTCAACTCACGACCCATCGAACCGCTATCTGATGATCCTCAAGATGCTTCTGCTCTCTTCTCTCATTGGAAGCGCACTCACGACATTGCCCGAACCCTCATTGTTGGACCTATCATCTTTTCAGCTTTTACATTGTCAACACCATGTACAAATCTTCTGGTTTCAATGGTCTGCTACCACTACTCTCATCAGACCACTCGTCAAGCTCGCACCTTTGCCTCCACCAGCCCAGTAGGATTCTATTCATCAGCAACCTTTGCTGATAGCGTGCGGAATGTTGGCAAAAGATTAGCGGCATCTGTAATTTAAGCAAAAAACTACCCCTAGCGCGCATGTACAACTCAACCCCGGTCTGCGGAAGATTCTCAATCTGACTTTAGGTTCAACCGTCATCGTGTTAACTACTACTCAAGTTCAAGCTATCAAGTTCGGCTCTTTAGTTATTATTCATGTAAGTTTTTGCTAATTAGGTCTCAGGGCGGCGGCCTTACAACCCGCCGCAAACCTCAATCTATTACAATTCATTCGGCCCTTCTCTTTGGATCACGAGATCTTGTATGATTCGTGACCGGAGATCGGAATTCTCACCACACGTGGTCGCGAGAAGAATGGCGTCGGCCTTACAACCCGACGCATTGGTTGTGGCCTTACAATCCGTCGCCAGACTTCTTCACGCCTCAATGTGTCAGAAAGACCGGTGCGATTAATAGAATCCACTGATCACGCATTGGACAAAGTGTTGTGAAGAAGGAACCGCTGGCCTGAAATTCTTCGGACACTGAGATAGTTTCACCTATCTCGGGATCTTGTTGCTTCTGTGGTCTGGTATTCGTAAGGCACGAAGTTTATTAAATGAAAAGTAGTAGACTGAATAAAGTATATATATACATATATATATATATATATATATATATATATATATATATATATATATATATATATATATATATATATATATATATATATTTATAACTAAATATTATATTACATTAACCCTATAACTAAGACAAGTTAACAATACTTAACAACTAACTTAAACTAGACCGGGTTGAGATATTTATATCATCCCGGTGGTGTTCCGTGGGGGTTCACTTGACTCCTCCCCTATGTGACTTTAGCGTCGTTTGAGCTTAGGACGGAAAACGTAGCGCATATATAATATATTTACACAAATAACTAAAAAGGTTCCCAAAGGCACTAAGAATCATAATGATTATTTTGATGGGGACGTTTTTATTTTTTAAGTGTCTCTCCAGGAATTTCATTTCGGATAATAAAAAATATCCGTGGAGATATAAATTCATGCACGTGATTATCATCTAAAAGACTTAAAATCTTTTAAGCGTGGGACCGAGGGTTGGAATGTCCCTAAAATCACGTGTGGCTTGAAGGGGTTTTATTACGATGGTTGGATGTCGTAATGGTAATTAACTGTAAGAATTATTGGCTATCGCATGATAACCGTAGGACCAATAGAGCCTAAAAAGAATGTTCCTAAAAACGTGGGTCGGCATGGTTTTTATTACAACAAAAGACTTAATATCATTATTCACAAATTATACTATTTATGTTATTTTCAATGCAACTGTTCAATTAATCTCTCAATATTTACAACTCATTACTGTTCTCAACTTATTGTTAATTGACTGTTTTTATTCACTAGTTTTATTAATACCATCTTTAATCTGAATCCCTAAAAACATACAGTCCTATTTTAATAGTTAATTCTAAAACAGTACTTGATAAACTCATTATTTTTTGTACTTGATAACCTCATTAGCGTACGCCATACTTTTATTTGCATTAATTATTTCAACAAATATCGAATATGGTTGTCGCAAATTTTGTTCACCCTGTTTCTTCGAAACAAAGGGGTTTTTCAGAAATCATCACAGGACAAAATATTCTTAGAATAGGCCAAGGGAGGACCCCTTGAATTGTTGTCGTATGTTTATTTAACACCCTGTATACAGCAGAAAGCACAATGATACTAATAAAAACAACGGTAATGAATAAGAAGGAAATCCGTGTGATGAAGAGGAAGTGAATGCAAAGAATGAAAAGAGCTTGATGAAGTTTATGGAGATAAATTGAAATTAAGAAAAGGTATTACAGTTAAGAGGAGTAGATATGGGTGGGCAGTTTGTGTAGTTTTGTATGGTGCGAATGGCAAGAGCAAAGCAGAGAATAGCGTCGCATAAAGTCAAGTTCTTGTGATTGGATTACGTTTAGAGGGTAATCCGGTTGACGAGCGCCGAGGGACTGTTGGGCTTTAATGACCCCGCGCGACAAATCGAGCGCTTAACCTCGGGCCCCAGGGACGTTTCCGTGATTCACCGGAAGCCAGACATATTTTAGCACGTATGATCCATATTGGCTCGGTCCGAAGCGCCGGCTGATTTATGCGAGTCTTATATTTTATAGCCTAGTTTGTTCCGGCCGTTATTATATTAGAGTTCGATACTATACTTTATCTAACACCCTTTACAACTCTTGACAGTTATGTGCGAGGGGGCGGGAAGCGGGAAGCTTCGAGCCCCGGGCCGTGGTTAAGTGCCGCACTCTTTCCTCTCCTACTCGAACGAGTCTTTGTCCGTCTAGAAATGATATCTGGATACACGAACAAGAAGACGGTTATTTGGTATTCTATCCACAGTATCAGACTGGCCTAACCGAGTCCGAGTCCGGTGAGGAAATAGCATTACCTTTCCCCCGACGCGAATTGAATACACGATTTTACATCGCTCATTATTCCGGTTACCCTCAACGATTAATCGAATTACTATGAAATGTTAATCGGTCACACTGTAACACGCGCGTTTACGCCCCATAAAGACTGATCATCTCACTTAACGACACACAATCAGCGGTACAAAGCGGTCGGTTATTTACTACCCCGTGATAAATATACCGGCGGTAGTGAGCCCGGTTTGTGATCATTATTTCAACGCTTTATCTGAACCGGCCATTAGCGACACCACCAAACGTAACTTCATTATTGTAAGGTCCACTGATCGCCTCTGGTCGTCGCCTTCGCTCAATTAGCTACGAGAAGAATGGAATTTGGGGTCGTGACGACGCCGCTACTTCTATACTTCTTCTGACTGATTGTTACCGCCTGGACAACACCGTCCTGTGTGTAACGTTAATGTCACCTCCAGACACATATTACTACTATATATATAAAAAAAACTCTCAACGACCACCATCCACATCTAAATAAATACCAACTTGAGGGACGGATATTATCATATAAATTACCACAAGATTTTTTTTATGGTGCTTACAAACTATCGTCAGAATAATTAATATAATCCTATTTTTTTGACTGATATTAAAATGAATACGAGCGAAGCCGCGGGCTATAGCTAGTCGAAAGCATACTCGTCTTAATCATATCTAACTTAATTTATAAAAAATGGCAATAATTGCTAACAAATCAAACATTAAGTTTCTTATTTAATTGTTAAGATAATTGAGACACCTTCCACACTGTCTACCGAAGGGAGAGCTAAACACGAGCGAAGCCGCGGGCTATAGTTAGTCGTAATTATATTCAGCTTAATCACATTTAACTCAATTTATAATAAATGGTAATAGTTGCTCACAAATCAAACATTAAGTTTCTTATTTAATTGTTAAGATAATTGAGACACCTTCCACATTGTCTACCGAAGGGAGAGCTGATATGAAAAAAGGGTCAAATCTTGTCTTTGTCCTACCCAAGTCCACAGATTATATCCCAAGTCTATTAATCGGACGGGAAATAATACGCAACTAGATTGATTAATACTTCAGGAAACAATACCGGACACACAATTACCGGCTTCCTGTCTCTGAGTTGTTGCGTATGAAGAGATTATTGGTGAAGAGCTATGAAGGGTTGGCACTTGTCTGCAAAAGCACAACTTCTTATCTCTAACCAATTACATATTTAAACGAGAATTTTGTTGAAATCATTGAACGTAGAAGATATTTAATTTTAATCTAAGATGTAATATGAGTTAAATCGAGATTGTAATCCTAAAGACAAAATTTGTTAGATAAATATATGAATAATGTTTTTAATTTATTGAATGGGTATTAGGCTAAAATGTATAAGATATTTACTTTGTATGTAAGATGTAATATGAAGTAAATCGAGAGTTTGTATTTGATAGCTAAAGTTGTATGTAAGGAATAAATAAGAAATTTATGATATTGGACATATTGAGTTTTGATGAGTAAAAGTTGAAAGGGTGGTAAAAGTAGTGCTCAAAGAAGTGAGCCTAAATAAATATGGTGGATCGGGATAGATTTACGGTTTCTATTATATTTTATGTGTGTTGAGGCTTACTGTCGTAGATGGTTAAGATCATATAGGAGTTTGAGCTATCGGAGATTTGTAATAATCAATACGCGGCGAATGGGATTTAGATCTCGTACAATAAGGAACAAATAGAGCGTGCGGCAAACGGATAGACTCAATAAAACAAATCCCATCTGGAATCGCGTGTAGAGAGAGACCCGAGGGAGGATGGAAGGCGCGGACATCGCCATCATGTCGAATAATAAATGTCCAAAAACGCAAATACGAAGTAACATTTGCTCGTAACGGCCGTCTAAGGCAGGAGTTTTATTATTATGCGGAAACAGTAAAAAAAAGCAGATGACGGGCGGTCAGTGCGGCTGTTTTATGTATTCCGCATCTAATTACGGCCCATCGACTGATTATTGCCATGATCCCCAGACGTTCGATCGAACGTAATGACTTCGCCTCCGTATTTCGGTATTCAGATATTGTGTATTCCGCCTCCTGCGAGGGGTCCGAATAGACTTTATCGCAGATGAAGGTGCCGGCAGGAAGGTGGCCCCAACTATTTATTGACTGGACATCGCCCATAAAATATATCGGATCCGGGGCCGGCACATAATGTCTGTTGTCGTAAAAAGTTAACGTCGCCGTACAGAGCCATGCGTCATTGCGGCACACACGAGATACAAACATCCTGCAGGACCTTATCTCACAAACTCTCCCCTTAATATTTATATCCATCCAACAAAAAAAAACTACATTAGATTTTAATTTACATTATACCAAAAACCTGAAAATTACCTTCACATATTCTTCCACACATAACGTAAGATACCATCATCGCCTACAATAGTCCGACTATATATGTGTATTTACATTTCTATTTTCAACTTGCCCTTTAAAATGTAATTACATATAATATATTACTCAAAATTCAGCTGTCAACTGTCAGATCTACAAATGAGCATTATTTTTTAAATAAAACTCTTCTAACAGAATTTTGGAACTTGTTTTGGAGTTTTTTAAACAAGAATTTAAATACAAATTTTCACATCTCTAACATCTCCAGTTTTTGAGATATAAGTATTACACATTTGCAGCCCCTTTAGCAAGATTTTTTGAAAAATGGTAAAATCTGTTTTTTTTTTTGTAAGAGAAATCTAACTGCCAATCTTTACTTTTGTGACATATTCGATTTCGGAGTTATTCATCATCATCCAGCCATTTGTCCACTGCGCCATCTCACCCTGTTAAACAATAAATTAATGAAATTGTCATCTAATGTATGCGGGCCGCGGGTAGCTCATCCCTGATCGAGTATCTAGTCTCAGATCAGTTGACAGCTATACTTGTCCACTGCTGGACATAAGCCTCCCGTAACAACTTCCATCCCTCTCTGTCCCGTGCTGCTCTCATCCAATTGCGATGGATAAACTTAAGTTCGTCTGACCATCGAGTGTGCGGACTGTGGATATATAGGTTATACAAATTTTCAACCCCCTTAATCGCATTTTCAAAAAATGGTGAAACACGTATCTCTTCATTTTTAAAATCGAATCGTTATTCCAAATTTCATACCTGTAACATTTTCCGTTTCTGAGATATATACACTCCAGTAAAAAACTTTGGATACCCTTACCTCACCCCCTTAGGAACGAAATTACCAAAAATCCTTCCTTAGTGGAAGTTTACTTCATAAATTCAACGTTCCTTAAAAATTTTATTTTCGTAGATTAAATGGTTTCAGCTGTGCGTTGATGAGTCAAATCAGACAGTCAGTCAGTCAAAACACTTCTTCTTCATATGAAGCTAGCCAAATTGGGGCCTGACCTCCTGTATTTTAGTCCTCCATTCTTCCCTGTGCTTTACTGTTCTTTTCCACGCTATTACTCCGAGTAGTTGGTATGCGTCTCCCCGGATCTCTTCCCCCCACTGTTTTCTTGGCCTCCTTACCGGCCGACTGCCTTGCATTTTTGCGTTCAGTGCTCTTAGTGGCAGACGGTTTTCGTCTATCGCGAGCACGTGTCATGCCCATCTTAGTCTTTGCAGTCTAATGAATGTAGAAATCGGTGGTTCTTGGTATATCTGGTATAGCTCGTTATTGTACCTTGGTCTTCTGATATTTCTTTCCTTGATTAGCTCGTTATTGTACCTCGGCCTTCTGATGTTTCCTTCCTTGATGTTAGCACCTTGCGCTCAAATACGTTTGTTCGGACCACTTTTGTTGGTCTATCCGAAGACATCTATCCAAAGGATGACGACAGGTGTTCCGATCTGGGCCGAGAACGCGCTAAATTACCATCAATCACGCCGCGATTTGAGAAGTCAAAGTGTTTTGAGCGTTCGGCGAGTCTACGACATTTTCGCGCGTCTGACCTCAGCCATGTTGGCGATGGTCGCGTTTGTTAGTTAATTTGATGTGAATCTTTATCGGTTGGTTCGATCACCGCATGGAAGGCAGCATCGGCTTTTCTCCCGTCCCGAACAATTTGATTTAAGGGTTTCCATCCGTGCCTTTCCACGCGTATTATTTCTTCCTATTTCCTCCCTTAAATTGGCGACGGAAGGACGTTCCACGGAGCGGGTCAGAGACGGTTGCAACCTGAAGGTAAGTGACGGGACCATCCCGATTTGATATACAAACTCTAAAATTTATCGTTAAACACAGTCCATTCATTGTTCATTGCGTTCTTGTTTTTTTTTCGGTCATAGTCCATATTTCGCTACAATAGCATGCGATGGGCCAAATTATTGTCTTGTATATTCTAAGCTTGTTTTTGCATTGCATAGTACGCCTTATTTGCTGCTAGGACTTCGCGTCTTACTTCTCCGTATTCGGTACCATCTTTGTTGATTTTCACACCCAGATATATACATTTTTTGACATCCTCGATGTGCTCTGGCTATTGTAATTCTGGCCCACGCTTTCTTCTTTGTATCATCACCTTTGTTTTGCTTGTGTTGATTCTGGGCACGCTATCTTTGGCAGCTGCTTTTGGGCATAGGTGCTGTGCCCTTCGTCGGTCCTTCTGTTCATAATATTGATATGAATTGATTTGAATTAATATTATTATGTTATCGGCATATGCATATGCTAATTGCACTGTTTTGTTGGCTAGGATGTTATCCCTACCTACACCCAAACGTCTTATAACAAATTCCAGCGGTAGGTTGAAGAGTGTGGGTGCTAGCCCATGCCCTTGTTTCAACTCTTTCGTTATTTTGAAGGGGTCCGTGAGTTGGTTTTGGATCTGCACCACGGCTTCAGCTTCGCACACTGTGGTCTTTATCATTTTCACCAGTTTAGTTGGTATCTTCAGCTTCCGTAGAATTTTGTAGAGGTTGTTGCGGTCGATCGAATCATATGCCTGCTTATAATCGACGAAGATGTTGTGCACATCTATGTCGTATTCCCATCTTTTATTCAGAATTTGCTTCACTGTAAAGATCTGATCCCGTCGATCTTCCTCTCCAGCAGAAGCTTCCTCGGAAGCAGGTTTCAGCTTGATATTCCCCTATCAGTTTTTCTGCGTACTGTGGGGGGTGTAGAGAATAGAGGTAGACTATTCTCTACACCCCCCACAGTTACACCAATCATATCCAGAATGTTTTTACTCATTTCGTGTCGTAGATTTTCAAACTTTTCCTCTTTTAGTAGACTTCTGACATTCCAAGTTCCTATTCTCAATTTAGCTTTCTCATTTTCTTCTTTTCTTCGTCCACCCCGAAGATCCGAGGGAATATTTCACCTCCGGATAATTTAGTATTCGAAGAATCCATATTTCTTTTCACCTTTTCCAGGCATTTTGTCGTGCGATACCGTGAGGTCCTTAATGGTGTGGTTTCTCCTTGCCTTCTCCGTACTGAGATGCCGTTGATTCTAGTGAATTCTTCCGCCTTTGGGGATGATTTCTCGCTCCCTGGACAACAGAGTGCTCCTATACCTGCTCAACTGCCATCCAAGGATGTCATTAGCACTTGATATAGGGGTGACTTCTTATCCCGGAAGTCCCTCGGTCGTCAGGGCCTTTTCAGTAATGTCAGACTGTACCGCGGGAAGGTATGAGATTGACATTAGGGTTGGAGAGGCTGTTCGAGACGCATCCAAACTCCATATAGCCCAATTTGTTAATTAGGTTTAAATATTAATAATATGATGCAATAAAAAGGTATATAGTCCATTCTGGATAGTATATATACCAGGATTAGCTAAAGCGTCAACCGCTATCGACTAGTATCTATACCAGGAGTAGACAAAGCGTCGACAGTTGTCGACTAGTATATATAATAGAAGCGCCCAAAGCGTCGACTATTATCTATAGCCGACTAGTCGACTAGTATAATAGTCTACGAGTATAATAGTCGACTAGTATCTTTACTAGCAGTAGCCAGAGCGTTAACCGCTGCCAACTAGTATCTATGCCAGGAGTGGCCAAAGCGTCCACCGCGATCGACTAATCGACCACGTATCTATTCCTAGTTGCCAACTATACCTAGTTGTTTGATATGTCATCATCATCTGGGGCGCAATATTTCTTCTTCAAATTCCTTGCTGGAAAGATAAACCGATCTGTGTTGGTAGATCGTGGGGGGCACGGAAGGAGCCTTCTCGCGTGCACTTACCCCTGTATATGCAGAACATGCCGGCGCCCCCTGGTAACACTGACCCACCAGACATTGGCCAATCCTTCCACCACCGAAAACCACCGAACACGAAAAAGTCAAAATCTGTGGCTCTACAGTGCTGTGCGGATCCTGGCCTCCCAAAGTGTCTTCCTCAATTCGTCCTTGTTTTGTGCTAATTCTCTCCAGGCTCGAAGTCCTAACTTTGATGCGTCTTCTGTTACTCCGCCTTCCCATCTGATTTTTGACCTGCCTCTTTTTCGTCCTTCCTGTAGTTGGGCGTGTAATAGTCTCTTTGGTACGTCGTTTTCCTGGGCTCTTGCTACATGTCCTGCCCATTGTAACCGCATTATTTTGACCCTGGTTACGATGTCGGGTTCTTCGTGCTATTTTAGTAAGTGTTACAGTTCAAAACAGAAGTTCTTCCTTGCATTTCTTCCACCTTTTCCTAATCAGATATTTTCGTCCATAGGCAGCTTTACCCTTATGTTATCTTCGAAATGCTTTTGTTTGTCCTCGTTCTGTAGTAGCTCTGTGTTAAATCTGGGTATCTTTTCTCCTCTGATTTATTAGGTGTTTGAGATTCTCGGTCTTAATTTCGCTTTTATCAGGAAATGGTCCGAGTCAATACTTACTCCTCAGCAGGTTTTTACGTTCATAAGGTTGGACCTATGACCAGCGTCTATTAGTAGGTGGTCGATTTGGTTGAAGGTTTTTCCGTCTGGAGATACCCATGTCACTTTATTTATATTTTTCCTTTCTAACAGGGTGCTTCCTACTACTCTCTTAAGGCCGCGAAGTTTATTACTCTCGTTCCGTTATCATTAATTTCCACGTGCAGGCTGTTTTCCCCTATTTGTGCTTGGATTTGTTTTTCCCTTCCTATCTTTGCGTTTAGGTCTCCTATGATTATTCTTATATCGTGTTTTGGGGTGTTGTCGAAAGCCGCCTCTAGGTTTTCACAGAACTCGTCTTTTTCTTCTGTTTGATGATGTATACATCTTCAATGCCCAGCGTGCAACACAAGCCTGCTACAGGTTTTATAAGATTACTTTATTTTAAATTTAAACTTATTTTCGGCTTTAAGTTACTACTTCTCTTATGTTCACTTAACAGATATGATGTCGTTAGACCGATAATTTAAAAAAGCATGTCGCATCCAAATCTTGTCCACCCCTGATCTAAACTGCGTGTGCTCTAGTTAATTATTTTTACTTTTAACTTGCCTGTGCGTGAGTTTATGAGATGTTATCTATATAAGATGCACATGTAGAGTGTGATTTATTAGGGGCTTTTGCTGAAGGCTTAATGATAATTTAATGTATTTTAGTGAAAGCAGCAGAAGAGGTAAAAGTTCGATTAAAGACGCAAAGGGGAAAATATGAAACGCGTTAACAGAGATATCCTTAAATAAGGTTTCAAGAAGTGATGAATCTCTTATGCTTAATATTAATTTGGCATGTAAGTTTAGCTCGCGTCCGCAGCCGAATGCTATTACGCGCATCCTGCTTAACACTAAATGAGCTAGAACGACTTGGTAGTCAGACCGATGAAGATTCTCTTCTTAAGAACAGCAAATTGGATGTAGGACCTTTGTTGTTAGGCCGATTTAAATATGGAACTCAGTCACTATTCCATTAGTGCGGTTTTATCATAGCGGATCATTAACCCTTCAAACACTGCGATCAGTGGCCTATTGTTTTTGCCCACATTTTTCTGTTTATAGGTCCAGAAACCTAGATATTATATAAATTAGCGTTAAATAACTATACATTTGTATTCTGGTACAAACTCGCCCCACACTCGTTCCCGGATCGAACCCGGGACCTTCAGATTTGTTAGTTAACGCTCTAACTCTAGACAACGAGGCCAACCATGTTAGAATATAAGATATTATTCTAGTCTAAAAGTTGTGCATTGCGCTCATCTCATTGGCTAGCACGTCGTACTTTCGCTTCGCTTCTTTCGGCGGCGTTTGGTCAGCGTGCCGCTGAGTCCCAGGTGTCACGGTCCCCAACGAAAGTTCCAGTAACTCTGCTGAATTCTATGATTGATTTATCGAACTACCGCTTCTGAAATGTTAATATAGTAACTTTCACTGCCACCAGGTGCTCGGGTTTGCATACTTTTTTTGCATATTACAGACCAGCACGCCACTGGGTCACCGGTGACCCATTTGATAAAAATCACCTAAAATAGTTCTATGGGACCCCTACAGAAAGAAAATAAATACCAAATCATTATAACTATCGATTTTGTAAAGTGGTTTAAATCGGCGATACAGGAAAGTCATAAAATCAGGCGCGGCAGTGAATGTGTTAAGGATTGCTGCTCTTCTGAGAGACATTCATGTTGCATGCAGCAGTATTATGAAAAGCTGTAGTTCTATTCTTTTACTCTTTTATACAAAGTTGCAGAGTCCTCTTCCAAGTTCCTTGCTGGAAAGATACAACCCATCTGTGTTGGTAGACTGAAGGTGAACTTTAAGCTTGACTAATTATTTCCTTGCATCTCTGTCTAACTGTATGTATGCTTGACTGTATGCTATGTATCTGTGCTTAACTAACAATCTCCTTAATTCCCGAGTAGTCCTCATCGGACCTGCTCCTATGTAGTATCTGATCAATGATAATGCGTACTCGTTGATTGACGCTATCGTGTTTTTACCACTCAAACCGGCTTTGCATACGAACTCTACTCTCCTGAGAATCTCTGCATGAATCTTATTAAATGTTTCCTTTGAAACCACGCTCTTTCTGTTCTCGGTGATTTCGAGGTATTTGTATCCCTCGTTTACTTCAAGTGGCACTGCAATGCTTTCGCAAGCTTCGCATTTACTAGCAGACTTGACTATATATATTTATTATATTTATACATACATACACACACATATATATATATATATATATATATATATATATATATATATATATATATGTATATGCAATCTTGTTATCGGATATATTCTTGATAAAATTGTAACACGAGGGTGATTTATTAGTGAAGATTTAATGTTAATTGAATGACGGTGTTTTTTACTAGAAGTAATAGAAGAGGTAGGATGCGATTAAAGATCAAAAAGGAAGGGAAAATATAAAACACGTTAATAGAGACATGCGTAAATAACTGGTGGCGGTTTAAAAAATTGATAAAATCCATTTATAAACGCCGCTTGAGTTCACTTATACAGTATTAGCAATCGCTTTATGTTTCGGAGATCCGTAAGTTCCCCCGTTTGTAGTCCATCATACGCGGGTGCCTTCCTCCCCGATTCCAAACTCTTCTCATATATACATAAATATATATAGCTATATATATATATATATATATATACATATACATATATATATATATATATATATATATATATATATATATATATATATATATATATATATATATATTTAGTAGGAGAATGGGGAAGAAGGGGGATTACGCCAGGCGGCAAAACTGAGCAATTTGTTCCGATGCCGCCTACTTGTTAAATTAAGAATATGATCCCATCGACTGGCGTTAATTCTGATGTCATGAAGACAGGCAGGACTTAATTGCTAAGCTGCACTCTTAGTTTTCAAATGATAAGCACTAATGACTGAAAGGGGTTGATATTTCACATTTTCTTTAAATATTTACAGATCTTTAAATATTACAGAATTAAAAATCTAAAGATATTTAAAGATCCTCGGGTCTCATTAAAAACTTATATATAACAAATCTAAAATTGGAAAATTAAATATTGCATCGAAATAAATCAATCTACAATTAAACGAATTAGATATGATGTTAATAAAGATTATATCAATCTTATCTGTCTGTAAAGAATTGTTTTCTAATTTTATTGATAAAATATCAATTTTAATGGTTAGTCGTTTTAGTATATTTAGTCTTCTCTCTATAGTTTTATTTATTCTATTTTTAATCTCCTGCATATTGATTATATATGAGTAATTAAATTATGTGTCATTAGTTTGGGAATATATTTCACATAAATAAAACACAAATCGTTTCATAAATAAACAGTTTTAATAGTTCTTGATGATTTCCTCAATACGTACAATTGGCAATGTTTTTAACAGTATTATGTAATGGACACCAAAAATCAAACGTTTAATTGTTACAGTTTTTAGGACTACCAAAACAAATCTCACATGAAATTTGTAAGTTATTTTATAGCTTTCAGTCCACCTTCGTGGCACTCAACAAAAACCATAAAAATAACATTGTTTTTAAGATCATGTCTTTCCGATACCTTAAGTGGATAGCCATCTGTGGACGCGTTTCGAGATCTATCTCTCATCAGCACAGTTTTGCAAACCACTTTTGCTCACTTGAAAACCCATGCGGTGACCAGGGCAACATGTTTTAATTTTGACATTTTGTGAGAGAGACATGAACTTAGCAGGTTAATTGATTCAACTGATAAAATAGAAATTGGTGTAACCATCCCATGTTATAATAGTATATTTTACAGTAAGAGATGAAAGTGGCGTTTTTTTGGTGAGGTGGGAGTTTGCTCACGAGCGCCAGCGAGTTAGCAATCACACCGAACCAGAAAAAAACGTTTATTGTTAGTTAGTTTATTGTTAGTTAGTTAGGTTAGGTTAGGTTATTGTTAACATATTGCATTCTCATAGAAGGTGATACTTTTCAAGTCAAATGTCCTAATTTTATTTCGGTTTTTTAAATAGTTTCAGGCTCGTTTTACGATTGTACATAAAATATTTCATTGAAATTGATGTAATTAATAAAAAATCCATGCAAATTGGGTTAGTTTAGTGTTTTAATCGAGAAAATCATAAATTTAAAATGTTCATTTTCGTCTGTAGACGTGTAAATATTTTCATCCCTAGAATGAAAAAATGTCACTTTCATGTAGGGTAAGCCGTGGAAAAAATGCCATTTTCACATATATCAGTAGAAAAATAATCATACAAACTTAAAACAAACGGAACACAGCCTGAATATTTAAATATATTCAGCCTTTCAGGAGCTCTATCACAATTATTGAGTCTTTTAGGACTACCAAAACTAATCTCAGTGAAATTTGTAAATCATTTTATAGCTGTCAGTCCACCTTTCCATTAGTCCATTCCTTTTCAGTCCATCATTGTATGATCTCTCTTTAATTGTTAGTTTCTTTTTTTATAAAATCCGTTCGAATGCAGATTTCTCACGCATTTTTATCGGTAGACTATATCCAGCAATTTATACGTATTACTCATATTTTTATTAAAATATGATTCATTGCTTTGTTTATCTAGGTTGTAGAAACAATACAATTTAATAAATAGGGGTCTATGAGGCAAAGTTTCTTGTCTTATCTATTAGATATTAAAAATCAAGTCAAATGAATCTAATATTGTCTATATCAGGGCTCCTCTAACGCAGTGGTGCGCAAACTGTGACCTCAGAGGGGTCGATAGAGATTTTTTTTGGGTCGTCTAATCCATAAAAAATTTAAGGCTCTTCGTGTGTACCAGGTAGCAGTAAAATTGTGAAATGTCAATATGAACAAATCTAAAAAAACGTCACTTTCTATCCAGGGATAAAGTTTTACACAAACTGTTGGCTCGTGAAAGACCAGGGTTACCATGGATTGTCAGCTGGTAGTAATTTAGTAGCATATTTCGCTCTTTCCAAATCACATTTCTTTTGGATAACTTTTATTGGATCTCTTTCTATGAACATGTTTCCACTTGGAAACTTTCATTCTCTTGTATTTCATTACGTCGATAATTTTCTTTGCCCATTTATTTTTCCTGGGGCAGCGGAAAGTATAGAAGGGAAATGGAGTACGCTGAGGGATGTCCTACAAGAAACCGCAGAAGATGTGTTGGGGATGGAAGAAAGGGTTAAAAGGTCAGGATGGTTTGATGAAGATTGTAAAAAGGCAATGACGGAGAGAAATGAGGCAAGGAAGAAAATGCTAAGCAGGTCTACTAGGTATAATACAGAGGAATTCAAGACCAAAAGAAAGGAGGCAGACAAAATCTGTAGAAGAAAGAAACGAGAATCAGAGAAGAAATAGATTACTGAACTATAGGAAGAACATAACACCCAGGAGATAAGGAAATTCTATAAAAGAATTCAGGAGCTGAAGAAAGGTTTCCAACCACGTGCTGTGTTCTGCAGAGATAAAGAAGGAAATTTTATAGGAGGAGAAGAACAGATTCTAGACCGGTGGGCTGAGTATTTCAGCGAACTGCTGAATGCAACAATAGAGATTGTAGCATCGGAACAAACGGAAACCGACAATGGCCAGCCGTAGCACAGTGTTAGCCAGGACGAAATGCCTGTACCCACACCTACAATAGAGGAAGTCAGATTGGCAATCAAAATCTTGAAGAATAATAAGGCCCCAGGAAGCGATAACATTTCAGCAGAGATGATTAAGGGTGGGGGTGAACATTTGACACGTCTTGTCCATCAGCTAATCGTCGAAGTATGGGAAAAAGAAGTGATGCCGGAGGAGTGGACCTTGGCCATTATTTGCCCGATTCATAAGAAGAAGGACAAAGCAAAATGTGAAAACTACCGTGGCATAGCTTTACTCAGTGTTGTGTACAAAGTCTCAGCCAAAGTCATTGCTATGAGACTCACTCCTTTTGCAGAAGAGATTCTAGCAGATTATCAGTGTGGTTTTCGACAGGGTAGATCAACGATCGACCATATCTTCACGATAAGGCAAATATTCGAGAAATGCTACGAGTATAATGTGGATATACATCAGCTCTTTGTGGACTTCAGCCAGGCTTATGATAGCGTGAAAAGAAAACAGCTGTATCAGACTCTGATGGATATGGAGTGTCCATATAAGCTAATACGTCTGATACAAATGACCCTCAACAGAACGAAATGCCAAGTTAAAGAGAAGGAAAACTTACGAAGGAATTTGAAGTCAACCAAGGGTTAAGACAGGGCGATGTATTATCCACACTACTTTTCAACATAGTACTGGAGAGAGTGATGAGAAAAGTGGAGACCAACAACCCAGGTGGTACTCTGTTTAACCGCATGAACCAAAATTTGGCGTATGCGGATGATGTGTGTATGCTGTCTCGAAGATTTAAAGAGCTGGAAGATGGGTTGTGTAGGTTAGAAAAGGAGGCAGAAGAATTGGGGCTTCGAGTGAACGGCGCCAAAACACAGTATATCTTCTCTTCCAGGAGAAACACAGCGGTGAAAGACAAACTCATAAAGTTGAATACAGTTGAACTATGAGAGTTGTGAGAAGTTTAAGTACTTGGGAGTGTTAGTAACTAATGATAACAACATAAGTGAAGAAATAAAAGCAAGGATTTGAGCGGGAAACAGAGCATCACTGGGCCCTGATTAAGATTCTCAAGTCACGTAGCCTCAGCAAAAAATCGAAGATAACTGTCTATCGAACGGTCATAAGGCCGGTGGTAATGTATGGCTCAGAAACATGGACAATGAGGGTGGCAGAAGAGGAATGTCTGAGAAGATGGGAAAGGAAAATATTAAGAAAGATTTTTGGGGCAGTGAATGACGCAGGGCAATGGAGAATACGGAAAAATAGGTAATTGGAGGAACTATACGGTCATGCTGACATAGTTTTGGAAATAAAGAGTAATAGACTAAGATGGTTGGGCCATGTAGAGCGAATGCCAGATGACAGGTGTGTCAAGAAGGTACACAGAGGAAACCCAGGTGGCAGAAGGTGCAAAGGGAGACCACGGAAACGATGGCTGGATGATGTAGAGGATGACTTACGAAAGATGGGAGTCAGAAGATGGAGGAAACGAGCTGAAGATTGCCAGGATTGGGCTACGATCGTCAGAGAGGCCAAGGCCCTTCATGGGCTGTAGCGCCGAGGAGTAAGTAGTAAGTAGTTAGTATTTCTTTTTCCTGGGTCTCATTTTTGACCGGCACATAGGCACACTTCTGTATCACTAGGCACATAGATTGGATCTATAATACTATCCGAATACTGCAATACTATCGTTTTAACATAGTCAAAAATATAAACACAGTTGCAAATGTTCCAATTAATTTTTAAAATAATATAAAATACCGATTAAATTTGACATGTTTGAACGGTCACATTTTTGGCGCGCTTTGGATGACGTCGCATAACACTTTAAAATTCAGTGTTGTTTACCATTTGCATAGACAGTTAAGGATTTCCAGTTTGAATTTGCTATTTTGATAATGGAATAAGCTAAAAAACCATTTTTTCTATTTTGCGTCTTAAAGAGTCATTAAAGCATTCATATGGGTTCGTTAATAGCTCGTCGAGTAATTTAATAATTTAATTTTCAAGGTTGGCACCGTTGAAATTCAGAGCTATCAACCTGTCAGAAGTGTCAAATTTTCGGCGAGATAGTTTTGAGGTGATTATGTGAAATCGCAAATACACAAATTTAATTAATTAATGGTAATAAATATCGATATAACACATATTTAATATAAATTTATTTGAATTACTTTCCGTCATCGTTCTTGATAATTTATAATCTCACCATTTACCAAAATCGCACTAGGTAATGGAAAACACTTCAGAAATATTTCACAGCAAAACAGAACAGTGATTATTGACGACGATAAATGTCGTAACGTGCACGTCACATACCATCGACGAATGGTGATGCGATTCGCAAATTTGAATTTCGCTCGCATATTTTGGACTTTTTGATTTAAGTTTTATGGCATTAAATACAAACTAAATGAGAAAATAATGGTATAGGTGTCAAGATCATAAAGTATCGGGGGTAAAAAAAACAAGCAAATTTAAATCACTTGCATATTCCCTATTTAATTTCGTTGGAACAAACAAATTTTTGCCGTTGGAAGAAATCTGTGGAAGCCAATATCCATAATTTTGATACAATTTTAGACTAATATACCTACACATCTTACTGCATTAAAACGGCAATTATTTGTACAAAAAACTAATATAAGGGTCAAAATATTATTATAGTTAGCATATATATTTAATGTTGTCTATTTAGTATAAACGTTTTATTAGTTTACATGAGAAAATATTTAATTGGTAAAAATAAGAAATTCTGCTTACTACTAATTGTCGAGATATTTGTTTAAATGTTTCGATGAAAACAAACGGAAGCAAAGGCGGTGAATTGGCGAGCCGGTATTCTTTGTCGCGAGGTAAATATTATTATTTATGTAAGGCGGGAAAAAATTACAAATGCTTTGAACTGGTTACCTACTGCAAAATCTCTATCAAAATAAATGAATTGTTGTCGATTGCGATGAGATTGTAAATTTTCTCATGACTTATCAAATTATTTAACGAACTTTATCGTTTATATTTACATGTGTTAATTACTTTCGTGTTTGTTTGTTTAAGATTAACGGAAATGTTCTCACACACTATTCAAATCCAACGGAAAAACTTTCCCTTCTCTTTAAGATCATTTTTTTTCTGTTTAATATAATTCGTTCAATTACTCCAACATGAGAAACCGCAAGGTGGTCGTCACCTTTGTTGATTTTAGGAAAGCCTACGATTCCATCGATAGAGAAACGCTTAACAAAGTACTACAGGAACTAGCACTAGACAACAAAACAAACCCGCAGACTAATCCTAGAAACTTTCACCAACACCCATTCCAAGGTTATATTTAGAGGCGAGATTTCAGAAAGCTTCGAAATAAAAACTGGAGTGAGACAAGGAGATGGACTTTCCCCACTTCTCTTCAACTGTGTCCTTGAAAAGGTTATGAGAGAATGGCGCAAGGAACTGAACAATTTGGGTGCTCAGAGTGGTATCTACCTGGGACGTAAGAACGATGGACTGCTTGTAGATTGCCTGGCTTTTGCAGATGACATGGCACTGTTTGCTGATTCTCTTGAGATGGCAACAATGCAGGTAAACTGTCTCAGAAAACAGGCTGCCAAAGTGGGTCTTCAAGTGTCGCTGGAGAAAACAGAATTATTTACCAACATTAAAGAAGCAAACAGAGAGATGTTTCGAGAACAGGGAAACATCAAGAGGACTGAGAAATTTAAATATCTCGGCGAATGGATTGAACCCAACTTATCAGAAAGAGCATCATTATCCAAGAGAGTCAGCAAGTTAGAACTAGCCTATCGGCTGACTAAAACACTTACAATAAGAAATGATGTCACGCAACCTAAAACTTAAGCACTACACATCAGTCTTACGACCAGAAGCCCTATATGCCATAGAGTGTCTTTCCTTGAACCGAAAGGGTCTAATAGAGAAATTGGAAATCAGAGAGAGGAGAATCCTCAGGAAGATTCTAGGCCCGGTAAAGGAAGATGGGGAATTCCGAAGACGGCATAACTCTGAGCTGTACGAACATATTGAAATGCTCTCTGACTGTGCAAGGAAAAGTAGGGTAGCTTTCTATGGCCACATTGCAAGATTGCCTCCAAACCGACTAACCAACCGTCTGTTCACCTTCACTTGGTTGGCAGAGACCGAGGATATTAAAGAACTGGGAATAACAGATCAGAAAAACAGTCTGTGAGACGCACCCTAAAGGAAGTCCGTGAATTTCAGGAAAAACCTCGAAGGAAAGATACCCCCTGGACAGAAGAGAGAAAGGAGTTACACCGGCAGAAGATGCGACAATACTGGGCAAAGGTCAAAGCCCAACAGTTGAACGAGCGTGGTCCAAAGTAGGCCTATTCGAAAGAAGAAGAATATAATTCGTTCAATCTACCTAATCTTTGTCTTGCTTAGTCCAACACTTTCTACAAAATAATCTATTTGATCCTGTTTTGTTTCATTTCTGAACTGGATTTCTAGGTAAAACAAAATGTCTAATCTCTATAAATTAAAATTAGCAAATAGTTTCGCTCATGTTATAGGTATTTGTCAATTTATTTCTCTAGGATTCTTCTCCAGCACCATAGTTCAAACGCGTCGATCTTCCTGCGATCGACAGCCTTCATCGACCATGTTTCTGCTCAGTATAGGGAATAAGTACCGGGAATATCAGTGTTTTAATGATAGTTTTTTTTGTGTGTTTAAAGTGATAGCACTATCTTTCCATATTTTTTGGAGGCTTTTCACTGTCCGTCTAGCGATTTCGCATCTACGAATGATTTCTTGAGAACAGCCAACGTCATTTGAAATCAGTGCTCCCTGGCATATTATTCTGGACCCTGTCGATGATCATAACTTTGGTCTTTAAGTAGTTGATGGCCGAGCCAAGGTTATTACTTTCCATTTCCAGGTTATGCAAAATTTCTAGAAGATCCTCTTGGGTATTTGCTAGTAGGACAGTATCGTCCGCATAACGAAGATTAGATATCTTTATTCCACCAACTGCAATTCCGCCGTTCAATCCGTTGGTCACCCTTCTCATAATATATTCTCCATAGATGTTAAATAGAAGAGGCGATAGGATACATCCTTGACGAACCTTTTTCTATTTTACAGGGATTAGATAGTTGATTGGCAACTCTTACGACTGCCTTACTGTTTATGTACAGATTCTGAATTAAAAGTGACAGATGATCCGGTACTCCCATTTCCTTCAGGATTATCCAGAGCCAGTTCCAATTAATGCTATCAAAGGCCTTACGATAGTCAACAAAGCATAAGTTTGTTGAATTCGCGACACTTTTCAATGACTTGGCGAAGATTCAGTATTTGTCCTTTAGTACCACGACCGCGAACAAATCCAGCCTGTTCTGGTAGGATTTGCCATTCTAGATACGTTTTCAATCTTCCATGTATTATAGAGAGCATTATTTTACTAGCGTGTGAAACCAGAGATATCAGGCGGTAGTTTTCACACCTTTCTTATGTAGAGGCATAAATATAGATGTCACCCACTCCTCTGGCCATGTCTTTGTGGACCAGATTTTTTGACGGTGTGAAAAATGTCAACACCTCTCACTTTCATGGCTTGTATTATTTCTGCTGGGATGCCGTCGCAGCCTGGTGCCTTGTTTGGTTAAAGTTTCTTGATGGCTAGTTCTATTTCTGCTTTTAGAATGGAAGGTTCATCCATTGCCTCTGTTTGCTTAGTTCTGTTGCTGGTATTTCCATCTTGGAACAGACTTTCACAATATTTTCTCCAGGTTTCTAGAACTCCATCCAGATCTGTGACTATTACTGCCTAGTGCGCGACACGCCTTATACGATTCTTGAACCCGCGTACTAGGCGGAAACCAATTTCCGGCTGCGGCAGCAATTAGAACAAACATGATTGAACGGCAACCCTTTGTCTGCGCGCAGCCAGAACGAGAGTATCGAATGTATGGGGCTGCCGTCAGTCTCTTCACAGTTGTCGTAGCAGCCAGAAGTATTTTGTCCATATCGCTCGACGAAAAGGTCACAACTGGCCGTCGATTGACTGCTCTAGCCTGGCTGCCTGCTGTAGCCTGGCTGCCTAGTGCGCCTTATACGATTCTTGAACTCGCGCACAAGACGGAAACGAATTCCCGGCTGCGGCAGCCATTAGAACAAGCATGATTGAACGGCAACCCATTGGTCATGCGCAGCCAGAGCGAGAGTAGTGAATGTATGTGGCTGCCGTCAGTCGCCACACACTTGTCGTAGCAGCCAGAAGTATTTTGTCCATATCGCTCGACGAAAGGGTCACGACTGGCCGTCGATTAGCTGCTCAAATATTTCTACAGGATACGATTCCTGAATACGATTCCTGAACCCGCGCACTAGGCGGAAACGAATTCCCAGCTGCGGTAGCCTTTAGAACAAGCATGATTGAACGGAAACCAATTGGCTGCGCGCAGCCAAAAAGAGAGTAGCGAATGTATGTGGCTGCCGTCAGTCTCTACACACTTGTCGTAGCAGCCAGAAGTATGGTCTTCATATCGCTCAACGAAAGTGTCACAAATCAAGGTCACAACTGGCTGTAAAAACATTTCGGCTGCCGCAGCCAGGCTCCCTAGTACACGGGAGGCCTTATACGGTGCTTGAAGAAGTTGAATGATTTTCAGCGGCACATGTTCGATCTGCAGAGTTTTCCACAAAGTTCTTAAACCGATGCAATCGAGGGTGGATTTGAAATCGATGACGGTTCGTTCACCGCATCGAATTCTTTCTTCCATTAGCTAATATTGGTTTAGTCTAATTGATTAAAACTCTTGGTTTTCAGGACTTAAACTTTTGTGGAGGAGCATAGTTTAAGATCTGAAAGTCAAGCTTCATTATATTACATAATAGTTAATTTGTAGGAAAACAAATAAAATATCAAGCAGGGTCGTTATTAATAAGTTAATTGGAATTTATGTGGAGAGAAAAGTTGTGAGAGTATTGTGAAATTGATTGGCCAGTAAGAAGTCCGAGAAGTAGTAACATAATATAAAGCTATCATGTTTGTTTGAAGTAGTTTCCAATAACATGATAAATCCCGGTCCTCCCCCTTAGACGTAACGAACCTAATTCGCACCCTCGTCGCTCGCGTTGACACATATTCGCGCCGTGACGTCACTAATTGTAACCGTCTCGGTCTACAGAAGACTTCGTGACCGGCGATTCAAGACCTTTCTTCCACTGAATCATTAGACGCTTTAAAACAAAAATCAATGGTCTTATATAACGCCAGATATTATCTAAGTCCTAGGAAGAATTTACTTACTACTGTTTAATAGCAATCAAACAGAAACAGACTTTGCGTCAAACAGAAACAGACTTTTTTCTATAAAAAGAGTAGCTATAGCCCGCGGCTTATCTCACGTACAGTTTTTATATCTGTCAAATTAATTAAGCTCAGCTATGTTTACCAAATATCTTCTAGGCCAGGGGTGGCGAAAAACCTTTTTCCGACCCCGTGCCATTTTCTTTTTAAATTTACACTTTTGCAATGTTGACGTGCCAGGTTTTTACAAAGAATGAACATTTCTGATAGTGAAAATCAATTACCGTATTAGTCCGAATATAACACGTCTTTTATTTTACACCTTTGATCTTGCACAAAAGTAGATTGAGAAACTTAATTTTTTTTTTAGAAAAGTAGAAGGTTTTAGTTTAGAAGGCACGCGTGCCAATACGATTTTCCTACCTGCCAGCTATGACACGTGTGCCATAGGTTCGCTGCCACTGGTCTAGACAGTCAAGAATTTTCTAAATCTGTTTATGCGTCTGTGATTTCTAAACAAAGCGAGTTTGTCTAATTCAGACTAAGTCTATTATTTGTTAATTAGTCCAGACAGATGAGAATTATTAGATTTGTTTGGACAGTCTAAATCTGTCTGTTCTTATCTGTCTGTTAAGGTTTTAGTTTAGAAGGCACGCGTGAGAAATAGTTCGCGTGGCAATACAATTCTCCTACGTGCCAACTATGACACGCGAGCTATAGGTTCACCACCACTGGTCTAGACAGTCTAGAATTTTCGAAATCTGTTTCTGCGTCTGTGATTTCTAAACAAAGCGAGTTTGTCTAATTCAGACTAAGTCTGTTATTTGTTAATTAGTCCAGACAAAGGAGAATTATTAGATTTGTTTGGACAGTCTAAATCTGTCTGTTCTTATCTGTCTGTTAAGGTTTTAGTTTAGAAGGCACGCGTGAGAAATAGTTCGCGTAGCAATACAATTTTCCTACGTGCCAACTATGACACGCGTGCCATAGGTTCACCACCACTGGTCTAGACAGTCTTGAATTTTCTAAATCAGTTTATGCGTCTGTGATTTCTAAACAAAGCGAGTTTGCCAAATTAAGACTAAGTCTGTTATTTCTTAATTAGTCCAGACAGATGCGAATTATTAGATTTGTTTGGACAGCCTATATCTGTCTGTTCTTATCTGTCTGTTAAGGTTTTAGTTTAGAAGGCACGCGTGAGAAATAGTTCGCGTGGCAATACAATTTTCCTACGTGCCAACTATGACACGCGTGCCATAGGTTCGCCACCACAGGTCTAAACAGTCTAGAATTTTCGAAATCTGTTTATGCATCTATGATTTCTAAACAAAGCGAGTATGTCTAATTCAGACTAAGTCTGTTATTTGTTGATTTGTCTAGACAGGTGAGAATTATTAGATTTGTTTGGACAGTCTAAATCTGTCTGTTCTTATCTGTCTGTTAATGTTTTAGTTTAGAAGGCACGCGTGAGAAATAGTTCGCGTGCAATACAATTTCCCTACGTCCTAACTATGACATGCGTGCCATAGCTTCGCCACCACTGGTCTAGACCGTCTAGAATTTTCGAACTCTGTTTATGCGTCTGTGATTTCTAAACAAAGCGATTTTGTTTAATTCAGACTAAGTCTGTTATTTGTTAATTAGTCCAGACAGATGAGAATTATTAGATTTGTTTGGACAGTCTAAATATGTCTGTTCTTATCTGTCTGTTAAGGTTTTAGTTTAGAAGGCACGCGTGAGAAATAGTTCGCGTGGAAATACAATTTTCCTACGTGCCAACTATGACACGTATGCCATAGCTTCGTCACCACTGGTCTAGAGAGTCAAGAATTTTCTAAATCTGTTTATGCGTCTGTGACTTCTAAACAAAGCGAATTTGTCTAATTCAGATTAAGTCTGTTATTTGTTACTTAGTCTAGACAGATGAGAATTATTAGATTTGTTTAGACAGTCTAAATGTGTCTGTTCTTATCTGTCTGTTAAGGTTTTAGTTTAGAAAGCACGCGTAAGAAATAGTTCGCGTGGCAATACAATTTTCCTACCTGCCAACTATGACACGGGTGCCATAGGTTCGCCACCACTGGTCTAGACAGTCAAGGATTTGCTAAATCTGTTTATGCGTCTGTGATTTCTAAACAAAGCGAATTTGTCCAATTCAGACTAAGTCTGTTATTTGTTAATTAGTCTAGACAGGTGAGAATTATTAGATTTGTTTAGACAGTCAAAATGTGTCTATTCTTATCTGTCTGTTAAGGTTTTAGTTTAGAAGGCACGCGTGAGAAATAGTTCGCGTGGCTATAGAATTTTCCTACGTGCAAACTATGACACGCGTGCCATAGGTTCGCCACCACTGGTCTTGACAGTCTAGAATTTTCGAAATCTGTTTATGCGTCTGTGATTTCTAAACAAGGCGAGTTTGTCTAATTCAGACTAAGTCTGTTATTTGTTAATTAGACAGACAGATGAGAATTATTAGATTTGTGTGGACAGTCTCAATTTGTCTGTTCTTATCTGTGTGTTAAGGTTTTAGTTTAGAAGGCACGCGTGAGAAATAAATCGCGTGGCAATACAATTTTCCTACATGCCAACTATGACACGCGTGCCATAGGTTCGCCACCACTGGTCTAGACAGTCAAGAATTTTCTAAATCTGTTTATGCGTCTGTGATTTCTAAACAAAGCGAATTTGTCCAATTCAGACTAAGTCTGTTATTTGTTAATTAGTCTAGACAGGTGAGAATTATTAGATTTGTTTGGACAGTCTAAATCTGTCTGTTAAGGTTTTAGTTTAGAAGGCGTGCGTGAGAAATAGTTAGCGTGCCAATACAATTTTTCTACGTGCCAGCTATGACACGCGTGCCATAGCTTCGCCACCACTGTTCTAGCCAATTTGAGGGCAATTTAATGTTAAGACCGTAAATAAGATTTGAAAATTGTTACAAGAGCCAATTTGAAATAAAATAAATGTTTGCAAAGCTTATTTGGGAATAAGTGTAGACAATTCTTTCGATTAAAATAAATAAATTGGATTAAATTTTTTTTTTTAAATTAAAGATTTTTGTCAAACTTATTTTTGCATACTTATTTATTACTTCTGAATCAAGGTAAAAATGTTAATAAATTTGAACGCAAACTTGATTTATTTTTTGACTTATTGTGAACTTTACTGGTTTTATAATTATAAAAAATTGTTTTTAAAATTAAGATTGTAGCCGTCGGTTGTCGACCAGTGTTGGACCCCGGCAGAAACGATTTCATTGGATTCAATTTCATTCAGAGTTTCGATTTCACCCACGAATATTTGTAATGTTTGTGATAATATTTTAGTTCATTCGTCCGTTTCTGGGAACGGAAATAAATAGTAAATACATATAATCCGTTTGAAACGTCCGACGCGTAGGCATTAAATAACAAAGCCCTGTGTGACCCAAGAAATTCAAATAAACAAGAACTCGATAAATTATTATTAAAAAACAAATATTGTAAGCAACAAAAACGCGGATTGAATAACCGCCGACGGGAATGTAAACAAGAAGACGCACACCGAGAAGTTAAATCAACGAAATCCAATTAATTATAGCATATGAGTTTTGCCATTAGATTTATTTATACTAGTTTATATTAAATGGATTTTTCGAACTAATATTTATGTTACGATCATTTATTTATTCTACTTTCTTTCATTTGGTGTTATATCCGGTGGTCAACTCTCAACATACTTTTAATAAACTTATTAAAGGCGGAATATAGCCTGAATATATAAATATGTTCAACCTTTCCGTAGCTCTATATTATTATTGTGTTTTTAAGAGTACAAAACAAATCTCGTGTTGAAACTTCCTTTGCGAATACCACGCAGGATATTGAGTTATACAACAGATATTTGTCTGTTATTCACTAGCACCCAGTTCACTGTCGTGGCACTAAACAAGAACTGTTGTAGATAAATAACATTATTTTTAAGATCACATCTTACTCTTTAACTTAAGTGAATAGCCATCTGCAGACGCGTTTCCAGATTTATCGCTCATCAGTGCAGCTTTGCTGTTTAATAAGTTTAATGCCCGAACAATTTTTTTTTCTTCTTCATGTGGCGCTACAACCCTATGCGGGTCTTGGCCTGCTCTACCGCCTCCTGCTCCATCTTTTACGGTCCTAGGGTAGTGCGGCGTAATTGCGTGCTCCCATTGTTTTCAGGTCTTCAACTATATTTGCATCTTTTCATTGGCTTTTCTCTCGCTCTTGCTTCCGATGGGCCCCAGTTATAAATTCGAAAAGGTGCTCTGCTCTCATCCATGCGTATCAGCTGCCCATACCATCCCCAAGCGTCTGGCTTATATTAGGCTTCGCTCCATTGATTAGCATATTGAGCTGGTGATTCATCTTACTTCTCCAATAAGCCAATAAGATTCCTTTTCTTCTTCTTCATGTGGCGCTACAACTCTATGTGGGTCTTGGCCTGCTCTACCATCTTCTGCTCCATCTTTTACGGTCCTTGGCTAGTGCGGCGTAATTGCGTGCTCCCATAGTTCTCAGGTCTTCAACTATATTTGCATCTTTTCATTGGCTTTTCTCTTGCTCTTGCTTCCGATGGAACCCAGTTATAAATTCTCTAAGGTGCTCTGCTCTCATCCATGCGTGTCAGATGCCCATACCATCCCCAAGCGTCTGGCTTATATTAGGCTTCGCTCCGTTGATTAGCATATTGAGCTGGTGATTCATCTTCATTCTCCAATAACCCAATAAGATTCCTTTTCTTCTTCTTCATGTGGCGCGACAAGCCTATGCGGGTCTTGGCCTGCTCTGCCACCTCATGCTCCATCTTTTTCGATCCTAGGTTAGTGCGGCGTAATTGCGTGCTCCCATTGTTCTCAGGTCTTCAACTATGTTTGCATCTTTTCATTGGCTTTTCTCTCCCTCATGCTATCGATGGGACACAGTTATAAATTCTTTAAGGTGCTCTGCTCTCATCCATGCGTGTCATATGCCCATACCATCCCCAAGCGTCTGGCTTTTATTAGGCTTCGCTCCGTTGATTAGCACATTGAGCTGGTGATTCATCTTTATTCTCCAATAACCCAATAAGATTTCTTTTCTTCTTCTTCATGTGGCGTTACAACCCTATGTGGGTCTTGGCCTGCCCTACCACCTCCTGCTCCATCTTCTTCGGTCCTAGGTTAGTGCGGCGTAATTGCGTGCTCCCATATTTCTCAGATCTTCAACTATATTTTCTTTCCATCTTCTCCTTGACTTTCCTCTCTTGCTTCCGATGGGACCCGGTTATAAATTATTTAAGGTACTCTGCTCTCATCCATGCGTGTCAGATGCACATACCATCCCCAAGCGTCTGGCTTTTATTAGGCTTCGCTCCGTTGATTAGCATATTGAGCTGGTAATTCATCTTCATTCTCCAATAATTCAATAAGATTCCTTTTCTTCTTCTTCATGTGGCGCTACAACCATATGTAGGTCTTGGCCTGCTCTGCCACCTCCTGCTCCATCTTTTACGGTCCTAGGCTAGTGCGTCGTAATTGTGTGCTCCCATTGTTTTCAGGTCTTCAACTATATTTGCATCTTTTCATTGACTTTTCTCTCGCTCTTGCTTCCGATGGAACCCAGTTATAAATTCTCTAAGGTGCTCTGCTCTCATCCATGCGTGTCAGATGCCCATACCATCCCCAAGCGTCTGGCTTTTATTAGGCTTCGCTCCGTTGATTAGCATTTTGAGCGGGTGATTCATCTTTATTCTCCAATAACACAATAAGATTCCTTTTCTTCTTCTTCGTGTTTCGCTACAACACTATGTGGGTCTTGCCCTGCTCTACCACCTCCTGCTCCATCTTTTTCGGTCCTAGGTTAGTGCGGCGTAATTGCGTGCTCCCATTGTTTTCAGGTCTTCAACTATATTTTCATCTTTTCATTGGCTTACCTCTCGCTCCTGCTTCTTGTGGGATTTAGTTATAAATTCTTTAAGGTGCTCTGCTCTCATCCATGTGTGTCAGATTCCCATACCATCCCCGAGCGTCTGGCTTTTATTAGGCTTTGCTCCGTTGATTAGCATATTGAGCTGGTGATTCATCTTCATTCTCCAATAACCCAATAAGATTCCTTTTCTTCTTCTTCTTCGTGTGGCGCTACAATCCTATCTGGGTCTTGGCCTGCTCTACTACCTTCTGCTCCATCTTTTTCGGTCCTAGGCTATTGCGGCGTAATTGCGTGCTCCCATTGTTCTCAGATATTCAACTATATTTTCTTTCCATCTTCTCCTTGACTTTCCTCTCTTGCTTCCGATGGGTCCCGGTTATAAATTCTTTAAGATGCTCTGCTCTCATCCATGCGTGTCAGATGCCCATACCATCCCCAAGCATCATCATCATCAGCTTGGGTTCCACAACCCATTATGGGTCTGGCCTCCTCTAGAATTTTTTTCAATTCCAATCTATTCCGGGCCTTAGCTTTCCACCTTCATTACCAATAGATTCTTCTGCACTTGGTCCAGATATATTCTTTTTGGTCTGCCCAGTATCCTTTTCCCTACTGGTCTTTGTCGTGTAATAAGTTTTGCAGGCTCTGAATCCTTCATTCGCTCGATATGTCCTATCCATCTTAATCTATCAATTTTTATAGTAGGAACTATCATCCGTGTGTTCGTAAAGGTGGTACAGCTCATGAACTGTTGAAAACCCAAACCCCCCAGCCAACGACCATGATTAGTCGTACTTGTTCTGATTCCAAAGTACCCCTTTGCTCAACTTCGGGCAGTTATAACGATATCGTTTGCGTAATCGAGCAAATCCACAACACTGTTTATTTTGATTAACACTTAGTTGGGCGAACACTCAAAGACTTCTTCTTCGTGTGCCTTCTCCTTTTCTTTTTCGCCCTCACAACCAATACGCTGTTGTCGGTGTCGCAGGATTTCTTGCTCCATTTACAATACGTTTCCACTCTTTCCGATCAATTGTGATGTCTTTGGCTTGATGGGTATGCAGTCTTTGGTTTCTCAGATCTTCTTCCAGTTTTTTCAACCATGTCTTCTTCGGCGCGTTTCTTTGTATTCTCCAGTTTGGCGGTCGCTCCCGCCAGAGTTTGCGTTGAAGCCAGGTGTTATTCATTCGGTAGAGGTGGCCAAACCAAAGTAGTTATCGTTTTTTAATTTCTTCTTCGATCGGTGTCTCCAATCCTCCCGTTTCGGAGTCAGTCGCGGATAGAGACACGGAGTATTTCGCATTTGGAAGACCTCGAACATGTTTAGGTTTGAGCAGTGTCCACGTTTCTGATCCATAAAAAATATAGGAAGGATTAACGTTCGGTATAGGCGTATTTTGGTTTTGATGGTGATATTCACCCGCTTCGATATGCACCACTTGAGCGAGGCGAATGTTGCTGTTGCTTTGTTGCAACATCGGCCGTCGACCACAATTCCTTCTATGTAACAAGCGATCCCTAACACTTGAACTGTGGTACCTGTTCGATTTGGGTTTCATCGAGGTCAACCCTCGCTTCCGATCCGTCCGTTGTAAGCACTTTGCTTTTATCCGCATTGATATTTAATCCGTATGACTGGGCGATGCGGGAAATGTCGTACAAAATGTCATTTCCGATACGAACACTACCGTTTGAGCCGTCGAACGAGGCCTAGAGAAGTTGTATGATTTTCAGCGGCACGTGTTCGGCCTCCAGGGCTCTCCACAGACCTGGCCCATCCTATTGATGCAATCAATTCGTGCATAGTGGTTGTATAGTTGATGGTAGAATTCTCTCCACCGCTGCAGGCGCTCATGGGGAGAGGTCACGAAAGTTTCGTTTGCTTTTTTGAAGTTGTCTTCCTTGATGTAGTTTTGCTGCCTAGCCGTCGGATTGTCTGGTACAACGTCCGGTACTCGTGCCTCGACGCTGCTTCTTCTATTTCGGCTGCGATGGGCTTCGGACATGGCTTCCCGTTCCGATTTCATTTTCTGTAGTACTTCTTCGCTCAATCGAAGATATTGCTCGAAATCGACGTGTTTCATTTGTTTCCGCTGGTTAACCCGATAATTGCTTTTCTTCTACGTCGATATCGTCCGATATTTCGAGTGCTGCGGATTTTGATGAAATGATAATGCGAAATAATGATTTGATAATGCGAATTTGGCTAATGCGATTTTAAATTCCCGGCCGGTTTCTGGGTCTCGTAGACAGGCCCAGTTCCTCCTGATTGGTGATGGCGCCGTTTTCTTTGCTCCTCGTAATCGCACTTGTAATTTCACTCGGACAAGGTAATGATCCGATCATCATCCGATTTACACGGTCGGGTCCACGCATCGCACGCACGTCTTTTAGTGTCGATCGAAATCTGTTGTTGATCATTACGTATTCCAGCATTGCCCAGTGAGTTGATGTTTGAGGCGGTGACGAAAGATGCTTTTGCTGACAGTCAAGTTGTTCGACGCTGCGAATGATAGGATGCGTAGTCCGTTGTCGTTTATATCTCCGTGTCCGAATTTTCCCATTGTTTCTTCCCATCCGGTGCGATCTGCACCCGTATGCGCATTGAAGAAGCCCTCGAGCATAATTAATTCGGTTCGAGGTATCGTGTCCAGTGCGTGTTGGAGCTGGACGTAGAATTCGTCCATGTTGGAATCTGGGCTGGGCTTGTGCATAAACGGATACGATGTGGATCTTGATCGTTCCTTCAATAGTGATAACCGCCAGGCGGCCTCTCGTTTCTCGCCACTTGAATATAAAAGTATCATCATTTCGTCGATTGTTGGCGGGTCGATCGTCATTGTCCCCGATCCGGTGAGTGGTAATTCCGATAACGCAGCAATTGATATTTTCAATTTTGATCAAACTATTGCTGTAATTTCCTTTTGGCCGACGTTTCCTGTTCGTACATTCCACGCGTCGATTCGAATTTCCATTTTCGTTGTAATTAATTTAGGTCTTCGGTCTAAATGCCGTCTCCTACTCGGAGGTTAGCTACCAACAAAGCAATCTTCACTTTTTACGTTTCCGCTCTAAACAGTTGTTTTGAAGTGCACGGGAACCAATCACTAAGATTTTTTAACCAGGACATCCGGCCTCTTCCTGCACTTCTACTTCCAGCAATCTTCCCTTGCATTACGAGCTGTAGTATCTCCTCTCCTAGTAGGTCCCAGATATTCTACTTTCCTACATTTAATTGTTTCTATGATCTCTTTTCCCATCCTTCGTGACACCTCCACATTAGTAGTTTTGTCTGTCCACAATATTTTTAGAACTCTCCTATACACCCACATTTCGAAAACTTTCGAAAACATCGAAAGCAAGAAGGAGTTTATTTATAAGCTGCTGATTTGGTGTTCTTACTTCTGCGCCTTACATTCATATGGGAAACACGTAGCACCTGACCATTCTAATTTCTGTTTTAGATCGCAATTGCTAAAGAGATCTCTCATTTTAATAAGGGCAGCTCTGGCTTCAATTCTGTATTTGATTTATTTTGTCTTAACGTTCTCACTTGTTATGAAGGTACTACGTATTTGGTTACCTTCTCGAAGCGGATATTGTTGATGATAAGGTTAGCGTAGGGTGTTGCTGCTTTTGAAATGATCATATACGTGGTCTGTTAAAAAAGTATCCGACCTTTAGCTGGTAAAAAAAAACTGGCATACCTGGAGCGTTGGAAACCTAATCACCATCGAAGTAGTCTCTTTGAGACTCCACACACTTCTCCCAGCGGTGCCGTCATTGTTGGAAGCATTCCGAAAAGCCTCTTTCGGAATCGACTTTAGCCCGGCAGTCGTTGCAGCCATAATGTCCTCTCTTGTCTGAAATCGCGTTCCTTTCAATGGCCTCTTGATTTTAGGGAATAGCCAGAGGTCGCAGGAGAGTAAGGGGCCTGTTGAACCAGAGGAGTATGGTTTTCGCCCAAAAAAATGTGAACCAAGTGCTGGAGCATTGTCGTGGTGGAGTCGCCAATTTCCGGATGACCACAATTCCAGTCGCTTGCGCCGCACAGCATCACGTAGGCGACGTAGGACATCCCTATAGTAATCTTTGGTGATTTTACTTGCATTGAAAAACCGACGATAGCACTACCACTACGTCACTCGAATACTGCTCGACAGCAACTGACGCTATCTACAGGCGGGAAAAAAATCACGCATGCGCACGAAGGTTCAAGGTTGGCTCATGCAAACGCGCTTGATTCAAATCCATCAGGTTTTCAAAATAAAAATAAGGTCGGATACTTTTCTAACAGACCACGTAATTGGTTTTCTTAATATTCATTTTCAACCCCGATTGACAGCTTATGACATTCGTTCTTTCAACCATTCTTTGCAAGTCTTCTATATTAGCCGCCAGTATCACCGTGTCATCCGCGTATCTTATTTTATTGATCGGGCGTCCGTTTACAATCACCCCTGCTTGCTCTTCTTCTTCTTCAGAAATTTCCTCCTAGAATATTGCTTCTGATACAAATTCAATAGCATCGGAGACAAAATGCACCCCTGCCTATCGCCTCTCTAGACATTGATATTTCCCTTGGAATCACCATCTACCGTATGATTCCAATACAGATTTTCAATGATTCATATGTCCGCTGTGTCGATGTTTTTGGTTTTCAGGAGTGTTCTAATGATTCAAGCAGGACCTTGTCGTAAGCTTTCTCAAAGTCTATGGAGCAAGCATGCACCTCAACGTTCACATCCATACATTTTTGTGTCAATAAGTTAAATACCAAATAGCGCTTCACGCGTGCCGATGCCATTCCTGAATCCGAACTGCGTATCACTAATACCTTCTTCAAATTTGTTGTATAGTCTTTTGTGTATTATTTTAAAAACTACATTTGAAGCGTGAGGCTTATAGTTCGGTAGTCGCTACATTCCTTTAGGTTTTATTATCCATTTGTAAGATATAAACCAAACAAAAAGTAATGAAATTCAGTAGCGTATAAACGGAATCAAAAATCTAATTATATATTTTAAGAAATAATAATAAACTTTATATATGTGAGTTAGGTAATAATCCTTGGAGGATTAACCTGAATTAAGAATTTTAAGTCTTCGCTTAAATCTCCAATATATAACGTTTTACGGCATGCAGGGCTTCTTTGACTTTCAACGCGTCGAGACTTCCAGCAGTTGACCCTTGCCGGCTAAATATATGGAGCAACTCAGACACGTTCCTGAAAATCAATCCATCGATTCCCGATCGAAAACTTCTGCTAATTCACTCGCGGCGCGTCTCCTTCGAACGCAGGTGATTGATACAAATCTGCAGAAATTTATGGCGGACTTTCAAACGGTTTATGGGTTATTATTTCGCATCGGTTTTATAGCAGAAAGGGGAAACCGACGCAATTTCATGTATCATTAATTTATGTCAATTTTTAAATATGTAACTAAATAGATATTGTAACAAGATATATTACAAGGATAGTAACAGAGAGACTAAACTACATAACGAAGTAATGCACGCGCGGTTCTGGACTAGACAGACAAGACTAGACATAAAAGACTAGACAGACAAGACTAGACAGGCAGGACTAGACAGACAAGACTAGACAGATAAGACTAGACAGACAAGACTAGACAGACAAGACTAGACAGACAAGACTAGACAGACAAGACTAGACAGACAAGACTAGACAGACAAGACTAGACAGATAAGACTAGACAGACAAGACTAGACAGAGAAGACTAGAAAGACAAGTCTAGACAGACAAGACTAGACAGACAAGACTAGACAGACAAGACTAGACAGACAAGACTAGACAGACAAGACTAGACAGACAAGACTAGACAGACAAGACTAGACAGACAAGACTAGACAGACAAGACTAGACAGACAAGACTAGACAGACAAGACTAGACAGACAAGACTAGACAGACAAGACTAGACAGACAAGACTAGACAGACAAGACTAGACAGACAAGACTAGACAGACAAGACTAGACAGACAAGACTAGACAGACAAGACTAGACAGACAAGACTAGACAGACAAGACTAGACAGACAAGACTAGACAGACAAGACTAGACAGACAAGACTAGACAGACAAGACTAGACAGACAAGACTAGACAGACAAGACTAGACAGACAAGACTAGACAGACAAGACTAGACAGACAAGACTAGACAGACAAGACTAGACAGACAAGACTAGACAGACAAGACTAGACAGACAAGACTAGACAGACAAGACTAGACAGACAAGACTAGACAGACAAGACTAGACAGACAAGACTAGACAGACAAGACTAGACAGACAAGACTAGACAGACAAGACTAGACAGACAAGACTAGACAGACAAGACTAGACAGACAAGACTAGACAGACAAGACTAGACAGACAAGACTAGACAGACAAGACTAGACAGACAAGACTAGACAGACAAGACTAGACAGACAAGACTAGACAGACAAAACTAGACAGACAAGACTAGACAGACAAGACTAGACAGACAAGACTAGACAGACAAGACTAGACAGACAAGACTAGACAGACAAGACTAGACAGACAAGACTAGACAGACAAGACTAGACAGACAAGACTAGACAGACAAGACTAGACAGACAAGACTAGACAGACAAGACTAGACAGACAAGACTAGACAGACAAGACTAGACAGACAAGACTAGACAGACAAGACTAGACAGACAAGACTAGACAGACAAGACTAGACAGACAAGACTAGACAGACAAGACTAGACAGACAAGACTAGACAGACAAGACTAGACAGACAAGACTAGACAGACAAGACTAGACAGACAAGACTAGACAGACAAGACTAGACAGACAAGACTAGACAGACAAGACTAGACAGACAAGACTAGACAGACAAGACTAGACAGACAAGACTAGACAGACAAGACTAGACAGACAAGACTAGACAGACAAGACTAGACAGACAAGACTAGACAGACAAGACTAGACAGACAAGACTAGACAGACAAGACTAGACAGACAAGACTAGACAGACAAGACTAGACAGACAAGACTAGACAGACAAGACTAGACAGACAAGACTAGACAGACAAGACTAGACAGACAAGACTAGACAGACAAGACTAGACAGACAAGACTAGACAGACAAGACTAGACAGACAAGACTAGACAGACAAGACTAGACAGACAAGACTAGACAGACAAGACTAGACAGACAAGACTAGACAGACAAGACTAGACAGACAAGACTAGACAGACAAGACTAGACAGACAAGACTTGACAGACAAGATCAGACAGACTAGTCAGACAACTTTCCATAAATTGAAACCTCAATACCTAACAGATACAAAGTAAATGTGGTTTATTAAATACGCAAATATAGTCTGCAAGAGTAAAAAATTTCGAGAAACATTTTATAAATTATCTGTAGTGAAAAAGATAATTTGTACGGCGGAGGAAAATAAACGGAACGCAACAATGTTTCCGTTTAATTGTAGAAGAGAGAAATAAAAAGGAGAAAAAAATAAATAATGGGGACCATTCATTTATATTGTTTATTGTAGTAGATAGACTTGCTTCGTGCTGGGAACGATACCGAGTTGACAAGGTGACATCGCGCATTACGCTCGAATCAGCATTCTTACAGTCGACCAGAAACTATACACCACCCTATGAAGGGAAATTACGTCAGCATATTAACTATCATACATACGTGTTGAATGTCGAAACGGCACGTTTAACATTTTATTTCTTTCTACAATGTTATATTAGTTTCCATTTATTATTACGTTTGAATTATAAATTTCTCATTTTGATAAACAATCTTTGCATGAAATATTTCTACAATTTGTATGTAACACTTTTATTCTTGCTTTTTTATGTAAAGGAGCCTTCGCACGGTCAATATTATTGCTTCTATATCGTCAAATAATCAATATTTCTGTCAATTTATTCATCATCTTGTGTCTTGTTTATGTCGATCGATTCATGTCTTGTTCATTCAGACATGCTGTATCAATAACATTGACGTCAATTTGATCAAGATATCAAATAAATTTGATTTCTATTGAAGCTCCTTCAATGTATTGGCGCAGTGTCAATATTTATTGCCTCTGAGAAAGGTATATTGACAATTTGTTCATCTATTTGCCTAGTAGCGTTAGCGATGGCAACTTGTGGAAACAGTCTTTACCAAAAATTATCAAGTTCGGTACGTCTTTCCTTGGTGAATAAAATATCGTAACAATTATTGAAATTTTATTTCAATTCAATTGTTCATTCAATTAAAATTTTCATTCAAACAATTATTTTTATTGATATTTTATATTACAAAATATTGTAACAACCAAATATTGAAGCAATTATATTGCCCGTGTAACGGCCGTTAGCTCTACGATGAAATTCACTTGTACGGTATAGATAAAACAGCCGTTCCAAGTTATCGTCAACCATTTTTGGTACTTGATAAACTCATTAATTTTGTGTACTTGATAAACTCATTGGCTTGTGCCATACTTTTATTTACATTAATGATTGCAACAAATATCGAATATGTTGGTCGCAAATTTAGTTCACGCTGTATCTTCGAAACAAAGGGGTTTTTCAGAAATCATCATAGAACAAAATATTGTTAGAATAGGCTAAGGAATAATTTTTTGCTGCATGTTTACCTAACACCCTGTATATACCGTGCGAGGGCCCCTTGAGAGACAAATATTTTTGGAATGAATGTACACTGCTCGATAATATTAAGATATGGATTAGGCAAGATAAAATGGGTTGTAATGTTTATTGTTGCCAAATTCTTTATTTTTTTGTTCCTATTGATTTTTTTTTTAGAGGTAGTTCATTTAGTTCGTTCAACTTTTGCACAGTTGCGAGGAAAAGTGCGAGCCGTAGCATATTACCCAAAACATGCGTTAGCATTTTTTGCATAAAATAGCACGACGTGTTACTAATAGATAAATTATGCTAATCTGGAACATCTTGCTATTAAATAAGTGGTTAATGAACTCGACCGAATAAAACACCACATTTTATCGAACTTTTTCGTAATTACATTTCATATATTCCAAGTTGAGAATTAGTCTAAAATCCCTAAAGTCTATAATCTCTGATCTAGATAGAATCAAATGCATTGAAATCAAGAAAAGTTATCAAACATAAAGTCTATAATCTCTGATCTAGATTGAGATGCAATGAAATATATCAAGAAAAGTCAAACTTTATTAAACATACCTTAACTAAATATGTTTAAGCACAGATTCTCCCTAAATACATTTACACAATCATTGTTGTTTTTGTGTCTATCTATTTTCATGTATTTAATGAAAATATTTTTTTTTGTATTTGGGTGGATGATAAATCAATACATTGTATATATAGGCCTAGACATTTTATTTTTATATATTTTTTGTTCATTTTATTTCGTTAGAGTGGCTTCGAATCCTGTTTGGGATTTGCCCGGATTTATTCGCGGCTTTTCCACCCCACCAAAATAAAATAATCATATTCGAATATCTCTATTGATATTTTGTATAAATCCTCCGATGGACAAGCACGAACACATCAAACTCGAATTTTCAAACAAATTATTGTCTCTTCTGATTGTAAATTATTTATCTTTCGTTGAAATGTAATTTCAAGGATGTATCTCAAACATTTAACGACATATCATTTTGCTTGCAAAGGGTATAGCCGAATATGTGTATGGAATTTGCCCCTGCGGAATTTTCTCTTCGTACTTTGGCGATCCTTTTGGTACCAAATAAAAATAATTCTGACAAAATTTGAGCTCTTTATCTCAAGCCGTTATCGAGATATTAAAAAAAAACTATTTTTTGAATATCTTATTTTGAATATATTTTTTCCCATAGTAAAATTTAAATCTAATAAGCGCCGATTTTTTTCCCAATACTTTCGAGTAAAAGACATAAAAAAATACTATTGTTATGATTCCCAGATCGAAAGCCGATTTTTAAGAAAAGAAATAAAAGTATAATCATTTTTTTGACAGTAGTTTTGAAAAGTGTCATCCGGCAAATCTTGTCAGAAAATGTCTTCTATACTCCTTTATCCTCAAGATTTTTTTCATTTTTTTTTTATATGATGGAACAATCTTAAAAAAAATTAAAACGATATTTTCACTGTCTTAATTTACTACAACGTTAATATTTATTTCTATAAACAAACGACTTAATATTTCGACAGGTCTTATTTTATTATTTTAGTCAAATATCGAGCATAGAAGCCAAAAATCGTTTATTTTATCCACATTCAGCCAAATATCGAGCAACATTCAATAGTATGCCTTCCATTAGCACAATCACAACAATATCGTCTAATACCAGAGATTTCATTCTTGTCTGACATAATCAATGAAACAACGGTATACTTTTGAAGTAATATGCCGAGATCTCACTTTTTATAATGTTAGGTATGATTGGAGAATGGGAGAATCCCACATAAAAAGGAAGGTGAGTAGGGGAACCCCACAAGGAGGCGTCCTCTCACCATTGCTTTGGAACATCACGCTAAATGAGCTGCTCCTCCAACTTAGGAAATCCGGCTGCAGGGTCGTCACCTATGCGGATGACGTAGCAATAGCGGCCTCAGGGAAACACCTCAATACAATGTCGCAACTTGTTGAAGGGGCCCTATCAAAACTAGCGCAATGGTGCAAAAGGTGTGGCGTAGATGTCAACCCGGCGAAAACCGAGCTAGTCGTTTTCACAAGGAAACACAACATCCCAGAATTCAGGCCCCCAATGCTAAAGGGCACTGAACTGACGATCAAGGAGTGCGCCAAGTACTTAGGTCTCATACTAGACTGAAAGTTATCTTGGAAGCTCAACATAAACGAAAGAGTACGGAAAGCAACGGTGGCGCTGTACTCTTGCAAGAGAGCGGTGGGAAAGTCTTGGGGCCTCAACCCCAAGATTACCTTCTGGCTATACAGAGCCGTAGTCACACCAATACTCTACTACGGCGTTTTCATATGGTGGCCGGCACTTAATAAAAGAGTCCATCAAATGGCGCTTACAAAAGTGCAGAGAATGGCGGCGCTCATGATAACGGGAGCCATGAGAACGACGCCTACGAAAGCCTTGGAGACAATCCTGGACATAGCCCCGGTGGATTTAATGGGCAAGCAACTTGCCATTACTACAGCACTTAGACTAAAGTCAGTGCGAATGTTGACATCGGACTATCGTGGACACGCCGGAATAATCAATGAATTTAAAGGGGTGCCCAAAAACATAGACCGATGTCTAGCAACACCTGCTTTTGGTAACAACTTCTCATACCACATACCCTCTAAAGAGGAGTGGATGGAAAAGAAAGAGGTACCAGCAGGACACACGCAGGTCTTTACAGACGGCTCACGGAGGGAGGACAAAGTAGGCAGCGGAGTTTTCTCCAACGACCTCAACCTCAGAATTAGCTTACGCCTGCCGGACTACTGCAGCGTTCTACAGGCGGAGGTAACCGCCATAAAAGGGGCAGCATAGTGGCTGATGGTAAATGGGGACCCTGGTGAACAGATCCACATTTACACCGATAGCCAAGCTGCTCTCCGGGCAGTTACTAGCGTGTGCACCAACTCAGCAGTGGTCTCTGGCTGTCGGAGAAAGCTGAATGAGCTCGCAGCACACACAAACGTGAGACTCACGTGGGTACCAAGCCACAGCGGGATCTCAGGTAACGCAAAAGCGATGAGCTTGCAAAGAACGGCACAAGCCTGCACTCAACCGAAATATTACAGGATATTGGTATTCCATTTGCCTCGTGCAAGGAGACCATAGCCGAAATAACCTCGAACCTAGCGGAGCGAAGGTGGAGGGATGAAGAAACCTGCGAGGTAACCAGGCAAATATGGCCTCACCGAAACAGGAAAAGAAGCACCAACATCGTCTCTCTAAAAAGAAACGATATCAGACTGGCAGCGGGAGTCATCACGGGACACTGTCCCATTGGCAAGCACGCTGAGAGACTGGGCATAGCGAAGCGGGACTACTGCAGAGGCTGCCTGGACGAGGAGGAAGAGGAGAGTGTTCAGCATTACCTATGCCAATGCCCCTCTCTGACCGCAACACGATTGCTCTTCTTAGGCCGACCTTTCTTGGATGATCTCTCTGACCTCGCATCACTAGATGCGCAGACTCTCATGAGGTTCATTCACGGCTCGAAATGGTTTGACAAAATCCCCTGAGGAGGGTTGTACTGCAAGTACCGTGGTAACACAACGGGCCCATCTGAGGCCTATGTGAGCATTAGCTGCCACTTAAACCTAACCTAACCTAACCTAGGTATGATTTTAACAAACTGAAGTTTTACTGTTTCGTCTTCATTCATCATCTGGTATGACCCTGTGAACAAAATTTTAAGTTGTTGTTGCTTTAACTCTGGAAAATCTGTTAAATCGTTTGATTTAATGGTTATAAAGGGAACTTTTCGTGTTGTCCAACGATTTGACTCTACTTCTGAAGCCAAAGTATTATCTTGATCTTTTTTGAATTCATCGCAGCAATAATTTCTTCAGAAAGCTCAACATCTGAACATCTTTCGTTTTCCTTTAAGAGACGGCATTAACACTTTGAATTCTAGTTGTTCAAAATATTCTGTTATACCACGAACACCTCAATCTACTACGATAATATCATCTTTTTTTAATAACTTAATGAGACCACTGCGATTGCTCTAGACCAGCAATGGCGAACCTATGGCACGTGTGTCACAGCTGACACGTTGTAATTTTTTATTGGCACGCGGGAGAAGGAGGATAGCGTTAATATTGTGCTATACCGTTAGGAAGAGGATGTACATTGAACATCGCTCGTAATATCTTTTTATGCATTTTAAATACAGCATCAATATTTGCTGCTGACCCCAAAATATCGGACGGTATGACAAGTTTGGACTCCAGATTTCTATTAAACAGTCAAAATATATTACAAACATCTACGATGGACCTGAATGGATGATCAGCAATCCAGGCAAAATTGGACGAGTGCGTGTGTGACGAGTGAGTGTGATGGCGTAGTCAAATATTTACAGAATCAACTTTTACACATTCTCTTAGGTTTTGAATCAGATAACACACAGTACTTAATGTAGAACATGTTAGTACAATATGATATGATGACAATTTTGATATGATGACAAGTGCTACCCCTAGAAATTTCATTGCTTCGGCCCCTTTGGAGTAAAAGTTTTATAAAGTTTATAAAGTTTTCTTAGGAGTAAACTATCATCATGAAGACAGTTCTGCGTATATTTAAAGTCCATTAAAGATGTATACATCATCCTCCTAACGTTTCTGATTTTAAATTGCTAGTTGTAACTAAATCGTGTATGTCTGGGTTAGATATTAAAATGTTGATATCGTCAGCGTACAAAATACAATTGCACTGAACATTCTTTGTTTGCGCCAGATCATTAACAAATATAATGAACAGAATTTGTACCATTAGTGAGCCTTGGGGTACCACTCATTTCTTTAATTTTCATTCCGATTCTGAACCATTTACGATCACTGTTCGTCCTTTTTGATTGAAGGAAGATTTTACCCAGTTCTTGGCGACGGCTCTAACTACAATTTCTTCATTTTTTTATGGAAAGAGCTTGTGATCAAATGCTTTTTTTAGGTCGTAAAATAAAGCAAGAACCTCCTGTTTACAATTCAGAGAAGTAATTATAAAATTAACACTATCCAACAGAGCAGTATCAGATGAGCTATTTTTACAAAAGCCTTTTTGAGTGTTTGTCAGCTTGTTATAACTATCTAAGAAACTTGATAATGGATTCAGAAATGCTTACATAAAATTTTTTGAAAATTGGGTTTCAATTCAGGGTGGTCTGTGGTTAAAGGGATCCCGCCACTGTGGCCCTTTTGTAAATCGGAATAGATTTTGATACTTTCCAACACCATATTCAAGCTGATACGGTATTGTATTATATTCAGGCTAATACGGTAACTGATATTTAGGCAAAGTTATCAGTCACGTCAGCATTTCATAATGTACAAACTTAAGAAAAATGGCACGCGATCATAAAAAGGTTCTGCTCTAGATGATTTTCATAATTTCAGCATCTTCATATTAGCTGTGTAAGGCCCAAGCATATCTATAACCAAACCATTTGTAGTGCACATTGTAAATGATTTGCACAGATATATTTTTTTTGAACAGAATATGATTTTCTCTGATATTCAATATTTGTACTTTTTTGATGGCGAATAAATGTTCCATCTCAAATAAATACCAGTTCGTCATCTTTTAGTTCATATAATATTCTATTCTATAATATTCTATGTTTGAAGTATTAGAAAGTAAAGTTTCTCTAGTGACAGCGTCAACCAAAATTCAATGGCAAAAAGTCTTTTTCAAATGAGTTCATCGCTTCATCGCAGTAGTCAGATACCATTTGTCCACGGGACACACAAAAAATGAGATATTGTAGCGTTCGAATTCCCAGTTTTTAAGTATTTTTTCAGCAATAATAAAATAGTTCATTGGAATATTAGTTTAACGATTAAAAAATCGTTTTTAAGTTTTTTCACATTGTTCCACCACAACAAAAAAATTTAGAAATTCGTGAGTATAAAGGAGTACAGAAATCATTTACTGACAAAATTTGGCGGATGACACTTTTCAAAAATACGGTCAAAAAAATTATTTTAGTTTAATTTATTTTCATAAAAATTGGCTTTCGATCTGGGAATCATAACAAAAGTTTTTTTTCATGCCTTTTACTCGTAAGATTTAGAAAAAAATCGACGCTTATTAGATTTCAATTTTACTCTGAGAAAAAAAAAATCGAAAAAATAGTTTTTTTTTAATATCTCGATAACGCCTTAAGATAACGAGCTCAAATTTTGACTGAATTATTTTTCTTTGGTACCAAAACGATTCCCAAAGTACGCAGAGAAAACTTCGCGGGGACAAATTTCATATAAAAATCCCTTTGTCATAAACGTGCATAAATTTAGATAAACAAAAATTTCTTCAATTTTCTTCTTCAAACATCTCCATTAATATTTTATATAAATCCTCCGATTAACATTTATAAACATACCAAAACCAAATTTTAAGATAAATTATTGTTTTTAATGATTAAAAACTATTTATATTTCGTTGAAAAATTTAACCAAAACTAATGTTGCTTTTTCAAATTCATGAAACAATAAAAAACGATAACAATAACAACAGTCTAGTCTTGTCTGCATAGACTTGTCTGTCTAGTCTTGTCTGTCTAGTCTTGTCTGTCTAGTCTTGTCTGTCTAGTCTTGTCTGTCTAGTCTTGTCTGTCTAGTCTTGTCTGTCTAGTCTTGTCTGTCTAGTCTTGTCTGTCTAGTCTTGTCTGTCTAGTCTTGTCTGTCTAGTCTTGTCTGTCTAGTCTTGTCTGTCTAGTCTTGTCTGTCTAGTCTTGTCTGTCTAGTCTTGTCTGTCTAGTCTTGTCTGTCTAGTCTTGTCTGTCTAGTCTTGTCTGTCTAGTCTTGTCTGTCTAGTCTTGTCTGTCTAGTCTTGTCTGTCTAGTCTTGTCTGTCTAGTCTTGTCTGTCTAGTCTTGTCTGTCTAGTCTTGTCTGTCTAGTCTTGTCTGTCTAGTCTTGTCTGTCTAGTCTTGTCTGTCTAGTCTTGTCTGTCTAGTCTTGTCTGTCTAGTCTTGTCTGTCTAGTCTTGTCTGTCTAGTCTTGTCTGTCTAGTCTTGTCTGTCTAGTCTTGTCTGTCTAGTCTTGTCTGTCTAGTCTTGTCTGTCTAGTCTTGTCTTGTCTGTCTAGTCTTGTCTGTCTAGTCTTGTCTGTCTAGTCTTGTCTGTCTAGTCTTGTCTGTCTAGTCTTGTCTGTCTAGTCTTGTATGTCTAGTCTTGTCTGTCTAGTCTTGTCTGTCTAGTCTTGTCTGTCTAGTCTTGTCTGTCTAGTCTTGTCTGTCTAGTCTTGTCTGTCTAGTCTTGTCTGTCTAGTCTTGTCTGTCTAGTCTTGTCTGTCTAGTCTTGTCTGTCTAGTCTTGTCTGTCTAGTCTTGTCTGTCTAGTCTTGTCTGTCTAGTCTTGTCTGTCTAGTCTTGTCTGTCTAGTCTTGTCTGTCTAGTCTTGTCTGTCTAGTCTTGTCTGTCTAGTCTTGTCTGTCTAGTCTTGTCTGTCTAGTCTTGTCTGTCTAGTCTTGTCTGTCTAGTCCTTGTCTGTCTAGTCTTGTCTGTCTAGTCTTGTCTGTCTAGTCTTGTCTGTCTAGTCTTGTCTGTCTAGTCTTGTCTGTCTAGTCTTGTCTGTCTAGTCTTGTCTTGTCTGTCTAGTCTTGTCTGTCTAGTCTTGTCTGTCTAGTCTTGTCTGTCTAGTCTTGTCTGTCTAGTCTTGTCTGTCTAGTCTTGTATGTCTAGTCTTGTCTATCTAGTCTTGTCTGTCTAGTCTTGTCTGTCTAGTCTTGTCTGTCTAGTCTTGTCTGTCTAGTCTTGTCTGTCTAGTCTTGTCTGTCTAGTCTTGTCTGTCTAGTCTTGTCTGTCTAGTCTTGTCTGTCTAGTCTTGTCTGTCTAGTCTTGTCTGTCTAGTCTTGTCTGTCTAGTCTTGTCTGTCTAGTCTTGTCTGTCTAGTCTTGTCTGTCTAGTCTTGTCTGTCTAGTCTTGTCTGTCTAGTCTTGTCTGTCTAGTCTTGTCTGTCTAGTCTTGTCTGTCTAGTCTTGTCTGTCTAGTCTTGTCTGTCTAGTCTTGTCTGTCTAGTCTTGTCTGTCTAGTCTTGTCTGTCTAGTCTTGTCTGTCTAGTCTTGTCTGTCTAGTCTTGTCTGTCTAGTCTTGTCTGTCTAGTCTTGTCTGTCTAGTCTTGTCTGTCTAGTCTTGTCTGTCTAGTCTTGTCTGTCTAGTCTTGTCTGTCTAGTCTTGTCTGTCTAGTCTTGTCTGTCTAGTCTTGTCTGTCTAGTCTTGTCTGTCTAGTCTTGTCTGTCTAGTCTTGTCTGTCTAGTCTTGTTTGTCTAGTCTTGTCTGTCTACTCTTGTCTGTCTAGTCTTGTCTGTCTAGTCTTGTCTGTCTAGTCTTGTCTGTCTAGTCTTGTCTGTCTAGTCTTATCTGTCTAGTCTTGTCTGTCTAGTCTTGTCTGTCTAGTCTTGTCTGTCTAGTCTTGTCTGTCTAGTCTTGTCTGTCTAGTCTTGTCTGTCTAGTCTTGTCTGTCTAGTCTTGTCTGTCTAGTCTTGTCTGTCTAGTCTTGTCTGTCTAGTCTTGTCTGTCTAGTCTTGTCTGTCTAGTCTTGTCTGTCTAGTCTTGTCTGTCTAGTCTTGTCTGTCTAGTCTTGTCTGTCTAGTCTTGTCTGTCTAGTCTTGTCTGTCTAGTCTTGTCTGTCTAGTCTTGTCTGTCTAGTCTTGTCTGTCTAGTCTTGTCTGTCTAGTCTTGTCTGTCTAGTCTTGTCTGTCTAGTCTTGTCTGTCTAGTCATGTCTGTCTAGTCTTGTCTGTCTAGTCTTGTCTGTCTAGTCTTGTCTGTCTAGTCTTGTCTGTCTAGTCTTGTCTGTCTAGTCTTGTCTGTCTAGTCTTGTCTGTCTAGTCTTGTCTGTCTAGTCTTGTCTGTCTAGTCTTGTCTGTCTAGTCTTGTCTGTTTAGTCTTGTCTGTCTAGTCTTGTCTGTCTAGTCTTGTCTGTCTAGTCTTGTCTGTCTAGTCTTGTCTGTCTAGTCTTTTCTGTCTAATCTTGTCTGTCTAGTCTTGTCTGTCTAGTCTTGTCTGTCTAGTCTTGTCGGTCTAGTCTTGTCTGTCTAGTCTTGTCTGTCTAGTCTTGTCTGTCTAGTCTTGTCTGTCTAGTCTTGTCTGTCTAGTCTTGTCTGTCTAGTCTTGTCTGTCTAGTCTTGTCTGTCTAGTCTTGTCTGTCTAGTCTTGTCTGTCTAGTCTTGTCTGTCTAGTCTTGTCTGTCTAGTCTTGTCTGTCTAGTCTTGTCTGTCTAGTCTTGTCTGTCTAGTCTTGTCTGTCTAGTCTTGTCTGTCTAGTCTTGTCTGTCTAGTCTTGTCTGTCTAGTCTTGTCTGTCTAGTCTTGTCTGTCTAGTCTTGTCTGTCTAGTCTTGTCTGTCTAGTCTTGTCTGTCTAGTCTTGTCTGTCTAGTCTTGTCTGTCTAGTCTTGTCTCTCTAGTCTTGTCTGTCTAGTCTTGTCTGTCTAGTCTTATCTGTCTAGTCTTGTCTGTCTAGTCTTGTCTGTCTAGTCTTGTCTGTCTAGTCTTGTCTGTCTAGTCTTGTCTGTCTAGTCTTGTCTGTGTAGTCTTGTCTGTCTAGTCTTGTCTGTCTAGTCTTGTCTGTCTAGTCTTGTCTGTCTAGTCTTGTCTGTCTAGTCTTGTCTGTCTAGTCTTGTCTGTCTAGTCTTGTCTGTCTAGTCTTGTCTGTCTAGTCTTGTCTGTCTAGTCTTGTCTCTCTAGTCTTGTCTGTCTAGTCTTGTCTGTCTAGTCTTGTCTGTCTAGTCTTGTCTGTTTAGTCTTATCTGTCTAGTCTTGTCTGTCTAGTCTTGTCTGTCTAGTCTTGTCTGTCTAGTCTTGTCTGTCTAGTTTTGTCTGTCTAGTCCTGTCTGTCTAGTCTTGTCTGTCTAGTCTTGTCTGTCTAGTCTTGTCTGTCTAGTCTTGTCTGTCTAGTCTTGTCTGTCTAGTCTTGTCTGTCTAGTCTTGTCTGTCTAGTCTTGTCTGTCTAGTCTTATCTGTCTAGTCTTGTCTGTCTAGTCTTGTCTGTCTAGTCTTGTCTGTCTGGTCTTGTCTGTGTAGTCTTGTCTGTCTAGTCTTGTCTGTCTAGTCTTGTCTGTCTAGTCTTGTCTGTCTAGTCTTGTCTGTCTAGTCTTGTCTGTCTAGTCTTGTCTGTCTAGTCTTGTCTGTCTAGTCTTGTCTGTCTAGTCTTGTCTGTCTAGTCTTGTCTGTCTAGTCTTGTCTGTCTAGTCTTGTCTGTCTAGTCTTGTCTGTCTAGTCTTGTCTGTCTAGTCTTGTCTGTCTAGTCTTGTCTGTCTAGTCTTGTCTGTCTAGTCTTGTCTGTCTAGTCTTGTCTGTCTAGTCTTGTCTGTCTAGTCTTGTCTGTCTAGTCTTGTCTGTCTAGTCTTGTCTGTCTAGTCTTGTCTCTCTAGTCTTGTCTGTCTAGTCTTGTCTGTCTAGTCTTATCTGTCTAGTCTTGTCTGTCTAGTCTTGTCTGTCTAGTCTTGTCTGTCTAGTCTTGTCTGTCTAGTCTTGTCTGTCTAGTCTTGTCTGTCTAGTCTTGTATGTCTAGTCTTGTCTGTCTAGTCTTGTCTGTCTAGTCTTGTCTGAAACCGAAAAAAATATTAATATTATTTGCATATTATTGGTATTTTACTCCTCTTGTTCTTGCTGAAGCAACAATGTCGTCCTTATTGGTTTATTGATTCTAATTTATGCGGAAACCTTACAAATACAATGTATAGTATACATTGTATTCAGGAAGTAGTATCTAGTTTATGCATTTAAAAAAAATGCGAAGAGAATAAAGAATAGTTATATAATTAAAAAAATTATAAATATAATTCATCATAAATTGTAGATCTAAAAGACAATTTTATTTTACTAAGATTTGTTGTTATAAAATTCGTTAATTGAAATATTCCGATTAAGAAAAACTTGAAGAAAATTAAATTTTCTATAAGGCACGTATTTTGCGTTCATTAAGTTAGTAATAATCAAACTTCAACAATAGCCTTTTTCCTTGTTTTAAATTTTTTTATGCGCATGCGTCAATTTCCTCCATGTTTCGGGCATTTGTTTGACGTATAACCAGTGGAAATAACAAAATGTGGCCGAAACTTTCATATTCCCGCCTTTTAAAAAGCACGCGCTTGACTAACCGTAAAAAGTTCTATGACAAAAGATTTTTGTTTGTACATCCCAAAAATTGCAAATAACTCGAAAAACTAAGTGAAAAATATTTCGAATAAAACTTGCAGAGAATTAAATTTTCTATGAAAAACTTTGTTACTTAGTTATTTTTAGTCTTCTATTTTTAGAAACTTTGATATTTAGTCATTTTTTAGATTTTGTTCAAGGTTGATTATTACCAAATTCACGGTAATAATCAACCTTGAGCAAAATCTAAAAGTCTCAAAACCCTGTTTTATAATTTTACTTGTCTAAAAGATGCGAAAATAACTCGGAAAATAATTAAAATTTAGAAAATTGCTCAAATATAACTGTAGCTATACTTGTAATAACTTGTCAGCTAGTGATTTTTAGTCTCGAAATTTGGTAATAATCAACCTTGATCAAAATTTAAAAACTTCAAAATCTCAAAAAATTGTTTTTGTTTCATATTTTTCCTCGTCTCAAAAATGCGAAAATAACTCAGAAACTAAGCGAAGTTTTGAAAAAAGTTTTAAATAAAACTTGTAGAGAATATTTTTTTTTATAAGAAACTTTTATATCTAGTGATTTTTATTCTTTCAATTTGGTAATAATTAACCTTGCACAAAATCTAAACCTTGTTTCTGTTTCATATTTTTTGTCTCAAAAATGCGAAAATAACTCGGAAACCGAGCTTAATTTAGAAAATTGTTTCAGATAAAACTTATAGAGAATTAAATTTTCTACAAGAAATATTGTTATCTAGTGATTTTTAATCCGTCAAGTAGCAATTTAATTAACCTTCAAACATAGTATGAAATCATTCTTATTTTTACGAATAGGGGTAAACAGTACAACGATTGGACCTTTTAGAAATAGAACCATGAATAGTTATTTTGCAACTAGGGCGGTCAATTGGTCACGAGAGCGAAATTGGGCGCACGAACAAAGTGAGTGCGCACATTCGCTTGAGAGGGCAATTGATAATACCGCCCGTGTTGCAAAAAATAGTTTTTATTATTCATGCGAGGGGACATATCTTACAAGTTTGGGAACCATGGGCCATAAAAAAAATAGAATCAAAAACGAAGAATTTGCTTTTTCAATTGTCTCCGGTGGTGTGGATTCGTCATAAGGACTGTCATGAGTCTCCGATATCACCGTAGAATTTTTATTTTGTAATGAAACAAAATTTCTGTCACTTCACACAAAAAAGTGACTTGAAACTTTTTTGAATATTAAGGTCTTGATTGTGTTTATTTTATTTATTTAATCGTTTTTTTTTTAATGTAACTTAGCTATATTGAATATTTGAGTGCGTTACCCAAGTTATGTGGCAATACAGCCAAAAATGGCATTTGCCGCACTAAAAAACGTGCGCCAAGATACTACTTTTAACGCATGGGTAATAAAAAATAATAAATTACATGCTTGTATAAAATGAATTTATGAATTATTAAAGTGCTAGTAATTGTAAAAAACGAGACTTTTCTATTTAAATAAAATTCCAAAGATTATTTGGAGTAAAATAAAGGGAGTTGCCTATATTGGTTAAGTACGCATTATGCGCAGAACTAATGAGCTTTTTACAATAGGCCCGTAGGTTTTTGTATTCTTGAAGGCAAAACTGACTTGGATGAGCTTTCCATTTCTTCCTGTATCGGTCTTTTAACGTCGTAATTATATGCGGGGTAATACTGGGGTACTCAAAACTTAACATCAAAAAGTAGACAAATCGGAGCCTATGCAGATGCCATAGTAATCACGGGGCGCATGGCAAATACAGTAAATGACACATTTAAGGACCTCGAAAAAGAGGCAAGGAAAGTAGGACTGACAGTCAATCAAGAAAAAACAAAATATATGATGATGTCCAGAACTGCACCACAAAATGAATATAGATACATAGTAGGCGACCACAGCTTTGAAAAAGTTAAAAATTTCACGTATTTGGGATCTCAACTAAATCAAACCAACGACGAGAGTGAAGAAATAAAGTTCCAAAAATAAAAAGGAAATAGAACCTACTATGCGAACAGAAAACTACTTACCAGCAAACTACTAAGTCACAAATCCAAAATAACTATATATAAGTGCCTAATACGACCGGTAGTTACTTATGGCTGTGAAACATGGACCCTCCTTAAGAAAAGTGAGGAAGAACTAAAGACATTTGAAAGAAAAATATTAAGAAAAGTATATGGTCCGATAAGGGAACAGGACGGAACATACAGGATAAGAATGAATCACGAACTAGAGTCTCTAATTGGAAACAACAACATAGTAAAACATGTAAAGGCACAGAGACTGAGGTGGATAGGCCATGTGCAAAGAATGGAAAAAGATCGAAACACCAAGCTTATCATGGAATGGAAACCCACCAATAGCCGACCAAGAGGAAGACCACGTAAAAGATGGAAGGAAAGCGTGGAAGAAGACATAAAAGCACTAGGAGTAAGGAATTGGAAAAGAGCAGCAGAAGATCGTGGAGAATGGCATAAAATAGTAGAGGAGGCCAAAACCCATAAAGGGTTGTAGAGCCAAAGGAAGAAGAAGTATACTGGGGTACTGAAGTATTTTAAATATGTTTTATTTATAAAATTTAAATATTCAGCTGTAGGCACTAGGTTGTATTTTCCGTAATCTTCTGACGAAGGCATAAGAAGCCTAAATCGATAGAGTGTTATAAATAATAAAACTAATAATAAAACTAACAAAGTAAAAATAAAACTAAATTGTGAAACTTACACCTAGTGTCTATTATTTATTATTACTTTTTTATTTATTCATTAAATAATATTTTCTCCATTTGAAACAATTTAAAAGACAGTCATTGTCTATATCTGTTGTTGCATCATTTTTAACAGATCTTTTAGGACCCAAAAAAAGCATGAAATATAATATGCAGACGACTACACACACTGGATTATAATTGCATTATATATAACTGTATTGATGCCAGTACAAGTTGTATACAGCAAACCGAAATACATTCATACAAAATGGACAAGTTGTTACACGTTTTACTCTTAAAAAAATCAATATGTTTAAATTTCGAGGGATTTTTTAATAATCTAATTACAGTGTTTCCCAAAGTGTGGTACGCGTGCCTCAAAGTTCACGCAAAGGGTTTTGAAAGGGGTGCAAATAGATTAATACAAATTTTCTTTTTGGGTGTGTGCTAAAGCAAATATAAAAAGATACATATCATTTTTAACACATTGTAAGTAGTCCGTTAACGTAGTAATACTCGTAGTAATAATAGTTTTTTTTTAATTTGAAACTTAACTGATGCTGACGTAATAACCATCTTTGGTTTTGTGGAAAATTGGAGTTTTTTCTCAATTTTCGGGAAAAATTTGGACATTGTACAAGACCATAGGGAACTGAAAAAGTTTAGTTTTGGAGTTTCCCCTTGATTTTCGGAAAAATTGAAACATGGATTTTGAACCAGACGATGGAGAAGTGAAGAAATTGTCGGAACATTCTTAATTACTTCTTGATATTTGAAAAAATTACAGCTAGGAATTTGGTTCGAGCCTTACGGAATTTTCTACAGAATTTTCCGAAAAATTTCGCCTTTCCCCAATTAGCGTTTGGTCGGGAAATCACGAAATCAAAAAGAAATTGGGTTTAAGGGACTGTTAACGGTTGGATTTTAGGTTTGGAATAGACCAGAGGAACAGAAAATTATGGCTTATTAAGATTTTGACGAATTTTTAAAATTCGCCACTGCTTTCGGAAATACTAGCCCTAGTAGTATGTATTTTGAACCAGACAATTTGTAACTCTTTCTTTTATTGTTTCTTAAAAAAGGGGATAGCTCCTAGCAATGTTCCCGTTTATAATCGCGCGGTCTGTATAGTGTCAAATACTTTTTGAATCAATAAATATACAGGGTCCGCCAAAAGTATTGCAGCAAGCGATGTAGAATTAATACGAGTGCGATTAAGACAAATAACGGTATTAAGCTTGACAAGATGTCACGTGTATTACATTATTATTTTTATTCATTTAGAATGATTAGAAATAATAATAATGAATAGTAATTTCCATGCATTTAATATTTATTTTTCCATTCATTTGATTTATTTATTGAAAATTCTGTTATGTGACCCCACAATTTTGATAGACTCTCCTATTCATAAAAAAATGTCTATCCAATGATGCCAAAAACGAACCACGATGTCATTAAAAAAAACATATGTGGCGCCACCACTCGGAAACAATTGTTACTAAAAAATTAAAAATATCATGAAAATATGCACTGGTGGATACTGTATGCAACAGTAAAATATCATGCCTTAAATCGCACGCGTATTAATTCTACATCGCTTGGTGCAATACTTTTGTTGGACACTGTATATATATTGCATCTTGCTATTTCTTACAGCACTCTCTTAGAGAGAATTCTTATGAAAAACAACATTTCTCCTTAACTTACATTAAAAAATGTTATTATCCTCACCAATCTGGGGACTGTGTATTACTTACAAAATAAAAGAATATTGCAAAATCTTTCTACTCCGGGGTGCGAAGTGTAAAAAATATTTGAAAAGGGTTACACTTGGATTAAAAATGTCTTGAATGATTGAAAGTGCCCAAAAAAAACGTGAAATATAATACGCAGGCTACACTGACTGGATTATAATTGCATTATATTAGACGGTATTGATACCTATACAAGTTTGTATCCTGTAAATAAACAGGCATTCATACAAAATGGACAAGTTTACACAGGATTCGGTAAAATCCAGAAATGTTGTGTTATTTAAATAGAAATGAAATTATATAAAACTATTCATAGCATTGAGCGAAATAAAATAACTCCAATTACTATATTACTATTTTATTATCCACTTATTCTTATATTACTATCCACGAGAGTGGACTGAGACACAGTGAATATCTGGCAAATTTCACATGAGATTTGTTTTGGTAGTCCAAAAAAGACGCAAAAATATTACTGAGCTCCGGAAAGGTTGAATATATTCATATATTCAGGCTGTGTTCCGACTTTATTAAGTTTATATGATTATCTATAATATACAGTCGAACTTCCATAACTCGAACTTCTATAACTCCAATTTTTCTATAACTCGAACTTTTTAGAAATTCATACGCTTAGATAACATTTTACATATAAATTAACTTCCATAACTCAAAGTTTCCTTAACTCGAATTTTTCCATACCTCGTAGTAAAAATTTGTACAATGGTAAAATTTTGCATAGAAAATAATCTCTATAACTCCAATTTTTTAATCGCTGCGTACTTTCCAAAATTTATGGTGCCGGATATTGCCTATCATAAACCGTATCCTATTTGTTATAGTGAAGGTGTCGATATATAACAGATGCCGATATTATAAACAAGATTACAAAACGTGACGATGAAGATTTCTTGAAGTTGTCTAAAGAAATCCGAAATTATTTAAATAAGTGCAGCGAATATCTGTGTTTTAAAGGCAAGAAGTGTACCGCGCATTATCTACTTTGGAGAAGTTCGTAGATAGAGAATTTTTTAATGGAAAACAATTAAAAATTACTTTTCAAAAAATAATATATTAATTCTTAATTATAATATAATATTCTTAATTATAATTATTTTTAATTAATTATAATTATGTAACATTATATTAATAATGTATATTTCTTTTTTGTTTACAAATATATACATATGTTATATTATATTTACTTTGAATAAATTGTTTAAAGTGAATTTTACTCATTTTGTAGTTATGTATTTCTCTAACTCGAATTTTCTATAACTCCAATTTTTTTCGTGAACTATGGTAATTCGACTTAGGTAAGTTCGACTGTAGTATTGTTTTTCCAATAGTAAACTATCATTTAAATCAATAACCTGCTAAGTTCATGTCTCTATACCGAAGTGTCAAAATACAAAATCTAACCTCTAGTAATCCATGACCACAAGGCTTTCAAGTAAGTGTTTGTCAAATTATAATTCAAAACAGCAAAGCTGCACTGATGAGAGATAAATCTTGTAACGCGTATACAGATGGCTATTCGCTTAAGTTAATAAAAAGATATGATCTTAAAAACAAAGTTATTTTTCTTTTTCTCATTTAGTGCCACGAGAGTGGACTGAGACCCAGTGAATAACTTTGCAACTTTGCTTGGCAAATTTCACATGAGATTTGTTTTGGTAGTCCTAAAAAGACTCAATAATATTAAAGAGCTCCGGAAAGGTTGAATATATTTATATATTCAAGCTGTGTTACGACTTTCTTAAGTTTACTCATTACTATATATTTTGTTTATTACATTTCAGCAAAACTATCCAAAAGTCCATCCTAAGATATTTCGGTCACATAATTCGAAGAAAGGACGACTCACTTGAGTTATTGATAGTCCAAGGAAAGATAGAGGGTAAGAGACCACGAGGAAGATCACCATCGGGCTATGTGGGTCAAATATCCAAAGCCATATGCGCAACTTTACACGATTGCACAAAATCTGCTGAAAACAGGAAAGAATGGAGAGAACAAGTACAACAAATATGATCCCTAGGTCATACCATTGCCACGATGCTCAGAAACGAGCGATACGATTGAGAAGAAGAAGATATATTTTGTATTGGATGTCGATGAAGGTTATTTTATTCACATTACATATTTATTTCTTGTTTACAACTTATTGCATTATCTAATTAAAACTTCACTAAAGTCAGTAACGATATTATTTTGGAAAAATGTGTTGGAAAACGAAACTCTGGAGAAAAAGCCCTAATTCGAAAAGTAGCAGCAAAGTAGCTTTCCACAAATTCTATTAACTTTGTGCCACAATCATGACTACATCAATATACTGATAACAAACATCTTGACTAAAAACACGTCAGACAAGTTTTAATTGTATTCAAAAGTCATTTAAAAGTGTGTATGGGTTAGGTTAGGTTAGGTTTAGTTCTAGATAGAGAAGGTTGTAGTTCTAGATATTTTTAATAAAACAAAATCTAAGAAAGGACGAAACTTTGGCTTACAGGCCCTAGTTCGAAAAGTAGCAGCTTTGGACACATTTCATTAACTTTATCCAGCTAGTCATCATGACGAAAAACACATTAAAGACGTTTTAATTGTGTTTAAAAATCATTTAAAAGTAATATTGGTGGAACCATACTAATTATAGATACAATCATACAAACTCATTAAAGACGAAACATAGCTTGAATATATAAATATATTCTCCTCCTGTTCGTAGCTCTATAATATTAAGTCTTTATGTAACAAACCTCATGTTGAAACAACTACCTCCTGGCTAATATCACATAGGATGTTGAATTATACAACAGATATGTGTATGTTATTACTATGTCCAGTACATTTTCACGTCACTAACAGCACTAGACAAATAACATCGTTTTTAAGATCATTTCTTTGTAATCAAATTCATTGAATAGCCATCTGCAGATACGTTTCGAGGATTATCTCTCAGCAGTGCAGCTTTGCTTTTTTGAATTATAAATTTGAATACACTTACATTAGCTTGAACAACTCGTGAGTAGGGAAAGATGATATGTTCTTCTTTTGATATTATGAGCAGCCTCCTTATGTGATGGTACCAGCCTCCTTATGGGAATTTACATGGACAGCCTCCTTATGGACGTCAGCCTTCTTATGGACGTCAGCCTCCTTATTTACGTCAGCCTTCTTATGGACGTTAGCCTCCTTATAGACGTTTTACATGTACCAGCCTCCCAGACTCCAGGAATTCCGATCTACTTCCGGTTTCGAGGTGTGAGGTCTATGTAACCCCACACTAACACTAAATAGGGTGCGAGGTCTATGTAATCCGAGGTCACGCTAAACAGGGTGTGAGGTGTATGTAACCCCACGCTAACACTAAAAAGGGTGTGAGGTCTATAAACAGCTTTTAAACAGCTTTAATCAGCTTTAACCAGCTTAGTGTTAAAGTGGGGTTACATACACCTCACACCCTGTCTAGCGTGACCTCGGGTTACATAGACCTCGCACCTCGAAACCGGAAGGGGCCACGGTCGGGATACCTGAAGACTGGGAGGCTTTTTTTATTATATAATAATAATAATACAGAACATAAAACATGACACCCTGGACCCGCTCTTCGCATTACTGCAGGGTGTATGTCCTATTCTACCCAGTGGATATGTTCAGATGCCTCCTCTCTGCGGCTTGTCGTAGCTTATCGTCTTCCTCCTTTTGGGTCATTATGTCTTTTACCGCTTTGTTCACGTTGTCCCAGTTCTTTTCTGTTCTTAACATGTAGTCTGTTATTGTTGTTGGCTTTAACGGTCCGTCCTTCATTATCGTTGCTCGTTCGCGTTCCCATCTGTCGCAGACGAATAGAGTGTGGTACACGCTGTCGTCCTCTTCGCAGTAGTCACACTGTGCTTCTCTTGTTCTGTCAATGCTGTGCAAGTAGTCCTTGAAACATCCATGTCCCGTGAGAATCTGTCTCAGGTGGAAGTTGGGTTCTCCGTGCTTTCTGTCTTTCCATTTGATTGGGTCTAGGATTAATAATCTGGTCCATTGTCCCCTTTCTGTATGCTTCCATTTTCTTTGCCATTCTTTACGACTATTTTGCCTGGCTGTTTCTTTTTTCACTTTGTCTCGGCCTGCTAGGTAGCAAGACATGCGTTCTTGCGCAGTCAGCTCGATGGGGACGATACCGGCGATTACAAGAGCTGCGTCTCTAGATACGGTCCTGTATGCACAGTATGGAGACTGGGAGGCTGGTACATGTAAAACGTCCATAAGGAGGCTGACGTCCATAAGGAGGCTGTCCATGTAAATTCCCATAAGGAGGCTGGTCCATGTAAATTTTCCATAAGGAGGCTGCTCCAGAACATATCATCTTTCTCTACTCTCGTGCATGATTGCCGAGGTTAGGTTAGGTTAGGTTAGGTAGACATTTGCATGTTATTACCATTCCCAGTACATTTTCACGTCACTAACAGCACTAGACAAATAACATTGTTTTTAAGATAATTTCTTTGTATTTAAATTAATTGAATAGCCATCTGCAGACGCGTTTCGAGATTTATCTCTCATCAGTACAGCTTTGCTTTTTTGAATTACAAATTGGAATACACTTACATTAGCTTAAACCCTCGTGCATAACTGGCGAGATTAGGTTTTGATTTAACATTTGTGTAGAAAGACATGAACTTAGTTACGGTTATTGTTTTAAATGATAATTTAATATTGGTGAAACCATACTAATTATAAAAACAATGTTATTTGTTTAGTGCTGTTAGTGACATGAAAATGTACTGGGACTAGTAATAACCTGAAAATGTCTGTTGTATAATTCAAGAAGTAGTTGTTTCAACATGAGATTTGTTAATATTAGAGAGCTACGAACTTTCTAGAGAGCTAAGACTTAATATAAGAGAGCTTCGAATAGGTTGAATATATTTACATATTCAAGCTATATTTCGTCTTTAATAAGTTTGTGTCATTTAAAAGTGTGTATTGACTAGTCTTAGATATATTTTTAGTAAACTAGATTATTGATTATACAGAATATTGATTGTATAGAGTTCTTCCGTGGCAAATCAAAGTGAACTCATCGGAAAATATATTTTCAAATTTCTTCTTCTTCTTTTTGGCGCAACAGCTTAGCTAGACTAGGTCTCTCCCCTTTAAGTATACTTGTGTTTGGTGTCTAGGTCTTAGGCACAAGCGTAGGGAGCCCTTACGTTTTTTAACGTGGGCGGATAGCCACATTTAAGGGAGGTATTTTCGGCAAATTGCTGTGCCAGAGTCATGCATAAGAGGACGGTGGCTTATTACAATACGTGTCCCGGGATCCAACCGCTAGCGCCTTACATGCACTGTAACGAAGTCATTGAAGAATTTGCGAAAAGTTATCCGAGGAGACTTATTACGTGTTAAGCAAAATAAAATGTGTGTTTTTTAGTGTTTTCTTTGCTAGTCTTTACTTTACCTACCCTCAGCGGGGTCAAGCCCCCCAGCCCCCAACCCCCAAAAGACAATCCTGGATCCGACCGTGATTATATAAATAAATTCAATAAAAACAAGAATGGTAGAATCTTGATTTGACTTTCATGACCAACCATCAATTTCAATTAAGGTTTGCCAGTCAAACTTTCTAATATAATTCGCGTTTTTTATTGTCTATCGATCTAATTATTGTTCATCAATATTAAATTCAACTGAACTAAAGATTTCCATGCACGAATATTTCCTAATCTACTGTTATCTATCATCCCTCTTCATCAAACCCTTAATATTTCATTATAAAAAAAATCTCATCCTCCCCATCTCCCCGTTTTTTTTTTAATGAATTTTTTCCTCGGGATTTCTTTCACACTTTTTCCCGTTTCTAGAACAATGCTGCATTCAGAACAGTAATCTTTAGCCCCTTTAATAATGAGTATGACGTAACGCGGGGCGCCGAGAGTGGGGCTGCAGCAGGTCATCTCCGACTGCCGCCCAATGACGTAACTTTCCTCCTGCCATTGGCGCTGAGCGTCGCGACGGCGCACCTTGCACTAACGCCCCGCACAAATTGCAATATACCTGGCAATAAATGCTTGAATGTACCTGTTCCTTCGCAAAGAAAATAATCAATAAATGTGTACAAATGAGCTTGAATTTTGCGAAGATGCGTAGATTATAAGCTGGTAAACGTAGATAAGGGAGATTAAGAAACCATACAATCTAAGATTAGATTAGATTTATAGGGATCAATATAAATTAGTCTAGTTTTTATACAACCAATCTTTTATAATCAAATTTTTACTTTTTTTTTCTTACAAAAGAAAAAGTTTCAGAGAAAGTAAACTAAATATTTAGTCAATCAATCAGTAATCAATATAAATAGGTCTAGTTTCTATATATAATAAAGTTTTATAATCGAATTTTTGCTTTTTTGTAAGAAAATTCCTAGAAATTGAATATTTGGAGATCTATAAATCTATTTTGCGTCTGTAATGGACTCATAACAACACTCATATGCGTGCCGTTATGGCTCGCCGAGTGCGATACAATTTTCTCAATGTATATCGGCGATTTTGTTATTTAGAACTGGCATAAAAGGGCGCAAATAGAAAAAATAAATGTATCTAATTTTGCAATTAGGCATAGTTTTGTCTAATATACAGCGATAATAATCTTAATTTTAAATTAGCACTCATCTAAAATTGCTAAATTTTCTGTCTTAAAATGTTAATTAAAACAGGATTTTTTCTTGATAATATAAGAACATATAGATATATAGATAACAGGAAAGTCTAAATTTATTTTTAAAATAATAGAGCATATATCAGAAGATATATAGATGACAGAAAAATCGATTGTATTGAGATAATACATAATAAGTCGGAAGATTTCTTCATGACTCAGTCTATATCGATTTATCTAAATGAATAATAGATACAGATACATTACGAAAATACTGGGCAAAGATCAAAGCCCAACAGTTGAACAAGCGTGGTCCAAAGTAGGCCTATTCGAAAGAAGAAGAAGATACAGATACATATGAAATGAGTTATCTAGATTTATTATCAAAGTATAGAATAATATAGATTTTTTATTACTTATGCGTTAAAAGTACTATCTTGCCGCACGTTTTTTAGTGCGGGAAATGCCATTTTTTGTTGTATTACCACATAACTTGGGTAACGCACGCAAATATTCAATGTCGCTAAGTTACATTAAAAAAAAAATTTTAATAAATAAAATAAATAGAATCAAGACCTCAACATTAAAAAAGTGACGTGAAAGTGACAGAAAAAAATTTTCGTTACAAAATAAGAATAAAAATTAAAGAAAACGTTTTAAAATGAGTGTAAATTCTATGGTGATACTGGAGGCTGATGACAGTTCTTACTACGAATCCACACCACCAGAGACAATTGAAAATACAAATTCTTCATATTTTTTTTTTGAAAGCCCCAAACTTATAAGATAGGTCTCCTCGCATGAATAATAAAAAATATTATTTGCAACACGAGCGGTATTGTCTATTGCCCTCTCGAGCGAATATGCGCACTCACTTCGTTCATGCGGCCAATTTCGCTCTCATGACCAATAGACAACTTACCACCCTTGTTGCAAAATATACTATTAAATTAGGATACTTTAACGCATATTAAAGTTTCATGTAGATTCATCCAACAAACTGGTATCGTTTTAAAATATAAGAACATGTAGATATATAGATTATAGATAACAAGAAAAGAGATTGTTCTTATATAGCGCGATAAACAGTCCCGTATCAGAAACTTAAATTTATCTTACGCGTTGTAAGATAAATTTAAGTTTCTGATTTCTTGTTTAGAAAAGCAAATATATACAATAAATGATTTAAAAACATGCCGAACTCACTGATAATGTATGTTCCGTATAAAGCGATTAGATAAGTCATACGTTTGAAAATCAAATGTTCGTAAAGATTTATTAGAATCTATAAAGATATTATCTATGTAGATAATATAATATATAGATAATAGAATCTTTGGTTTAAATAAATTTTTCTTTTCCAAAATTTAAGAACATTAGATAAGTCGATGTTGTGTAACGATGGACGAGTATAATTGACAATCAAACGCCTTATTTATTAGAGTCTATATTCCTTTAAATCGAACGTTATACAAGTCAACGTTGTGCAAAGCTACGTACACACTGTATAGAAAACTAGCGTATAGTCCTTTGACTATTCGCTCGGAGCGCAACAGCACCAGCGCCAAAGGTGACAATTTTAAGAACTTCATGACCAGTTACGTCATTATTTAGCATTTATTGTTATATATGGACACGTATTTTGCTAAATAAAAACGTGGTTTATTATTTTACATAAACTAATAAAGTGCATAATAGCTAAAGTGCTAATAAAGTGCATAAATTGAGAATGAATTCAGAGCCAAAATATAGGCTTATCGTGCTTATGTGTAACTTTAGACCGAAACAAACTCTAAAATCGTTTTCAGCACTTCGATTTCCTTCGGGTAACCAAAACAAATCGAGACAAAATTTTCAAAAAAAATCGTCCAATTTTTTTTTTTCATCATTTCGGTCGAAAAAATGTGCATTTTCGGTTTTTTTTAATTTCCTCAAAAACGGCAAACAGCAACGAAATCATTTTCGACACACGAAAACTACTCGACAAGACGAACAAGTCGATATATAAATTGTTCGGAAAGATTCAATTTTTCATTGAGAAATTTCAAACTGAAATTTTACGATTGACGATTTGATAAGTCAATGTCTCAGAAACGGTTGCAGACAATCAGAAACAGATTGCGGCATCGTTTTCAGAATGTCATTTTCCTATTAACACACTCAGATTATCACTCAGGTAAATTTATTACTTTACGGTCTCTACTCGAGCGCCGAAATTTCTTAAAAATTTCCTAAATTCTTGCAGGCGATAGTGAACGGAAAGAGCTAGCGAAATATAATTGGCATATCTGCAATCAGCAGCAAAAATGCTTTCAGAAACGTTTTTAAATTTTGCTGTAACTCAAAAAATAAAGATTTTGACAAAATCGATTTTCTCGCATTTCGTCGTTTCCGCGGTTTAACCTTCCGGGTATGATATAGTGAAATCATAATTTATCAAGTCAATGGAAAATTTCGAAGTGTGTCTGAAAGTGTTTTCCCTGCTGGTTGCAAATATACTAATTGCATTTTCCTAGCCGCTCCCGTTCGCAAAATATGACCTGACATAATTGCCAAATTTCTTTTGTTGTTAAATATTGTATATTTTATTAAATTAATTATTTTTTGTTTCTGCCTATTGTTTTTATAGATTATTATTGGAGACGAAGTTGTCTTTTTGGCCACGGGTGGCGCTAAGCGCAGTTATGCACGGAGCGAATAGCTGTGTGATCGCTTCGTATAGTTTAAAACTATTCGTATAGTTAAACTATACGAAGCGATCACACATCTATAGTCATACTATAGCACGACTATATGATAGTTTTCTATACCGTCTGTACGTAGCTTTATGATGGACAAGTTTAATTGACAATCAAACGCTTTTGTTGATTCATATCTTTTGTATTGTACACGAAAGTCTCTTTTCTGATCTCGTTCCGGGCAGCCGTGAGTAACATTTTCTTCATAAATTTGAACCCGAGCAACCCGAACGTGCCCGAGCTCAGAACGAGTATAACATTTTCTTCATAAATTTGAACACGAGCAACCCGAACTTGTCCGTGCCGCGAAACCTCCCCTAAATAGTGGCTCGCCACCCACGTTAAAAACTGTAAGAACCCCCTATAGTTGTGTCTAAGATCTAGACATGAGGCGCAAGTGTAGGCAGAGTGAGGAGGTCAAGGTCCACTAGGACTGTAGTAATACTAGAAGAATAAGTTTTATACTATCAAATCCTGCACTGTTTTGTACATGAAGTATAGAATGTGCAACGATAAATGTAAATGTAAAATATAAAATTAAACATATCTAGATTTTATTAACATTTTGTGTTTATTGTTGATTGTTGATATGTTGATTTATTGGAGTCTATAGAAATTCATCTAAATCAGAGGTGTCCAAACCGTGGGCCTGCCTTGCCATATTGGAACTTACCTTGAGGCACCTCTGCCCCCAGTTTGGACACCTCTGCCCCCCATATTTAATCCTGTAGTTTCAACATTCTATAATATAGAATTTATTAACAACATTCAACGCAGTCTCAACATTCTATAATATAGAATGTTGGAAGCTATACTATAATAGAATATAAAGTTAAACATATAGTTTTGATTGATATTTAATAATAAATACTCTAGGTCACAGGTTCGTAAAGTGAAATACGCAGTGCCGTAGTATTAATATAACGTTAGTATTTACTTCAAAAATATAACTTTTAAAGATATTTTTTTGAAGAAGATTCAAAGTACTTCATTTACTAGGAATAAAATCTTCAACAACTCTAAATATTTAGTGCCTATGAGAGTCCAAATATTTAATTAAATTATTACATGCCTAGGGTTGGGTTGGGGTCCGCAAAAACAAAGTTGAAAATCCGTTTGATTTACAGTGGACTTTCACACACGATTTGGAGACTTACGAGTACTAGACACACGATTATAATAATGGCATCCTTCACATACAATCATGTATTTATTAATGTGTTCATTTTGGTATGTGAGTGGATAAAATAAATTTTAATTTTTTTTCTTCAATACTTAACTAAACGGTTAAAGCAAATTATTTTGATCAAATCGTCTATTTTTTTTTATTGATTGTAGGACGTTGTATTGATTGTAAAATTAATGTTGTATTGATTAATTGTAGTCACAGATATTTGATCAATCTCGACAAACAACCATCCGATTCACTAGAAAAATAAATTTAGTAAGTAAAAAGATAAGAAAGTTAAGAACAAATTTTTAAAATAAGAAAAGGATTTTCTTATCTAAATGATTTCGGATAAAGTTGAAAAAAAATTCGTGAAAATCAACAAATTTCCTGAAAAAATAAGTAAATTTTTTTGAAATTCGAAAAGTTGTTGTGTTTTCGATATGAAAAATACAACTAAAAGACCATGAAATAGATTATCTTATAGATTATTAGATCTACTCGCACACCAAAGTGTACACATTAATAAGTAAATTATTGTATGTGAAGGATGCCGTATTATAATCGTGTCTTGGATAGTTTTAGACAAGATTATAATAATGGCATCCTTGGCATCGTGCGTAAAAGTCCAATGTAAATCAAATGGAGTTTCATTATTAAACGATTTCTGTTTGTTTTTACTATGACAACTCGCGTCACTAAACAAAAAACATAGACGTAGTGAATGAAAATAAATTTTCTGAAGGAAATTAAAATTGAATTAATTTTTCTTATTATGAATCAAAAAGTCTCGGCCTCTCAGTCTGGATTTATCTGGCTCTAAAATAACTTAACCTAACCATAACCTAATCTAGAATACATCTAGGTTAATCTAGTGACTAGGTTAACCTAGATTTACCCCGTCACTGTGCGTTTTTACTAGTTAGCCACAGTTGCACTGAACGTTCTAACCTTATTAGGTCAGTGATTTGAAGAATTTTCTGTCTGACATTTTCCTGTCTGTAAAAATTACAATTTTTCAATATTATCGGTAAGAAACAATTATTTTTTGTATATTCAACAGTATTTTAAGTTCGTAGATAATGTATGATACACGTATGTGAAAGGCTTTTGTGCATACTTGTATCATAAACTACTGTTTTATAATTTTTGATGAATCAAATTCTAATAGATTACATAAATATGAAAGATTGTAATCTTATCAATCTCTAATAATCTTTCTTAAAGCATTTTCGATTATATTATTTTTGATCCGTGTATCTATATGTATAGAAATATACACATAGTTTAAGGGGCTATACCACTGTGACCGTTGAAAATTGGGTGATTTTCGCGAATTTTTTGGAAGAAAAGTACTGAATTAAATGTTTCAGGAAATTAAAGACATATTTGGCTATATTTGACCTTCATTACATAATTTTTTCATAGAAAAATATGAACATCCAAGCGACTTATGCGCTGCCTTCGAAAGCGCCAAAAAAAAAGTTCATCCACTGCCCCCCTCCTTGAAGCCGATTGAGTAGCTGAACCCGAAAAAAAATTTTGTCGTTAAACTAGAAGGTATTTTTTGTACCATGAACTTGGGTTACCGAAAAATATCAAAATCCAACAAATGGTAGTTATGAAAAAAAAAGTCAGTTTTTTTGCCTAAAAAATGGTAGTTTTTTAATGCCAAATCGTCAATTTTCATCCAATCAAAAATATCCTAGTTGACGGTACAGTAAATATATTCAAGAGTACTCAGACCAAATTTCAAGTCAATCGGATAATTTCTCTTTGAGTTACGACAGGGTCAAATTTGAAAAATGCCATTTCGAGAAAAACGCGTTTAAAGGACGTTCGGCCTATATTTTCTCAACCTCATATACTTCCGAATACAACAAAAAATCTGAAAAAAATCTCATATATATTAAAGATGTCGGAAACATTGCTTTTACATAATAATAATGTTGAAAAGTTTTTAACAAATGGATTTTTTTGAATGTTTTTTAACAAATTTTTGGAAAACCTATTTTTTTTTTGTTAAAAAATGAATTCATTTTTCAGAATCCGCCCAAATTTTCCAACATTTTTATTATCTTTTCGACTTTTTTTTCAATTTCGAGAAATGATCGAAAAAAAATTTTCAAAAATATACGAAAAATCCGAAAAAATTTACACGAATTTAGAAGAATTCAGAAAAGAAAGATCTACTTAGTGAAAAATATAAAAAAAATTAATTTTCCAAAAATTTATCGCCTCCAGGCTGGTGCAGAATTTTATTCCTGCGCTTTAGGATGCGCCATTCGGGGAGTATTAGAGATACGGCCTTGAAATTTTCACAAGATATTCTTGAAAGTATTAACTGTCCAAAGAGTGTCCAATGACTGTCCAAAGACCAAAAAGTGTCACAGTGGTATAGCCCCTTAATTTATGGATTTATAGAATAATATTATTTTTTATGAATATGTCAAATATAGATTGACAGTATAACATAGTATGATACAAATTAAAACCTATGAAAACAACAAATAATTGCTAGAACCAACCGGAAAACTGGGAAACTTTTAAGGAAAAGAAATTTGTATTTAAAAAATTGTTTACTTAATAGTAGTATTTAATATGCAACTGGTATTATAGGTGTAATTCAAGTCTCTCTCCACAAACGTCAAATTAAAACCTAACCTCGCCACCTCGCAAGTATGTGTATTCAAATTCATAATTCAAAACAGCGAAGCTGCTCTGATGAGAGATAACTGCATGTTTATCTATGGCTATTCACTTAAGTTAAATAGAAGATCTTAAAAAGAATGTAATTTATCTACTAAATCAATGATTTTTAATGATTTGATTTGATTTACTACTCGTTTAGTGCCACGAAAGTGGACTAGTAATAACTTGCAAATATATGTTGTATAATTGAATATCCTGCGTGGTATTTGTAAGAAAAGGAAATATTTTATCAAATTATAAAAACGAATTTAAAAAGAAAACTTAACAAATAAATTTAATTTATAATATATAATTATTTATATGGCAAATAATAATTTATACGACAAATCAATTGAACAAATTGCTGGAAAAAAATCAAACATTTTTGAAAATTCGAAAAGTTTTTGTGTTTTCAACATGAAAAATGCATCAAAATTCATGGTGTTTTTATTGCATTTTTTCATGTTGAAAACAAGAACTTTTAGAATTTTCAAAAATTTTAGATTTTTTTCCAGAAATTTGTTCTATTGATTTGTTGTATAAATTATTTACATAAAAAAAACATTTGTTTAAAATTTTCTTTTTAAATTCGTTTTTCTCATTTGATAAAATATTTATTATTACCAAAACGTAATTTAGATTTTTTTCCAGAAATTTGATGTATTGATTTCAACTTTTTTTCAACTTGATCGGAAATTATTTACACAAAAAAAACATTTTTTTTAAATTTATTCTTAAATTTTGTTTTCTTTTTAAATTCGTTTTTCTAATTTGATAAAATATTTATTATTACCAAAAACATACATTTCGTGTAGGATATTTTACTCGTGTAGGATATAAGAGAAAAAAAAAATGAAAAATCAGAAGATTGTTTTTAATAATTTATGAGAATAAAAATAATTTATGAAAATTATGATATGAGAAGCGTTGGTAAAAGGTTGATATTGAAAGACGGATATTAATTAACTTTATATAAATATATTAAAAAATTGAAAGGCATAATTTCGGATAAGACGTTGAAAAAAGAGAAAAAAGTTGAAAAAAAAGATTCTAGTAAATCAACAAATTTCTTGAAAAAAATCTCAAATTTTTTGGAAATTCGAAAAACGAATTTAAAAAGAAATCAAAGTTTAAGAATGAATTAATTTTTTTTTTTATGTAAATAATTTTTGATCAAGTTGAAAAAAAGTTGAAATCAATACAACAAATTTCTGGAAAAAATTTAAATTTTTTAAAATTCGAAAAGTTTCTGTGTTTTCAACATGAAAAATACAACAAAAAGAGTATGAAATAGATTTTATCTACTATATATATATATATATATATTCTATCTAAATCTACTATATTTTATCTAAAATAAACACATTAATAAGTAAATTATTGTATGCGAAGGATACCATTATTATATTATAATCATGTGTAAAAGTATCCAAATCGTACGTAAAAGTCCAATGTAAATCTAATGGAGTTTCATTATTAAACGATTTATGTTTATTGTTACTATAACATAACTCGCGTCGCTAAACAAAAAACATAGACGTGGTGAATGAAAATAAATTTTCTGACGGAAATTAAAATTGAATTAATTTTTCTTATTTTGAATCAAGAAGTCTCGGCCTCACAGTCTGGATTTATCTGGCTGTAATATAACTTAACATAATCTAGTTTAAATTTAGGTTAACCAAGTCATTTCCGTCACTGTGCGTTTTTAGTAGTTAGAAATTTTTGCCACGGATGCGCTGAACGTTCTAATCTTCTTGTGTCAGTGATTTGAAGTATTTTGTCAAAATTACAATTTTTCAGTATCATCGGTAAGATAAAAAAACTTAGTTTGTAAAATAACGTATGATACACGTGTGTGAAAGCCTTTTTTGCATACTTGCATCATAAACTACTATTTTATAATTTTTGAATTGCGTGACCAAATTCTAATAGATTACATAAATATGCAAGTTTGCAATTTTATTTATCAATAATTATCTTAAAGCGTTTTCTATAATATTATTTATGATCCGTGTATGTATATGTATAGTAAATACATATAGATACACGGAGTTTAATATATGGATCTATAACATAATATTAATTTTTACGAATATGTAAAATATAGATTGACTAATACGATTACAAATTAAAACCTATGAAAACAACAAATGATTGCTAGAACCAACCGGAAAACCGGAAAATTTTTTAGGAAAAGAAATTTGCATTAAAAAAATTGTTTACTTCATATTTAACCCCTTGACATATAATGACGTCTCTAAGACGTCAACGATGCGAAGGATGCATCGTGCGTAAAAATGCAATGTAAATCAAATGGAGTTTCATTATTAAACGATTTCTGTTTGTCGTTACTACAGCAACAACTCGCGTAACTAAACGAAAAACATAGACGTAGTGAACGAAGTTGGTAAAAGGAGTAATGTAATTCAAGACTTTCTCCATAAACGTCAAATTAAAACCTAACCTCGCCAGTCATGCACGAGGTGGTCAAGTAAGTGTATTCTAATTTATAATTCAAAACAGCGAAGTTGCTCTGATGATAGATAAATCTCGAAACGCGTCTGCAGATGGCTATTCACTTAAGTTAAATAGAAGGATATGATGTTAAAAACAATGTTATTTATCTACTACTCGTTTAGTGCCACGAAAATGGACTGGGGATAGTAGTATTAACTTGCAAATATCTGTTGTATAATTGAATATCCTGCGTGAAATTATTAAGGAAAGTAGTTGTTTCAACATGAGATTTATTTTGAAGTCTTAATAACACTTAATATTATAGAGCTAGGAAGAAGTTGAGGCTATATCTTCAGGCTATATTTCGCCTTTAATAAGTTAATATTTAATAATGTATTAACCGGAAAATCGAAAAAACAAATCTATTTTTTTAATTTTTTTAAAAATGGAAATTTGTGTTATGTATTTTTAACTTAATATTTAATAACGTATTCTGACAATTATTTTATCAATAGTAAGACGTTTTGGTAATAATAAATATTTTATCAAATTAGAAAAAATAATTTAAAAACAAACTTACTTTACTTTATGTAAATAATTTCTAATCAATTTCAAAAAAGTTGAAATCAATACAACAAATTTCTGGAAAAAAATCTAAAATTTTTGAACATTCGAAAAGTTTTTGTGTTTTCAACAAACAAATGCAGCAAAAAAATAAATTTTCAGCCTTTTTACTGCATTTTTCATGATGAAAACACAAAAACTTTTCGAATTTTCAAAAATTTGGTATAAAATTTCTTGTATTCCAATTTTCAGAAATTTATATTTGTAACTTAATATTTAATAACGTATGCCGACTATTATATTATCAATTGTAAGACGTTCTGGTAATAATAAATATTTTATCAAATTAGAAAAACGAATTTAAAAAGAAAACTTTAAACAAATAAATTAAAAAAAAAATGTTTTTTTAATGTAAATAATTTCTAATCAAACTCGAAAAAAAGCCAATACAAAAAATTTCTTGAAAAAAATCTAAAATTTTTTGAACATTCGAAAAGTTTTTGTGTTTTCAACAAGAAAAATGCAGCCAAAAATTCAGGGTCTTTTTATTGCATTTTTTCATGTTGAAAACACAAAAACTTTTCGAATTTTCAAGAAATTTTAATTTTTTGCCAGAAATTTGTTGTACTGATTTCAACTTTTTTTTCAACTCGATCAAAAATTATTTACATAAAAAAAAATTAATTCATTCTTAAATTTTATGTTTTCTTTTTGAATTTGTTTTTCGAATTTCATAAAATATTTATTATTACCAAAAACATAGATTTCGTGTAGGATATTTAAGAGAGAAAAAAAAACGAAAAATCAGTAGATTGTTTATAATAATTTATGTAAATTATTGATATGAGAAGCGTTTTGTTGGTAAAAGGTTGATATTGATAGACGGATATTAATTAACTTTATATAAATATATTAAAAAATTGAAAGGCATACCCTATTCTAAACCATAATTTTATTGATCCTAATAATATTTACAGAATATTTAATAACATATTTATATAAACATTGTATTTGAAAACACAACCATTTAGTTTAGTTTGACAGGTATAACTTATGCATATATTAGAACAACGCATTGCAGCGAGGTCACATCTAATATATTATTATATAAAAATAGACGGAAATTAAAAATAATTTATTTTGGAAAAACTTTGGAGATTTTGTTAATTGGATCTTTTTTTGAGGAATGTAGAGATATGCAAATATTTGTAACCAACAATCACTAGTTTAGTGAAAATTACGGTTTCCTTTCTTTCCTTTCGTATTTATTTATTATTAGATTTAAAAAAGTATTAAAGTCTCTATATTTATATAACTTAACAAAAAAATTAACAGTCTTTCTTAAAACCTAAAAAGAAAATGTAAAGAGAAAATATTTTGGAAATTATAATAATTAAAAATAAATTTATTTGCTTTCGCGAATTATTCTTCCCATTATTTTCTCCGTGGTGCACACTTTTTTTTCGATTTTTTAGTTAAGTTGAAAAATATACACCACGGAGAATAACAAAAAACCCACAAATATTTTCATAAATAGTTCTTTTGTGCATCACTTTTTTATGGTCACTGTACAAGTTCTTATCCTTTTGGAGTCGAACCGGGGGCGTGTAAAACCACGCGGGTCGAGCACTAGATCCTTCGACCCGGAAACGGATGTCATAGGTAGAATTCGGGGGAACTCTGTCCGTCGGAATTGAGATTGTGGATTTGTGGTGGCGGATGGCCTCGGCCCAGTTGTAGCCTTTGTTTGAGAAGATCGCGCTCTTGCGAGACTCTCGCTAATTCCATTTCGATTCGATGCAGTTCGTTTCGGAGACTTCTGTTGGTAGTTTCTAGGTCTTGTCGCTGCTGCAACCGTTTCGATCGGCAGTTTTGTGCATAGCCACGGTTTTTTAAGGTTCTTCTCTTTTGTTTTAAGCGTACGACTTCCTCCCTGGGACAACCGTGCAGTCTTTTATTTAACTCTCTTACTGATAAGGTCATAAGCATTTCGTCGTTGAGGCTGATGTCTTCACTACACGTTGAATAGCCTGAATTCGCGGTGTTCATTCTAGGCGATAGGGCACTAGCTCCACTGCAAACCGATTGCGGTCTTTGAAGGAGACCTCCGTGGTGGTTTGGGTTTTCCATGAACATTCCTGAAGGTATGTACTCACGTCTTTCCCAGTCAGGTTCTCCGCCCATGCAGTGTAGAGGACGAAGATCTAGGGGTTGAGGATCTCTCATTTGGGGAAACCACATTTCTTCCATTAGTTGAGGAGGACGACAAGGACCAGGAGAATGACTTGGCGGCGTGTCTGGTGGCGTTCCGGGATCATTAACTAATGTCATGTTAACTAGAACCGGTTGCTGGCTGTAAATGGATTCTGGAGGTGGTGATAAAGGAGGCAAACGTCGTTCGTCCGGCCAGGGTCTGCACAGCGCTCTAGGATCCGAAGATTCTTCATGAGCTAACCACTCAGCTTCGACGGCGGCACGTTGTTTCTCTTCTCGTTTCACTGTCACGTCTTCCAAATGATCCAGGACAAAATCCTGAACGTACTCTTCGGCTAAATGATCGTCCTGATTATCCATTCTGGCGTCGCGCGCCCCTAACGTCTGCATATGTAACACTCGCGCCTCGCGCTATCACTGTCTTATCGAATATTGCGTGCGATCTCTACTCACGACGGCGGCAGAATGACTTGAGGACAGTATTCAGCAGTGCGGATTGCCCAGCCGCCGCCTCTTTCAGCTATTCCCGCCTCCGACAGTACCGGATAGGCCCACCTTACAGCGCTCCGGAAATTTGTTTATACCTCGGCGGCCAGTCAACAGCACGGTCACATTTATTCCAATTGTCCGAAAGGGTTCAATTTATCACACTATATACTATACACATTAAGCGCTATATGCACATCTCACTACATCCTCTACTAATAACATAAATCTCTTTATTATATACACTTGCACTAAAATTAAGATTTAGTTTAATTCATTTTTTGTGTGTGCATTAAAAATAATTGAAATCGCTATGTTATAATTTATATTTAGTAACAACAGAGTGTTTTTTGTTTCAATTTGAAAAAATATTTTATTTTAACTTTGAACTCATTTCTAGTCACAATATTTTTTAAATGAAAAATCACAACAAACAAATCATTTTGAATATTTCATTTAAAATAAATTATTTACTAAAACTAAATTATTTTTTCGTTAAAATTAGAAAAATTTGCTTATTTATTCAAAGCTTCAAATTTAACGATTTATTCATATTTAAACAATATTTTATATTGCATGTGGATTTGACCATCTAGAAGGTTACTAATATATTTTATAGGTGTGATATACCGTACAATATTGTTTTATATTATATTGTAATATTATATTATACTGTTATATATTTCTTGTTATATAATATATTGTTATATATTTCTTGTTATATAATACATTGTTATATGTTATATTGTAACAACAGTTTTATATCAGAAAATTACATAAATTGAAGTAAATCAATACACGAGATGATAAGATTAAACTTGAATCTCGTTTTAACGTTTCATTTAAGAATTCATTAACCCTTTCGCTGCGAATTATTTTTTGAACTGATGTGATTGTGTGCTCAATATTCTGAACATTCGCAATATTTTGCGAATATTGCCAAATTAAAAAAAATCTATTTCTCTATTCGAAGCAAATCTTGTTTTTTGTTGATTTGAATGGACAAACCTTGCTAATATCTTTTGTTTTGTGTCAAAATTGGACGAAAACGTCAAAATAATTTGCAAAAATTGATAAATTTTCAAAAACCAAAATCTCTATTCGAAGTAAGTTTTGTTTTCTTTTGTTGATTTGAGTGGACAAACTTTGCAATTTTTTTTTGTTTTGTGACAAAATTGGACTAAAATGTCAAAATAATTGGCAAATATTGTGAAATTTTCAAAAACCAAAATCTTTATTCGGCTCGTAATTTTTTTTTTTTTTTGATTGGGCAAATCTTGCAAAATTATTTGCAAATATTCCCAAATTTTCATAAAGCAAAAATTTTTTTAAAATCAAATTTTGCATTTTTGTTGAAATGGGTGCACAAACTTTGCGAAATACTTCTGTTTTATTGTCAAAATTGGACGAAAACGTCAAAATAATTTGCAAAAATTGCCAAATTTTCAAAAACCAAAATCTCTATTCGAAGCAAATTTTGTTTTTTTTTTGTTGATTTGAGTGGACAAACTTTGCAAAATTATTTTGTTTTATTACATAATTGGACGAAAAAGTCAAAATAATTGACAAATATTGCCAAATTTTCAAAAATCTAAATCTCTATTCGACTCATAATTTGTATTTTTTGTTGATTTGAATGGACAAACCTTGCAAAATTCTTTTGTTTTGTGTCAAAATATGACGAAAACGTCGAAATAATTTGCAAATATTACCAAATTTTTAAGAACCAAAATCTGTATTAGAATCAAATTTTGCTTTTTTGTTGATTTGAGTGCACAAACCTTGCGAAATACTTTTGTTTTATGTCAAACTTGAACGAAAATATCAAAATAATTTGCAAAAATTGCCAAATTTTCTAAAACCAAAATCTCTAGTCGAAGCAATTTTTTGTTGTTGATTTGAGTGGACAAACTTTGCAAATTTTTATTGTTTTATGACAAAATTCGACGAAAATGTCAAAATAATCCGCAAAAATTGCCAAATTTTCAAAAACCAAAATCTTTATTCAACTCATAATTTGTTTCTTTTGTTGATTTGAATGGACAAACCTTGCAAAATTCTTTTATTTTGTGTCAAAATTGGACGAAAACGTGAAAATAATTTGCAAATATTGTCAAATTTTCAAGAAGCAAATTTTTTCTTAGAATCAAATTTTGCTTTTTGTTGATATGAGTGGACAAACTTTGCGAAATACTTTTGTTTTATTGTCAAAATTGGACGAAAACGTCAGAATAATTTGCAAAAATTGCCAAATTTTAAAAAACCAAAATCTCTATCCGAAGCAAATTTTTTTTATTTTTTTTTTTATTTGTGTGGACAAACTTTGCAAAATTATTTTTGTTTTATGACATAATTGGACGAGAAAGTAAAAATAATTGGCAAATATTGCCAAATTTTCAAAAATCAAAATCTTTATTCACCTCATAATTTGTATTTTTTTGGATTTGAATGGACAAACCTTGCAAAAGTCTTTTGTTTTGTGTCAAAATTGGACGAAAACGTCAAAATAATTTGCAAATATTACCAAATTTTCAAGAACCAAAATCTTTATTAGAATCAAATTTTGCTTTTTTGTTGATTTGAGTGGATACACTTTGCGAAATTCTTTTGTTTTATGTCAAAATTGGACGAAAATGTCAAAATAATTTGCAAAAATTGCCAAATTTTCAAAAACCAAAATTCTAATTCGAAGCAAATTTTGTTTTTTTTTTAATTCAAGTAGACACATCTTGCAAAATTATTTTATTTTATGTCAAAATTAAACGAAAACGACAAAATAAATTGCAAGTCTAGTCTTGTCTGTCTATTCTTTTCATGTCTGTGTAGTCTCGTCCGTCTAGCCTTGTCTGACTAGTATTGTCAGTAGAGTCTTATCTGTTCTAGTCTTGTCTGTCCTAGTCTTGTCTGTCCTAGTCTTGTATGTTATAGTCTTGTCTGGCCTAGTCTTGTCTATCATAGTCTTAAATGTCCAAGTATTGTCTGTCTTAGACTTGTATGTCCCAGTCTTGTCTATCCCACTCTTGTATGTCCTAGTCTTGTCTGTGCTAGTCTTGTCTATCCTAGTCTTGCCTGTCCTAGTCTTGTATGTCTTAGTTTTGTCTGTCCTACTCTTGAATGTCCTAGTTTTGTTTGTCCTAGTCCTATATATCTCAGTCCTCTCTATCCTAGTGTTGTCTGTTGTATTTTTGTATATCGCAGTTCTGTCTATCCTAATTTTGTCTGTTCTAATTTTATATGTCCTGGACTTGTCTGTCCTATTCTTGTAAATTCCAGTCCTGTCTGTCCTAGTGTTGTCTGTCCTAGTGTTGTCTGTCCTAGTCTTGTCTGTCCTAGTCTTGTCTGTCCTAGTCTTGTCTGTCCTAGTCTTGTATGTCATAGTCTTATCTGTCCTAGTCTTGTCTATCATAGTCTTAAATGTCCAAGTATTGTCTGTCTTAGACTTGTATGTCCCAGTCTTGTCTATCCCGCTCTTGTATGTCCTAGTCTTGTCTGTCCTAGTCTTGTCTATCCTAGTCTTGCCTGTCCTAGTCTTATATGTCTTAGTTTTGTCTGTCCTAGTCTTGTATGTCCTAGTTTGGTTTGTCCTAGTCCTATATATCTCAGTCCTCTCTATCCTAGTGTTGTCTGTTGTATTCTTGTATATCGCAGTTCTGTCTATCCTAATTTTGTCTGTTCTAATTTTATATGTCCTAGACTTGTCTGTCCTATTCTTGTAAATTCCAGTCCTGTCTGTCCTAGTGTTGTCTGTCCTAGTGTTGTCTGTTCTAGTCTTGTCTGTCCTAGTCTTGTCTGTCCTAGTGTTGTTCGTCTAAACTTGTCTATCTAGTCTTGTCTTGTCGGAAACAAATTCAAGTTGAAACAACTTCATGTTGCGACAACTTCACGTTGCGACAAATTCATGTTACGACAACTTCATGTTGCAACAACCTCATGTTGTAACAACTTCATGTTGAAGCGACTTCATAGAAACAATCTATCTATAGTCCATTTTTTTAACAATGCAGTAACTAGAAACCTGATTTACACTATGAAAAATGTTCAGTCTAGTTACAAAATTTGGCGCTAAATTCAAATATAGTTACTTCAATATAAAATTGGAAATTTTCTTATGGTTTCATTGAATATCTTATTATTATTGATTAAATACACCAAATGGCAACTGTAGTAATAAAATACAAACAAATAAATAGAGATATTAACATAGAGCTTAAAATAAGGATGCTGCGTTTTCTCCACGTTGCTTTATGGGATGGAAGCATGGACGCTGAAAAAATGGCACATGGACAAACTGAAAGCTTTCGAAATGTGGTGTTACCGAAGAATGTGGAGGATCTCGTGGACTGATAGGGTTACCAACATCGAAGTCCTAAACAAAATGCAAAAGGAATGCGAAATCATTCACACCATAAAAACGAGAAAACTACAATACTTAGGACATATAATGCGAGGCCCCAAGTACGAACTTCTGCAACTGATAATACAAGGCAAGATAAACAGGAAAAGGAACATCGGCAGGCGACGAACGTCTTGGCTCAGAAACTTAAGAGAATGGTTTGGCTGTACCAACATCCAACTGTTCAGAGCTGCCGTCAACAAAGTGTGCATTGCCATGATGATAGCAGATCTCCGATAGGAGGAGCACTAGAAGAAGAAGAAATAGAGAAAAACGCAAAAAATCTAAATGATACAAACAGATCGGATGATAATTGTGAATTGACACGGCAGCCATTGAAAACTAACAGCTGAAAAGAAAGAGAAAAAAAGAGGTTAAGATGGAGAAGTAAATATCGTCGGTGTGAACTTCTCCTCGATTTAAGCCAATCAGAGAACAAGGTCAAATAAGCCCTCATTTCACCCTCAAATTCTCGTTGAAACAACTTCATGTTGGGGCAACTTCATGTTGAAACTTCGTATTGCGACAACTTCATATTGAACTTGAATTAGACTACTAACTAATAATAATTAAGTGGACCATGGAAAGCACAATCTAATCCATCTATTCCAATTCAGTTAGCATTGTAAAGAATTCATTAAATTAAGTACATTTTAATCTAGTAGACTACATAGACAAGACAAAAAAGAAACTAGACTAGATACAGACAAGGAGACAAGACTAGACAAGATTAGACAAGACTAGACAAAAAAAAAATATATGGCTATCCGCATAGTTTACAATTACGTGTTGGGATTTTTTTAAATATTCATCTTTCAAACGATAAGACCCTAGGTGCAGGGTTAAAACCAGAATCTTTTACCCTGGGTAACACAACGCTCCAATGAGAGTGCATATATTTATTAATCTCTTTGTTATATTAAAAAAAAGGCAACAATTAATTCATGAAGTCGGTAGACTACTATAACAGTCCTTAGCACCTGGGCGTCAAATCAATTGAACTAGTATAGCAGTACATAGCAGCGAAAATGTTAAGTCAATTTTTGAATGTTGGATGCAAGATTTTATTGCAACATTTATTGATAAAATTAACAACAATTGCTTAACTATGCAAATTTTTAACTTAAATCAATGAATGAAATAATTCGACGATTAAACATTGAAATTGCTTAATAAATAAATAGAGAAGATATAATATTCATTAAGAACAAATAAGAGTATTATGATAATTGTCAAAATGAATTATAAATATTAAAATTAGAAACAATGTATTATTACATGTATTCATACATTCAGTTAGAATATGTTAATCTAGTAAAGTTGTTGCTAGATTGTCTAGTCTTCAAGCTTCACACTTTGGTAGTAACCGCATTAGTTAGTAACCACATAAAGTGTGAAGCTTAAAGACTAGATAATCTAGACTTAACTAGATTAGTATACTCTAATTGAATGTACGAATACTTGTAATATTAGGTTGTTTAGTCTAAACAATTACGGACAGAGGATAATAAATGTAGAAAGTAAATGTAAAAAAATTAAAATGTAAAAATGTAAAAGCAGATGTACCAAACTTGTTGAACTGTACTCTTTATAGGTCCAGAAAACTTTGACCAATTTTGATTTTTTAATTTTTTTACTGGACCACACTGGATCAGATTGAACCAGGCTGGACTAGACTGGACCAGACAGGACGCAATTTCTTATATTGTTTCTATATCTTATATATCTGTTTATATCTTAAATTTTATTTAGACTAGACGGCTTATTGAAAACTATTAATTATTATCGAAATAATCCTTACGCGAAGCCAACTAATATCCTGCAGTCCTAGTGCCGCCACCATAAATTTACCTTGAAACTAGAATTATAAAAAACATGCTAGAATTATCTATTGCTTACATAATACGCGTAAATACAGTTTATTATTGTTTCTGTTTTGACTATAGCCTTAAGGAATGTGGCACAATTAAAATGTATTATTTATAAATAGATTTTGTGATTAGTTAGATCACGTTCGGGTTTAATTAAACAGGAAACGAATGATAATAAGTTTTATTGGTTCATTAAGTCCATTAGATAAAATTCGGTTTAATTAGACAAGCGTCAGTTACATATTACGTTTCTTATATTAATTAAATCGTTTTTTCTTGACATGCAATGCTAAATGTTAAACCGATAAGGACGACTTATCTTCATTCATACAATGTATACTTCATTGATTACAATTAAGAGATTAAGAAATCAAAAATAGATTCTCGATTTTCGTATAATTTAGGCAAACGTGAATTGATGCACTCATTACAGGATTAGGGTCTCGGTTGAATTCGTTTTTCAATCTCATTTAAGACCGGATCATCCTCAGATTTTCTTCTTCGCCTAATCTTATTAATTTAATCAATACATTTTTCATTGAGAGAAAAACAAGAATATGGAAGATAAAACTAAATAGACAAAAATAGACAGGTAAGACTAAACAGACAAGACTTGACAGACAAGACTAGACAGACAGTACTAGACAGACAAGACTAGATAGACAAGACTAGACAGACAAGAGTAGACAGACAAGACTAGGCAGACAAGACTAGACAGACAAGACTAGACAGACAACACTAGACAGACAAGACAAGACAGACAAGACTAGAAAGACAAGACTAGACAGACAAGACTAGACAGACAAGACTAGACAGACAAGACTAGACAGACAAGACTAGACAGACAAGACTAGACAGACAAGACTAGACAGACAAGACTAGACAGACAAGACTAGACAGACAAGACTAGACAGACAAGACTAGACAGACAAGACTAGACAGACAAGACTAGACAGACAAGACTAGGCAGACAAGACTAGACAGACAAGACTAGACAGACAAGACTAGACAGACAAGACTAGACAGACAAGGCTAGACAGACAAGGCTAGACAGACAAGACTAGACAGACAAGACTAGACAGACAAGACTAGACAGACAAGACTAGACAGACAAGGCTAGACAGACAAGACTAGACAGACAAGACTAGACAGACAAGACTAGACAGACAAGACTAGACAGACAAGACTAGACAGACAAGACTAGACAGACAAGACTAGACAGACAAGACTAGACAGACAAGACTAGACAGACAAGACTAGACAGACAAGACTAGACAGACAAGACTAGACAGACAAGACTAGACAGACAAGACTAGACAGACAAGACTAGACAGACAAGACTAGACAGACAAGACTAGACAGACAAGACTAGACAGACAAGACTAGACAGACAAGACTAGACAGACAAGACTAGACAGACAAGACTAGACAGATAAGACTAGACAGACAAGACTAGCCAGACAAGACTAGACAGACAAGACTAGACAGACAAGACTAGACAGACAAGACTAGACAGACAAGACTAGACAGACAAGACTAGACAGACAAGACTAGACAGACAAGACTAGACAGACAAGACTAGACAGACAAGACTAGACAGACAAGACTAGACAGACAAGACTAGACAGACAAGACTAGACAGACAAGACTAGACAGACAAGACTAGACAGACAAGACTAGACAGACAAGACTAGACAGACAAGACTAGACAGACAAGACTAGACAGACAAGACTAGACAGACAAGACTAGACAGACAAGACTAGACAGACAAGACTAGACAGACAAGACTAGACAGACAAGACTAGACAGACAAGACTAGACAGACAAGACTAGACAGACAAGACTAGACAGACAAGACTAGACAGACAAGACTAGACAGACAAGACTAGACAGACAAGACTAGACAGACAAGACTAGACAGACAAGACTAGACAGACAAGACTAGACAGACAAGACTAGACAGACAAGACTAGACAGACAAGACTAGACAGACAAGACTAGACAGACAAGACTAGACAGACAAGACTAGACAGACAAGACTAGACAGACAAGACTAGACAGACAAGACTAGACAGACAAGACTAGACAGACAAGACTAGACAGACAAGACTAGACAGACAAGACTAGACAGACAAGACTAGACAGACAAGACTAGACAGACAAGACTAGACAGACAAGACTAGACAGACAAGACTAGACAGACAAGACTAGACAGACAAGACTAGACAGACAAGACTAGACAGACAAGACTAGACAGACAAGACTAGACAGACAAGACTAGACAGACAAGACTAGACAGACAAGACTAGACAGACAAGACTAGACAGACAAGACTAGACAGACAAGACTAGACAGACAAGACTAGACAGACAAGACTAGACAGACAAGACTAGACAGACAAGACTAGACAGACAAGACTAGACAGACAAGACTAGACAGACAAGACTAGACAGACAAGACTAGACAGACAAGACTAGACAGACAAGACTAGACAGACAAGACTAGACAGACAAGACTAGACAGACAAGACTAGACAGACAAGACTAGACAGACAAGACTAGACAGACAAGACTAGACAGACAAGACTAGACAGACAAGACTAGACAGACAAGACTAGACAGACAAGACTAGACAGACAAGACTAGACAGACAAGACTAGACAGACAAGACTAGACAGACAAGACTAGACAGACAAGACTAGACAGACAAGACTAGACAGACAAGACTAGACAGACAAGACTAGACAGACAAGACTAGACAGACAAGACTAGACAGACAAGACTAGACAGACAAGACTAGACAGACAAGACTAGACAGACAAGACTAGACAGACAAGACTAGACAGACAAGACTAGACAGACAAGACTAGACAGACAAGACTAGACAGACAAGACTAGACAGACAAGACTAGACAGACAAGACTAGACAGACAAGACTAGACAGACAAGACTAGACAGACAAGACTAGACAGACAAGACTAGACAGACAAGACTAGACAGACAAGACTAGACAGACAAGACTAGACAGACAAGACTAGACAGACAAGACTAGACAGACAAGACTAGACAGACAAGACTAGACAGACAAGACTAGACAGACAAGACTAGACAGACAAGACTAGACAGACAAGACTAGACAGACAAGACTAGACAGACAAGACTAGACAGACAAGACTAGACAGACAAGACTAGACAGACAAGACTAGACAGACAAGACTAGACAGACAAGACTAGACAGACAAGACTAGACAGACAAGACTAGACAGACAAGACTAGACAGACAAGACTAGACAGACAAGACTAGACAGACAAGACTAGACAGACAAGACTAGACAGACAAGACTAGACAGACAAGACTAGACAGACAAGACTAGACAGACAAGACTAGACAGACAAGACTAGACAGACAAGACTAGACAGACAAGACTAGACAGACAAGACTAGACAGACAAGACTAGACAGACAAGACTAGACAGACAAGACTAGACAGACAAGACTAGACAGACAAGACTAGACAGACAAGACTAGACAGACAAGACTAGACAGACAAGACTAGACAGACAAGACTAGACAGACAAGACTAGACAGACAAGACTAGACAGACAAGACTAGACAGACAAGACTAGACAGACAAGACTAGACAGACAAGACTAGACAGACAAGACTAGACAGACAAGACTAGACAGACAAGACTAGACAGAAGACAGACAAGACTAGACAGACAAGACTAGACAGACTAGACAGACAAGACTAGACAGACAAGACTAGACAGACAAGACTAGACAGACAAGACTAGACAGACAAGACTAGACAGACAAGACTAGACAGACAAGACTAGACAGACAAGACTAGACAGACAAGACTAGACAGACAAGACTAGACAGACAAGACTAGACAGACAAGACTAGACAGACAAGACTAGACAGACAAGACTAGACAGACAAGACTAGACAGACAAGACTAGACAGACAAGACTAGACAGACAAGACTAGACAGACAAGACTAGACAGACAAGACTAGACAGACAAGACTAGACAGACAAGACTAGACAGACAAGACTAGACAGACAAGACTAGACAGACAAGACTAGACAGACAAGACTAGACAGACAAGACTAGACAGACAAGACTAGACAGACAAGACTAGACAGACAAGACTAGACAGACAAGACTAGACAGACAAGACTAGACAGACAAGACTAGACAGACAAGACTAGACAGACAAGACTAGACAGACAAGACTAGACAGACAAGACTAGACAGACAAGACTAGACAGACAAGACTAGACAGACAAGACTAGACAGACAAGACTAGACAGACAAGACTAGACAGACAAGACTAGACAGCAAGACTAGACAGACAAGACTAGAGACAGACTAGAAGACTAGACAGACAAGACTAGACAGACAAGACTAGACAGACAAGACTAGACAGACAAGACTAGACAGACAAGACTAGACAGACAAGACTAGACAGACAAGACTAGACAGACAAGACTAGACAGACAAGACTAGACAGACAAGACTAGACAGACAAGACTAGACAGACAAGACTAGACAGACAAGACTAGAAGACAGACTAGACAGACAAGACTAGACAGACAAGACTAGACAGACAAGACTAGACAGACAAGACTAGACAGACAAGACTAGACAGACAAGACTAGACAGACAAGACTAGACAGACAAGACTAGACAGACAAGACTAGACAGACAAGACTAGACAGACAAGACTAGACAGACAAGACTAGACAGACAAGACTAGACAGACAAGACTAGACAGACAAGACTAGACAGACAAGACTAGACAGACAAGACTAGACAGACAAGACTAGACCGACAAGACTAGACAGACAAGACTAGACAGACAAGACTAGACAGACAAGACTAGACAGACAAGACTAGACAGACAAGACTAGACAGACAAGACTAGACAGATAAGACTAGACAGACAAGACTAGACAGACAAGTCTAGACAGACAAAACTAGACAGACAAGACTAGACATACAAAACTAGACGGACAAGACTAGACAGACAAGACTAGACAGACAAGACTAGACGGACAAGACTAGACAGATAAGACTAGACAGACAAAACTAGACAGGCAAGACTAGACAGGCAAGACAAGACATACAAGACTAGACAGACAAGACTAGACAGACAAGACTAGACAAACAAGACTAGACAGACAAGACTAGACAGGCAAGACTAGACAGACAAGACTAAACAGACAAGACTAGACAGACAAGACTAGACAGACAAGACTGGACAGACAAGACTAGACAGACAAGACTATACAGACAAGACTAGACAGACAAGACTAGACAGACAAGACTAGACAGACAAGACTAGACAGACAAGACTAGACAGACAAGACTAGACAGACAAGACTAGACAGACAAGACTAGACAGAAAAAACTAGACAGACAAGACTAGACAGACAAGACTAGACAGACAAGACTAGACAGACAAGACTAGACAGACAAGACTAGACAGACAAGACTAGACAGACAAGACTAGACAGACAAGACTAGACAGACAAGACTAGACAGACAAGACTAGACAGACAAGACTAGACAGACAATACTAGACAGACAAGACTAGACAGACAAGACTAGACAGACAAGACTAGACAGACAAGACTAGACAGACAAGACTAGACAGACAAGACTAGACAGACAAGACTAGACAGACAAGACTAGACAGACAAGACTAGACAGACAAGACTAGACAGACAAGACTAGACAGACAAGACTAGACAGACAAGACTAGACAGACAAGACTAGACAGACAAGACTAGACAGACAAGACTAGACAGACAAGACTAGACAGACAAGACTAGACAGACAAGACTAGACAGACAAGACTAGACAGACAAGACTAGACAGACAAGACTAGACAGACAAGACTAGACAGACAAGACTAGACAGACAAGACTAGACAGACAAGACTAGACAGACAAGACTAGACAGACAAGACTAGACAGACAAGACTAGACAGACAAGACTAGACAGACAAGACTAGACAGACAAGACTAAACAGACAAAACTAGACAGACAAGACTAAACAGACAAGACTAGACGGACAAGACTAGACAGACAAGACTAAACAGACAAGACTAGACGGACAAGACTAGACAGACAAGACTAGACTTGTCTTGTCTATTAGACAAGACTTGATAGACAGGACTAGACAGACAAGACTAGACAGACAAAACTAAACAGACAATACTAGACAGACAAGACTAGATAGACAAGACTAGACAGACAAGAAATCTGTTTACGATGTGCGAGTGAAAAGTCAAAAAAAGATTTCTCCCATCAAAATTTCAATCGACAAATCAATAAAAAAACGACAAATCAATAAAAAAACGACAAACATCCCCGACCCGGAGAACCAGCCGGTGAACAGTGACCTGACGTTGATCCAGCGGCCCCAGCTCTAGGCCCACTTACGTAACCCCCAACCAAACCGGAACGTTCGCATAGCGCCGGCTCGCACGACCCCTATCATGTACCGAATACAGAAAATCACGACTCTCGTCAACGAATTGCTCGGACGGCTCTCTACTTACAACCCTCTACCCTCACACTTTTTAATAACCGACAAAATGCCAGTGAGCTGACAAACTTCGTCTACTCATCCAACAAGTGCAACGATGCTCCCGTGGTGAGTCCAGGGGTGAACAACGATGCTGAGTGTGCAAACCCAAAAAACAAATTGTCGGTCCTCAAATTCGAAAGAAATGCGACAAAAAACAAATGCCTTATATAAATGAGTGTTCTAAACCAAACCTCATGTCAGAATGTCCGAAACCGGATTGCTCGAACGACGAGACCTGTAAACAACCCCTCCCTGAGGTGGGTCGCGTTGATGTTGGCCGCGACCACCCTCGGCGCCATCATCTACTACTTCAGCCATTTGAAGAAGCCCTCACCTCCTCAGTCTATCATCGTCACGAAGAAGAGGGAGCGGGTCTGCATCAAGGTCCCCAAGGACTCGAAGGAGATCCCCAAACAAGTTCCTTACCTCCTAATCGGCGGCGGCACTACAGCCTTCGTCGCCTTCAGATCCATCAAATCCAACAATCCCACCACCAAAGTTTTGGTCGTCAGCAGCGAGGAATCCTTCCCGTACATGCGGCCACCGCTCTCCAAAGAACTAGTTTTCCGAGGACGAAGAAGCTGCCAAGAAACGCAACTTCAAACAATGGAACGGCACAGAAATAAGTTTGTATTATGAGCCAAACGATTTTTACATCAACGTTCCGAATCTGATGGTGAGCGAGAACGGCGGTGTGGCAGCGACCCGCGGCTGGTACATTACGCATTTAGACGTCATCAACAAGAAGGCGTTCCTCAACGACGGTTTCGCAATCCAATACAATAAATGTCTGATAGCAATAGGATCTATTCCGAACCAATTGGATATCCTCGACAAACCTAATCCTCGTGTATTCTATAGAGGCGTTTACGACTTGCAGTGTCTGAGAGAGCGTTTGAATGAAGCAAGATCCCTCGCCATCTTCTGTGGAGGTTTCTTGGGTAGCGAATTGGCGAGTGCCTTTGGTCGCAGAGCAAACACAATTCCCGGATTTTTGGTGCACCAGATCTTCAAGGAAAGAGGCCACATGGGCTTGATCCTGCCCGAGTACCTGAGCTTCTGGACGACAGAGAAGGTGAAGTAGGGGGATATTATATAGAGGCGTTTACGACTTCCAGTGTCTGAGAGAGCGTTTGAATGAAGCAAGATTCATCGCCATCATCGGTGGAGGTTTCTTGGGCAGCGAATTGGCGTGTGCCTTCGGACGCAGAGCAAAAATAAATCCCGATTTTTGGTGCACCAGATCTTCAAGGAAAGAGCCCACATGGGCTTGATCCTGCACGAGTACCTGAGCTTCTGGACGACAGAGAAGGTGAAGCAGGGGGCGGAGAAAAGTCTACCCGAACACGGAGATCACCGGCGTCGTCGCCACCAAGGGCAACGTCAACCTGTCGCTCAACAGCTGCCAGTGCGTCACCGCCGACATGGCCCTGGTCGCTGTCAACACCTCCATGGCCGAAAAATTTGAACGTTTTTGAAGGTCGATCTTGCTTGGGAGGATATTTGGTCAACACCGAATTTCAAGCACGAACCGATCTCTACGTCGCTGGAGATGCGGCGTGTTTCTTCGATCCAGCGTTGGGCAGGAGGCGAGTCGAGCACTGCGATAATCTCCGGACGGCTGGCGGGCGAGAACATGACGGGAGCGGCGAAGCCGTACGTTCACCAGAGCATGTTCTGGTCGAACCTCGGCCCTGACATCGGCTGCGAGGCGATTGGCATCGTCGAATCCTCTCTGCCAACCGTCGGCGTCTTCAAAAAAGATAAGGATTGTGAGAAATATCAAATGATGGGGGACGCCGCAGAGAAGCAAATGACGGACGAGGAGAAACGAAGGAAGGTGGATTTGAGGCATAAGATGCCGGCGCAAAGGCCGGGAGAAAACTTCAACAAGGAAGTGGATCTTCTAACTATTTACGCGACGATGTGATCGTAGGTATTGTTTTGTAGAACGTGTTCAATCGTAAGTCGACTGCCCGTCAAGTGCTCTAGGATCAGTGTACCAACTGATTAGTGTACCAGTGTATCAAGTACAACGATCTGAACGAGATCGCCAAGCTGTTCAATATTCACGAAGAATAGGTCAAAGCGTAATTTCACTCCCACAGTCGGAATTATCATAATATATTGTGTATTTTGTGTATAAAGGGACTGGGCGATCTAAACAGACAAGACTATATATCTCTTTCTTTTATCCATCTTTCGCATTCAAATACGGTGTCTGCGTTCCCACAGAACACGCTAAGGTTGTCCGGAGCCCTGCCGATTCTAAACAGGTACTCCCTGAAGCATCCGTGGCCGCTGAGAGCTTGGGTCAAATGGTAATTAACATCTCCGTGCTGGTGAGTTACCCATACTTCCACGTTACGTTTCAATAGTCTCGTCCAGGCTCAGACACGCTCCAGATATTTTGCCATGTATCAAACATTTCCTCCTGCTTGTATTAGTCCTATTTGTCCGGTTAAGGGTTGTGTACAGATCAATTCTTTGATGTGTTAGGCATTGGACAGGGGCAACGCCGGTGACTAGCACGGCGTGCTTCGAGATCATTCTGTATGGACAGCTCACTCTGATGGCCATTTTCCTTTATACGGAAGCAAGCATATTTCTCAAATTTTCTTTGGCAAATGCTTTGGCAATTCCAGAGTGGGGCACCGTACAGGATGATGGAATGGGCCCCCGAACAAAGTAACTTGCTTTACCATCTTTGGCACACTGGTATTAAGCATTAGCTTTTCCAGAGCTGATGCAATTTGCAGGGCCTTTGCGGTCGTTATGTATGCACTGCTCACTCTGATAGCCATCTTCTTTTGTACGGCGGCAAGCATGTTTCTGAAATTTGCTTTGGCAATTGATTTGGCAATTCCAGAGTTGAGCACCGTACAGGATGATGGAAGGGGCCACCGAGCAGAGTAGCCTTCCTTTAACAGTCTTTGGCCCACTGGTGTTAAGCATTAGCTTTTATAGAGCTGATGTAATTTGCAGGGTCTTTGCGATCGTTCTGTATGCACTGCTCACTCTCATAGCCATCTTCTTTTGTACGGAGGCAAACATGTTCCTCAAATTTGCTTTGGCAATTGCTGTGGCAATTCCAAAGTGGGGCACCGTATAGGATGATGGAATGGGCCACCGAGCAGAGTAGCCTTCCTTTACCAGTCTTTTGCCCACTGGTGTTAAGCATTAGCTTTTCTAGAGCTGATGTAATTTGCAGGGCCTTTGCGATCGTTCTGTTTGCACTGATCACTCTGATACGCAACTTTTTTTGTAAGGAGAAAAGCATGTTCCTCAAATTTTCTTTGGCAATTGCTTTGGCAATTCCAGAGTGGGGCACCGTACAGGATGATGGAATGGACCACGGAGGAGAGTGGCCTTCCTTTACCAATCTTTGGCCCACTGGTGTTAAGCATTAGCTTTTCTAGAGCTGATGTAATTTGCAGGGCCTCTGCGATCGTTCTGTATGTACTGCTCACTCTGTTAGCCATCTTCTTTAATACGGAGGCAAGCATGTTTATCAAATTTGCTTTGGTAATTGCTTTGGCAATTCCGGAGTGGGGCACCGTACAGGATGATGCAATGGGCCACCGAGCAGAGTAGCCTTCCTTTACCGGTCTTTGACCCACTGATGTTAAGCATTAGCTTTTCCAGAGCTGATGTAATTTGCAGGGTCTTTGCGGTAACTGTTTTCACGTATTCCTTGAAGGAAAGCTTTTTGTCGATGGATGATTCCCAGACATGTAATGTATTATTTGGGTGTGATTTTCACCTCCTTAATTTTGAAGTTTATAGGTCCTACGGTTGTGCTTCCTGTTACGACGGCTTCTGTTTTCTGTGGTGCTACTTTTAAACTTTTCCCTTCCAGCCATCCATTTACTTGCTTGATGGCGGTATTGGCGCATAACATTATATCGTTTTCTGTTTTCCCCCTTGCGACAAAGACTAAGACGTCGGCAAATCCTATGATTTCTACACCCTCCGGCAAATTTAACCTCAGCACCCCTTCATACCGGATGTTCCACGGAGTAGGACCCAAGACTGAGCCTTTTTGGTCACCACTGCATACCGCGTATACAGCGACATATGCTTCGAGTTAGATTTTTCTGTTTGAAAAATAAAAGTACACGTAACAGATGCGGGGGAAATCTTCTGTTATCTTTTTCTGTTATTTATTATCTTTCCTGTTCCTCCATGATATATCTCCATGCTGCCGAATTGAAGGCGGACGGACATACAAGTCGTCTACACAGACAAGAGTAGACAGACAAGACAAGACAGTCCTCCTCGCTAGTGTAGTGGACAGCATACCTGCCTGACAAACGGGAGACCGGGGTTCAATTCCCCACCGAGGCAGGGGCATTTCGAACCAGAGCGGCACTAACCGTCCGGGCTGTTCACCCTGAAGGAATGCGAAATATGCAATACCAGGGTGACGAATACTAAAAGTTAAGTGGAAAAGAAGGTTTAGTGAGAGATTTCCATAAACCATAAGACAAGATTAGACAATAACTAGACAAATAAGACTAGAAAGATAAGTTGAGAGTGTTATAAATCTACGCCTGTTTGTTAACTGTTTACTCTCTTAGTCTGTTTTCTTGTCGATATAGTGTTGTATGTAGAATCTAGGCTGACTATTACCCATCTCTCTAGCTTTGCAATTTTATATTTCTACACGTAGCTATAGGATTTTGGCCTGTAACTTTTCCAAAATAATCTAAATTGCCTGAATCTTTTTCGAAATCATTCGATTTAAAATGCAGATTAAAACTACTTATGATACTTGCAGATGCAAGGAGAATAAGCCCCTCAAATTTTCTTTAAAAAATCGTTGTAATCGTTATAAATCGTTGTAAAAATCGTAAAATGTTTTGTGTGTTGCTGAGTCAGTCAGTCAGAACATATCTGCAGAAATGTGCATAATTTGTCATTCTTTCCATTTCTACAAACTCATTGAGTTTATTGAATCTGGAAGCGAATAATTTTCAGTGGAAACGAGACATCAATCCACTATTGCTCTCGCGTTACAACTCCATTTGTTTAATTTTTATCTATTTATAAAACTGCGACGGTAAACAGTTTCGGCGCTGAGTGAATTGAATTAACATTTTTATTAAAATACCGAGAATCTCTTCACTCCAAAGCAAAATAATATCGACTGTACCAAAGGTATTAATTTTCAAAAGTAACGATGAACAAGATAACACGTTGACGCCGGCGCTCGATTTTGTTTCAGTCTAGCGGGCGGGCGGTGTACCACCGGTGGTACACGCCCGTGTTTACGTATTTATATATCAGTATCAGTATATTTGTATTATTAGATTGCTACACCAACTTTCATCCAGGGCGGCACTAACCGTCCGGGCTGAGCACCCTGAAGGAATGCAAAATATGCGATAACGGGGTGGCGCATAATAAAAGCCAAGTGGTAAAAGGGGGTTGTATAGTATGATAAATAAGATTAGTATAATAAATGCCAAAAATTGAATTATGTTTCGATGGCTAACACGCAAAAACTCGTAAGTCGGTGCAGGTGGTGAATTCACTGAATACGAGGTAGGCAGTGGTGACCCACAAGGCTCAGTCTTGGGTCCTACTCCGTGGAACGTCCTGTATGATGGGATGTTGAGGCTAAACTTTCCGGAGGGAATAGAAAACTTAGGATACGGCGACGACTTAGCCATTGTCGCAACGGGAAAGACGGAAAATGATATAATGAGATTATAATTTTCGTCTGTTCACATTCTGGCAAAACAAGCAGGTTCATACCACTTGGTTGACAGAGACCGAGAAGGATATTAAAGAACTGGGAATTACAGATCTCCAAAACAGACAGTCTGTGAGACGCACCCTGAAGGAAGTCCGTGGATTTCAGGAACAACCCCGAAGGAAGGGTACTCCCTGGACAGAACAGAGAATGGAGTTACACCGGCAGAAGATGCGACAATACTGGGCAAAGATCAAAGCCCAACAGTTGGAAAAGCGTGGTCCAAAGTTGGCCTATTCGAAAGAAGAAGAAGAGATGATAATTTTACAGGAGAGCAAAAAGCTGTTACCTTTCTTAATTCGTTGGGTTAGGGCATGTGTAACATTTTGTTTATAAATCACTAAATATTCTGCTTGTTTGGTCTTTTTACGTTATAAACACGTAAGGCTCATTCTGCTGAATCCTACGATACCAAAAACTCAATTTATGAAATTTGAGACTTTTCGAACGGAATCAAACGGAACTTTTGGACGAGGTTTTACATGTAAGCCTTCGATACACTGGATGTTATGCATTTACCCTCCAGTTTATATAAAATGTCCTGTAAAGGAAATGGCGAAGAAATAAATTAAAATCAATTGTGAATTGGTAATTAATAGTAGTTTATGATGTGTGTGAAGAAGAGCTTTTCTGCATGAGTTGCGAAGTTTTAATCGCAATGAGTGCACAAAAGCCCTTCTTCACACACTTGTATCATAATAGTATGTTAAAGAAAAACGCCTTATGAATGACTTTTTTTACTATTCCTTCTGTTTCAAGGAAGTTGTTGTGCACCCTTTTATGCCATTTCTAAATAAAAAAATAGCTGATATATATTAAGAAAATTGTACCGCACTGGGCGAGCCATTAACCCTTTGGACTGCTATAGCAGTTCAATAGATTTGACGCCCAGGTGCTATGGACTATTAGATTGTGCTTTCCATGGTCCACTTAATTATTATAAGTTAGTAGTCTAATTCAAGTTCAAAATGAAGTTGTTGCAACTTGAAGTTGTAGCAATACGAAGCCGCAACATGAAGTTGTCGCAACATGAAGTGGTTTCAACATGAAGTTGTCGCAACAGGAAGTGGTTTCAAAATGAAGTTGTTTCAACGTGAATTTGAAGATGAAATGTGGATTCGAGGTGAAAAAATCTCTTCTTGTAGTTGAACCTATATATTATAGTCTTTGCTTCGAATAGAGATTTTGGTTATTAGTAAATTTGGCAAATTTTGCAAATTATTTTGAGGTTTTCGCCCTATTTTGACACAAAACAAAAGAATTTTGCAAGGTTTGTCCATTCAAATTAACAGAAAAACAAATTTTGTTTCATATAAAGATTTTAGTTTTTGAAAATTTGGCAATATTTGTAAATTATTTTGACATTTTCTACCACATAAAACGCATGAATGAATTTTGCAAAGTTTGTCCACTCAAATCAACAAAAAGACAAAATATGCATCGATATATGCATTATATCGATATATGCATTATAATAGAGATTTTGGTTTTTGAAAATTTGGCAATTTTTACAAATTATTTTGTCGTCTTCGTTCAATTTTGAAATAAAAACAAAAGAATGTTGCAAAGTGTGTCCACTCAAATTTTGTTTCGTGGATTTTGTTTTTTTTTTAAACTATTTGACAATTATTTTGACATTATCGCCCAATTTTCACATAAAACAAATGACTTTTGCAAAGTTTGTCCACTGAAATCAATGCTCAAATTCGCTTCGAATAGAGATTTTGGTTTTTGAAAATGTGACAATTTTTCGTTTTCGTTCGATTTTGACATAAAACAAAAGAATTTTGCAAAGTGTATCCAATCAAATCAACAAAAAAAATAATTTGCTTCAAACAGAGATTTTGGTTTTAGAAAATTTGCCAATTTTTTCAAATTATTTTGACGTTTTCGTCCAATTTTGACACAAAACAAAAGAATTTTGCAAGGTTTGTCCAATCAAATCAACAAAAAAGGAAAATTTGTATCGAATAGAGATTTTGGTTTTTGAAAATTGGGCAATTATTGCAAATTTTTTTGTCGTTTTTGTTCAATTTTGACAATCTTTGCAAATTATTGGAAATAATACAATGTTATAAAAGCATTGCGCACGGGAATAATGTAATGTTCAGAATATTCAGCATACAATCACATCAGTTCAAAAAAGTAATTCGCAGCGAAAGGGTTAACGAACCCATATGAGTGTTTTAATGACTTCATTACAGACACAAAATAGAAAAATTATTTTATCTACGAAACGTGTTAAAATACTGTCGAATCTACAACAAAATAATTGTTTTTTACCGATAATATTGAAAAATTGTAATTTTGACATAGATACGTCAAATTACTGACACAACAAGCTTAGAACGTTCGGTGCCTCCGTGGCAAAAATTGTTAACTATCAAAACGCACATTGACGGGAACATTATTTGGTCGATGTCGATGTACTCTAGGTTAACCTAGATTTAATCTAGATTAGGTTATGGTAAGGTTAATTTATATTAGAGCCAGATCAATCCAGACTGAGGAGCCGGGACATCTTAACTCAAGATAAGAAAAAATAATTCAATTTTCATAAAAGTCAGAAAGATTGAAAAAAAGAAGATTGTCTAAACCGAATAGAGTACAGAAAAAGAATTTTTGACCTCAAAATTCTTGTCGGGGAGAAGAGGAATCTCAACAGAGGAGTGGACTGCTGAAAGAAGAGCTGCGCAGTCGACCAGGATGAAAGACTTCTGGAAGAGAAAGAAGGAAACTAGACCTACAAAGAAATGATATTTGCGTGGTCCTTGTTGGCCTGTCCGCGGGTAAAAAAAAAAAAAAAACGTCAGAAAATTTATTTTCACTACGTCCATGTTTTTTGTTCAGTAACGTAAGTTGTTGCCATAGTAACAACAAACAGAAATCGTGTAATAATGAAACGCCATTTGATTTATATTGGACTTTTACGTACGATTCGGATACTTTTACAAAGGATTATAATAATGGCATACTTCACATACAATAATTTACTTATTAATGCGTTCATTTTGGCGTGCGGGCAGTTAAAGCTATTCTAATCAATTGATGATTATAATAATGAGTAATTGTTTGTTGTTTAATTATTTGTGGAATTAATTATAATCGCGTTTTTTTTAATTTTAACAGCAAAATTTGAAAATTAAAACTGGTTATTAATTAATTAATTAGCATAAATATTTGTTTTGTTGTTAATTATGTGATTAAATGGTATTGTTGAAATCGAGTTTTTTTAGTTCGAATTGCGTCGACTTGAATACAATAGCGAACTATTTAGATAATTGGAGCAATCCTCACTCGCATACGGTTCGTTACTCAAATAACAAATGCCGGGGGTTCAAGGGGTTAACATGCTTAAAATTTTAATTGTGAACAAATAATGGCTGAATTATTATTTGAATAATGGTCGATGAAATTGACCACAATTTGCGCGCTCTAGAGCTCGTTCTCTGTCTGGCTCGGTAAATGAACTGTCGGCATACCATTTCAACTGACTTTGCAATAAAGTTATAAAACTGCCAGGAAATACTAGCAAATAAAGTGTACATCTGACTTGGCGTTTTTACGCAACTAGTGTTTGTTTCTTCATCATTTTTTTTTTTTTATTAAAAACTTAAATTTTTTTCCAAATGTGTACTGAAAAGCAACAAACGTCCAAATTCAAGTCAGTAAATTTATCGTATCTAAAACCCTCAAGATTATATCTTTGAATTAATAATTGTTTTTAAAACTAGATAACTAATAATATATTTATTTCTATGCGAAATCGGTTGCGCAAGGAAAAAGTTATTGCTTTACAAAGGTTATTGGACGTTAAGTAATTCAATATTTATTATTTTTAATATTAGTATCATACAATAGGAAATTAAATTGCAAAACATTTTAATTAAAACGTAGATTAGACTAACTGAAAGTTACAATTAGATAATATAGATGTAGAAGCAAATTAAAAATAATTGATGCTATGATGAGCATAGCGAGTTTCAGGTAGCAATAGGAGTCCTCCATGGTAGTGTAGGGGACAACATACCCGCCTGACAAAATCGGAAGACCAGGGTTCGATTCCCCGCCGAGGCAGAGGCATTTTCAACCAGGGCATCGCTAACCCTCCCACTCTCAAGGAAAATATGCGAAATATGCTATACCGGGGTGGCACATACAAAAAGCCAGAGTGGAAAAGGGGGTTTAGTGAAAGATTCTCCCAAACCACAATAAAAAAGGTATCAATGCGAGTCTAGACAGTATGAGAGATAAAAATAGAGAATAAGATTTTTGAGGTCGAGAGATAACAAGACAAAAAATATGGTCGGGTGATATTAAGTGTGATAGAAATGTGGAGTAAATAGAGACTAAATAGCATGAAAATGATGATGAAAATGATGGAAAAAAAAAACAATGAAAAAACCATTAGAAGAGAGTTATATCCAGCATTGTATGAACAATGGCTAAAAAGAAAGCGTTGAGGCAAAACATAGTTTAACTGTCAATAAAACGACATTCAGTTCTAGACGAGCGGTCGGCAACTTACGCCACGCGTGCCCTTTTTGCCACGTGGAAGCACGTGAAACTGACAATATACGATTTTTTTTATATTCATTGTAGATATTGTACGTCTCAAAGTCTCAGTTGAAAAGACCAAAATAATGAAGAACATAAAAACCCACCAAAAAAGTGGGCAACCAATACATAGACATGGTCAAAGAATTCAAATATCTTGGGGAATGGATCAGCTGGAATGCGCTAGAGAAAAAGGCAATGGAATCTAGGAGAAATAAATTTGAATTGGCCTTCCAAATTACGAAGGACACTTATAAGAAGTCTCTCTCCTAGAATACCAAGATAAAACATTATAACAGGGTAATTAAACCGGGAGCCTATATGCAGTCGAAACATTGTCTCCCACCACCCAGGGACCGCCTGAAAGGCAGGAGGTCAAGGTAAGAAAGATATTACGCAAAATCTTAGGCCCCAAATTTCATAACAAATTAATCCCTGTCAAAAACGAAACTCTTTACCAGAAGACTGAAAAACTCTCGAACACAATAAAAAAAACGGATAATTAATTTTTATTGGCACATCCTCCGAATGAATTCAAATAGAATTACCAAAAAGATCTTCGGCCACTTTCGTAATAGAAAAACAAAACCTCTTTGGTTTAAAGAAACTGAGAAACACCTCGTGGAATTCCAAATTATAGATATCAAGCTCAAAGAAAAAACATCCAAAACCATCACCAAGGATAAGAAGCAACGATTCCAAGTTAAAATCAAATACTTATTGGAAAGTTGATACAATTCAGAAAAAAATGTCTTTCTTTAACTCCTAAAATTGTAAAGGATTCAGTTTCTTTTCTTTCAGCCGTAGCGCCATGTATTGCTTAACTTGAAACATCTGATTTGAAACATATAAATTATAGTTGCAAAAATGCGATATTGTCGCTCCAAAAGTTCGCGAAAACTGCCCAAAAATGCGTTAAATGATTAAAGAAACTAACTAAAGGTATTAAAATCTTTCAATTACTAATCATTCGATTATGCCCGTAAATGAATTATAGAGTGTGAATTTTAAACAAAATGTTTGCAGTCGAGCCAAATATACCGTATTACATTCTATGTTGGAAACCTTATTCCACGCGCGAGCAGGTTCGAGGTTTCGAGAAGAAGAAGAAATATTTATTGAAAACAAAGTCTACAAAAGGCTATCGACCACTAGGTCTTTCCGCCCGGTAATTGTAAACAGATAAAATTAATGATTTAATTTATACAAAAAAAAATACAGTTATTATAAAGGATACAAAACAAGATTAAAAAAAAAGCAGGATCAGCAGGTTATGAGTTCAGTCGTATAGTGATTCGTGGAGTGTCTTGAGTGGGTGTCTGCGGGAGGGTTTAGTAGGGTCACGTCTGATGCATAGGTGGTTTGTGATGGTCCAGTGAATGTTGGTTTCTTTGTATTTGGTGAGTAGTCGTTTGTGTCTATCGCAGAGTCTCGGAATTTGGGTGAGTCTGTAAAGGAGTTCATTGGAGGGGTTATGGAGGATGTTATTAGGATGTCGTAATTTGGAGATAGTACGTAATGCTGTTCGTTCGGCTGTTTCCAGTATGATGTAGGTTTTTTTGTTGGTAATAGTCATTATTATGTGTCCGTAGTCGAGGATAGGTCTGCATATGGATTTGTAAATCTTGGAGGCTGTTGAGATGGAGATACCTTGGTTTCCTTGGGTCAAGGAGCGGAAATGTTTACTTCGTTGTATAGTTTTGGTCTTACGTATTTTTGGGTCGATGTTCAATTTCAGTTTATTGTCGAATGTTATACCAAGGTATTTAATTTGTGGAGTCGGTGTTACGTCAATGTTGTCTAGGTGGATATGTGGAGAATTGAGGGAGATTCTGTGATTCGGGATGAGTAGTTGGCATTTGGAAGGATTTGCAGTGAGTCTCCATAGGTTGAACCAAATTAGGGTTCTGTCCGTGAGGGTTTGTAAGTTCGTCCGTCGTTTTTTTGAGGGTTTTATTGTGGGATATGAGGGCGGTGTCGTCGGCGTATTGTAGGATATAGGCGGAGAGGTTGATTTGTGATTTGTCTGCAAGGTTATGGTTGTAAATGTCGTGGCAGTATATGTTATAAAGTAAGGGAGAGAGGAGGGAACCTTGGGGAAGACCTTGGAGATGGGAAAATTCAGAGGAGAGGGCGATATTTATTTTAATTTGGAGGGATCTGTCATGGAGGAAATGTTTAAGGATATAAATGAGATACGGAGGGACATTCAGTTTGTGAATTTTGAACAGGAGGCCGTCATGCCACACACTGTCAAACGCTTTGTTTATATCTAGGAATAGGGCAGCAGAATGATCTTTACGGAGGTATGCGGTTTGTAGGTTATTGGTGAGGATATATAGGGGGTGGATGGTGGAGTAGGATGGCTTGAATCCAAATTGATATGATGGAATAGAGTTTTTGAGCAGATTCCATAATCTATTGTTTAGGATCTGCTCTAGGATTTTGCCTGGGACTGGAAGGAGGGTAATTGGGCGGTAACTATTTAGCAAGGAATGATTTTGATGAGGTTTTGAGATGGTGATAATTATACCTTTCTTCCAACATTTGGGAAGGATCTTTTATAGAGGCAGACGTTGAACAATTTAATAATGTGGAGATGGATGTCATCGGCACTATTTTTGCCATGGAAGAGAGTAGGAAGGTATTCGTCGTAGGTTATTTCATCCAGGTCTGTGTTGTCATTTTTAAAGTAGTCGTTGTACCATGTGTTTACTCTGTCGTAGTTAGGTTTATCAAATGAGGGAGATTTAGAGGGGCTAAATGTATCTTTAAAGTGTTTGGGAAAGAGGGACGCTTTTTCGGAGTCAGAGGAGTACTGTTGGTTATTATAGGAGATGTCGGGGATATAGAATGATGGGCGGTATTTGGTGATTTTTTAATTTTGTCCCAGTATGTTCGTCCTGCGTCGTTTTTTTATTTCTTGACAGACTGACAACCATTTGTTGGTTCGAAACTGTAAAATAAGTCTATGTATGTCTTTATTTAGTCTATTCATTTTATATTTTAAGGAACTGTCTTCTGTTCTGCAGTATATTCGGTATAGTGATCGTTTTTGTTTAATTAGCGTCAAGATGAAGGGAGGCAGAGTTGGTTTGTGAAAATTGGTTTTGGATTTGGGGAAGTGTTTTACGATTAAATTTGTCAGGAGGGTCTGGAATTCGTCAACGTCGTTTAGGAAAAGGTTGTTGGAGTGTTGGAGTTTTGGAGCTGACTCTAGGGATGTTTGTAAGGTTGAGATTTATTTTAGTAGGATGACTAACCCGGGGAGGGATGTGGTTAAGGTTGATAGAGAACGTGATAGCCAAATGATCTGAGCCAAGGTCGGGGGACAGGGTAATATCACTTATAGAATTGACGAGGTTAGAGGTGTGGAGTAATAAGTCGGGAGTAGTATCCTTATTTTGGGGCATAATGAATGTGGGGTTGGTGTGACGGCGAACAAAGAGGGAGTTACTTAAGAAGGATTGGATCTGACGGGTTTTAATTTTGTTGATATTAAAATCGCCGACGATGAGTGAATATTCAAACAATGATGCCATTTTTAGGATATTCCGCTCAATCGCGGAGTGAGGATGAATGAATACCAGGAATATGTGGATTTTCTTTTTATTGTGGAAGGGGATAGTGAAATGGAGACAATCATTGAAGGGGTTGTTAAGGGATGGGTGATTGGCTTTGCCAAGTTTGAATTTAGGTTTCAGGTGGATTAAAGCTCCCTCCATTGCCTTGTTAGTAATTACATTTCCGTGTTTTGCCAAAGTAGACCAGTCTCTAAAGGTGTCTCAACCAGTCTCAAAAGCATACGATCCACATCTCTGCCGAAGAATGGGAAGCAAGATCTCAAAGGATGAGGCAATACTGGGCTAAAAGGAAAGCTCAAAACAATAAAAATTGATTGATTTAATGTAGCCCAAAGTTGGACGAAACAAGTAAAGAAGAAAATACACCGGTATATTATATTTAAAATGTGATAATAGTATAAATTATTGAAGTAAAACTTCTTTAGACGCGACTTGAGAGTAACTCAGACTTTTATTCTAACGGAAATGACGTTTTCTGACGAAAATAAGGTTCAGTTAAGTCATATCTACATAGATCTCCCTAACAGTTTCGAGATTTTGGCATTTATAATAATGTCAACGACAAAAAACTGAAGGAAAACTTCTTTAGACGCGACTTGAGAGCAAATCAGATTTTTTTTGATGACATTTTCTGACGGAAATAAGGTTCAGTTAATCTCCATATTAATCTACTTTAAACATAAGTTAATCTACATGTATGTCTTTAACAGAAATGGTCATTCTCGCAGGCCGCAGGAAACTCGCCAGACTGGAGATAAAAATAAACGGGGAAACAATAGAATCCAGAAACTCGTTAAAATATTTGGGCGTCTACCTAGACACGAATATACGAATGACCGAACATATAAAGAACACCTGCACGAAGGCCACAAACTCCCTCAACATTATCGCCGGGATAATGCCATATTTATGTTAATGGCCCCACAACAAATAAACGAAGAATGTTAGCATCCATAGTTCCCTTCATCATCCTCTATGGAGCTCCAGTGTGGACGATGACAACACTATGTTGTCAAGCTAGAAAAAGTAAACAGAAGAATAGCCATAAGAATAACAGCAGCATACAGAACTGTCTCTACAGAGGCCGTGCTGGCTATCGCCTGAATCTAAAAGCAGGGTTCTGTGATTGTTTTATAATTTTTCGCATAATAAATCAAATAATCTAGAAATTAATTCTCTGGATTTTCTAAAATTTATCATTTCAGTATTCGTTTTACTATAAGCACGTAGCGGCGAAGACAGCAATGAGAATTTTGGAAGTAAAACTTCGTTAGGCGCGGCTTGAGAGTAATTCAGTTCTTTTTCTGACGGAAATAAAGTTAAGTAAAGCCTACAATCTGCTTATCTTTACTAAAACTTTTCAGTAAGGAACCCGAGCAACCCGAACTTGCCGGAGCGCAGAACGAGCAGTTCAAATTTATGAAGAAAATGTTACGGCTGCCCGTGTCAAAGATTGAAAACGAGATAAAAACGAGACTTTCGTTTGAAGCCCTATCTAAGAATTCCGACTCAGATACTACGTCTTCTCCACCTTGATTTACGGTATGGAAGCCTAGACGATAAACACGTACGAAGAAAGACGACTTGAAGCCCTTTGAGATGTGGGCATACAGAAAAATATTAAAAGGTTCATGAGAAGGGAATACTATATACATTTGCCGACTAATTTTGGGACGCTGAATCGATTGGTGAAGACTAGAAGTCTCTGTGGTGAGCCATTCACAAGTTATTACAGCGTCAAATCAGTCGAAAATGCGAGATGGTATACAGCGAAAAAATATATAAAACTTGTTTATTTGGAACTATAGAGCGAAATAAACTGGAAAAGCGTTTTCAGCACTTCGATTTCCTTCGGGTAACCAACAATATATCACAGTTCGAAAAATATGTGCTTTTTCGGTTGTTTTCGCTTTTCTCAAGAACGGTAACAAGCAGCGAAATCATTTTCGGCACACAGAAACTACACGACAAGACGAACAAGCCGATGTATAAATTGTCTGGAAAGATTAAATAATTCGTTGAGATATTTCAAACTGAAATTTACCCGATTCTCGAGTTGCTAAGTAGATGTCTCGGAAACGCTTGCAGATAATCAAAAACGGATTGCGGCATAGTTTTCAGAAGGTCATTTTCCTATTGACACACTAAGATTCTTCGCGGTAAATTCACAACTTTCCGAGATCTCTACTCGACCGCCGAAATTTCTTAAACATTTCTCCAGTTCTTGCAGCCGATAGTGAACGGAAAGAGCTAGTGAAATATAATTTGCATATCTGTAATCAGCAGCAAAAATGCTTTCAGAAACGTTTTTAAATTTTGCTGTTACTCAACAAATAACGATTTTGACAAAATCGATTTTCTCGCATTTCGTCGTTTCCGCGGTCTAGACCCCCGTGTCGATTCTTAAGAAGGAGAATCGACTTACTATAGAATTTTGTGAGTGCTATTTAGATATGTCGTAGTCATATAGTGAAATCCGTCAGATTGTGTAAAACCAAGTCATTCCAACATTTCCAATTGCATGATCTGCAGGCAGTTCGTGTATTCTACTTCAACACACGATGTGACTAGGTAGTTCATGAAATCACCTCACATATGTTTCTTCATTTATCTCTTTATTAATAGGTCTGATAATTAAGACAAGTATCTTTATACTATCAGTTGAATGAGCTTCGGTATTTCTTGAAACATCGAATCGGTAAGTAGGTAAGAAAGATGAGCTACACGAGCTGGCGACAGATCATGCAATGACTCAGTTTTACACAATCTGACTGATTTTACTATATAACTACGACATATACACATATTAGTTTGAATTGGTACAACCATCCTAAGTTATAGACAGGGGCGGATGGGCCATAAGACGATCCGGGAAATTTCCCGGTGGGCCGGCTGTTTAGGGGCCGGTGGCTAAAAGTACGTGACTACCATAACATGTAATTCATAAACATGTACTTGTACACAGGGCCGTCTTTAACCTATGGGACGCCCTGGGCATAATGGGGCCCCTATGACCTTGTCAGAGCACTATTTTGTTGGAATAGGCAAAGAAAGTAGATAAGCAAATGAATAGATATAATATAACATTAAATGAATAGATATAATATAATATAATCCACAAAAGTAACTTCTTTTAGAACTCACAGGTTAGTGCTTAAGAATCTATGTTGATTGAAGAGGTACCCTTCTAGATTTAAGATCAAAATCAAAATCGTTAATCACGGCAAAATCGTTAATCACTTCTTCAAAAACTATGTTTTTGAGCATATTATTCCTTGGTTCCTTAAGTTTCAATAATTCGGACACGATTTTGAGAAGCAAATTTTCAAAATTATGTCTTGGTTCCTCAAGACTCCATAATTATATATATCTACATATATGTCTTTAACAGAAATGGTCATTCTCGTAGGCCGCAGGAAACTCGCCAGACCGGAGATAAAAATAAACAGGGAAACAATAGAATCCAGAAACTCGTTAAAATATTTGGGCGTCTACCTGGACAAGAATATACGAATGACCGAACATATAAAGAACCTCTACACGAAAGCCACAAACTCCCTCAACATTCTTGCCGGGATAATGCCATATGTTAATGGTCCCACAACAAATAAACGAAGAATGTTAGCATCCGTAATTAGGACACGATTTTTCAGAATTATATCTTGGTTCCTCAAGGTTCTATAATTAGGATACGATTTTGGAACGCGTTTTAAAAATTTTGTCTTGATTCCTCGAGACACCACAACTAACATACGATTTTAAAACGCAACTTTTCAAAATTTTGTCTAGGTTCCTTAAGACACCACAACTAAAACACGATTTTGAAACGCGAATTTTCAAAATTGTCTTGGTTCCTCAAGGCTCCATAATTAAAACATGATTTTGAGTCGCGAATTTTCAAAATTTTGTCTTAGTTCTTCAAGGCACCATAATTAGGACACGAAAGCTTTTCACCGCAACTTATACTTAAATGGTAATTAACTTATACTAAATTGGTTTGACTGTCCAAATTTTGGAAAATTCCTAAGAAAATTTGTTTGCTCACAAATTCAAAACAAAATCAAATATTATGGAAATTCTTGCAATTGTTTGTCTGTTCAAATTTTGGTATTCCTAAGAAATTTTGTCTGTGAAACAAATTCAAACAATACTTGTGTCCAGGTACAGCTTGAGACTGTAGCGCCAGTGAAAGGAAGGAAAACAACAAATTCAAAGCCAAATGATGCAAGCATCAAGTAAGCAGTTAACATGAACATTGCGTTAGAGTGTTAGAGCATACTTTATGTGCAAGAATGAAAAGGATATTTCCAATTTGCTTTTTCATCTTCTTTAAATATCAGACAGCAGCAACTGAAGAAAAAACGAAGAGTATTAGAAGTGATTATAGACATTATAAAACTTATTGGAAAACGCGGATTAAGTAGTAGAGGAAAGAAATATGAGGCTGCATATACTTTAGCTGATCCCACATTGGACCATGGTAACTATTTAGAATTAATATTGCTAGTACGTTTACTCAAAAGAACATTTAAATGAGGTCATTGAAAAAAAACAAAAATATCCATGAAAAAGGACAAAAACGTAGATCTAGTTCAGGGATCGGCAAAGTGGGGCTCGCAAGTTACATGTGGCTCTTTTGGTATGAGCTTATGGCTTTTCAGAAACATATCGAAACAAAAAGATCACAAAAAAAAATTAAACAGAACCGCCCCTTTTCTTAGGACCGTCTTAGGACCGCTGGCGCCGCCGCCCAGTTCTTAACTCACAGTCACTCTTTTTCACAATTTTAACAATAAACCAGATATTGTGAATAAAATCAAAAGCTTACATTGCATAAATCACAAGGAAGCACTTTGCGGACAAACATTTCCAGAAGATATGGGTAAAGTTATGGATTTGGTCAGGGTCGGACTGGGCCGGAAAGGCCTGGGTGGCTCCCCATAAACCTGGGGCCCGGTACGGGATATTGATAATTGTAAGTTCTATATATAAAGGAATGATAATATAATTTACTGTCATTTTTTACAGTTTTTATCAGCTATCATCATTTTGGACAGTAATTAGCATTTTTGATACTTATTATCAATTTTGAAAGTTATTCCAATGTTATTTGACAATTATAAACTATTTTACGATTATTACCACTTTTTACAGATTGAAATTATAAAGGTAGCTTTAATGGTTAATAATAACTGATTAGACAAATACACATAATTATCTAAAGATGCAAAGAATGTTTTGGGAATATAAGTTTGACAGACATATGGCCAGATTCCGATGAACTTAACCTAACGGGACGCGACGGGACGTAACGTGACGTAAAACTTAAAGACGTTGTTTTATATGCGGTCGCTTACGGCCGACGCGATGTACATATCAGAACTTAACGCAACGTTAAAGCTACTAAAGGTCGAACTTCGCTGCGCGTTACGCCGAGCTGATTCACATGAATCTTTTTGCAAATCAACAATCTCGATTCTTGCGCGCATGCAATCGAATTCAAGAGTGACATTGGTATTGTGTTTTGTGCTTGGTGGTATTGTGTTGTGATTTAGTGTGATTTGTGCATTAGCCAGTAACTACAACAACAGAAACAAATGAAAATGTCGATGGATGTTTCACAAACATACCTTACCGTTAAGTTTACGTCAAATCACTTTACGTCGCGTCGCGCCCCGTTAAAAGATTCTAGCTCGTTGATACCAATTCTCGATCGACATTTGCAATTTATGCGAGAGACTTTAATGCGTTTTAGAAATGCAATTTTTATTAATTTAATTGAAGTTTTCAAGTTGTTCGGGTTCAAACAGGCGGCATCCTTCATTAAATATTCGTTGAAGTTGAATTTTTCATCTATTTCTAAAACTGTATTATTGACTTTCTAGACAGAAACAGAACAGAATCTTTTTGCGTCTGCAGCCAGTACTGCCACTGCGTCTTGGCATAACTCGCCGTGTTTCTTGGTTTTCTAGATATTCCTCCTAATATTGTCGATATCAATGTTTTTGGCGTGCATTCTGACTTGAACATCGGATGCAAATAAACTTGCAGCTTTGAAAACGTCGTCAAAAGTGTGGCTTGCGGCAGGCCCCGCAAGCTGGGGGGTCGCGCAGGATTCAGGGGGGTCGCGCAGGATAGGGCCCAGCTGGCAAACGCCACCTCAACTATATGGTCAGTCCGACGCTGGATTTGGTAGTCAAACCAATAATATTATAGCAAAGACGTTTAATCACCGGCAAATTATAAAATATGACTTTATGAAAAAAATTATCTGTGGCTCTTGATCCAGTTTGAAATCATTCATCATCAAAAAATTAGCTCTTAAGTTTATAGAGTTTACCGACCCTTGATCTAGATGATTCGTATGTTTATTATCTAAAACAGCTGTAAATTAAATATTGCAAAGCATAAGAGAATTTATCAAAACATCCATTCTGGAATAAATCCAAAAAGCAGAAATATTTTCTGTGCAATTGGACACTACACAGGATATTTCAGTTCAATATCAATGTTCAATTCTAATAAGGTATGTTTTGGTTTGTGAAATCTATGAAAGACTGGTTTTCGTTGAAAGTTGTACAGACTCTACCGGGAGTTTAACCTCATTCAAAAAGAATTTTCATCTTTAAAAATTCCACTAAAAAATTGCAAATCCACTGTTGGTGCAGCAAATATGCAAGGGGCTTATAATGGTTTCTCTAAATGGATGTCTGAAAATACACCTATTACATGTGTGGTGTTACAGCCACATCGTGAACCTAGTTGTGTCGGACACAAAAAAAAAATAATAATGTCAAAATAATAATGTCAAAAAAACAATAAGTCTTTATTTACCTTATTACATCCCATTGCAATTTTCTTGAAAGAGTCCTATCAAGGAACGAATATTAGGAAAAGCACATCATTAGAGGCAAAAAAAGAAATTACAAATACAGTCAAACTTCCATAACTCAAACTTCTATAACTACAATTTTTCTATAACTCGAACTTTTTAAGAAATTTATACGTTTAGATAGCATTTTACATATAAATTAACTTCCATAACTCGAATTTTGGTTAACTCGAATTTTTCCATAACTCGTAGTAAAAATGTGTACAATTTTACATAGAAAATAATCTAAATAACTCCATTTTTTTAATGGCTGCGTACTTTCATATGCGTTTAAGAAAAGGCATAATATTATTCAAAAGGTTATATGTGATGAAAGTGCAGACGTTAATGAACATGAATGTGAAGAGTGGTGCAACAATATCTTGGCGGAACTTTTAGCATCTTATAATGAAAAAGACATTTTTAACGCGGACGAGACGGGCTTATTTTTTAAATGTTTACCTAATAAACATTTAAAGAGAAAAAGTGCTTCGGTGGAAAACACAGCAAAGAAGGAATCACCGCCATGGTGGGAGCCAATATGTGTGGTACTGCAAAGCTGTAGCCGTTGGTGATTGGAAAATCAAAAAATCCGCGATGCTTTATAGATTTTTTACGAGTGACATACAGAAGCGACAAAAGGTCAAAGAGTTTTTTTTTACTGATATTTGTTAACTGGATCAATGTCTTGAAAGTATTGGTTTTGCATCCATTCCCAGCCCCTTCCGCTGGTTGTACCTCATGATGTTCTTGAGCGACATGTGGGGGTGGATTTGCTTGGACTGGGCCTTGACCGTCTTGAAACACGGATCGCTTTTCTTCTCGTCCAGCAGTTTGTTGATCTCCATCAGCTGCTTGGTGGCCAAATTGATTTCCTTCTGGGTCTCCTCGATGGTCTTCAGAACGTTCTCGTCGGTCGCCTCGATGTCGAGAGAGGCGGTGAAGTTGTCGTTGAGGACTCTCGGATGAGTTTCCTGGTTTTGGCTTCCCTGGAGTATTGGTTCTCGTTGGATGCTCTTTCTTTAGGACCGATCTTGTTGTAGATTTCGGTTTGTATGCGGTCGTGGATGGTCTCCGGTTTGGCGTGGCCGAGTTTCTGGACGATGAAATTGTCGCCCGATTTGTAACTATTTTCTGAGGATTTCTGGTGGGTTCTATATTCCGTTCTGCAGCTGATCCTTGAGGGTTTACGTTCAAGCTTCGAAACCGAATGAACGGAGATCAGCTCTTCCAGGGACTTTGACAATGGCTTGATTCCTCGGGTCTACCTCGAATTTAGTAATAGTTCATTTTTTGGGGGTTTCTGAGTGTTCAGATGCTTATAAAAGAGCTTGGAGCTTAGTTTAGAGAAGAAATTCAACGCCGAAAACCGTCACACTCAAAAATTACTAAGCAGCATAACAAAAATTACTAATTACAAATAGTGCCAATTCCACCCACGAACAAAGAAAAGCGTAATTATTTAAATAAGTATAGCGCATATCTGTGTTCAAAAGACAATCTTCCAGACGAAGTGTACCGCGCATTATCTACTTTGGTGAACACTGTAGATAGCGAATTTTTTAATGGAAAAAAAAAAAATTACCGACATTTTCAAAGAATAATATATTATATATTTTTTTAATTAATTATAATTATATAACATTGTATTAATAATTTATATTTCTTTTTTTTTTGTTTATAAATAAATACATATGTTATATTATTTAACAAATTGTGTAAAGTTAATTTTTCTTATTTTGTAATTATGTATTTCTTTAATTCAAATTTTCTATAACTCCAATTTTTTTTCGTGAACTATGGTAATTCGACTTAGGCAAGTTCGACTGTAATTGGAGAAACTGGTTGGTGGGCAAAAGAAGAAGCTTTGAAAAAAATATTTGGAAGTTACAAAAATCACTTACATCGATTATTATTAGCATTAAACGATATAAAATTGTTTGAAAACATGCCACCAGATGTCCGGGTGAAGGCTTGCACAATTTATACATGAAATGCTACTAACGGCTCAAATTTTTACAAAACTGTTTTCAATTATTGGTCCTGTCTCGAAATATTTGCAAACTTGCGTGGGGCAGGGGGGGGAGGACTAGCTGCCCCCCCCCCCCCCCTAGAATCCACCATAAATATCTGTTTTGAGGTGCACCCAACGAATCCGATCGATTTTGGAAAATGTCTGTTTGTGTGTAGTGTGTGTCCACTATGGTGGAGCGAAATATATTTTTTGGGTTGTGAGTGATCTAATAGTGAAAATTCGGTGCCTTTTAGACTCAAATTAATCCATGCAAAATATTATTTGATTTGATTTATGCAACGTCATTGAATTTTTGAAAAAAAAGACATCAACTAAAGTTGCAATTGGAAACTGCGAAAGAGCCCACATTTTCAGAAATAGCAGATATAGTGACATCCAGAATTGAAAATATATGGCAAACTGCATCTATTCCGATAGTAACACGAACAAGGGTCGTAAAAATGTTAAAAGCATACCATTTAAAATGAAAAAACTTACTCTGTGTCTGTGTCTGAAAAGTCTGTGTCTGATAAAGTGTCTGTCAAAAGGCGTCTATCAAAAGTTTTCGACAAAGTAATAAGGTACTCTTTGATATTGAAGCATGCTAGTGTAAAGATTTCCGTCAATGTATCTGTCGCAAGGATCAAGAGGTTCCCAAACAAGAACATACTTTTTTAATTGATCATAGTAGAAGTTACGAAGAAGTTGCAAAAGACTCTGAAGAGGAGACAGAAACGAGAAAACCGCCCAACTACAGCCTTATATACTTCGTTAACTCCTATAGAAGTTAGTACTTCTCCGGTATGGTCAGCGTCTGAAAGTCGTAGTAGTTCAGATAATTCCACTAACACCATGCACCAGCATTCCGAAAAAAAAGTATGCGTCGATTTTCCTCCATTATCGAAGACCTGCGACAGGTATGGAGTATCAGATAGAGCATCAGCAGCGATTGCGTCGTCTATTTTATTCAACATTAAGTCTGATATCGAGGTACAGACATTAAGTACGAAGTGAGAGAACTAAAACTAGACAAAAGTTAATGAAGGAGATCGCAATCCCAAAACAGTCTGCTTTATATTTTGATGGGAGAAAAGACAAAACGTTGAAGATTATTAAAAAAGGTGGTAAATGCTACAGTTGAGGAGCACATCTCACTAATTCAAGATCCAGGGTCTATTTCAATGGGGTACGTAGTACTTAACGTTGGTTCAGCTAAAGGAATAGAAACTGCGATGACAAGGTTTCTATCACATGAAGGAATTACCCATCTTATGGAAATCGGTTGTGATGGTACCAATGTAAATACTGGCAGGTATGGGGGTGTTATAAGACTGCTTTAAAAAAGGCTACACAAACCACTCCAGTGGATAATTTGTTTACTCCATATGAACAAACTTCCTTTGAAATACTTGTTTTTTCAACTTGACCGGGGTACTTCGGGAAGTCTTACACTGGGACATTGGGAAAAGCACTCGAGACTTGTAATTCCTAAACTCGGAACGTAATGCCTAAATTTGAGACAAAACGAGATGTTCGAGCAAATTAATTGATTTTTTTTAATAAATTTTTTTTAAAAAATTGTTGTATTGTTGATTAAAGGTGATTAATATATATATATATATATATATATATATATATATATATATATATATATATATATATATGTATATATCTGAATTATATATTGCGTATCATTTATCACCCATTTATCATTAAATTAAGCTTAATATTTGGCCATAACTGTAGTAGACTTTTATCAGTAAATTTTAATTTTTGGGGTCAGTGCGGAGGCAGAAGATATTCATCAAATTGATTCAAAAATTATATTTATTTTAACTTTAATATTCCCCCCCCCCCCCCCTATTACAACTTTAAATCTGTAAAAAAAAATTTTTGCATACATCCGTGCAACCCTAAAAACCCGTAAAAACCTAAAAAAAAACCTAGTGTCCACCCGCGCGGATAAAGTTACATGGTGGCCACCTCAAAATTTTTCAATAGACACAAATGAGATTTATTTCTCAGGAATTAGGATAAGAGGAAAAAAGATCGAGATAGTAGCAGTGGAAGCGGAAGCGATCATAACCATGACAACACTGAAGTGCCACGATTATTTAAGTCACTGTGACACCAAACAAGTCGGGCAACTACCAAATTCTACAGCAGTACCTGTCAACATAGCTGCCCCTGTCGATTATTCTCCAACAACATCTCAACAAGCCTGTGTCAATCCCGAACTTACAATAAATGATTGCTATCACGAAAATTATATTGGTCGTTATGTTGGGCTGGCTACCCAGTTAACAGTCAAAAAGAAGAAGAATTTGTTAGAAAATCCCAGGGTTCCACCAAGGAATTACGATTTTGAAACAGATGCAAGTCATTTGATAAGAAAATTCAACCATACTTGGTTAGATCAACATGAACCGTGGCTAGTATATTCAAAGCGACTAAAAGGTGCTTTTTGCACTGTGTATTGTTTCCTCCCGTCACTGGCACTGTTAGAGGAGTTTTAGGATTATTTGTGATCAAGTTATTCACAAAATTCAAAAATATGCACGAATACTGCCGAAATCATGCCACCACCAACCTTCACTTATCTGCAATAACTGCTGCAAAGGCTTTTCTTCAAAATATACCAGTGGATGTTCAACTGCAAAGTGGCCACCAAAAAGCAATCGAAGAAAACAGGCAAATATTGTCATCAATTCTTTCTTGTATAGTATTTTGCGGTATGCATGATATGCCTGATAGAAGAAAGCAAGCAGATAGAGGAGTTTTATTAGATTTATTGAATTTACGAATTGATTCTGGCGATAAGAAATTGAAGACTCATCCGGAAAAGAGTGGCCGTAATGCAGTTTATACGTCGCCAAAAATACAAAATGAATTAATTTCTTTATGTGGCGAAGTTGTTAGGGAGAGTATAATAAGTGATGTTAAAAAAACACTGGCATACGCGGTCTTAGCTGATGAAACAGCGGACATAGCTGGGAAAGAACAGCTATCAATTGGCTTGCGGTTCTACGATGCATGCAAGGGGATAATCCGAGAAAAATATGTAGGTTTTGTGGAACTAAAGGCACAAAATGCCTGATCAATCGCTGAAGCAATTGACAATTTTTTGATTAGCTGTAATCTATCACAAGAATATTGCGTAGGATTGGGTTTCGATGGCTGCTCTTCAATGGCAGGCAAAGTGGGCGGTGTACAAGCAATTTTAAGGAAGAAATATTCTGGAGCATTATATTTTTATTGCTCAAGCCACAAACTATATCTTGTAGTGAGCGATCCAAACACCGGAAATTAGAAATACTATTGCCACTATAAAGGACACAATAAACTTTTTCAGAGAATCGACTGCTCGTAGGAATTACGCTCCCAATCTATTAAGAATGAGTGAGACGAGATGGTCCGAAAAATATAAATCTATCCGAAAACTTTCTCAAAATTTCCCGGAGCTTGTAAAAGCGCTAGAAAAATTATCCTCATAAGGAAACTATGCTACAAGAAAATCTGCATTCCAGATTCATTCAACGGTTACAAAACCAGTGTTTATAGTAGCCTTAGTTACAATAGCAAAATACTCGGCAGTGTTGGAACCAGTAGTTAACGCCTTGCAAGAAAAGACCGTCAAGAAGCAGATCGAATCACTGACCAATTACTCAAAAAAGCGTAAGACAATTCAATGGAATTGGAAATTTCTGTCCCACGTTTTGCTCAAAAGCAAAAACACAGGAGCAATCCTCCATCAGACAATGACAATAAATACTGGTGACGTGCACTTATTATTCCATATCTCGATTTTCCCAGGAAAATACCCCAGCCATGGGCGTAGGCAGGGAAGGGGGGGGGTTGGGTGTTGGGAGTTCAAACAACCCCCCTCCCCCCCCCCCCCGAAATATGCAAACCTGTTAAAATTGGTACATTTCTGTTACTATATTTTCTTAAAACGCCCCCGAAACTAAATCCTGGTCTTAAACCCCCCCCCCCCAAAATCCTGGCTACGCCCATGACCCCAGCTTTTGCTTTAACAAAAGCAAAAGCTGGGGTATTTTTTTATAAAATTATTATTTCATTTTTTTATACAAACCGTATCAGTTGTAGCATGGCATGTCTAGTGATTAATACAATTTCTCGGTAGTTTTTAGTTCCCCATTCTTTCCTTGAAACAAATATGGGCTCCCCCCCCCCCTAGTTCAGATCCTAGGTACGCCCTTGTACTTAAGATGTCACGAAATGATTATTAATTGTACATCACAATTATTAAACAACAAATGCGGAGAATCATTAACAATTTCAAAGTAATGTTACAGTTATGTTACAGTTATGAAACTGATGAAAAGACAACGATGATTTTTAAAGAGATGGTGGTTTTGATGTTAAAATTGTAAATCTTGTTTTGTTGTTATTCTGTCATTCAAAAGTACAAGATGTACAGTGAGGCATATTCTGCACTAGGAAATGCTTGCTAATATGTATTAACGTTATCAATAAATCAAGTGCAAAGTTTTTCCAAGTTAAAATACATTAAAAATAGATTGCGGAATTCAATGTCGAATAATAATTTGGATGCTTTTAATTGAAGTGGATAGCCATCTGTGGAAATGTCGAAACGCGTCCACAGATGACTATCCACTTAAGGTATCGGAAAGACATGATCTTAAAAACAATGTTATTTTTATGGTTTTTGTTGAGTGCCACGAAGGTGGACTGAAAGCTATAAAATAACTTAGAAATTTCACATGAGATTTATTTTGGTAGTCCTAAAAATAATCCGTAATTGTTATAGAGCTGCGGAAAAGCTGAATATATTTATATATTCAGGCTGTGTTCCATTTGTTTTAAGTTTACATATAAGTTAGAATTTATTTCTATTCAACTTTAATACTAATAATTTATTACTCGCTACAAATTATTTTTCAATAAATAAAACTAAATTTTAGTATGACATAAGTTGAATCTTTTTAGTCTTCACATGTCTCAACCTTAAAAGAAAAAGACATTATTATTGGATTTTTTATTCTCGAGGACCCCCCAGGTTTTGCGGAACACAGTTTGACGATCACTGGTGTGAATAAAGAGTTGTTGTACGGTTAGTAATCTATTTACATAGTCCGCGAATACTTCGTCTAAATATTTAATCCGTGTATGAATTACAATCCAAACAAATTAAACATAGTAAACAAGTCTGGGTTGGATGAATTATTTCATTCGGAAAATTGCTTAAAACTATATTTTTTCTCGTCTAATACATTTCGAGATTTATTGTAGTTGGCTAAATTATGATATATCGATGTGCGCACTTAATGTATAGTTAGCGAAAGAAGTTAAGGAACGCCTTCGCTATTAGTTATAGTAACAGATAGCAAGGGGTGAGTTTTTCTCAAATTAAATTACTTTTTATTGTTTGGATATAAATTAAAAATTAGTGTAATTAACGAATAATGAAATAACAGTGGTTATATAATGCAAAGAATTTGACGCAACAGGTCGTTAATATAATATGCAGAGCAATCCGGCAGGAATTATGTCGTCGAGATGTCATTTGTATGGGAATTGTCCCCGAGGACGAGTTTATAAATAATCGTTGTCATTTTGCTGAGATTATCTAATAAGTCAACACAGTATTCCATCATTCAGTGCTCTCTCTAATATATGGTATTGTTCGGTTTGAATGGGGTCTCGGCCGGGATCTCTGCGCCCCCGGACTAAATTGTTCTCCCTTTAGGGTGGAGGCGATCCGGTGATTGTAAACTGCGCCAGACCGAAAACTTTTAATTTTTACAACGGCGCCCATAAATTTGAACGCGATTTATTGAATCTCGACCGCTGATTTACGTTCCACCCGCAAATATAATTTCATTCTTTTTAATTAAATACATTTGCATCACAGAATAGCATTATTTGAAATAATAATGGATTAATTGAAATTTTTGAGCAAGCTGATAAGATAAAAATGTGCAAACGTCTGTATCGTCTTTGTGTTTGGATCGGCGTTTCGCTGGCATCAGCGAAAGCGAGAACTATCAATGAAAGAGCCCTCAGAAATAAAAATGTTGCGGGCGGTGTTCGTGTTCGCGGCATTGACATTGAAATCGTTTAATAATTCGAGGTTTCGATATCCGCGTGGATTAAGGAAAAAAACTGGTGATTTCGAATCACGTCAACTTCTAACAAGGGTCAGCGAGGAAAACTGATACACTATTGATTTTTCGCATTAAAAACAAAAACTAATAAAACTACTTAGTTATCCAAATTTAGTCAGAACCGTATTTAAATAATTCATTTGTAAGACTAAATAGACAATTTGTACAATAATAAGGACAATAAGTCTAACAATAAGCAGATAATTATGAATATATTTAAACTTAATGAAGGCGGAACACAGCCTGAATATATAAATATATTCAACCTTTCCGGAGCTCTATAATATTATTGAGTCTTTTTAGGACTACCAAAACAAATGTCATGTGAAAGTTATTTACTAGCCCTCAGTCCACTTTCGTGGCACTAAACAAGAACCAGAAAAATAACATTCTTTTTAAGATCATTATTAACTTATAAGATAGAATCGGTGCAACCATCCTACGTTATAGAAAATCATACAAACTTAAAACGGAACACAGCCTGAATATATAAATATATTCAGCCTTTCCGGAGCTCTATAACAATTATTGAGTCTTTTTAGGTCTACCAAAACAAATCTCACATGAAATTTTTAAGTTATTTTATTGCTTTCAGTCCACTTTCGTGGCACTCAACAAAAACCATAAAAATAACATTGTTTTTACGATCATGTCTTTCCGATACCTTAAGTGGATAGCCATCTGTGGACGCGTTTCGAGATTTATCTCTCATCAGCACAGCTTTGCTTCCATGAACAATAATTTGTAAGCCACTCACTTGAAAACCCAAGTGGTGTTTTGGGTTAGATGTGAGATTTGTTTTGGTAGTCCTAAAAAGACTTAATAATTGTTATAGAGCTCCGGAAAGGCTGAATATATTTATATATTCATCAGTTCAACATGAATATATTTGTTAATTCTTTGGTGGCGCTACAGCCCTTGATGGGCTTTTCCACAACACTTTATCATCTTCCTCTGTCTAAGTGTTTCCCAAACTTTCTATCCACATGTACCCCTTTCAAATATTTTTTAACACTTCGTACCCCTTAGAAAATTTCTGATATATTATTACAAACAACAACTATACTTGTCTTTTTATGTAATATACAGTCTCCAGATTGGATAGATAAATAGTTTCAAAGATAAAAATATAGTTATTTATTATACAAGCGGATAAAATTATGGTTTAACGAGATTTAAATTCGCCAGTTAAAGCTTAATTTTATTCGCTAGTGCATACAAACTTTTAATTAATTTTGCTTTTCATTTAACGTTAAATTTTAAGTTTGAAGTTTAAAACGTTTAAGTTAAATTCAAAGAAAAATTCCGCCTCAAAGTCGTCCACCCATTATTGTATTGTTGTCATGACAACGATAAAACTGTAGATTCGTACGTCAATCTTGTTTAGTGTTTAATTAATTTGTGTTTTATTAATCATAAATCGATACATCCTAAGAATTGTTAAATGTTAACGCAATTGCGGAAAGATTACTCCCGCGGAAATTAAGACATTTATACAAAAATGTGTAATAAGTTTTGTGATTGGGGATCAAAAAAGAACATCAGCGAAGTCAACATTTCGGGTTGTGTTTACGGAGCCCACAAGTGAATTATTTTGATGTGTTGCTATGGCTACTTTTATTTCACTAGCGAAATAAAAATTGTATTTCATTAGTGAATGAACCACTGTTTTATTGATCCGCATCCAAGGAATTAAACGTGACTTTTTAAGGTAAAATCGCATCAAAATTATTAGAAATCATAGGAAAAAATTTGAAAAGTTTTAATAACATCCACTTTGGGACAGCTTTACATCCAAAGTGGATGTTATTAAAACTTTTCAAATTTGAGTAGGCATTGTCTAGGTAACTGTTATAAATAGTTGTCAATAGGAAAAAATGTTATTCTTTATGAGTTCACTTTGTCTCTCCATTTGTCTTTATATACGTAAAAACAAACTGCAATCATTTTATCGTGAGCAGTTAGAAAAATAATGTATTGGTTGTATTGTATTAATTAATTATGATGAAGCTGAATTGATGAAAATGAAATATTTTTAGATTTCAAACACTAACACTTTTCAAACATCCTTTTTTTAAGTAATTTAAATATTGTTATTTTTATTACTCATGCGGGATAAGTACAATTTTGGCGTCCGTTTTTAGGTGCGACAAATGGCCGTTTGTCAATTCAAATTATGCTTCGCGCACGCTAATATTCAATAAAAATCGATGTTACATAAAAACAATTGAATAAATAAAATAATAAACACAATCCAAACCTTAATATTAAAAAAGTGACGTGAAAGTGACATTTATTTTTCATATTACAAAATAAAAATTGAAGAAAACGTTTTAAAATGAGGAGAGTTCTTATGACGAATTTAAACCTCCGGAGTCAATTTAAAAATCAAATTCTTCATTTTTACCTCGTTTTTTTTTGGATGTCCCCTGGACCCCAATCTTATAAGACACGTGCCCTCGCATGAGTAATAAAAAATATTACCTGCAACTCGTGCGGTATTGTCAATTGCGAAAAACGATAGCTCTCACTTCGTAGTGAGCCCAATTTTACTCTCGTGGGCAATTGACAACTTACCGCCCCAGTTGCACAATATACTATTTTCATCTTATATACACTTTGGCACACATAAAAAATGAATATTTTGGAATATCGTTTCGTACCCCTTTCAAACCATTCGCGTACCCCTTGGGGTACGCGTACCACACTTGGGGAAACACTGGTCTAAAGCTACGTACACAAGGTATAGAAAACTAGCGTTTCGTCCTGTTATAGTTTGACTATAGCTGTGTCACCGCATCGTATAGTGCAATCTATTCGTATAGTTGAACTATACGAGCTAATGTTCTATAACGTTTGTACGTAGCTTAATACCCGTGGACTCCAAACTATCACCTCCATTGTTTGATGGTCGACCAGGACATCGTCCACCCACCTTTAGCTTGGCCTTCCTCTGACTATACTTTCAATTTATTTGTTTAGGATTTGTAATAGCTCCTATTGTTGATATTTTCAATCTCACTAGTCCTAGACCATATATGGATACTACAACCGGATACTACAACCGCAGACTATATACAATAGTTTATATCTGATGCAGTTATTTTCAAAACAGTGTTAAATAGTCAAGTCTATCTAAACCTGTCTAAAGAAAACAAATCAAATCAAAATATCTAAGCCAGAGTTTCCAAATGCGGGGTCGCGACCCGGTACCGGGCCACGGAAAAAAAATACCGGGTCGCAAAGAAACTCTAGTGTAGTGTAGTTATTTTCACGAAAATGTAAAATATAACTTGAAACAGCAAATAACATTAAATCGACAATACTTTCCGCAACTTGTGAGAGAACACAAACTTAAATTATTTTGATTTTAATTGTAAAAAAAAAAAACCGGCCAAGTGCGAGTTGTGACTCGCGCACCGAGGGTTCCATACAAACTTTTAAGTAAGATATCTTTAGGAGGACCTAACTGTATGCAACCCATATGCTTCTGGTGCCTTACAATACCACGCAACACATTAGTGTATTTTCATAAGTTTCTCATAGTAAATTCGCATTTTTCTTTTAATTAAACTACATATTTACGGTTTTCAGATTTTTCCCTTTACATGTGCTGTAAGACACCGCTTCTTGCCAAATTTCATAATTCTAGGTCAACGGGAAGTACCATATAGGTCTGGAATCCCTTATTAAATCTGGCAATGAAATTAAGCAAAATATGCGACATAAACGGTCATATCTTTTGATCGAGTTGACTTACAAGTTTGATTTTTTCACAGCTGAAAGAGACCGCAGTCCAGAGTATTTGATACAAATTTCAACTTGTTACCTCTACGCGTTCCTGAGAAATATGGTCTTGACAGACAGACAGACGGACGGACAGACAGACAGATCCTATAAGCGTTCCGTTTTCGGTACGGAACCCTAAAAACTAGTACTGATTCATTATTCTTTGTAACTTTTCGGCTACCAATTAGCTATCATTTACGAGTTGCCTATTTCTTGCAAGTTAGAACATATAAACGCATTTCTGACCTAATTTTCGCATTTTTTTCCTTTTTTTTTTCTTTTTTTAATATGTTCAGCACGCCATTTTGAGACATATTTGAATTGTTATCCGATGAATTCCAATGCGCAAACAAACTACTGCGCACTACAAATATGTCGTTTCTAACTATCTCTCTCATTTGATGATGAACAATCTACTGCTTATTTGTACAGCCAAGTATTGATAGAAAACCGTATAATAAATAATATTCTTTATATTAATTACTGCAAAATAATTCCCCATGGATAAGTGGTGAATTAAACAACAAAACTTTTAGGCAGAACCTATAGTCCATTTGTTTTAAGAATGCAGTACAGGGAAGATAGGGCTTATTTGACCTTGTTCTCTGATTGGCTAAAATTGAGGAGAAGTTCACACCGACGATATTTACTTCTCCATCTCAACCTGTTTTCTCTCTTTCTTTTCACATACATTTGCAGCTGTTAGTTGTCAATGGCTGCCGTGTCAATTCACAATTATCATCCGATCTGTTTGTTTCATTCAGATTTTTTTTGCGTTTTTCTCCATTTATTTGTTTGTATTTTATTACTATTGTTGCCATTTAATCAATAGTAATAAGATATTCAATGAAACCATTCATAAATTACCAATTTTATATTCAAGTAACTATATTTGAATTTAGCGCCAAATTTTGTAACTCGATTGAACATTTTTCATAGTGTAAATCAGGTTTCTAGTAACTGCATTCTTAAAAAAAATGGAGTATAGTGAAGATGCCCAACCCAGTACGAGTGGTGCCACCAAACGCCCACATACCGAGTTTCCTTCTACAGATACAAAAAAGAAGAAAACGCCTTGGTCGCGACAATATTCTTCGTATTACATGAAATACGTTTTCAAGAAAGGTGCTGATGAAAACCAATTATGCTTTATTTGATATACGCCACTGTCAAACGAGTCCATGAAACCTTCAAAGTTAAAGAGAATTTAAACATCCAAATTACAGTAATAAAACGACAGATTTCTTTATAAATTAACGGAAAGAACTAATAGCGAGTAACAAGTCGATGTCTTTGAATTTTTATCAGGGTGATTTACCTAGTTATGGCTTCTTATGAAATATCCAAATTAATTGTTGAGACCGTCTACCCTCATACAATTGCCGAAAAGTTACTAATTCCAGCAAAGAAAATAATAGGAACTCGAACATGTGATAAAAACAACAGAACCAAATAAATATACTATCTCTCTCCAATAACAAAGTGAAGCGAAGAATCGTAGAATTGGCATATAATATCGAAGAAACTGTTGTTTTTGGTTAAACTGAGTTTTTTCTTTCATCGAGTCGAAGAAAGTGTAAATATTTCGAAGAATGCTAATCTAATATGTTTTGTGAGATATGATTTTATAAAATTTGTTTACAAGAACAACATCAGAAGAAATGTTTAGCTTGATTGATGGTTATATTAATCAAAATAGCAATGACTGGAAAAAATTCGTACCTCTGAGCACCGATGGTGCACGCACAATGGCTGTTATTCGTGGAGTCTTCACGACTCTTTACAAAAATAAAAACTGTAACCCCAGAATGGTTACACTGTCGCATACATAAAGAAGCTTTAGCTACAAAAAAATGCTCTTACGATTTTATTGCTCTTACAAAATGTTATGCAATAGCGTATAAAAATTGTGAATTTTATAAAATACCTCTGAATTCCAGATTATTCACTGCACTATGTAAAGAAATGAGTTGCGAACACGAACATCTTCTTTTATATTGTGATGTACGATGGCTGTCCAGAGGGAATGTTTTAAAAAGGCTTTTTGAAACGAGAGAAGAAGTTTTATTATTTTTAGACTAATATCTATTTGAAGCTAAAGACTAGTTTAATGACATAAATTGGTTCATTAAGTTGTCCTATCTTTGAGACATTTTTAAATTTTAAAATAATTGAAATCTGACATTACAAGGCGACAATGTCAATGTATTTAAAGTACAAGAGAAGATGGAGGCTGCAACAAAAAAACTAAATTTATGGATTCGTCGTGAGGAAGAAGGGAATTACAATGCTTTTATGAAGCTAACAGAATTACAAAACAGTATAATCTTAGTTCCATACCAGATGAAATTTCAATTGTATTCGAGGATCATCTGCAAGGAATGCAGACAAATATTAAAGAATGTTTTCCTGCAATCAACCGCAACAAATCATGGATAAGAAACCCGTTTACACTGAATGCAGAATTTGAAACAGAATTACAAATATAAAACATATAAACATAAGATTCGGACGTTGAATTTATAATAACACAATGCTGAAAGATAATTTCAATAGAATGCCCTTGTTGGATTGTTGGCTTTCCTGTCAGCAGGAATATCCAGTATTGGCACAAAAAGCAAAGCAATTTCTAATGCCTTTTGGAAAGACATAGTGTGAAGCAGACTTTTCAATGCTGGTTCTTCTTAAAATTAGATTTAGAAATCGATTAGACGTAGAACAAAATTTAAGCATAAAATTGTCATCCTTTTCTCCACACCTAAAATATTTGGTCGACGGGAAACAGCTTCTCCTTAATATTTATTTTATTTATAAATCATATATTTTTTGTAATGCTTTTTGCATTGTGTGCATGTAATCTTTCTTATGCCCGCCATACACACAACGGTCCACATGACAGGTCTACATGTGCAGGTTTGCCTGCGCAGGTAGACCGGAGCGTGTGTGGGAATAGACCTGTGCAGTTTCTTGCGTACGATTGACCTGCGCAGGCAAACCTGCGCATGTAACCTGTACGGTAGACCGTAACGTGTATGGCGGCATTAGAGCTACTTTTGTTTTACCATTAATAAAATGATCCATTGCTTATCTTTCATTTTAACAGTAACTAATTTGTTGGGTACTGGGTCACGAAGGAAACATTTTAAAATAACCGGGTCACGAAGAAAAAAGTTGATCGCTGGAAGGAAACGCTGATCTAAGCAATAGAATAACAAAATAATAAGTAATAAGAAAGTATATAGCCTGGTCGTCAAAGTATAACGAAGTGTCGTTTAAGTGCAATAAAGTGTTTCCGAGACAAACAAACTTTCGTCGAAGTACAACATAGTGTTTCTAAGACAAACGAAGTGTTTGGTGGCACAAATGTTAACACTTTCGACGGCTCTTCACAATAAAACTGTTCAACGACACTTCACTGATACTGTATCTAATTATCTAAACACCCATTTAAGGCCCCAGGTGTGGACGGACAATTCCCGCCTCTTACAAAAAGGAGGGAGAGAACTAATGCCCTACCTTCTAAAAATCTTTAGAACTACTTTAGCGATCGGATACATAACGGAGCTTTGGAAAAGGGCTAGGGTGGTATTCATACCAAAGGTGGGGAAGAAAGACACCAATCAACCGAAGTCATTTAGATCCATTAGTCTAACATATTTTATGTTAAAGGATATAGAAGACAACACCTCGCACGAGGCTGTCAAAGCGGCTCTCGAACAAAGGAATATCGACAGCACTATCTCAAAGTGGATGGGAGAAATGCTAAGAACCAGAACGGCGGAGGCACCAAGTGGGAAGAGACACCATCAAGATCTCTACAACTCGAGGGTGCCCACAGGGAGGTGTGCTATCACCACTGATGTGGAGCCTGGTAGTTGATGAACTACTGGCTAGGTTGAACGACCTAGACATCAAATGTCAAGGTTACGTGGATGACATAGTCATCATAGTCAGAGAGAATTTTGAGGGAACGCTCTGTGAAATCGTGCAGAGAGACCTAAAAGTAAATAGTAGATCGTGTCAAACAGTGGGAATGAGACTCAACCCGAGCAAAACCACGATGATACCATTTACTAGAAAGAGAAAACTAAACTGCCTACATCTCATACTGTTAGAAGGGAGGGCAGTAGAATTCAAACTGGAGATAATATATCTGGGTATAACACTAGATAGCAAACTCCTATGGAATAGACACGCTGAAGCAGTGATAGGAAAAGCCAAACTACGGTGATACCATTTACTATAAAGAGAAAACTAAACTGCCTACATCCCATACTGTTAGATGGGAGGGCAGTAGAATACAAACAGGAGATAAGGTATCTGGGTATAACACACGTTTGAAGAAAATACAATAACAGAAATGCGCCAATTTACTTTCTAAAACTGACACACAAGGGTTCCTAAACTGCACATCTACCATGCTCTCTCATCTCTCCTTATTTCAATATAAAATTTATGTTATATTTTGCTTATTTCGGGGGGAGTGGGTTGAACCCCCAAAACCCACCCACTGGTTACGTCCATGTGTAGTATTTACTTAATTAAGTCTTAAATACATAAATACATGAATCTACGCAAAAAAAATGCAATCTAAATTTGAATCAGATTTGAAAGAAGCGTGAGAATGCACGTTTAATGTAAAGTACATTACAACTTTTTCTTTAGCAATTGCAGATAAAATAAAAATTTCGGGTTGAAAATTATAGCGTAGTACATGAAAAGCCTATCAGAATTTATGATTTCTCAGTCGAAAAACTAACTAAAACAGTTATAAATGGAAATAAAACTCACCCAATTCAACATTTTAACATTTGTCTTCTCACCACTAGACGTCGTACAGCCTAAACATCAGCATAACCACTTTAAGTAAAATTCCAAAGCTTCTAAAAAATTACAATTCATTTCAGTTTTTGAATTCAAAAAAATTAAAATTTGTATAACAAACAAGAACACTATTTCATTGAATTTAGTTTTAAACGAATTTGTATTTAAAAACTTACTGAATGTGTGTTCTAAGACATAACAACGCGCGACTAAACTACGAGTTGCAAACATTGCAGTAAGCAACGCATTATGAAAACAACACGCTACGAAAACATCACATCTTAAATTATAAAAAATAAAAGAAAACAAAATACACGTGGAAAATATCACATCAATACAATAATACGTCGGAAATATAAAATTGGGATAATATAACATCCTAATCATTATTATCACCAGATATTTTAGGATGTGATATTTTCGTAAAGCGTTGTTATGTCGGTATGATATTTTCGCCGCGCGTTGTTTTATCAGGACACCTGAAGTGACAGCCCAAGTCACAAGCTTCGCGTGAAGTGAATTGAAAAATTTCGTTAGAGAACTGCTAATCAAATAAAATTGCCCGCGTTGGAATTTATAGCGTTAACAGTAAAAAACCATCTGAATTTTCGATTTCTGGCGTTTATTTTGGGCGAAAATCAATTAAAATCGGCGAAAATACAATTAAATCTTACCTCATTCAACAGGCAACAGTTTGACGTTTGTTTTGCACCACTCTCTACCGGAAGCAAGTAAAGACACACGGTTCTATACGAGATTTAAAAAACTGTTTCAAGTTAAAAAAGCCTTAAAATTAATTTTTTTTAATGCAAAAGCTATTTAGAATTCAACGATTAAAATATTTTAAATATCTCTGCTTTTTATAACTTTCTATACGCATGCAGCGAGTTACGTGCGCATACAACTACGACATACGTTTCCAAAAAACATTGCAATTAAAAATTTTATCTACGACCACTATTATAATTGCCCAATATTGTACAGTTCGTGGATTATGTAAATACATCATACAACACACATATCTTACAATCCGCGATTAATGTTATTTAATAATTCAAAATAACACTTGCTTGTTTGGTTTACAATTCGTTGATTGGTTGAGAGCTGCACGTTGATACTATTTTTAAATATAGTACTCCGTGATTTCCAAACAATCATTAAACGTCACATCATTCACATATTACAATTTGATCAATATTTTGCTTTACTTACATTACCAGTGTTCACAAAGCGTTCGACTATTCGCCTACAGCAGGGGTCTCCAAACTACGGCCCGAGGGCCACATCCGGCCCGCGGAGAGATTTTGTCCAGCCTGCGGAGAGCTAGCATACTTGAAAACTCCTTTTAGAGAACATATTTTTTATAGCAAATTAAATTTAGTTTACTGAAATATTCTAATTTTATGTTGAATAATTATTAATAAGATATCTACATTGATATGGTCATGGGCTAACTACTCATAACATTGTTGTAGGCTTATTGTTATTGTTTTTGTGATAAGTTGGATAAAGAAACACTTAATTGTAATGAGTAAAGACATGTATAATATGCAGAAAATTTAACTTCAGTATATAATAACTAACAAATTATTGAAATGAATCCAACTAACATTTTATACATTTTAAATAAAAACATAACTTATAACAAGCTAAATGACATATGAAATACAAATGAGATTTATGTAATTGAGATTTTCCACTGACAATAGTTTGTAGTTGTGGACTAATTTTACTTGTACCAATTATTAAAAGAGATTTAAGATGCTCATCAGTTAATTTAGATCTGTAAACATGTTTTGTGTACTTCATTTTGGAGAAGGTCTTCTCACACAAATAAGTAGTACCAAAAACAGAAAACAGCCCACGAGCAAATTTATGCAAATTATCAAATCGTGTCAGTGGAAGACTCTTAGAAAAATTCCAACAAAGATGAGTTTTGATATTTATTCTTAATTATATCACTGCACTGTAGATCAATCATTTCCATTTGAAGTTCCGGGGCTAGGGTTTCAATGTCAGTATCAAAAGGATTCTGAAAAATTTTAATTTGATTCGCAATGGCATCAAAGCCCGAGAAACGAGTATCAAAATTTATTTTCAAAGCACTCAAAGTTTCGATTGCAAAATCGATAGGAAACTCAGTCTCAGTGGTGTGGCTGAATATTTCACATGTTTTAAAATGTGAAAAACATTTACTTCGTAGTTGTGATTGAAACAGTATCAATTTCTTCCGGAATGATTTGATATTAGTGTATAAATCAGGAAGATGCTGGTTTTCTCCTTGCAATCTCAAATTCAATTCGTTCACATGTTTTGTCAAATCAACATAGAATGCTAACTTCCACAGCCATGTGTTGTTTTGTAATTCAGTAAGAGGGCGATGCTTTTCATTCAAAAAAAATTCGATCACTGCTCGAAGTTCAAAAAAGCGCTGAAGGACTTTCCTACAACTAAGCCAACGTACGGCAGTATGATAAGGTAAGTCATTTTCTCCAATCTCTTCAATAAATTGTCGGAATTGTCGGTGATTCAGCCCAAAAGTTCTGATAAAATTAGCAGTTGATATGACTGGTTTCAGAATTTCAGACATATCCAAACATTTTCCGCACAAAGACTGTTGATGAATGATACAATGTAAGACTAATGGTTTTGAACCACCGTCATTTTCTACAGCCTTTGACACAAGAGCGACCACTCCTTTATCTTTCCCACTCATGTTTTTGCCTCCATCAGTTGTAATACATTTCAAGTTTTTCCATCAAAGATTCTTTTGATTAATGGAAATTTCAACTCCTTTAAAAATATCTGTACCAGTAGTTGTGCCAAGAATACTATACATATCAAGAAGTTCTTCATGCACTTCATAGCTTTTATCTACTCCTCGAATATAAATCAACACCTGAGCAGTATCTGACACATCCGTTGACTCATCCAAGGCCAAGGAAAACCACTCAACATGTCCATTTTTGTCGAACAGTTGAGAGGATATATTTTCAGCGATGTTTTCTATCCTTCGAGCCACAGTGTTTGCTGACATACTGACAGTTTTTAATAAATTTACCTTTTCAGGGCACATTTCTTCGGCTACTGCAATTTTGCATTCTTTGATCATTTCTCCATCGGTGAATGGTTTTCCACGTTTTGCAATTTCAAGAGCCACACAAAAGCTGGCACGAGTTGCAGCCTCTTGTTCAGTTTTGAGTTTTGTAAATGAAGATTACTGCGATTTCAATCCGCGTTTCATAGCTTCGAATTTTTCTGTCCGCAAACTTCCTGTATATTTTGAGTAATTTTGAAAATGTTTTGTTTCATAATGACGTTTAAGTTTTTATTCCTTGAGAACGGCTATGCTTTCATTGCAAATCAAACATAGCGCCTTGTTACTGGACTCAATTACGAAATACTGAATGTTCCACTGATCTTTGAATTTTCTGCATTCACTATCAATTTTTCGCTTCTTTTCCATACTACTAAATCACACACAAAAGCATCAATTCAAATCAAAATACTGTTACAAAGATGTCTTAAACTTAAACACGCACAAACACGTTTTAAGGAGGTTCGCACTATTTTATTTCACAACAGTGTCATAGGAAATGACTTGTGGTTGCGCCACTAGCCTTCTTATATATTCCAATTACTGCCATCTAGAAGTGAGTGGAAGACACCAGAACTTTCTCGAACCAACTAGATTATTCTGTACGTGCTATTAGCGCCATCTGTTAGCGATAAAAGGTACTACCTCGTGGCTCGTACTCTACGACTAATCTAGAAATTACAGATAATAACAGGAAAATTAATAATATGCAGTCTTGCCGTTTTGCGGACTTTAGTCCGATTTGCAGCCTTTTTTAAACGTTGCGTACTTTTTCGGACTTTTTTTTTCATCAGTGGACTATTTCACTTTTTACCACCGGCAACAATGATAATATGGTTTTGACCCTCGGAACTTACTGGAGTAATCAGTATGGCCCTAAGGCTGGAAAGTTTAGAGACCCCTGGCCTACAGTGTTGTGCAAAATTCCGATATTCGGTTTGTCCCTCGGGATAGGTTTCAACAAATTGTTCGCAAGCTGAATGCTGTGAATGCCTTTTTCATTTTTCAATCGGCTGCGAAAATAGGCCAATACAATAAATGTAATGCATATAGCAAAACCTATTACATACAAAGTTTGCACCTGTAAATTTAAATTTTATTTTTGACGTTTGTTTAGAATTTTTAAAACCGAGTGTGCCATGACCTCGATGTTGTCAACAAAAAATTGAAATATGTAACCAACGTAACAAAATTAGTCTCAATCATTTAATGCCACTGAAGGATTGAATAAGCACATCAACCTTAAAAATATTTATAAACGAAGACCAGATTAAAGAGATAATAAAACAACTTTGAAAAGTTTAGGACGGATCCTAAGTAAAGGATAAAATCTGATTATTGCGCATGTAAGGAGGGCGTGTAAGTCGCAAGGTAAATTATATGAATTATTTTTTCTTATTTTGGATCGAGAGGTCGCGCTACCACGTGATATATGGTTTGGATTTATTTAATACTACCCAATCTTACTGTTAACCTAACCTAGGTTAAAACCATGGAATCATGGACCTAAGCATACTATTCATAGGTCCATGCATGAAATCGGTAAATCATTGTCTCTTTACGTTAGTTCTAATTTCTGACACGGCTTACATGCACCACTCAATTTAGGACAGTAAAGAATTGAGACACGATTAGTTTAAACATGTATAATATGTGTATACATGTCTTGTATATATGTATATATATATATATATGTATATAAATATATATATATATATATATATATATATATATATATATATATATATATATATATATATATATATATATATATATATATTGAACTTTTTATAAATTCCAGATTTTAAAATATTGTAATCCTGTACTGCGAACGAATAAACTCACAATGTACGTACATTCAGATAAAAGTAACCAAATTGTATTCAATGATTAATTATCGTTAATTGCATTAGACTGTGTGTTCCCATGTGTAGCCTTTGAACCTTCTAAAATGAGCTATATTTAGTCGTTTTCCTTTTTTCGGCGAACTTGGTAACAATACAGATAATGAATGAAACTTTTAATTGCAAAGTTGCATTTTTCAAAATCTCTATCATTCAACAAAATTTCGCAACTTGCTAGACATTACAAATTATTGATTATTGCATCTAACAAAGAATATTGACTAATAGACTTCATACTAAGAGTAGATTAACAAGACTTAGCACGCAAGATCAAACAGACAAGACTAAACAGACAAGATTAGACAGACAGGACTAAACAGACAAAACAGCCAGACAAGTTTAGCCAGACAAAAAAGACTTATAAGACTAGAGAGACAAGACTAGACACACAAGACTAGACAGACAAGACTAGACAGACAAGACTAGACAGACAAGACCAGACAGACAAGACTAGACAGACAAGACTAGACAGACAAGACTAGACAGACAAGACTAGACAGACAAGACTAGACAGACAAGACTAGACAGACAGACAAGACTAGACAGACAAGACTAGACAGACAAGACTAGACAGACAAGACTAGACAAACAAGACTAGACAGACAAGACTAGACAGACAAGACTAGACAGACAAGACTAGACAGACAAGACTAGACAGACAAGACTAGACAGACAAGACTAGACAGACAAGACTAGACAGACAAGACTAGACAGACAAGACTAGACAGACAAGACTAGACAAACAAGACTAGACAGACAAGACTAGACAGACACGACTAGACAGACAAGACTAGACAGACAAGACTAGACAGACAAGACTAGACAGACAAGACTAGACAGACAAGACTAGACAGACAAGACTAGACAGACAAGACTAGACAGACAAGACTAGACAGACAAGACTAGACAGACAAGACTAGACAGACAAGACTAGACAGACAAGACTAGACAGACAAGACTAGACAGACAAGACTAGACAGACAAGACTAGACAGACAAGACTAGACAGACAAGACTAGACAGACAAGACTAGACAGACAAGACTAGACAGACAAGACTAGACAGACAAGACTAGACAGACAAGACTAGACAGACAAGACTAGACAGACAAGACTAGACAGACAAGACTAGACAGACAAGACTAGACAGACAAGACTAGACAGACAAGACTAGACAGACAAGACTAGACACACAAGACTAGACAGACAAGACTAGACAGACAAGACTAGACACACAAGACTAGACAGCCAAGACTAGAGAGACAAGACTAGACAGACAAGACTAGACAGACAATATTAAGCAGACAAGACTAGACCGACGAGACTAGACAGACAAGACTAGGCAGACAAGACAAGATAGACAAGATTAGACAGACAAGAGAAGATTAGACAAACAAGACGAGACAGACAAGACTAGACAGAATTGATTTTTTTTATTGTGGTTTTGGGGTAATCTCTCACTAAACTCCCTTACCCCCTTGGCTTTCAGTATGCGCCGCCCCGGTATCGCATATTCCGCATTGCTTCAGGGTGAGCAGCCGGATGGTTAGTGCCGTCCTGGTTCAAAATGCCTCTGCCTGGGCGGCAAATCGAACCACGATCTCCAGCTTGTCAGGCGAGTACGTTGTCCACTACACTACCGAGGACAGACAGACAAGACTAGAGAGGCAACACTAATCAAACAGGCCTACACAGACAAGGCTCTACAGACAGGACTAGACAGACAAGACTAGACAGACAAGACTAGACAGACAAGACTAGACAGACAAGACTAGACAGACAAGACTAGACAGACAAGACTAGACAGACAAGACTAGACAGACAAGACTAGACAGACAAGACTAGACAGACAAGACTAGACAGACAAGACTAGACAGACAAGACTAGACAGACAAGACTAGACAGACAAGACTAGACAGACAAGACTAGACAGACAAGACTAGACAGACAAGACTAGACAGACAAGACTAGACAGACAAGACTAGACAGACAAGACTAGACAGACAAGAGTAGACAGACAAGACTAGACAGACAAGACTAGACAGACAAGACTAGACAGACAAGACTAGACAGACAAGACTAGACAGACTAGACAGACAAGACTAGACAGACAAGACTAGACAGACAAGACTAGACAGACAAGACTAGACAGACAAGACTAGACAGACAAGACTAGACAGACAAGACTAGACAGACAAGACTAGACAGACAAGACTAGACAGACAAGACTAGACAGACAAGACTAGACAGACAAGACTAGACAGACAAGACTAGACAGACAAGACTAGACAGACAAGACTAGACAGACAAGACTAGACAGACAAGACTAGACAGACAAGACTAGACAGACAAGACTAGACAGACAAGACTAGACAGACAAGACTAGACAGACAAGACTAGACAGACAAGACTAGACAGACAAGACTAGACAGACAAGACTAGACAGACAAGACTAGACAGACAAGACTAGACAGACAAGACTAGACAGACAAGACTAGACAGACAAGACTAGACAGACAAGACTAGACAGACAAGACTAGACAGACAAGACTAGACAGACAAGACTAGACAGACAAGACTAGACAGACAAGACTAGACAGACAAGACTAGACAGACAAGACTAGACAGACAAGACTAGACAGACAAGACTAGACAGACAAGACTAGACAGACAAGACTAGACAGACAAGACTAGACAGACAAGACTAGACAGACAAGACTAGACAGACAAGACTAGACAGACAAGACTAGACAGACAAGACTAGACAGACAAGACTAGACAGACAAGACTAGACAGACAAGACTAGACAGACAAGACTAGACAGACAAGACTAGACAGACAAGACTAGACAGACAAGACTAGACAGACAAGACTAGACAGACAAGACTAGACAGACAAGACTAGACAGACAAGACTAGACAGACAAGACTAGACAGACAAGACTAGACAGACAAGACTAGACAGACAAGACTAGACAGACAAGACTAGACAGACAAGACTAGACAGACAAGACTAGACAGACAAGACTAGACAGACAAGACTAGACAGACAAGACTAGACAGACAAGACTAGACAGACAAGACTAGACAGACAAGACTAGACAGACAAGACTAGACAGACAAGACTAGACAGACAAGACTAGACAGACAAGACTAGACAGACAAGACTAGACAGACAAGACTAGACAGACAAGACTAGACAGACAAGACTAGACAGACAAGACTAGACAGACAAGACTAGACAGACAAGACTAGACAGACAAGACTAGACAGACAAGACTAGACAGACAAGACTAGACAGACAAGACTAGACAGACAAGACTAGACAGACAAGACTAGACAGACAAGACTAGACAGACAAGACTAGACAGACAAGACTAGACAGACAAGACTAGACAGACAAGACTAGACAGACAAGACTAGACAGACAAGACTAGACAGACAAGACTAGACAGACAAGACTAGACAGACAAGACTAGACAGACAAGACTAGACAGACAAGACTAGACAGACAAGACTAGACAGACAAGACTAGACAGACAAGACTAGACAGACAAGACTAGACAGACAAGACTAGACAGACAAGACTAGACAGACAAGACTAGACAGACAAGACTAGACAGACAAGACTAGACAGACAAGACTAGACAGACAAGACTAGACAGACAAGACTAGACAGACAAGACTAGACAGACAAGACTAGACAGACAAGACTAGACAGACAAGACTAGACAGACAAGACTAGACAGACAAGACTAGACAGACAAGACTAGACAGACAAGACTAGACAGACAAGACTAGACAGACAAGACTAGACAGACAAGACTAGACAGACAAGACTAGACAGACAAGACTAGACAGACAAGACTAGACAGACAAGACTAGACAGACAAGACTAGACAGACAAGACTAGACAGACAAGACTAGACAGACAAGACTAGACAGACAAGACTAGACAGACAAGACTAGACAGACAAGACTAGACAGACAAGACTAGACAGACAAGACTAGACAGACAAGACTAGACAGACAAGACTAGACAGACAAGACTAGACAGACAAGACTAGACAGACAAGACTAGACAGACAAGACTAGACAGACAAGACTAGACAGACAAGACTAGACAGACAAGACTAGACAGACAAGACTAGACAGACAAGACTAGACAGACAAGACTAGACAGACAAGACTAGACAGACAAGACTAGACAGACAAGACTAGACAGACAAGACTAGACAGACAAGACTAGACAGACAAGACTAGACAGACAAGACTAGACAGACAAGACTAGACAGACAAGACTAGACAGACAAGACTAGACAGACAAGACTAGACAGACAAGACTAGACAGACAAGACTAGACAGACAAGACTAGACAGACAAGACTAGACAGACAAGACTAGACAGACAAGACTAGACAGACAAGACTAGACAGACAAGACTAGACAGACAAGACTAGACAGACAAGACTAGACAGACAAGACTAGACAGACAAGACTAGACAGACAAGACTAGACAGACAAGACTAGACAGACAAGACTAGACAGACAAGACTAGACAGACAAGACTAGACAGACAAGACTAGACAGACAAGACTAGACAGACAAGACTAGACAGACAAGACTAGACAGACAAGACTAGACAGACAAGACTAGACAGACAAGACTAGACAGACAAGACTAGACAGACAAGACTAGACAGACAAGACTAGACAGACAAGACTAGACAGACAAGACTAGACAGACAAGACTAGACAGACAAGACTAGACAGACAAGACTAGACAGACAAGACTAGACAGACAAGACTAGACAGACAAGACTAGACAGACAAGACTAGACAGACAAGACTAGACAGACAAGACTAGACAGACAAGACTAGACAGACAAGACTAGACAGACAAGACTAGACAGACAAGACTAGACAGACAAGACTAGACAGACAAGACTAGACAGACAAGACTAGACAGACAAGACTAGACAGACAAGACTAGACAGACAAGACTAGACAGACAAGACTAGACAGACAAGACTAGACAGACAAGACTAGACAGACAAGACTAGACAGACAAGACTAGACAGACAAGACTAGACAGACAAGACTAGACAGACAAGACTAGACAGACAAGACTAGACAGACAAGACTAGACAGACAAGACTAGACAGACAAGACTAGACAGACAAGACTAGACAGACAAGACTAGACAGACAAGACTAGACAGACAAGACTAGACAGACAAGACTAGACAGACAGACAAGACTAGACAGACAAGACTAGACAGACAAGACTAGACAGACAAGACTAGACAGACAAGACTAGACAGACAAGACTAGACAGACAAGACTAGACAGACAAGACTAGACAGACAAGACTAGACAGACAAGACTAGACAGACAAGACTAGACAGACAAGACTAGACAGACAAGACTAGACAGACAAGACTAGACAGACAAGACTAGACAGACAAGACTAGACAGACAAGACTAGACAGACAAGACTAGACAGACAAGACTAGACAGACAAGACTAGACAGACAAGACTAGACAGACAAGACTAGACAGACAAGACTAGACAGACAGACAAGACTAGACAGACAAGACTAGACAGACAAGACTAGACAGACAAGACTAGACAGACAAGACTAGACAGACAAGACTAGACACACAAGACTAGACAGCCAAGACTAGAGAGACAAGACTAGACAGACAATATTAAGCAGACAAGACTAGACCGACGAGACTAGACAGACAAGACTAGATAGACAAGATTAGACAGACAAGAGAAGATTAGACAAACAAGACGAGACAGACAAGACTAGACAGAATTGATTTTTTTTATTGTGGTTTTGGGGGAATCTCTCACTAAACTCCCTTACCCCCTTGGCTTTCAGTATGCGCCGCCCCGGTATCGCATATTCCGCATTGCTTCAGGGTGAGCAGCCGGATGGTTAGTGCCGTCCTGGTTCAAAATGCCTCTGCCTGGGCGGCAAATCGAACCACGATCTCCAGCTTGTCAGACGAGTACGTTGTCCACTACACTACGGAGGACAGACAGACAAGACTAGAGAGGCAACACTAATCAAACAGGCCTACACAGACAAGGCTCTACAGACAGGACTAGACAGATAAGAGAGACAGATAAGAAAGACAAAATATTATTTAAAAGAATATTTAAATTAATATTAGTTTTATATATTTTTTTTCAAAATATTTAGCTTTAGTAAAAATATTTGGTAATATTCATATTTAGTAAGGGTATGGTATGGTCAGTATTGGAGTAGTCTTCATGTATGGACATATATAATGAAGACCACTGCAGATTTTTAATTGTTGTCTATCGCCATATCCAATGGTACTTCATTACAACTCATTTTGAACAAGAAACAGATTGTTATCTTTTACAAGATTGTAATTGTAAAAAACTAAAAAAAAGTTGAAATATACATACACGTGTCACTAGTTTTGTGAATGAATAGTATATTTTGTAACTAGGGAGCAAAGTTGTCAATTTCACGCGAGAGCGAAATTGGACGCACGAACGAAGTGAGTACGCACAATCGCTCGAGCGGGCAATTGACAATACCGCCTGTGTTACAAACAATATTTTTTATTACTCATGCGAGGAAACGTATCTTTCAAGTTTGGGATCCAGGGGCCATAAAAAAAATGGAAACAAAAATGAAGAATTTGCTTTTCAATTGTCTCCGATGGTGTGGATTCGTCATAAGAACTCTCAGTTCAATCTCCACTATCACCATAGAATTTACACTCATTTTAAAACGTTTTCTTTAATTTTCATTATTATATTGTAATGAAAAAAATGTCTGACACTCACGTCACTTTTTTAATACCGAGGTCTTGATTCGAGTTCATTTTATTTTTATTTGTTTTTTTTTATTGTAACCTAGCGATATTGAATATTTGCGTGCGTTACCCAGGTTATGAGGAAAGACAATACAAAGTGGCATTTCTCGTATTAAAAAATGTGCGTCAGGAAGTACTTCGCACGCATGAGTAATAAAAAATACTATTTCGTTATTTATATATTTTACACAAAATTTTGTTAAATTACCGCGAATAAAACGCATATAAAAAAAAGAATTTATTTTCTTAAACTAGTTCTCATTACATCTTAACCTAAGTACAGGATTAATCTCTTGTTTCGCCATCTTCATCTTCCTCATCCGTCCCTCGGATATACAAAATATTATTACATCGGATTAAAACTTCTCCAAGATTTCCTAAAAGAAAAATCATAACTATTCATTTCGTATCATTTCCACTGACTTTAAACTACAGCAACCACTGCAACAAAAATACAACTAAAAAAGTTCAACTGGGAAAGATCAACTGGGATTTCAGACTGTGGGTTGCTTACACCTGGAATAGATCATTTTAAAAATGTATGGTATGATATTTAAATATTGTATTATTTTAAAATCTGGTGGATGAAAGGTGAGATGAATGAAAGAGGCAAGGACGTAGATATGCAGGAAAGAAGAGAAAGAATAAGGGAATCCTGACAAAACAAGAAGGTTCGTACCACTTGGTTGACAGAAACCGAGAAGGATATTAAAGTACTGGGAATGACAGATCTCCAAAACAGACAGTCTGTGAGACGCACCCTGAAGGAAGTCCGGGGATTTCAGGAAAAACCCCGTAGGAAAGGTAACCCCTGGACAGAAGAGAGAAAGGAGTTACACCGGCAGAAGATCTGACAATACTGGGCAAAGGTCAAAGTGCAACAGTTGAACAAGCATGGTCCAAAGTAGGCCTATTCGAAAGAAAAAGGAGGGAATCCAGATACAATATCAATAATGAGAGCTGTATAATAGAAGGGATTCCGAAATTCATAGGAAGAGAAAGTGTGAAAGAGAGGAGGATAATGGTGAGATAGAGATGTGGATAATGGGAAGAGAAAATAGATATTGGATGGAAGAAAAAAAAATGTGTAGGATGTGCTACAAGGAGAGAGAGAGACAGTGGAGCATATGTGGTATGAATTTTTCATATTACAGTATAATCTTTTCACGTTATTAGGTTAATACGGCACGTTCTGTAATCCGACGCTCTGGGAAAATACGCGTCTTCTCTTTACGCTGTCCCGCGCCGGATATAAACCTCGCGTGCAGAAGAAATAAAGTCAAAAACAACACCATCCAGTGTTCTTGGAAATAGGTCTGGCCAACACACCCTGTTTTTAACTTTGAAAACTTGATTGACGATTCTGACCAAGGCTAACTCCACTCTACAATTGTCTTACTATCTGTCCTAACTTGTACATATTTTTTTGTATGTACACATTTACCTATATAAATACATTTTTTATTCCTTCTAAAATACAATTGTTTATAAAATATGTAAAATTGTTATTGTTTTGTTTTAATCCTGTAATCCGGAATTTTTATATAATCCGGCGATTGTCGGGTCCCATGTGTTGGATTGTCAAGATTATACTGTAAGTTAGAGAAACGAATAAAGATGCAGCACAAATAAAAATGGTTGAAGTAACGTAAATGTAGGTTCAGTGGTGTCCACTAACAAATGATGATATAAAATGATGTTAGAGAATATGCATGCGTAATGCATTATATCTCAAATAAAAAAATCTGTTCTGAGCTTATACAGGACCGTTCATTATTGAGGCAAATTAAATGGTATTCTACGGACGCGTCAACGCGTATTTTATTCGTATGTCAAGGGGTTAATATTAGTTTTGTATATTTTTTCAATATATTTAGCTGTAATGGTATGGTATGGCCAATATAGATCTTTTTATGGTAAATTACGCGCATGCGCATCCACCAAGTTTGAAAGGTGGGAATATGAAAGTTTCGGGCACATATTTAGTTATACGTCAAAAAGTTCAGGTACTTTTTGACGTATAACATGGAGGAAATTGACACATACGCACAAAAAAAATCAAGTATGAAAAGGTCTATTGGAATGGTCTTTATATAAGGACATATATAATCAAGAACAGATTTTGTATTTTTGTTTATAGCTATATCCAATGGAACTTCATCGCTACTCCATTTGCACAACAAATAGATTGTTACATTTTACAAGATTATAATTGTAAAAAAATTAAAAAAACGTATACACTTGACATTAATTTTGTGTATCATAATATTTTTTCATTATTTATACAAATTTTACACAAAATTTAGTTAAATTGCCGTAAATAAAACTCATATAATGAAAAGAATTTATTTTCTTAAACTAGTTATAATTACACCTTAACCTAAGTACAGTATTAATCCCGTGTTTCGCCTTCTTCATCTTCCTCATCCGTCCCTCGGATATACAAAATATTATTACATCGGATTAGAACTTCTCCAAGATTTCCTAAAAAAAAAAAAAAAAAAAAAAACATTTTTCGAATTATTGCCACTGACTTTGAAATGCAGCAGCCACTGCAGGTACAGCCACTGCAAGTACAACTAAAAAAGTTTGCCACCACTGATTACACGGCATAGGAAGTTCCAGAAGGGTCAATTGGGCTTTCAGGCTGAAGGGTACTTACTCTTGAAATAGATCATTCTAAAAATGTATGATATGATATTTAAATACTAGGTGGGCCATTGAAAACGAAACTGAGGAATTTTCGGATAGTTAAAGAATAATTTTCAAAAAACGCTCGGACACGTCAACTTTGTTTGTGAGGGGGACACCTTTTACAAGAAAATTTGTAGCCAAATCACTTAACCCCTTCGCGCTGGGATCACAACCCCTGTAATTTTAAATGGCACGGTGGGGTGAGTGATACCTCATTTGATAGTCGGTTAACATTTCCCAAATTTATGGATTTGTTGTCGAGATTATTTAATTTCAAGTTACGCGTTCTTCGTTCATGTCGTTGAAAGAAAGTCCAGTTGTTCAATTTGTCCTGCAAAAAAAAAACTGCAAAAGTGAATGGAAAAAAACACTATTCAATGCCAGAAAAGATTTTTATTAGTTTAACAAATGGTCAAATTGTGCGCCACCAAATTCCATACAAAAGTATAAATTCCGCTTGAAACGTTCTCTTACATTTTGGAGGATCTGTGACGTAATTTGACGGAATTGACGGGTCGACGTAACTCTTCTAGAGACTCTGGTTCTTTTGTTCTACTCTTTAGATGAACCCACAAGAAAAAGTCCAAATGACTTAAATCAGGGCGAGCGGGCCGGCCATTCCTTAGCACCTCTTCGTCCATTCCATTTTCCCGGGAAAACTCTGTCCAGAAAATCCCTAACAGCCTACGTATAATGTGGTGGCCCTCCATCTTGTTCAAAGTCAAATGGTCTTCTAATTAACAATCACCATTTTCTTTCAACGACAAACTAAAAACGCGTTCATAACTTGAAATTAAATAATCTCGAAAACAAATCGTTAGATTTAGAAAATGTTAACCGTTTAGTATTCAGGGCTAAACGGGCTCTCAAATGAGGTATAACTTACCGCACCGTGCCATTTAAAATTTTAGGGGTTGTGGTCCCAGCGCGATGGGGTTAAGTGATTTGGCTACACATTTTCTTGTAAAAGGTGTTTTTTGAGAAACCATCTTTAACTATCCGAAAATCCCTCTGTCTCGTTTTCAATGGCCCACCTTGTATATTAATGATAAAAGAACATATTTTTTCAAATTATAAAGTCAATTTTCAATAAATAAACAATAAAGAAAATGTGGGGTAGACAGGGCTTATCCATAGTGAAGGCGACCTGTCTAAGGGTGACAACCTCGTATAATAAGCCTCCCAAGCTAACAACTTGGGTAGTATCTTGTGCAGTAGCTCGCCACTGTCCCACGAAGAATATTCTTCAACTGAGCATGGAGGAAAATTTCGCTAAATGCACTACTCCAGGTGGTAACCAATCCACGGTCGCCTATGGTGACGTTAGCGGACCTTCGGATTTTGAGGAGTCCGCACCAGCATGCTTTAAGGATGAGTCGGAGCATCCTGAAATTCCCGACAGTAATCTCTGACAAAGTGAACTCGAAAAGTGGAAACTGAAACATCTGACTGATTCACTAACACGACACAACATAATACTGACAGCAGTACAGGAAACCAGATTTACAGACGAAAATGCCTTCGCGTCCCAAGGCTACAGGATCCTCAAAGGAAAAGTCGGTCAGCGGGTAATGAAGAACGTACCCCACTTAGGTACAGGATTTATAATCAGTCACAGGATACTGGATTCAGTCACCGACTTTACCTCCCCGAGCAGTCGTGTATCCATCCTCTCTCTCAAATGTGAAAACAAGGGCTACATTTTAGTCAATGTACATGCCCCAATCAACCAGGACAACAGACGCAATCCAGGCAGAACTTATAAATTCCAGGAAGTCTTAGAAGATATTATCTCTAAACTTCCAGAGAGGCACACCGGCATACTGTTTGGGGACTTTAATGCTCAATAGGGAAGAGAAAAAATACAGAAACATAGTGGGCAATTATCCGGCGCATAAGCGAACCAACCGCAACGGGGAACGATTGGTGGATTTGTGTAGGAATTTTGGGTTGCTCATGAAGTCTACAGCCTTCAAACATTTGCCAAGGAAGCAGAAGACTTGGATTTCACCTAATACCAACCTGGGTGAATTCCAGATAGATCATGTGACCATTTCAAGAAAATCTCAAAAGGAAATACAAAACGTGAAGGTACTAAGAAGCGCCAATCTGGACTCAGACCACTACTTCTGAAAGATCAAAATAAGACTCCAGCCTGGAAACACTAGATTACACGGACCTCCAAAATGGTAAGATTTGACGTAGAGCAACTTAAGAACAGTCAAGAAGTAAGTCAGAGACTAAATAATATAGATCTATACAACAGCTGAGACCAATTGAAAGAGACTCTCGTCAAGGCGGCCAAGGAACTCGCCCCCTCGCTAGAAGAAGGAAGCATCTGTGGTGGACTGAAGACTGTGACAATGCAATAGACCAAAGCCAGTCTGGGTGAAGGGGAATTCTAAAAAGACCAAGGAAAATTGGCATAAATTTTTGGAACAAAGAAAGGTTACAGTCAAGATAATTCAAAGAAGCAAACAAACCTTCACACGAAACCAACTAACCCAAATCAAAGAGAGCTTTGCTAAGGATAACTCCAGAGATTTCTTTGGAACCTTCAAGCAGACACTCAGGAAATACGCACCACCAAGCCTCCACTTCAGAGACTCACAAGGCAAACTGTTTTTTAATGACAAGATGGTGTCACCTTTGTTGATTTTAGGAAGGCCTACGATTCCATTGATAGAGAATCGCTTAACAAAGTACTACAGGAACTAGGGCTAGAAAACAAAACCTGCAGAATCATCCTAGAAATCTTGACCAACACCCATTCCAAGGTTAAATTTAGAGGTGAGATCTCGGAAAGCTTCGAAATAAAAAATAGAGTGAGACAAGGAAATGGACTTTCCCCACTTCTCTTCAACTGTGTCCTTGAAAAGGTTATGAGAGAATGGCGCAAGGAACTTATCAACTGGGGTGTTCAGAGTGGTATCTACCTAGGATGTATGAATGATGGACTGGTTGTAGATTGCCTGGCCTTTGAAGATGACGTGGCACTGATTGCTGATTCTCCTAAGATGACAAAAATGGAGGTAAATTGCCTCAGAAAACAGGCTGCCAAAGTGGGTCTTCAAGTGTCACTGGAGAATTCTTCACCAACATCAAAGGAGCAAACAGAGAAATGTTATTGGAGCAGGGAAACATCAAGAGGACTGAGAAATTTAAGTGTCTCGGGCAATGGATTGAACGCAACTTATCAGCAAGACTATAATTATCCATGAGAGTCAACAAGTTAGAACTAGCCTATCGACTGACTAAGAACACCTACAACAAGAAATGCCTGTCACGCAATGTGAAACTTAAGCACTACACATCAGTCTTACGATCAGAAGTCCTGTTTGCCATGGAGTGTCTTTCCTTGAACCGAAGAGGTCCAAAGAGGAAGAGGTCTGGTAGAGAAATTGGAAGGCAGAGAGAACCTTCCTGAAGAATCCTCAGGAAGATCCTAGGCCCAGTAAAGGAAGATGGCGAATTCCAAAGGCAATATAACTCTGAGCTCTACAAACATATTGAGAGACTCTCACACTGTGCAAGGAAAAGCATGGTAGCTTTCTATGGCCAGGTTGCAAGATTGCCTACAAACCGACTAACCAACCATTCGTTCACCTTCTGGCAAAAGAAGAAGGTTCATACCACTTGGTTGATAGAAACCGAACAGGATATTAAAGAACTGGGAATAACAGATCTCCAAAACAGACAGTTTGTGAGACGCACCCTGAAGGAAGTTCGTGGATTTCAGGAAAAACCCTGAAGGAACAAAAACAGGACCCCTTGGACAAAAGAGAGAAAGGAGTTACATTGGCAGAAGATGTGACAATACTGAATAAAGATCAAAGCCCAACAGTTGAACAAGCGTAGTTCAAAGTAGGCCTATTAGAAACAAAAAGAAGAAGAACAAGTATTACATCATTATCATGTTTGTGCCACGTGCACAAACAAACACATACTATTATGCACCATTGTGGAGAATGTGTAGGGTCGCAAATGAAAACCAATTTGATTTCTCGTTACCCAGCATTAGTTTTATATGTCGTGTCAGAATATCGATACTGTCCGACTACTGTTAACCGTGAACCTATTTTCTTTTTTTTTAATATATAAGATTAAGTAGAATGTAATTGGGCGATTGCCTGTCTTATATAAATAAATAAATTATTATACATAATGGTGGCTGGGTAGGGGTACGTGGATTAGTGATGATGTCAAGGGCTATGCAAGTAAAAAAAGGTTGAGAAATGCTGGATTAGTCCATCTGTGGGTTGTGTAACGGCCCGAGTGCCCAGGTATCCCAGCTATTGAACAAAGTTGTAACAACTGGGTATTGATATAAGAGTTAAAGGTAAATCAGCTCATTCTTTTTGTATATAAATTTAAACATATGAAGTTGCAAAAATACTGCTGACTATATTGCAATAAGTCAATGTCATATCATATTGCTAGGTAAAGTAGTTACTGGTTATTCAAGTTTGAATTCACTCAGCGCAAGATCAGGATTTGTAGTTTGTACTAGAATAACGTGATCATGGTCACAGTGAAAAATCACTGTGATTGAAAAGTAGCAAACACTGATCACAACGATAACAGAAAATCGCCATATCGCTCATCACTACTTAGAAGTACACAGTGAGCTGATAAATGGCAAACAAATATTGATATGGAAGAAACTACATTACTTTTTGATGTCTCTACTAACCCCTTGACATATATGCGATAAGATCACATGTATATGGGACACGTCAACTTGAATTTTATTCGTATGTCAAGGGGTATGTCAAGGGGACAACTGCTGGATTATAAGAAAGAGTCGTCGGATGGAACAGCGCGAGAGTGGACGTGTCGTCCAATTAACCAAGGGCCGAATTACTGAGATTATACTGTACTATAATAATTTTTGCATTTAATTTATTTAAAAATCGTCATTAATATTTCGGCATCAAGAACCAAAATTATATCAATAGAAGAAGAAGCTAAGAATTATATCAATAAATTATTGTCTTCATTTCATTTCAATTGTACATATTTATATTATATTTGGTAATATCTGGCATCAATTTCCTTATCAAATTTTAACAAACCATAAATAAAAGTCATAATATTAATTACCTGTAACGTTTCCTTCAATAAACTCCTCTGTATTAGCCAATTGCAAATTCATGTAACCATCCACAGAGACAAGATAACCTTTATATTCATGGCCCCACTTTAATTTCACCATTACCGGTTTGCCTGTAAGACTGTTCAAGAAAGGTTTGGGATTAATTGGCATAGACGTCGCCATTTCAACAGGTTTTTAATCAACTTATTGTAAAAATCTTATTTTATTCAAACGTTTAACTAACGTTAAAAACACGCACACGCCGATCTGATGTTAAAAAGAGAGTGTAAATAAAAGGAATACCAATCTAATAATATCATATATTACTAAAAATTGTAATGTTTTGAACAATTATACCTTGATTTGATCATAAAAATATAATGCATTATATAATCGTAGTTGATTTGAATGTGTAATAAGATAAATGCGCTTACAAGTTATTTTAAAATCGAAAAATAATATAAATAAATTTGTGTTTAATGAATCGATTTGTAGTGGTAGAACTGAGTAGTATAAAAATTTGAGCGCTGTGACTGGCTGGTAAAACGCTGTCATACAAACGTTCAATTCGAATCCTTAACGGACTTTTTGTGTAGAGTTGTTTTTTTTGTTTCCATTGTGTTTGAATAAAAAGAGAAATAAGTTACAGATCTTGTGTTGAAAATATATAAATAACAATGTTTTTCCAAGTAAGTACGTTTTCACGGCTATTAGATTCATTTAAAGCGGATTATTTGGTGTGCTTAGGTTAATATCACACCTGAGCCCAAAATAAGGGTACAGCCAAGATGTCCAAAGGAGTCCGAAGAAATCAGTGTCCTGTCTTTGGTCCCCTTCACAAGAAACCCAAAAATATTTTTCGAGGATATTCCAGTGGGAAAAAGTGCAACACGAGTGTTGAATATTAAAAATCCCACAGAAAATGATATTGGGGTAGGTAAACATATGTTTTTCATAGTTCTCATTTTTTTGATGTAAAACTTTAGCCATGACGTTGAGTGTAACTCGGATCCTTTTTTAGACTTTTAAAATTTATAGGAATTTCATATTAATTGTTATCAGATCAATGCCACCATATTAGTGGCATGACACTTTTACTTACTGGTTCCAATGCTGCTTATATGGCAGGAAACTTTAAATACTGCACACACGCAGCAGCATACACCTTTGCACTCTCAACAGTCTCGCTCTATAACATTCAATCCTGAACGCATTTATTATTTATTGATGGCTATAGCTACTACTTACATATATACTAGACTAGGCAGGCAAGACTAGACAGACAAGACTCTACAGCCAAGATTAGATAGATAAGACTACACAGATAAGACTAGACTAGACAAGACTAGACAGACAAGACTAGATAGACTAGACATACAAGACTAGACATACAAGACTAGACAGACAAGAGTAGACAGACAAGACTAGACAGACAAGACTAAACAGACAAGACTAGATAGACAAGACTAGACAGACAAGATTAGACAGACAAGACTAGACAGATAAGACTAAGACAACTGCGTCCGCAGTATTTAAAAAATAAAAAAATACATATAAAACTAATAGATAACTGCAAAAAAACATTTTACAGAAATTTTATAAACAATGCAGATAACAAACAAAAAGCAACTTGGGATCTGATCAAGCAGGAAACTAATAAAATTCACAAACAAAACCCAATCGAAATTGAGATAAACAACTCTCAAGTTCAAGATCCCTTCAAAATAGCATCATTTTTCAATGAATTCTTTGCTAAAGCACCCGAAGAAATAATGAAAAACATCACTCCAACAACGATAACGGAGAATCACATACAATTTATAGATGAAACAATATTCCTGGATGACATCTCGGGAAATGAACTAAAGTCCATAATGGATCACAAACTAAAAAACAAAAACTCCCATGGACCAGATGGATTGCCTTGCCGCCTGATAAAAGAGAACTCTCCGCACTTTATAAAACCTTTATTGAATATTGTAAACTGTTCACTCGAGGCTGAGGAATTTCCAGACATTTTAAAGGTAACTACCATCCTGCCCATTTATAAGAAAGGGGATAAAAAGGAACCCAACAACTACAGGCCCATTGCCCTAATTTCAGTGTTCTCTAAAATTCTTGAATACTGTTTCTTATCCCGCTTAATACCATTTATTAACAAGCACAAAATTATACCTAAGGAACAACATGGTTTTCAGAGCGGAAAGTCTACCACCACGGCTATGCTGGAATTATATAATAAAATACTCGCAGAAGTCGATACTGGAAAATTTCCTATCGGCATTTTCTGCGACCTGAGTAAAGCATTTGACTGCGTTGATCACACCCAGCTAATCAATAAATTATATAAATACGGAATAAGAGGGAAAGCGGGTATGTGGTTGCAATCGTACCTAAAAAATCGCTCACAATATGTACAAATTCGCTCTAGCACTACCCAAACCGAGTCTTCAAAAATAATATCCAATACAGGGGTTCCTCAGGGAAGCGTGTTAGCGCCTACCTTATTTGTCTTATACTTGGCCGACCTGGTATCATACTCTCCAAATGCCTTCTGTACTCTTTATGCAGATGATGTCAGCTTTTTAATATCTAAAAATAGCTTAAAAGAATCACAGATAGAAGCAAATAGACTTATACAAGACATAACAAGCTGGTTCTCTGCGAATAGACTCCACCTGAATTTGGACAAATCGGAATTTATCATCTTTCAGGCGCAGAGAAGTGATTACATCACTAATGTTTCCATTCAATTAGGAACACTTACTCTTAAAAGAGCAACTATCACCAAATTCCTAGGAGTCCATTTCGAGCAACATCTATCATGGCACACTACAATCAACAGCATATGCCGGACTATCAACAAAAAAGTTTATTGTATTAGACACCTACGAACATTCTTAACAATGCAGGAACTGAAAAACTTCTATTACGCTGAAATTCAGTCGGTCTTGATATATGGCATTACTACATGGGGAGCATCCCCTGAACTAACAATTTTGCTGAAAGCCCAAAAAAGGGTTGTACGTTCCATGCTAGGTCTGCCAACATTTGCTTCCTGTAGACGTCATTTTGTAGAACTTAACATCTTAACTGTCCCTAGCTTACATATATTAGAAACAACCAGCTATATCCACCGAAACAGACATCTAATACAAAAAAATAAGGATAAACATAACTATCCCACCAGAACTCGTCTCAAATTGTGCACACCTCAGACTAGAACTATCCTATGCAGCAAGGCTCCTGACGTTCTTGGGATCCATCTGTATAACTCGCTTCCACTGGAAATAACTCAAGAACAATCATACCGAATTTTTCGAAGAAAAATTAGAAATATTCTCGTGGCCCAATGTCCATACAAAATGGAAGAATTTTTAGAATTATGCAAATTTATGTAATCAATTTCCTGACTTGCCTATATGTATTCTGTATGCATCCAACTGGCCAATAAATGAATTTGAATTTGAATTTGACTAGACAGACAAGACTAGATAGACAAGACTTTTTTTCCTCTGGAAGACCCTCTGCCCTCTCGAGATCCTAATTTATCATAGCTCCGATAATACTCTCAAACATCTTCACTATCCCATTCAGTAGGCAGATTGGCCTGTATTTAGCTTCCTCTCCTTCCTTTCGCTCTTTTTCAATCATCACCAGTCTCACTCTCTTCCACTCCTTGGGGAAACTGCTATTCATCAACAATTCATTCATCATGCTCACGCAATGTTCTCGCACACCTGCCCAAAATCATAACAAATACCTTGCACGATTCAGGTGGAACACCATCAGGACCTGGCGCTTTTCCCTCCTTCATCAGGCCAACTGCACTCTGCAGCTCGGCCGGAATGAAAAGGGGCGGCGACTCCATCCCACGAGTTCCAGCCAGTTCATTCGCTCATGTACTGGGAACGCCTTCTTGACTTCTGTCATTAGGCTATCCCCCCGGAGTGTATTAACCCTTTGCACAATTTTCCTGGTGACGATCTTAAAGCCGTCACCCCAGATGTTATTATTCACCTCTTCGCAGAGGTTCGCCAGGTTATACCTCCTTCTGCACTCCTCACTCACTTCCTCATTTGCTCGCCTATTACTCTTCACCATGCATCTCCTTTCACACAAACAGGTTTTACACTTTTCAACCACCTGCTCATTGTAACAGTAAACTGGCTTCCTGCCTCTGACGCCCCTCCGTTTTCTCCGAAACACCACATCACATTCCCCGTGAAGAACACGGAGCTTCGCGTGAGCTCCGCAGTCCATTTTCAGGGCCTGTCCTTCCAGCCATATCTTTCATGACGTCTCTCAATCTTTCTAGTAGACCCTTGTCCACTCTCCATCCATTCGTTCAAATTGCAACCGGTCCCTCAGAAACATCCTCTCGTACGTCGAAGAGAATATCCTGGTGATGCATCAGATTCTCTCCCTCTCTGACACGCCACTCTTTCACTCTGCCTGCAATCCGTGAGGTGCTAAAAGTGATGTCTATGAAAGACATACTTTCGCCCCACACGAAGGTTGGCACATTCCCACAGTTGTGAACCACCAGGTCCTTCTCTGCCAGCCACTCTTCCATCATTCTCCCTTGATAAGGGAGTGATTGACATTTCCCTCAACTTTTCGAATAATCTGTTAATCTTATTAAAGTAATAATTAAAATTATAATTATAAATCTTAATTATTACAACTTAATTAACTTAACTTAATTATTATAATTAAAAATCTTGTGTTTTAGTTATACATATCAAAAATTCCTCCGGAAGAGAGAAGAGTAGTTTTTAGTTGGAATGAAGCATTTATTGAAGCCGCTAGTGAAGTGAATTTAGAAATCACTTGGAGTCCGGTTAAGGAAGGAGCTTGGAGAGACATAATTACATTTGAAGATGGAAGAAAGATCAAGAAAGATGTTCCTATCTCATTTAAAAGTATTGAGCCCAAGGTAGGAAAATCTTAACAAAACGTTTTTTTTGTGAACCAAACAACAATTACAAATCATCTAAACTCTTCATCCAACAATAATTTATTACGGATTATTTAATTATGAGGCGGCGGTGGCATAGTACATGGGCATAGCCATGGGGGTTTTTGGGGGTTCAAACTCCATCCCCAAATTATGCAAAATATAACATAAATATTATAATGAAATAAGGAGGGACGTGTAGAGACGACTCTCTTTAAGAGAGCATGGTAGATGCTGTTTGGTGGAGTTTAGGAACCCTTGTGTGTCAGTTTTCGAAAGTAAATTGGTGTATTTCTGTTTTTGTCTTAAAACCCCTGCCCCCCCGAAACTAAACCTTGGCTACGCCCGTGCATAGTAAGCAAGACATCTGACTTCTATGCCATAAGTCCCAGGTTCAATCGCTGGGTACAATAATTGGTTCTTACGTATTAACGCCACCACAGCTACAGATTTGAACAAAATGGATGGTTAGATTAGTCTATAATGGAGCAGATAAATCTAGACCACATATCGCGCGGTAGGGCGACCTCTCGATCTGGAATAAGAAAAAATGTTGAATAAGGGTTTGATTAGGTTATATTAGAGTAGATAATCTAGACCACATATCGCGCGGTAGGGCGACCTCTCGATCCGGAATAAGAAAAAATATTGGATAAGGGTTTGATTAGATTATATTAGAGCAGATAAATGCAGACCACATATCGCGCGGTAGCGCGACCTCTCGCTGTGGTGGCGTTAATACGTAAGTACTCAATAATTAAATAAGCCACCGTTTTCCTGTGCATGGCTCTGGCAAAGCCATCACAGTAAAAATCTGCCTAAAAAATAGTGGCTCGCCATCCACTATAAAAACTGTAAGGGCCCCCTATAATCCCTTAATCGCACTGCCGCCGCACTATCGTCAGAGATGACAGCCCCGTTCCGATGCACTGTCCCCAATCCCCCGGAACAGTCAGACAATTCCTCCCACACTATCGTTGTTGAAGACCTAATCAGGTTCTTCATAAAAATTCTTCTTAATATCCTCCCCAACAAGCGTGACGAGATATTGGAAACGGTGACCCCCCTTGTCAGGAATATCTTCGGACTTAAACTTAAGTCCACGATATTCACCAACAGTGTTCACTCTTCCTTTAAACCGGTTGCGCCCCGCGAATACACTGCTTCGGATTCAAATTCCCTTTGTCCCCCCAATGAATAGTCAACCCACACACCATTTGGAGTCATCCATTGATCACGTGATGTTTTTTAGCAACTTTTTAAGCCCCCATTCGTGATTCTTATACTGATAGATATCCTCTATACTGATCCTCTATACTGATAGAGGACTGTTGGTAGCTTACGGTTATGCCAACGGCTTCGGTGTCTTGGAGATGTGGGGGAAGCGTCACAGGGCGGGTTGGGATTGAGTTGTGGTGGGCGATGGCTACGCCACCACCTCGTGTTGGTCTGTCCTTGCGAACGATTGAGAAGTTTTTCAGGCTGGCTTTGGTTTTGAGAGTAAAACACGTTTCTTGTAATGCAACTATGAGGACATTTTCCGACAAATGTGACATTTTCCGTGTTCTTCACCCTTTTATGTTTCCAGTCGATGCTGTTTAAAGTTAGCCATCCTAACTTAATTGGAAAGCGTGGGGTGGGGGGAGGTTTGTGAAGAATCACGAACTATCACATGGGGGCAGTATCTTCTCCGTATATATCTCCCCCAAATCGGACTTTTCGACTCGCTCCCAAACTGCATCATTTCGGGCGACCTGAAAGCCCGCAATCAAGTATTTTGAGTCACAGTATCTAACAGCAAACTCCTCTCGATCCTAAACTCGCATACCCTCTTCCGTCTTGAATGTACGGACTACACCTTTTTTGGTCCGCAAGGCAACTCTATTATTGAACACATCTTAATATCCGACAACAACGCAGCCGACCTACGGTCCCACACAGCCTTCATCGGCCCCTCCGTCACAAACGACCATCTTCCACAAATAGCAGAGATGCTATTAGTCCCTCTGTGAAGGGGAGGTCTCCCCCGAAATTGTCTCGCTAATCCAACAAAAACGTTAATTGTACAGGATTTACATAAATATCCACGATCCTCTGAGGATTCCCATATGAAAGGTCGATTCCCATATGCGCGACACTCAGCTACGCGACGTCGCCTGTCAAATAATGATTACATTGTTTTAAATGGGCACGTCGCGTAGCCATAGTGAGAACGTGCCCATTTAAAACAATGTAATTATTATTTGCCAGGCGATGTCGCTTGACGTCGCGTAGCTGTGTGTCGCGTATATGAGAATCGGCCTTAAATCATCGTGGAATAAATAATGCCCTCTAGCTAAATGCCCTCATCAGAAAAATTGTGGATAGATGCTACATCTAAACTCGATCCCAAGGATGGCAAATTATTTAATTCTCACAAATGCCACAGATAAAGCCCAGGCTTTCGCGACCCATCTCGAAAAAGTCCATCAATCAAACTCCCCACACTTTCCCGAACCATTCTTCAGGAAAACCATAATCCAGAACCTACCTTTAACCCCGTATTCTGAGTTCTCCCCGACTACCCAAAACGAAAATTAACCCCTAGCTCAGCCCATTACCTCCGACGAGGTTGCCAATGTAATCTTCACCACTCACAACGGCTCTGCAGCCGTTCCCGACCGTATTCCATAGACTATCCTCGTCTGTATATTCAACGCCTGTCTCTCGTCCGGCACCTTCCCGCATACACATACACAATAATTATCCTCAAACCCCAAAAATAAAACCGAAACTCGTGGACTCTTATCGCCCAATCTCCCTCCTCAGCACGATAGTTAAAACTTAAAACCTTTAAAAAATTATCGCCCAACGTCTTCGCTCCTTTTGTGAAAACCATCACATACTCAATAATGTATTCCACCATCCATTGCTCGATTGGCTTACTCAGATCCAGTAGCTACCTATGCCAAGACCCTCGCCGCTCCAGCTGTAGCTTACTCCGCTGCTCCAGCTGTCTCATACTCCTCTGTGTATCATAGTCCCTCTGTGAAGGGGAGGTCTCCCCCGAAATTGTCTCGCTAATCCAACAAAAACGTAAATTGTACAGGATTTACATAAATATCCACGATCCTCTGAGGATTCCCATATGAAAGGTCGATTCCCATATGCGCGACACTCAGCTACGCGACGTCGCCTGTCAAATAATGATTACATTGTTTTAAATGAGCACGTCGCGTAGCCATAGTGAGAACGTGCCCATTTAAAACAATGTAATTATTATTTGCCAGGCGATGTCGCTTGACGTCGCGTAGCTGTGTGTCGCGTATATGAGAATCGGCCTTAAATCATCGTGGAATAAATAATGCCCTCTAGCTAAATGCCCTCATCAGAAAAATTGTGGATAGATGCTACATCTAAACTCGATCCCAAGGATGGCAAATTATTTAATTCTCACAAATGCCACAGATAAAGCCCAGGCTTTCGCGACCCATCTCGAAAAAGTCCATCAATCAAACTCCCCACACTTTCCCGAACCATTCTTCAGGAAAACCATAATCCAGAAGCTACCTTTAACCCCGTATTCTGAGTTCTCCCCGACTACCCAAAACGAAAATTAACCCCTAGCTCAGCCCATTACCTCCGACGAGGTTGCCAATGTAATCTTCACCACTCACAACGGCTCTGCAACCTTACCCGACCGTATTCCATAGACTATCCTCGTCTGTATATTCAACGCCTGTCTCTCGTCCAGCACCTTCCCGCATACACATACATAATAATTATACTCAAACCCCAAAAATAAAACCGAAACTCGTGGACTCTTATCGCCCAATCTCCCTCCTCAGCACGATAGTTAAAACTTAAAACCTTTAAAAAATTATCGCCCAACGTCTTCGCTCCTTTTGCGAAAACCATCACATACTCAATAATGTATTCCACCATCCATTGCTCGATTGGCTTACTCAGATCCAGTAGCTACCTATGCCAAGACCCTCGCCGCTCCAGCTGTAGCTTACTCCGCTGCTCCAGCTGTCTCATACTCCTCCATCTCCGCTCCAGCTGCTACTTATGCTAAAGCTACGCTGCTCCAGTAGCTCACTATGCCGCTACTCCCGTTGTTGCCAAGGCGATCTCCGCTCCAGTAGCTACCTATTACTCGTCCATCACCAAATCCGTATCTGCTCCAGTTGTGGCTAAGGCCACCGCTGCTCCAGTAGCTTACGCCGCTCCAGTTCACACTTACGCTGCTGCTCCAGTAGCTACCTACGCCGCCGCTCCATTAGCTACCTACGCCGCTGCTCCAGTAGTAACCAAGACTTTAGCGCTGCTCAAAGTGGATTCATGAATCAACAGTCCACCCATTCCATTCTCAACTTGACGTCTAACCTTTCTATCACACTAAACTCCGGAGACTCCGCCATAGCCCTCTTTCTTGACATCCACCGTACCTTCGACACTTTGTGGCACGACGGCCTGATAGCAAATCTCCACTCATTACAGGTCCCACTACCACTAGTCCGTCTCGTAAACAGCTTTCTCTTGAACCGCTCGTGCCGCGTCAAAGTGTCCAATTCCTCGTCTCTCCCCTTTACGCTCGTAGCTGATGTCCCACAAGGTTCCTCCCTGTCCCCCCTGCTATTCAACATATTTTGCCACGACATTCCGTTACATAGTCGGTAACGAAATTCTCGCTGCCACATCCAATAATTCACAGATGACACCCTCACCTGGTTCTGCCACCGAAACCCTTCAATCTCGGGAACTGTCATAAACAAATTTATTACAAAAATCGAAAACTTGATGAATCCTTGGCGCATCCAGATTATTTCCCAAAATTCCCAACTTATCCATTACCGTCACAAAAACCTCTCGGAACGTATTGCCGAAAAGCAATAATTAATAAAACTTTACGCCCAACCCCTGATACCTCAACCATCAATAACGGGTCTTGGCACGATCTTCACCCAGTCCCTAAGACCAGTACCCAACATAAGACATTTTTTTTCGGAGGAAGGGGAAACCTTTTATAGGCACCCTCTAACTGGGTAGTGTAGGACTCCATTGTCATCCAGAGATAGATTAGTATCAGCCTTTTAGTCTGGTATCAGCCTGTAGGTCCATTTAGTTCTATCCTTTTCCCACGACTCTTGCCACTTTTGTGCAGTTATCCGCCTTTCTTCTTATTTCACCACCCTTGCTTCATTCGCCTCCTTGCCGTACGTGCGCTCCGCAATTCTGGCTCTCTCTTCTGCTAGTAGCTCTATTGGGATCAGCCTTGACAGTACCCGCACCGCATCAGTCCCGACCGTTCTATACGCGCAGACTACCCTTATGGCGATCTTCCTTAGAGCCCCTTTCAGGACTTCCCTATGCCTCTGGACCTTGGTGCAGCTGACTCACACCGGTGCCCCATACAGTACGACGTTATTCACAACGGATGCCAGCACCCTCCTCTTATTTTCTGACGCCCCTCCGGTTCTCGGAAGTTTCCTCAGGAGGTTGTTCACTCTGCTGTGTGCTTTAGCACTTGCCTCCTCTACTTGCCTCCCGAAGGTTAGCTTTTTGTCGAAAACTATTCCCAGGTATTTTACATACTTCTGCGGGCGTATCGTTCTTCCTCCCAGCAGTAATTCCACAAGGCCACATTTCTTCCTTCCAATTAACAGCACTGCTTCGGTTTTGTCCGGTGCTATTTCCAGGTGCTTTGCGCTCATCCAGTCTTGGATCGTGTCTAGTACCGCGTTGGTTTTTTCTTCTAACTACTCCTCTCACTTTGCTTTGACCACAACTTGGCCACTAGTGCTTTGACCAATTTGACGATCGTACGAATAGGCGACGGCTTCCGCACCGTCCGGTAAGGCCACATTCAAGACTCCGTCGTACAGAAGGTTCCACAAAAGCGGTCCGCGAACGGACTTTTGGCGAACGACGGCCGTTACTTTTATATCGTACTGGCCCTCCACCGACAGTCGCCTGTCGCAGAAATAACTCATTGTCAGGCCGACCAGGTATTCGGGCATCTTCCTGCTTTCCAACTCTTCGACTATAATCCTCTAAGGTGCCGAATTGAATGCATTCTTCACGTCTATCGTGATGAGAGCTACAAATTTCCTGGTTTTTCGAGATCTTCATCTTTCTTCCTCCACCAGATTTAGAATGTGTCTTGCTGCTGTGACTGTGGACATTCCCTTCCTAAACCCGTGTTGTTTCGCTGAGAGTGCCGCATTTCGCAGAGATCCTGTTTACCAGGATTCTCTCTAACAGTTTACCAAAATTGTCCAACATGCATATCGGTCGATAGCCGTCTGGACTTGTCGGAGGTTTATTGGGTTTCGGGATGAGCACCAGTCTTGTTGCTTTCCACCTTTTCGGAAACGTTGCGTCTTTTAGCTCTTTGTTCAGCACGTGCCGCACGGTTTCGGGAAAGCGCTCGCACACGAGCTTTAAGATTTCCGCTGGTAAACCGTCAGGGCCCGGCGCTTTTTTTGTTTTTATTTTCGCCACTGCCTCTTCTAGTTCCTCAGACGATATTTACGGAACATCAGACATTGTCTCCATAAAATGAGGTCCAGGTTAAACCGTCTCTACTACCTCCGCACCCGTGTAGGGGGTTGTTCAACAAATACCCTACTCCACACGTTCAAAACCTTTGTCCGCCCTGTCCTAAAATATCAAATGGCAGCCCTTGCCCTCTGCAAGAAAAATCATATCGAACCCCTCCTCGGTTTCAAAAGAAACTGCCTTCGACGGATATACTGCCTAGGTTACAAGTTCTCCAGTATATTGCTCGAGGAGCAATTTCGACCTGTATCATAACCGTCTTCACACGCTCCACAATACCACCAACTCACAGCCCTATGTTGTTACCCGTTCCGACCAACACTGGACGTCTCCCCTCTTCTGACTTTTTCTCGCGCCGCCCAGGTAGTGTTGACTGACTTGCCGCCCTGACACCCGTCCCCCCTCCCCCTACCCGGCGGGGACACTTATTCAAAATGCAATGCTATAATCTCGACACCATCTATTAAATATTTCTTCAAACAAGTTTAATTAAATATCTGATTAATATATTAATTATTATGATGTGTAGGGAGCTGCAAGTCGTGGTAAAACTAAAACGAAACCAGTCGTAAAGAAAAACAGGTCACCAACGAAACTTTTAAAAAAAAGGGCCTCACCAACAAAACTCTATTCCCCAAAAAGATTCTCTCCAGTAAAAAGATACAAACCCCTCCAACAAGACCAACAAGTTCTCAAACTGAAATCAAACATGCCAAGAATCCAAATAGATTCTCCGCTAGGAAAGAGGTCATATAATGCAATCGACAAGGAAAATTTTAATGTAAATTTTCACAGCACTGCTAATGAAAGCAATTTCAAAGCTTCACCAACGAATTCAACATTTACAATAGACAACAAAAATAAAAGTTATGATAAGAATGTATTTAGAAATTCTGCTGATGGAATCTCCACTTTTGATGACAGTTTAGAAGAAAACGGTTTGCCTAGAAAAATGTCTCCCTTGAAAAGATTAGATAATATTTTATTAAGCGTCCACACTCCGCTATTCTCTACGAAAATACAAAATTTGGAATTCACCCCAAAATTAAAGATACCATTTAGTCCAAGCATATGTTCAACTGGAGAAAAAAGTGGTGTAGATGTTTCTTTAAAAGACAACCATCAATGTATTAACATCAGCACAGAGACTTATATCAAAGGCAATCATAGTTTTGAAACTTACATTAAAGATAATAGCTTTAATAATGATGAAGACAAGAATAATATAAGTGGATGTACTTACATTAAAGAAAACTTAAGTGGAAATACTTACATTAAAGCTAATTTAAGTTCAGGCACTTACACCAAGGATGATTCCATAGCAGACATTTCCGGTCTAACTAGCCCTATAAATAATAAGAAACATTTCAATGTATCTCCAGTTGCTTGCAGAGCCAAAGATGTAATTGAAGCTAATTTATGGTGCGAAGATAGGATTAAAAAGCCTCTATCAATGATCCAAGAAGAATCTTCCATGAGTATCCATTCTTCAGTCACCAACACAGAAGCCTTAAATATAAGAAAAAGGAAATCAACTCTTGTTTCATTCATGTCGCCTTCTAAAAAACCAGCAATGCTAAATGAAAATAAACCTGAAAACAATTTAAAAGAATGGTCTAAAAGAGCTGTAACTAACAAGCTCAAGATATCCAAAGGTTTAAATCTAAAAGACTTCATAGAAAAATCCAAAGCCAATCAAATGAAATTAGAAAATTTAGAAGTTTTGCACCAACCAGACAACTTCTTAAGCAACCCCTACTTGTTAGCTTCAACTAATAATGTTGATCCTTTCATGTCAGCTACACTTTATTACGAACCAAAATGGATGGATGAGCAAGAATTAAGGTTTAAAAAGTGGTTGAATGCTTTATTAACGCCTCCAAAAGAACTATCCACCAATACCGAAGGCAGTACAGTTGATGTCTCCAAACTTTGGCAAGAATGTAAAAGAAGGGAAGTAAATAAACCTTTGAGTAAAGAAGAAATGTCCAATAAGTTACATGTTAAGGGTGCTTTAGACATTTTGAGGAAGAATGCAGTAAACTTATTCCAATCGCCAAGTGTTTCACAAGTATTAGCTAAAAGCATTGCACTGGTAGAAAATAATACGCTAGTTATTAGACAGGACAGAGACGTCCATTTAGATTTATCTTTGCAATATGAAGTGATGTCTTTGTTCCTTTCTTATAATCCCCTTTGGCTTAGAATTGGACTCGAAGTGGTTTTTGGATTTAAAATTCCTTTAACTTCCAATTCAGATGTTTTGGGATTGAGTTCTTTTATTATGCAATATTTCTTTAAAGATCCTTATTTGCTCAAGAAATACAAAGCAGTACATGCCAAAAACTACTCGGAAGAAATTAAGAAGCATATTTTGAAGAAGTTTTTATTATTCGTCTATTTAGTAGACCACGCAAAAAATCTAAAATTAATACCCCACGATCCTTGTCTTTTCTGCAAGAAATCACAAATTAAAGAAAGCAAAGAAATCCTTTTGAGATTCTCTAGTCTGCTTTTGCAAGCCGTTGGCGATATCACCAAACGTTTGCGACTAAGTGGCTATGTTTTAACTCACAAACAAGTCTACATTCACGAGTTTGAATACGCTATTGATAATCTCGGTGTAGATTTGCGCGATGGGATCCGTCTCGCTAGAGTTATGGAAATAATTTTACTCCGAGATGATTTGACGAATAATCTGCGGGTTCCAACAATCTCGCGATTACAAAAAATCCACAACATGAAAATTGTTTTCGAAGCTCTACATAATTCTAATTACACAATTATTCACGAGATTTCACCAAAGGATGTTGTTGATGGACACCGAGAGAAAACGTTATCGTTTTTGTGGCAGATTATTTTTAAATTCCAAGGTCCTCGGTTTATGAAAGCTGTGGTAACTGTACAAAGCTGGTGGAATTCTTTAGGTGTCGTCGTAAAACGAAGAATTTTGGAGAAAAACCACAAGAGAAAGATTGTTGCAGCAACGTTAATTCAAAAGTGGTATAGGCGACGGTGTTTGACGGTTAAGTTGGAAAGGTTTATACCAATGTTGTTAGCTTATTTGAAGGCAATAAAAGAAAACAAAGCTGCTACCAAAATCCAAAGTTATTACAAAATGTCAGTACAAAGAAGACAATTCTTGAAGATCAAAAACTGCGTTATCGGAATTCAAAGGTACTTACGTAAATGGATCGTTATATATTACGTTCAAGTGAAACGTGACGCTATAATCAAAATACAAGCCACAATCCGTTGTTGGTTGAAAAGGAAAAGGTTCCTTCAACTCAAAAACGCTGCTTTACTTACAGAACAAAAGTATTTAGCCAACAAACTTGCCCAACAAGACCTCAACAACTACCTAAAACTCAAATACTTTACCACATTAATCCAAACTAAATTCCGTGCTAACTCGCGCATGAAAACCGAAAGAGAAAACTACAATCAATTAAAACATTCTGCTATTGTGGTACAAAGAAGGTATAGAGCTAAAGTTGAGATGCAGAAATGTTTAAGAAATTACCAAACCATTCAATTCGCTGTTTTAAGTATTCAAAGGTGGTTCCGAGCGGTGACCGCTATGAAACCACAACACGCATTTTATACTAGGCTTAAACATGCAGCAATTGTAATCCAACGTAGATTTAGAGCTAGAGCTTCTATGATCGTTTGTTTAGAGCAATTTAAATCGTTAAAATCTGCAACGCTTACTATACAAAAACGATACCGAGCTTTATTAGTTATGAGACAAGATTATCGATCTTATTATGAATTAAAATCAGCCACTTTGGTACTTCAAAGAAGATATAGAGCTAATATTAGTATGCAAATATGTCGCGATGATTTTATTGCATTGAAAAAGTCTGTTATTAATGTTCAGATTAGGTTTAGAGCAGTTAAAGCAATGAAAGAACAAAGACAAAACTATTGTATGTTAAGGCAAAGCGTAATTAAAGTTCAAAGTAAGTTTAAAGCGATTAGAGAGCGGACTTTGTTTTTGTCGTTGAGAAATGCAGCGATTGTCCTGCAGAGGAGATTTAGAGCTCAACGCGAGATGCGCAAGTGCTTGAACGAATATCGCGAAATTAAATTGGCAAGCTTAGTGTTTCAAAGAAGATTTAGGGCTTTGTTGAGCATGCGAAAAGAGAAACGAAGATTTGCGTTAACTAAGTGGGCTGCAATTCGAATGCAATCTAATTATAAAGGTAACGCACAACGAAGAAGATATTTGAAGCTTCAAGACGCAGCAAATGTTATTCAAAGAAGATTCAGAGCTCAGGTTGCAATGAGGAAATGTTTAGCAACTTACCAAGGATTTAAAGACGCTGCCATTTGTGTTCAAAGACAATTTAGAGCTTTAATTTTAATGAGAAAAGAAAGTGAACGCTATGTTTTAATGAAGAAAGTTGCTATTATATTGCAGTCTAATTATAAAGCTAAGAAACAAAGGGCTGTTTACTTGAAAATGCAAAAATCTGCAAAAGTTTTGCAAAGAATATTTAGAGCTAAGATTGCTATGGAAAGGTCCTTGGCGAGTTATCAAGAGCTTAGAAAAGCTACCGTTACTATTCAAAGGCAATATAAGGCTTTGATTATGATGCGACAAGAAAGAGATACTTACGTCTTATTAAGGAAAGTTACAATTAATTTGCAGTGTGCTTACAAAGCTAAGAAACAAAGAAAAGCTTACTTAGAGCTTAAAGACGCTGCTATTTTAATCCAACGAAAATATAGGGCGTTGGTAGTTATGAGAGAAGAAAAACAAAGATTTAATTTACTAAAGCAAGTCGCTATAAAAATGCAATCAAACGTTAGGTGCAAAATAAAAAGACAATCTTATTTGCGACTCAAATCTTCAGCGGTTGTTTTACAAACACGATTCAGGGCCAAAATCGAAATGCTAAACTGTTTAAAAACCTATCAAACTCTCAGAAAATCAACGATTAGTGTTCAACGGCGATTTAGAGCTCAACAGAGCATGAAACTTGAAAGAAAAGCGTATTTAACGTTGAAACGAGCGGTGGTTGTGATCCAGTCCAAATTCCGTGCGAACCAACAACGCCAAAACTTCTTGCAACTGCAAAGGGCAACGATAGTACTCCAAAGAAGGTACATAGCTAAACGTTTGATGCAGTTACAACAAAGCAAATACCAAGAATTTAAAAAGGCAACGATTTATATTCAGAGACGTTTAAGAGCTCAAAATGAAATGAAGAGGTGTAAAGAGAGTTATAATGCAATGAGACGTTCCACTATTTTAATACAAGCTAGATTTAGAGGGTATAGAGATAGAAAAGATTTTGAGAAAATTAAGAACGCCGCGGTTGTGCTTCAGCGCCGTTTTAGGGCTAAGAAAGAGATGGAAGTGCAACGTAAAACTTGGATTGCGCTCAGAGATTCAACTATTTACATACAAAGAAAATTCAAGGCAAGCTTACAAATGAAATTGCAGAGAAATCAGTATTGTTTATTAAAACATGCTGTGGTACTTTGCCAAATCAGATTTAGGGCTATTTTAGCTATGAAGAAGCAGAAAAAACTTTTTGATGAGCAAAAGAAAGCTGCGATTATCATTCAAGAACGATTCCGGGGATATGTGGCAATGTTGGAAATTAGGAAAAGATTTCTTAACACGCGAACTTTGGCTTTGGGTTTACAACGGTTACATAGAGCAAACGTAATTATGGTTGCGCAGAGAACAAAATACAATTTACTGAAGAGGTATGTTGTTATTGTACAAAGGAGGTTTAGGGCCCAAAGATTAATGAAAACGAAACGCAATGAGTTTTTGCTCTTGAAACAAACTACTATAACAATTCAAAGAAGATTTATTGCCAACAAATCGATGCAGCCAAAACGCCAGGAATATTTGGAATTGAAGGAGAAGGTTGTTAAGATTCAGAGATATTATCGTGGGTATTGTGAGATGAAGAGGGAAATGGTAATTTATTCAAGGAAGTTGAAGATTATTTTAAGACTGCAGGCAGTATTCAGGGGAGTCTTGGTGAGGAAAAGGTATCAACAGGTATTGGATAATGCCTTAGCAGAAAGAAGAGAAGTTCTAACAACTAGGAAGAATTCTGCAACGTTAATTCAGGTAAATAAATACTAGACTAATGTATATTATTAAATGGGTTTTAAGCAAAATTACTCTTTACAACTAAAATGAATTTTCTTGTAATTAATCATATGTAGGCTGTGTGGAGGGGTTACATAATTAGAAAAGAAGAATCTCCAGAGGTTCAGAGGATTAGGAAGAGGATAAAGAGAGCAGAAAGTAAAGTAGAACCAGAAAACATTGTAGGTAATCGAAGGGATCAAGCTGTTAAGATTTTAATTAATGATAACTCTTCATTGCTGCAAATACTTAGAGCTTTACAGGATATAGGTAAGTAAAGGGTGCGGCAACCAAACCTGCATTTTTTAAAAGACTGTAAGAATGAAACGGTTGCATTTTTTTAAATTTCATTGACTTCATGTTAATCTACGCTAAAAATCATTTAAGAAACATTAATCATTTGTTAAAAATAAAATTATTAAGGTATCGTTCATCTCGATCGATGTATTCTTGCGGGCGATGTCTAAAATTGGTCATTACATCACGAAGCACCTGATGAGGGATTCTATCAATTTCCTGACGGATTCTCGCCTTCAGTTCCTCTAGAGTACGAGAACGTTCTTGGAAAACTTTTCGGAATGGAGCGATTCCTTGGCCCACCCAATCTTACCGCATTCGATTTTTTCTTGTGGAGTTACCTAAAGAGCAAAGTTTTCTAAGAACGGCCTCTTACTCTTGAAGAACTGAATGCAAGAATCCGGCAAGGAAATCGAAAGAATTGCTCCGTGATGTAATGACCAATTTTAGACATCGGCTGCAAGAATGCAACGGTCCTGATGGGCGACACTTTAATAATATTATTTTAAAAAAATTATTAATGTTTCTTAAAAGCGTTTTAACGTAGAGTAACATGATATCAATAAAATTTACCGTTACTTTCTTACAGTTATTTTAAAAATGCAGGTTTGGCTGCATCACTCTGTAGTATTTATTAAAGAACAAATGTTCTTGAAATTCAATTTTATAGCATCTGATACGCTAAACACTTAAGTAATTTTTTTTAATTTTAGAATATGTAACAAGAAGATGTAAAGATAATTGTTATAAAATGAGTGAACATTTTTCTGAACATTTATTTCAAATGATAAGTTCGGCGGGTCGTTCGCTGCCTGAAATGCAAGCCTGCGCTGTAGCCACAAGCATTTTAATAAGCTTCTGTAAATATTCCGAATCTAAAGAAAATTCATGGTATGCTGAGTATATTGAAGACTTCATAAAGATAATGACGCATTGTTGCGACAAGGAAGGTGAACTGTTTCCGTATATGTGCACATTACTTTGGTTGTATGCACAAAACGAAGAATACTTGGGATATATAAAATCGCTTCCAACTTTGCAGCAACAAATAAATAGGATGAAAGTTTTGTGTGGCAGGAAGGAAAAAATGGTTGCAAAAGGATCATATCGAGGTATACAGACTAACTTTGCTACTTATACTAGGCTGCCATTGCCATCTTTAAAACCAGATTGGGGTATTGATTATAAACATAATCCAAGGGTTTTTACAAATTCTATTCATGCCTTGAAAATGTTGCTTTACGTTTTAAAAATTGTATGAGATGCTGTTTGTTTTATTAATATTTTATTGTTGTGATATTGCTATACTTTTATTTATTGTGTTTCTTTTTGTAGAAATATTATGTGAAGCGTTTTTTTTTATTGAATAAATATGTATTTAGGTTTGCCAGATTGTTAATAATTCACCTTTTTGCATTAGTTAAAATGATCAATTTTTCAACAACACAAGTCCTAATTGGTTGTGGACGTACCACACCATGTTCAACTTTTGGTCGTCAAGCGTCTGTTGAAAGGTTAGATGCATGCGTTGTTGAACAATAGGCTTTTATGCTGTTCAACAAAAGTTGAAAGGAATTCGTAGCGCACAGACTCTCATCATCTTTTGGTTGCTTGCCTCTTCGCTTTCAATTCTCGAGAATAAATTTGTTTGAAGACCAAAATTTGAATAAGTTTGGACATACCATAATGTATGCCTCCTACTATGCGTTAAACTGTATGCGCTAGCGCAAGTTGAAAGGGAAGAGGAAAGCGCCCAAGTGCAGACATACCTATTATAGGGTCTTTCAACAATCACGCGTCAACAAGTCTACATTCACGAGTTTGAATATGCTATTGATAATCTCGGTGTAGATTTGCGCGGTGGGATCTGTCTCGCTAGAGTTATGGAAATAATTTTACTCCGACATGATTTGACGAATAATCTGCGGTTAACAACATGTTAAAACAATCTCACGGTTACAAAAAATCCACAACATGGAAATCGTTTTCGAAGCTCTGCATAATTCTAATAACACAATCATTCACTACATTTCACCAAAGAATGTTATTGATGGACACCGAGAGAAAACCTTATCGTTTTTATGACAGATTATTTTTAAATTCCAAGGTCCTCAGTTTATGAAAGCTGTGGCAACTGTACAAAGCTTGTGGAATTCTTTAGATGTCGTCGTAAAACAAAGAATTTTGGAGAAAAAGCATAAGAGAAAGATTTGTGCAGCAACGTTAATTCGAAAGTGGTATAGACGACGGTGTTTGACGGTTAAGTTGGAAAGGTTTATACCAATGTTGTTAGCTTATCTACAGGCAATAAAAGAAAACAAAGCTGCTACCAAAATCCAAAGTTATTACAAAACGTCGGTACAAAGAAGACAATTGTTGAAGACCAAAAACTGCGTTATCGGAATTCAAACTTACTTACGTAAATGGCTAAAAAAGCCAACCGAGTAGGGGCGGACGTGATTATTGGAGCCGATGCCAATGCCCACCACACCATACGGGGCAGCTCGGACACGAACAACAGAGGTGAGTCTTTACTAGAATTTATACTAACCTCCAACCTAGAAATATGTAATATAGGTAACACTCCCACCTTCACCACAGCCGTGAGAGAGGAGGTACTTGATATTACACTCGTTTCCATTAAAACGCCTAACCTTGTATGCAATTGGAAAGTGTCAAAAGAACACTCCTTTTCGGATAACAGGTATATTGAATTTAAGGTAGGCATACAGATGCAAACAAAGCCTAAGTTTGTAGACAAACGGAAGACTGACTGGGGTAAGTACAAAACTACCCTGTCGGGTCTTCTATCGGAAGAGCCGCCCCCAACACCAAAAACAGGGGATGAGCTAGACAGAACTGTAAAACAGTTCACAGGTGCCTGTAACAAGGCCATGCGCACATCATGCAAAGTCGTGAGCAGGATAGGTAAGAGCAAACCACGGTGGTGGACGCCGTTAATAAGCTCCCTAAGAAAGGAAAGCAGAAGGCTGTTCAACGAGGCAAAAAGCACCAATGAGTGGACTGCCTATAAAAACAGCCTACGGAATTTCAAAACGGAGGTTAGGAAGGCCAAAAGGTCATCCTTTGCTCGGCTTTGCGAGCAAATAGAGGAAACCTCAGAAGCCAGCCGACTGCGAAAAATTTTATCTAAGGATCCGGCAGTCCAAAGCTTCATACAGAAGCAAGATGGAAACTGGACAACCTCATGTACAGAAACGCTGGAGCTACTCATGGATACACACTTTCAAAACAATGGAATAAGTGTAGTGGACTCCACCATAACTGCTCCACCTCGGTATCTGACTGACAGAATTGTAGGTGGAGATAAGTTAACCTGGAGCATCAAAAGCTTCAAACCCTTTAAGTCACCTGGACCTGATGGGATCAGTCCAGTTGAGCTGCAAGAGGCCATAGATATAGTTACACCTTGGTTGGAGACTATGTTTAAGGCATGTATAAACCTCTTATACATCCCAAAAATATGGAGAGGTCGAAGCGGTCTTCATCCCAAAAGGAGGAAAGGCCTCACACACCTCCCCCAAAGACCTGAGACCAATCAGCTTATCATCGTTCCTGCTAAAGACACTTGAAAGACTGATTGACTTGCACATGAAGGAGGCATTATACCCTGAAATGCTGCCAATGTCTCAGCACGCATACACAAAGGGGAAATCCGTGGAAACAGCACTCCACGCCTTGGTAAACCAGATAGAGAGCTCGATGAGGCATAAGGAGTTCACGATGGTGGTCTTCCTCGATATAGAAGGGGCATTTAACAACGTGAAGCCTGAAGCCATAGAATCAGCCTTAACTGGACTAGCTATGGATAACGCTCTATGTCACCTGATCGGAAAAATGCTCCGTGAAAGGAACATTAGGGCCACAATGGGAGAATCCCACATAAGAAGGAAGGTGAGTAGGGGAACCCCACAAGGAGGCGTCCTCTCACCATTGCTTTGGAACATCACGCTAAATGAGCTGCTCCTCCAACTTAGGAAATCCGGCTGCAGGGTCGTCGCCTATGCGGATGACGTAGCAATAGCGGCCTCAGGGAAACACCTCAATACAATGTCGCAACTTGTTGAAGGGGCCCTATCGAAACTAGCGCAATGGTGCAAAAGGTGTGGCGTAGATGTCAGCGAAAACCGAGCTAGTCGTTTTCACAAGGAAACACAACATCCCAGAATTCAGGCTTCCAATGCTAAAGGGCACTGAACTGACGATCAAGGAGAGCGCCAAGTACTTAGGTCTCATACTAGACCGAAAGTTATCATGGAAGCTCAACATAAACGAAAGAGTACGGAAAGCAACGGTAAAGTACTCTTGCAAGAGAACGGTGGGGAAATCTTGGGGCCTCAACCCCAAGATTACCTTCTGGCTATACAGAGCCGTAGTTACACCAATACTCTACTACGGCGTTTTCATATGGTGGCCGGCACTTAATAAAAGAGTCCATCAAATGGCGCTTACAAAAGTGCAGAGAATGGCGGCGCTCATGATAACGGGAGCCATGAGAACGACGCCTACGAAAGCCTTGGAGACAATCCTGGACATAGCCCCGGTCGATTTAATGGGCAACTTACCATTACCACAGCACTTAGACTAAAGTCAGTGCGAATGTTGACATCGGACTATCGTGGACACGCCGGAATAATCAATGAATTTAAAGGGGTGCCCAAAAACATAGACCGATGTCTAGCAACACCTGCTTTTGGCAACAACTTCTCATACCACATACCCTCTAAAGAGGAGTGGATGGGAAAGAAAGAGGTACTGCAGGACACACGCAGGTCTTTACAGACGGCTCACGGAGGGAGGATAAAGTGGGCAGCGGAGTTTTCTCCAACGACCTCAACCTCAGAATTAGCTTACGCCTGCCAAACTACTGCAGCGTTCTACAGGCGGAGGTAACCGCCATAAAAGGAGCAGCAGAGTGGCTGATGGTAAATGGGGACCCTGGTGAACAGATCCACATTTACACGGATAGCCAAGCTGCTCTCCGGGCAATTACTAGCGTGTGCACCAACTCAACAGTGGTCTCTGACTGTCGGAGAAAGCTAAATGAGTTCGCAGCACACACAAACGTGAGACTCATGTGGGTACCAAGCCACAGCGGGATCCCAGGTAACGCAAAAGCAGATGAGCTTGCAAAGAACGGCACAAGCCTGCACTCAACCGAAGTATTACAGGATATTGGTATTCCATTTGCCTCGTGCAAGGAGACCATAGCCGAAATAACCTCGAGCCTAGCGGAGCGAAGGTGGAGGGATGAAGACACCTGCGAGGTAACCAGGCTAATATGGCCTCACCGAAACAGGAAAAGAAGCACCAACATCGTCTCTCTAAAAAGAAACGATATCAGACTGGCAGTGGGAGTCATCACGGGACACTGTCCCATTGGCAAGCACGCTGAGAGACTGGGCATAGCGAAGCGGGACTACTGCAGAGGCTGCCTGGATGAGGAGGAAGAGGAAAGTGTTCAGCATTACCTACGCCAATGCCCCTCTCTGACCGCAACACGATTGCTCTTCTTAGGCCTACCTTTCTTGGATGATCTCTCTGACCTCGCATCACTAGATGCGCAGACTCTCATGAGGTTCATCCACGGCTCGAAATGGTTTGACAAAATCCCCTGAGGAGGATTGTACTCCAAGTACCGTGGTAACACAACGGGCCCATCTGAGGCCTATGTGAGCATTAGCTGCCACTTAAACCTAACCTAACCTACGTAAATGGCTCGTTATATATTACGTTGAAACGTTATTAAGTGAAACTTGACGCTGTAATCAAAATACAAACCACAATCCGTTGTTGGTTGAAAAGAAAAAGGTTCCTCCAACTCAAAAACGCTGCTTTACATATAGGACAAAAGTATTTAGCCAACAAACATGCCAAACAAGACCTCAACAACTACCTAAAACTCAAATACTTTACCACATTAATCCAAACTAAATTCCGTGCTAACTCACGCATGAAAGCCGAAAGAGAAAACTACAATCAATTAAAACATTCCGCAATTGTGGTACAAAGAAGGTATAGAGCCAAAGTTAAGATGCAAAAAAGTTTATGAAATTACCAAACCATTCAATTCGCGGTTCTAAGTATTCAAAGGTGGTTCCGAGCGGTTACCGCTATTAAACCGCAACACGCATTTTATAGTAGTCTTAAACATGCAGCAATTGTAATCCAACTTAGATTTAGAGCTAGAGCTTCTATGATCGTTTGTTTAGAGCAATTTAAATCGTTAAAATCTGCAACGCTTACTATACAAAAACGATACCGAGATTTATTAGTTATGAGACAAGATTATCGATCTTATAATGAGTTAAAAACAGCCACCTTGCTACTTCAAAGAAGATATAGAGCTAATATTAGTATGCAAATATATCGCGATGATTTTATTGCATTGAGAAAATCTGTTATTAATGTACAGATTAGGTTTAGAGCAGTTAAAGCAATGAAAGAACAAAGACATGACTATTGTGTGTTCAGGCAAAGCGTAATTAAGGTTCAAAGTAAGTTTAAAGCGATTAGAGAGCGGACTTTGTTTTTGTCGTTGAGAAATGCAGCGATTGTCCTGCAGAGGAGATTTAGAGCTCAACGCGAGATGCGCAAGTGCTTGAACGAATATCGCGAAATTAAATTGGCAAGCTTAGTGTTTCAAAGAAAATTTAGGGCTTTGTTGAGCATGCGAAAAGAGAAACGAAGATTTGCGTTAACTAAGTGGGCTGCAATTCGAATGCAATCTAATTATAAAGGTAACGCACAACGAAGAAGTTATTTGAAGCTTCAAGACGCAGCAAATGTTATTCAAAGAAGATTCAGAGCTCAGGTTGCAATGATGTTTAACTAAAAATAAAAATGTTTAGAAACTTACCAAGGACTTAAAGACGCTGCCATTTGTGTTCAAAAACAATTTAGAGCTTTAATTTTAATGAGAAAAGAAAGTGAACGTATGTTTTAATGAAGAAAGTTGCTATAAAATTGCAGTCTAATTATAAAGCTAAGAAACAAAGGGCTGTTTATTTAAAAATGCAAGAATCTGCAAAAGTTTTGCAAAGAATATTTAGAGCTAAGATTGCTATGGAAAGGTCCTTGGCGAGTTATCCAGAGCTTAGAAAAGCTACCGTTACTATTCAAAGGCAATATAAAGCTTTGATTATGATGCGACAACAAAGAGAAACTTACGTCTTATTAAGGAAAGTTACCTTTAAGTTGCAGTGTGCTTACAAAGCTAAGAAACAAAGAAAAGCTTATTTAGAGCTTAAAGACGCTGCTATTTTAATCCAACGAAAATATAGGGCGTTGGTAGTTATGAGACAAGAAAAACAAAGATTTAATTTACTAAAGCAAGCCGTTATTAAATTGCAATCAAACGTTAGGTGCAAAATAAAAAGACAATCTTATTTACGACTCAAATCTGCAGCTGTTGTCTTCCAAACACGATTCAGGGCCAAAATCGAAATGCTAAACTGTTTATAAACCTATCAAACTCTCATAAAATCAACGATTGGTGTTCAACAGCGATTTAGAGCTCAACAGAGCATAAAACTTGAAAGAAAATATGTATGTAAATATGTTAAATTTGGATTCCACAATCTTGCCAACCTTAAAAAATTTGAATAATTTTAGTAACGTTTTTCAACAATTGGAAACTACAAGATACATAAAACCACAAATTTATAGGCTACAACAAAATGTAAATGATCAACCAGTAATTTCAAAATTAAGTTGTTATTCACAATTTCTTATTAATATGTAAAATTCTTAAATATTTATGTTTATGTTGGTACTTCCAGAAAAGTCACTAAAAATTATGAAATTTAATTGTCAAAATTTCTCCTGTTAAAATCAATTTCATCATTTTTAATAATTTAGTTTGTAAAGCGTCATGTTCATCGCGTAAAAATATGTTTAGTTTAGATAACAGTTTGCGGCCTTGAGCAGAACCATCGTTAGTTGCCTATTTATCATCGAAATTCTTCAATGTTGATCAAACGAAAAAAACTGTTGTTGTGAATGAAAGAGGATCTTATTTACATAAGATTCAAATCCCTTGCAATGTTGAACATGTTAATTATCAAATAACGAACGTATTTATAGAACATTATGCAATTTAAGGTAAGGCTATTTATTTCTATTAATTTAGGTCAATGTTTTTTAACCTATCTTTCATAAATCAATTGGAAATATGACATATTTTTAAAACGCATTGCATATAATATTATATTACCTAGAAAATCGTTGATTATTTTTCAATATCAGTAACAAATTTAAATATTATTGTCTTACATAAATTACTTTTTTAACAAAGTTTGCAGTATTTATTGTTGAATAAATGTTTGCTGAGATTATTTTTATGTTGAATCATCACTACTTGAATTCATTTTGTCAACTTATGGAATCTTTAGAATTATTAAGTTTTTATTATATTTGGGGAACCCCATTCCATACTTTTTTCTCTCATCAACCAATGTGGGTCCAAGGGGGTTAGACCTTAAAACACTGCAGCCTATTGTATTTCCCCACAATGTTCCATCCGTGAAAATAAGTCCAGCCTCTGTATTAGGTCTAGGAGTGTGTCTCCTCAGTGGTGTAGTTGACAACATACCCGCCTTTCAATGCGGGAGACCTGGGTTCGAATTCTAGTTGGGGAGACAACAACTAGGGCGGTTTTCATTAACCGTCTGGGCTGCCCACCCTGAATGAATGCAAAATATGCGATACCAGGGTGGTGCATACTTAAAGCCAAGGTGAAATAGGAGGATTAGTAAGAGGTCTAGAAGTCTATATGCCATGTTCTTCATGGGGATCACTTTTGCTGTAACGTTAAGCTTGTATCTCTTATGTGTAATTGCTTCACAATGGAACATTATATAGGAAGCAGTTTCATCCTCATAGCATAGTTCATCTTTCCAGTTACCCATTTTGTGCAGATGTTCTCATAGGCAGCAGTGTCCAGTGTTCATAATTGTAATCTGCTTCCTTGACAGTTGCAGGATTTCAGCAGTTAAAGCATCCGATAAATTTTCTGGCATTCATTTGTTGTATCTGACCATTTATTTTGTTCCACTGTAGCCAGTGCTTAGTTGCTACCCATTCACAGATTTTGTTTCAGTCCATGGTTTTAGTAATGTAAGAGTCCCTGTTAGCACTTTGTTATCTACATCTTTTGGTAACTTGTCCGCTATTTTGTTTCCTTCCAGTCCCTTTTGGCCTCAGTACCAAAGCAAGTGTCGCCTTGTTGTGTATCTCCATGGCCTCAATACCAAACCAAGTGTACCTTGTTGTGTATCGCCAGGGCCTTAAGGTCTTGAAGACAGTTCCATGTTATTTTAGATATAATTTAATGATACCCACAAGCATTAATAGCAACCTGCCTGACTGTCTGGGAAAATGCGGGTGTTTCTACTCTTGTAGACTTTTGGAATGTCATGTCATGAGATCCCAGGGGCACAGATAATCTATACCCCAGTGATAGTCTGTAGATTCCTGTGCCAGTTCCATTGTACTTTTTGGAATCATTTGCATACTAGTACAAACTAGTACTAGGGGGGGTTTGTTTTGGATGGGGGGTGGGGTGGGGTGGTGTCAGGGGGCAGCTGCCCCCTGCCCCTCGGGGTACGCTGGGTACGCTCTTGGTCTTACGTTCGTACTTGGTACGCTCTTGACACATTGCTGTCCGTTAACGTACTAATACGTTTCTTCTTAATAAGTGGATTTATAATAAAAAAAACAACATATAGCATCCTCTGACGTAGTTCTTGTTTTTTATTTGAAATCTTTCTCCCAAGAAAGCCAATTGCAGAACTTTTGGCAGTTTTCTGTTTCGTCCTCGAATATTTGTAAGGAACGAAATTGGAAAATCGGTTTCGTTTTTTGGGGTTTGGAGCAATTTTCTTTTAATACGAAATTTTTCATGGACAAACCAAAATGATTGATTTTGTGGAAAATTTGCTCGATTTTCTGGAAAACTGCTACTTGGCTTTGGACTAGACCAACTTTTCAAACTTAATTTTCTTAACAACTTATTTGTGGATTTGTTTCAAATTTTGTTGAGATATTGGTAGAACTGTTCCGTAATATTTAGTAAATTTTCCTAATATTTTAATATTTATTTCAGCAAATATTTCAGTTTTTTTTTTGAATTCTAGCTTGAAAATCAAATGCGTAAACATTGAAATTTTCAAACCTAATTTTTTCAAAAACTAATTTGGGAATTTGGTTCAAGTTTTGTGGAGTTGTTGGTAGAACTGTTCCGGAATATTAAGCAAATTTTTCCAAAATTTTAATATTTATTTCAACAAATATTGCAGTTTTTGTGAATTCTACCTTGAAAATTAAATTTGTAAACATTAAAATTTTCAAACATAATTTTTTCAAAAACTAAGTTGGGGATTTGTTTCAAATTTTGTGGAGATGTTGGTAGAACTGTTCTGGAATATTTAGCAAATTTTACCAATATTTTAATATTTATTTCAGCAAATATTGCAGTTTTTTGTGAATTCTAGCTTCAAAATCAAATTTGTAAACACATTGAAATTTTCAATCTTAATTTTCTCAAGAACTAATTTAGGAAGTTCCTTCAAATTTTGTAGAGATGTTGGTAGAACTGCTTCGGAATATTTAGCAAATTTTCGAAATAGCAAATGTTTTTTTATTTATTTATTATTTTTATATAATTCAAATGTTTTAATATTTATTTCACCAAATATTACAGTTTTTTTTTGTGAATTCCAAATCGATATTCAAATTTGTATACATTGAAATTTTCAAGCTTAATTTTCTCAAAACTAATTTGGGGATTTCTTTCAAATTTCGTGAAAATGTTGGTAGAACTGTGCCGGAATATTTAGCAAATTTTACCAATATTTTAAAATTTATTTCAGCAAATATTGCAGTTTTAGTAAATTCCACCTTGAAAAACAAATTTGTAAACATTTAAATTTTTACAAACTTAATTTTCTCAAAATCTAATTTGGGGATTTGTTTCAAATTTTGTGGAGATGTTGGTAGAACTGCTTAGGAATTACCATGTTACTTCTATCCAGGGGTCGCGATAAAATTTTATAGAAAATGTTGGGTTGCAAATGAAAATAGTTTTAGATTAAACAGAAAATACTTTTTTTGTGGGCCGTAGGATCAAGACTCTTAGTAAAGATTTTTCCAAAACATGTGGAAAATCTCCCCATGGTCTAGTCCAGTGGTGGTCCAAAATTGCTAAACAGATAACGTCATCTTCAAGCTAAATGCTACGAGGTGGTACCAAGATGCTCGGTATCAAGAGTCTCAGGTGCCAATTGTCAAGTCAACTAAATGTGCCTGATCCTACGGCCCACAAAAAAAGTATTTTCTGTTTAATCTAAAACTATTTTCATTTGTAACCCAACATTTTTTATAAAATTTTATCGCGACCCCTGGATAGAAGTAACGTGGTAATTCCTAAACAGTTCTACCAACATCTCCACAAAAGTTGAAACAAATCTCTAAAATAGTTTTTGAGAAAATTAATTTTGAAAATGTCAATGCTTACAAATTTGATTGTCAATGCGGAGCAATATTTTTTTCAAAATAAACATCAAGCTAAATGCTATGAGGTGGTACCAAGATGCTCGGTATCAAGAGTCTTAAGTGCCAATTGTAAAGTCAACTAAATGTGCTTGATCCTACGGCCCACAAAAAAAGTATTTTCTGTTTAATCTAAAACTATTGACCACATTCCCAAATATCAATTCGGTTTCAAGCCCTTCCATTCCACTATCCATCCTCTGTTCATCCTAACCAACAATATCCAAGCGTCACACCTCCAAAACAAGAAATCCGCAGCCCTCTTCTTGGACATCAACAAAGCATTTGATAGCGTTTGGCATGCCGGGCTTTTGTTCAAAATGTCGCAAATTAATGTCCCTCCCTACCTAATCCACGTAATTAAAAGTTTCCTTTTTAACAGATCCTCAAAAGTAAAAATCAACTCCATCTCTTCTCCCGCATTTTCCCCTCTGCAAGGTCTCCCTCAAGGTTCCCCACTTTCCCCTCTCCTATACAATATATACTGTCACGACATTTACAACTACAATCAACTAGACAAATCTCACATTGACTTTTCTTCCTACATACTACAATACGCTGACGACACTGCACTGATTTCCCATAGCAACTCCCTCAAATCTACCTTCGACCTACTCCAAAAACTCACCAACAACACTCTCGCTTGGTTCAACCAGTGGAGATTATCACCAAATCCTTCCAAATGCCAACTCCTCATCCCCAACCACAAAATTTCCTCAAACTCACCTCGCATCCACACAGGCTCCTCCGACGTACGGCCCTCCAGCAGCGTTAAATATCTTGGACTAACTATTGACTCGAAACACAAATTCAATAACGACGCCAAATTACGCAAGTCCCAGATAATTAAACGATGCAAGCACTTTAGAGCCTTTACGAATGGTAACCAGGGTATTTCCATAAAGACCGCGGCGAAAATCTACAAGTCTATCTGTCGTCCCATTCTCGATTATGGACACGTAATTACCTCCACCAATAATAAATGTAGACGAACCCTTGAGGTCGCAGAGCGAATCGCATTACGTCTCATCACCAAACTCAGACATCCTAACAACCCTCTCCACAACCCCTCCAACGTAGATCTCTATAGACAAACCCGGGTCCCTCCTCTAGCTGACAGACATGACAGACTTAGGAGAAAGCTTAGAAACAACCATATGACGTTCAACATCCTTGACGAACTATGCATTAAACGTCCATCTAGACATTCTAACCGACAATACCCCTCCAAACCTCTTCTTGAATCCATAGAAGACGACTGACTCACTCATTCTCATCCAATTTTTCGATTAAGTCTTTTTTTTTTCAATTTATGTTCTATATAGCTGTTCATTTCCGGCTGAAAGACCACGGGTCGATGGCCAATTGTTGTAGTTGTAGATGTTTGTGTTTATAAGTATAACAATAAAGATGTTTTATTATTATTATCTAAAACTATTTTCATTTGCAACCCAACATTTTCTATAAAATTTTATCGCGACCCCTGGATAGAAGTAACGTGGTAATTCCTAAACAGTTCTACCAACATCTCCACAAAATTTAAAACAAATCCCCAAATTAGATTTTGAGAAAATTAAGTTTGTAAAAATTTAAATGTTTACAAATTTGTTTTTCAAGGTGGAATTTAATAAAAATTTACAAATATTTGCTGAAATAAATTTGAAAATATTGGGAAAATTTGCTAAATATTCCGGCACAGTTCTACCAACATTTTCACGAAATTTGAAAGAAATCCCCAAATTAGTTTTGAGAAAATTAAGCTTGAAAATTTCAATGTTTACAAATTTGAATATCGATTTGGAATTCACAAAAAAAAACTGTAATTTTTGGTGAAATAAATATTAAAACATTTGAATTATATAAAAATAATAAATAAATAAAAAAACATTTGCTATTTGGAAAATTTGCTAAATATTCCGAAGCAGTTCTACCAACATCTCTACAAAATTTGAAGGAACTTCCTAAATTAGTTCTTGAGAAAATTAAGATGTGTTTACAAATTTGATTTTGAAGCTAGAATTCACAAAAAACTGCAATATTTGCTGAAATAAATATTAAAATATTGGGAAAATTTGCTCAATATTCCAGAACAGTTCTACCAACATCTCCACAAAATTTGAAACAAATCCCCAACTTAGTTTTTGAAAAAATTATGTTTGAAAATTTTAATGTTTACAAATTTAATTTTCAAGGTAGAATTCACAAAAACTGCAATATTTGCTGAAATAAATATTAAAATATTGGGAAAATTTGCTTAATATTCCGGAACAGTTCTACCAACAACTCCACAAAACTTGAACCAAATTCCCAAATTAGTTTTTGAAAAAATTAGGTTTGAAAAGTTTACGCATTTGATTTTCAAGCTAGAATTCCAAAAAAAACTGAAACATTTGCTGAAATAAATATTAAAATATAAGGAAAATTTACTAAATATTCCGGAACAGTTCTACCAACATCTCAACAAAATTTGAAACAAATCCCCAAATTAGTTGTTAAGAAAATTAACTTTCGTTACATAATCTACTATTACGATTGAGGTTTTTCAACGTTTTTCTCGGATATACAAATTTCGATACGGGAAAACATTTCGAACTAATTCTTTTTTACCATACTTTTCCAACTGTCAATCCTTTTAATAAAACTTTCAATTTTATCATTCTAAGTAAATATTTTTTTCTTGAAGAAACAAATTGAGATCGTGTCTCGTTCGTGCCTCAAAAATATCTGACAAATTTGGGTCATTTTTAAAACATGTTCCTATTTTTGATCAGTTAAAAATATTTCAATTTCGTCCGTGCATACTTCATAGCAATTTTTCTGTTTTAACCCTTCAATTTAAAAAAAAGTGGCAACTTTACAATATGTATATATATACTAGAGGAACCATACTAGGAAAAAACTCCTCTAGTATGGTCTTTGAAAGGCCGATAGAATAACAATTTTTTCTCAACGTTTTCTTTATAAACTTACCTGACATGTTGTAATAACTAAGCTAATTAAGTAATATCAGTTGTGTTGTCCAACTGAATCCAAAATCCTTGTTAATTTCAGAAATTCTATTCGCGACAGTGTAGTTTGACAATAGTATAATAAAGGACGAGTTCAGTAAGCGCAATTTTACAGCACGCGTCCAAGTTTGGAATGTGCTGTAATAATATATTAAAGGACGAGTTCAGTAAGCGCGATTTTTAAGCACGCGTCCAAGTTTGGTTTCGCGCGTCCAAGCGACGAGCGTAGCGAGGAGTTTTCTAATGGACAACTGTTGAAAAACGCCGTACGATCGAGTTTTTTTTAGTCTTCTATTTTGCGCCCTTTTATGCCATTTCTAAATAAAAAAATCGCCGATACATATTGAGAAAATTGTATCGCACGCATATGAGTGCTGTTATGAGTCCATTACAGACGCAAAATTGAAAAAGGTTTTTTTCGATTATCATCGCAATTTTTACTTCCATTTAGTATTGTAACCATTTTAATAGCAGCAGATAATACAAAATCCTCTTCATTCGTGAAGGGTTTTTAATTTTCGGCAATACAGTATGAGACATAAAATGCAATTACTCGAGTAAATATTTTTCGGTCATAAATTTTTCAAAAGATTTTATATTTTCATTTAAGGATTTTAATAATCTCGCGATCCCAAGATTTTGCTAAGCGACACCATTTGGGATCGTGACCCATAGTTTAAGAAGCCCTGGGTTAGACCATGAGGAATATAAGACGTCATTCTAAAATTTGTAGTTTTTCCCTGATTTTGGATAAGTAGAGTTTTTACAAGGCTTCGAAACCTTGGGAGACTGCGAAAGTTGTTGGTAGGTTTGGAGTTTCCCCTAGATTTTCGGAAAAATCGATACTTAGCTTATGGACCAGTCATCGGGAACTAAAGAAATTGTAGGAAAATTCAATCCTGATTTGTGGAAAAACTATAGACGGAACTTTGGACCGAACCTTGCGGAGGTGAAAAATGTACCGAAAAATTGCGACTTTTCCCAATTGTTGTTTGGACGGAAAACCGCGAAATAATTATTTATATTAGAGTGCGGAAACATTGATTTTACAACGCTCTATAACTTAATGCTTTACAACAGCTCGTTTGGGAGCATTGTAATGCTCCATTTGCTGGAGCATTGTAAAATCTTTTCCGCACGAAATTTGTATAACATTTTTTGGGCGACAATTATTATTTAAGAAACAAATAGATTTAGATTATTTACAATATTGGACATTATTTAATTTTTTAATGTTGGTAATCTCGAACTTTGACATTTTTACTTATTCAAATGTATTGGGTACATAATATGTCATTTTTCCACATGTCAGACGCAAAGTAAAATTTAAAAAAAATCACTCTTATTTTCTATATTATCGTGACAAATATGGTGTAAAGTAGCGTTTTCTAAATTAGATTTTATTGTCTTATATTTCATTTATTTTGCAAGTGTCCCTAAAAGGTTAAAATTTACTGGTCACTTTACCGCATCGTGGCCGTATTTTGCAACATTGTGTGTAAAAATCTAGTTTCGCTGGACGTGTACACGATGTCAAAGCTAGCTTTACAATTCAGGAGGCCAAAAAATAGATTTTGTTTTGGGAACCGTTGACGGTCGGATTGTAGATTTCGATCCCGACAAAAACGAACCGATAATCCCACGAAAAGACCGTCGAAAAGACTGTATAAAGACCCTTGAGAAAACTCGTATTTGGAAAATTTGCCATATTTCTTTGCCTTTTGTAAAACTAGCTCGGGCAGTATTTTGAACCGGAAATTTGTGCGAATTTCCTTCGAGAATGTATTGTTCACAGTTATGTACAAACTTTTACTTACTAATTCGCTCTCTTGGCGATGTTCACCTATGTATTCGCACGGCCTGTATACAGTATAATCTTGATAATCCGGTTGTTAGTTAATCCGACACGTTCAATAATCCAGCGCTATAGGGAAACAGGTCTTTTCTTTACGCTGCCTCGCGCCGGATATAAACATAGCGCACAGAAGAAATAAAGTCTAAAAAAACACCAGTCCAATGTTCTTGGAAAATGGCAATGACAACACACCCTGCTTTTAACTCTGAAAACTTAATTCTAACCAAGCCAATTCCACCCCACAATTGTCTTACTATCTGTTCTAAGTTTGTACATATTTTAATGTATGTACACGTTTACCTATATAGATACATATTTTATTCTTTCTGAAATACAATTATACATTAAATATGTAAAATTGTTATTGTTTTCTTTTAATCCTGATAATTTTTTTGATAATCCGGCGGTTGACCGGTCTCATTTGTGTCGTATTATCAAGATTATTTTGTAGTGTTAAAATAATCTTCCTGTGGTGCTACAGTCCAAGTGGACTGCCTACACCTGTGCTTGCTGTCTAGATCTTAGACACAAGTATATGGAGCCCTTACAGTTTTTAACGTTTGTGGCGAGCCACTATTTTTTTTTTCTTCTTGGCAGGTTGCCACGGTTTTGATTTCTTCGATGGCCTTGCCAGAGCCATGCACAGGAAGATGGTGGCTTATTTCAATACTCGTGCCCCCGGGATTTGAACCTGAGACTTAAGACTTAATAGTCCGAGACCTTGACTACTAGGCAACCACCGCCTCATCATCTTCAAATAATATTCAAAGTACATCAAGGTGTTATAGTTTGTCAACTTCTTTTCAAGCCTATTGATTGTACCAACTTCATTTCTAATTTCTTGAATACATATTGTATTCTTCTTAAGACAGATAACATTGACAGATGTGAGACAGATACCTTGATTTAACCACCCTGGACTTCTGTCTTTGCAACTATTTGAAGATGTAAATATTTTTTTAAAGCACAGACTTTACAGCGACTAAAGAACAAGTAGCCATATGTAGGTGAGAAGATGTACAGGGTGTTTCAAAAAGAATATACGCATTTCGCTTGCATATATTTATTAAACTTTAAGACACACGAATCTGAAACTTTACACACATATTTAAGAACCTCACAAGTTTAGATTACAGATGTTCAATAAGTCCTCCATCAGTGATACGAACAATATCACACCGATACTCAAATTCCTCCCATACTCGGACAAGCATGTCCTTCCTCACTGATGTTATGGCATTACTGATCCGGTTCTTCAACTCTTCCAGTTTCTGTGGGAGTGCTGGCACATAAACGTTGTCTTTAACGAAACCCCACAGGAAGAAATCTTCTTCTTCTTTCATGTGCCTTGTCCGGTCTCCCTGACGTTGGCGATCACCATGGCAAAAGCTGTACGGTCCTCCGCCAAGCGAAAAAGTTCACCACCCCTTTTTTGCCGGTCCAGTCCCGAATATTTCTGAGCCACGACTGTTGCTTTCTTCCAACTCCACGGCGTTCACATGGAAGTCGGGTTCACAAGGAATAAATCACATGGTGTCAAATATAGTGACCGTGGAGCCTAGCTGAGACATGCTAAGTCGTCAGCTCCTTGACGATAAATCCAACGCAGTTTCATTAAGATATTCACGCACTTGGCGAATCCAGTGAGGGGGTGCCAAGTCTTGTTGAAAAATGAAGTTGTTTTCGTGCAGCCTCGGAAACAACGAGTTTTGTAACGTAGCAAGATACAGCTGACCGTTAACCGTGTTTCCATCAAAGAAGAATAGGCAGTAAACAGATGATCGGGATATCGTACAAAACACATTGACTTGGGGCGAATCTCGAACATGTTCAATGACTGCATGTGGGTTCTGTAGGCCCCAAATTCGAACATTGTGTTTGTTTACCTGACCACTAACATGGAAAGGCGTTACATCACTGAACACGATGCGTTTTAAGTATTATCATTGTCAATAGCATCAAGAATCGCGATACAAAATGCCACACGTTTGCGTTTGTCATCAGGACGCAGAGCTTATTACATGACGCGGAGCTTCTAGTGGCTATTAATATAAAGTAGACTATGTATTCGTTTCTCCACTAGCCGAGCGGAGGCGCAGCGATCGTTAGTTTGGACAAAATAATACTTTGTAATACGTATATTCTTTTTGAAACACCCTGTATTTAAAAATAAAAATAGCCACCATTAATTCTCTTTTAATTGTGTAAACACAATAAGCAATTGAGTTAAGTTTAATCGCTGGATAAAAGCAAATCATTGATGTAACAATGTAACATTACACAACATTTACATGTAACTTTGTAGGTATTACACGTTTATGAATGACGAGATAAACAAGTCTAGAACATACATTTATTAATAATCTAATTTTATCAGTTATGTTAATATCATATATTGCAATTAGTTAATTAAAAACTTTTTTTTAAGAGGAGACATTGTAACGTTATAGTAAAGTCAAATATTTATTGAATAATCTACACTATAAGATAATATAAAAAATTGTGCCAACAAAAACAAATAGTTTAATAAATAAAATCAATTATAATAATCTGGAATGGGTGCGCAAGCAATTTTAACAAAATCCTCGTAATAAACCATACTATTATTACTAACATTGGCCTCCCTAAAAATCCTATCAATTTCCTTACTCGACAAACATTCACCCCAATTCTGCAACATGTTCCGCAACTGCTTCGCACTAACCGCTCCTTTCCCGCTCGCATCGGCCGCTCGGAAGGCATCGACCACCTCTCTAGGCAGGTCTTCGGCTCGGGAATGCACGTGCATCACCTCTAGGAAGTCGGCAAAAGACATCTTTCCACCCTTGTGCTTCAAATATCCAGCCAATTCCGAAATCGTCGGCGACAAGCCTAAGCTTCTCATGATCACTGTCAGCTCATCTAGCGATTTTATCTGCCCCGATCTTGCAAACAGATAAAAACATTCCCTGAATTCTAAAACACAAACAAAAATATTTATCATCAACTTGACAGACAATGAAAAGGTGTTAGATTAGACTTGTCTGAAAAGATTAGAGAGACAAGACAAGACTAGAAAGACAAGACTAGACCGATAAGACTAGACAGACAAGACTAGACAGACAAGACTAGACAGACTAGACAGACAAGACTAGACAGACAAGACTAGACAGACAAGACTAGACAGACAAGACTAGACAGACAAGACTAGACAGACAAGACTAGACAGACAAGACTAGACAGACAAGACTAGACAGACAAGACTAGACAGACAAGACTAGACAGACAAGACTAGACAGACAAGACTAGACAGACAAGACTAGACAGACAAGACTAGACAGACAAGACTAGACAGACAAGACTAGACAGACAAGACTAGACAGACAAGACTAGACAGACAAGACTAGACAGACAAGACTAGACAGACAAGACTAGACAGACAAGACTAGACAGACAAGACTAGACAGACAAGACTAGACAGACAAGACTAGACAGACAAGACTAGACAGACAAGACTAGACAGACAAGACTAGACAGACAAGACTAGACAGACAAGACTAGACAGACAAGACTAGACAGACAAGACTAGACAGACAAGACTAGACAGACAAGACTAGACAGACAAGACTAGACAGACAAGACTAGACAGACAAGACTAGACAGACAAGACTAGACAGACAAGACTAGACAGACAAGACTAGACAGACAAGACTAGACAGACAAGACTAGACAGACAAGACTAGACAGACAAGACTAGACAGACAAGACTAGACAGACAAGACTAGACAGACAAGACTAGACAGACAAGACTAGACAGACAAGACTAGACAGACAAGACTAGACAGACAAGACTAGACAGACAAGACTAGACAGACAAGACTAGACAGACAAGACTAGACAGACAAGACTAGACAGACAAGACTAGACAGACAAGACTAGACAGACAAGACTAGACAGACAAGACTAGACAGACAAGACTAGACAGACAAGACTAGACAGACAAGACTAGACAGACAAGACTAGACAGACAAGACTAGACAGACAAGACTAGACAGACAAGACTAGACAGACAAGACTAGACAGACAAGACTAGACAGACAAGACTAGACAGACAAGACTAGACAGACAAGACTAGACAGACAAGACTAGACAGACAAGACTAGACAGACAAGACTAGACAGACAAGACTAGACAGACAAGACTAGACAGACAAGACTAGACAGACAAGACTAGACAGACAAGACTAGACAGACAAGACTAGACAGACAAGACTAGACAGACAAGACTAGACAGACAAGACTAGACAGACAAGACTAGACAGACAAGACTAGACAGACAAGACTAGACAGACAAGACTAGACAGACAAGACTAGACAGACAAGACTAGACAGACAAGACTAGACAGACAAGACTAGACAGACAAGACTAGACAGACAAGACTAGACAGACAAGACTAGACAGACAAGACTAGACAGACAAGACTAGACAGACAAGACTAGACAGACAAGACTAGACAGACAAGACTAGACAGACAAGACTAGACAGACAAGACTAGACAGACAAGACTAGACAGACAAGACTAGACAGACAAGACTAGACAGACAAGACTAGACAGACAAGACTAGACAGACAAGACTAGACAGACAAGACTAGACAGACAAGACTAGACAGACAAGACTAGACAGACAAGACTAGACAGACAAGACTAGACAGACAAGACTAGACAGACAAGACTAGACAGACAAGACTAGACAGACAAGACTAGACAGACAAGACTAGACAGACAAGACTAGACAGACAAGACTAGACAGACAAGACTAGACAGACAAGACTAGACAGACAAGACTAGACAGACAAGACTAGACAGACAAGACTAGACAGACAAGACTAGACAGACAAGACTAGACAGACAAGACTAGACAGACAAGACTAGACAGACAAGACTAGACAGACAAGACTAGACAGACAAGACTAGACAGACAAGACTAGACAGACAAGACTAGACAGACAAGACTAGACAGACAAGACTAGACAGACAAGACTAGACAGACAAGACTAGACAGACAAGACTAGACAGACAAGACTAGACAGACAAGACTAGACAGACAAGACTAGACAGACAAGACTAGACAGACAAGACTAGACAGACAAGACTAGACAGACAAGACTAGACAGACAAGACTAGACAGACAAGACTAGACAGACAAGACTAGACAGACAAGACTAGACAGACAAGACTAGACAGACAAGACTAGACAGACAAGACTAGACAGACAAGACTAGACAGACAAGACTAGACAGACAAGACTAGACAGACAAGACTAGACAGACAAGACTAGACAGACAAGACTAGACAGACAAGACTAGACAGACAAGACTAGACAGACAAGACTAGACAGACAAGACTAGACAGACAAGACTAGACAGACAAGACTAGACAGACAAGACTAGACAGACAAGACTAGACAGACAAGACTAGACAGACAAGACTAGACAGACAAGACTAGACAGACAAGACTAGACAGACAAGACTAGACAGACAAGACTAGACAGACAAGACTAGACAGACAAGACTAGACAGACAAGACTAGACAGACAAGACTAGACAGACAAGACTAGACAGACAAGACTAGACAGACAAGACTAGACAGACAAGACTAGACAGACAAGACTAGACAGACAAGACTAGACAGACAAGACTAGACAGACAAGACTAGACAGACAAGACTAGACAGACAAGACTAGACAGACAAGACTAGACAGACAAGACTAGACAGACAAGACTAGACAGACAAGACTAGACAGACAAGACTAGACAGACAAGACTAGACAGACAAGACTAGACAGACAAGACTAGACAGACAAGACTAGACAGACAAGACTAGACAGACAAGACTAGACAGACAAGACTAGACAGACAAGACTAGACAGACAAGACTAGACAGACAAGACTAGACAGACAAGACTAGACAGACAAGACTAGACAGACAAGACTAGACAGACAAGACTAGACAGACAAGACTAGACAGACAAGACTAGACAGACAAGACTAGACAGACAAGACTAGACAGACAAGACTAGACAGACAAGACTAGACAGACAAGACTAGACAGACAAGACTAGACAGACAAGACTAGACAGACAAGACTAGACAGACAAGACTAGACAGACAAGACTAGACAGACAAGACTAGACAGACAAGACTAGACAGACAAGACTAGACAGACAAGACTAGACAGACAAGACTAGACAGACAAGACTAGACAGACAAGACTAGACAGACAAGACTAGACAGACAAGACTAGACAGACAAGACTAGACAGACAAGACTAGACAGACAAGACTAGACAGACAAGACTAGACAGACAAGACTAGACAGACAAGACTAGACAGACAAGACTAGACAGACAAGACTAGACAGACAAGACTAGACAGACAAGACTAGACAGACAAGACTAGACAGACAAGACTAGACAGACAAGACTAGACAGACAAGACTAGACAGACAAGACTAGACAGACAAGACTAGACAGACAAGACTAGACAGACAAGACTAGACAGACAAGACTAGACAGACAAGACTAGACAGACAAGACTAGACAGACAAGACTAGACAGACAAGACTAGACAGACAAGACTAGACAGACAAGACTAGACAGACAAGACTAGACAGACAAGACTAGACAGACAAGACTAGACAGACAAGACTAGACAGACAAGACTAGACAGACAAGACTAGACAGACAAGACTAGACAGACAAGACTAGACAGACAAGACTAGACAGACAAGACTAGACAGACAAGACTAGACAGACAAGACTAGACAGACAAGACTAGACAGACAAGACTAGACAGACAAGACTAGACAGACAAGACTAGACAGACAAGACTAGACAGACAAGACTAGACAGACAAGACTAGACAGACAAGACTAGACAGACAAGACTAGACAGACAAGACTAGACAGACAAGACTAGACAGACAAGACTAGACAGACAAGACTAGACAGACAAGACTAGACAGACAAGACTAGACAGACAAGACTAGACAGACAAGACTAGACAGACAAGACTAGACAGACAAGACTAGACAGACAAGACTAGACAGACAAGACTAGACAGACAAGACTAGACAGACAAGACTAGACAGACAAGACTAGACAGACAAGACTAGACAGACAAGACTAGACAGACAAGACTAGACAGACAAGACTAGACAGACAAGACTAGACAGACAAGACTAGACAGACAAGACTAGACAGACAAGACTAGACAGACAAGACTAGACAGACAAGACTAGACAGACAAGACTAGACAGACAAGACTAGACAGACAAGACTAGACAGACAAGACTAGACAGACAAGACTAGACAGACAAGACTAGACAGACAAGACTAGACAGACAAGACTAGACAGACAAGACTAGACAGACAAGACTAGACAGACAAGACTAGACAGACAAGACTAGACAGACAAGACTAGACAGACAAGACTAGACAGACAAGACTAGACAGACAAGACTAGACAGACAAGACTAGACAGACAAGACTAGACAGACAAGACTAGACAGACAAGACTAGACAGACAAGACTAGACAGACAAGACTAGACAGACAAGACTAGACAGACAAGACTAGACAGACAAGACTAGACAGACAAGACTAGACAGACAAGACTAGACAGACAAGACTAGACAGACAAGACTAGACAGACAAGACTAGACAGACAAGACTAGACAGACAAGACTAGACAGACAAGACTAGACAGACAAGACTAGACAGACAAGACTAGACAGACAAGACTAGACAGACAAGACTAGACAGACAAGACTAGACAGACAAGACTAGACAGACAAGACTAGACAGACAAGACTAGACAGACAAGACTAGACAGACAAGACTAGACAGACAAGACTAGACAGACAAGACTAGACAGACAAAACTAGACAGACAAGACTAGACAGACTAGACAGACAAGACTAGACAGACAAGACTAGACAGACAAGACTAGACAGACAAGACTAGACAGACAAGACTAGACAGACAAGACTAGACAGACAAGACTAGACAGACAAGACTAGACAGACAAGACTAGACAGACAAGACTAGACAGACAAGACTAGACAGACAAGACTAGACAGACAAGACTAGACAGACAAGACTAGACAGACTAGACAGACAAGACTAGACAGTCAAGACTAGACAGAAAAGACTAGACAGTCAAGACTAGACAGACAAGACTAGACAGACAAGACTAGACAGACAAGACTAGACAGACAAGACTAGACAGACAAGACTATACAGACAAGACTAGACAGACAAGACTAGACAGACAAGACTAGACAGACAAGACTAGACAGACAAGACTAGACAGACAAGACTAGACAGGCAAGACTAGACAGGCAAGACTAGACAGACAAGACTAGACAGACAAGACTAGACAGACAAGACTAGACAGACAAGACTAAACAGACAAGACTAGACAGACAAGACTAGACAGACAATACTAGACAGACAAGACTAGACAGACAAGACTAGACAGACAAGACTAGACAGACAAGACTAGGCAGACAAAACTAGACAGACAAGACTAGACAGACAAGACTAGACAGACAAGACTAGACAGACAAGACTAGACAGACAATACTAGACAGACAAGACTTAACAGACAAGACTAGACAGACAAGACTAGACAAACAAGAATAGACAGACAAGACTACACAAATGAGTCTAGACAGACAAGCCTGGACAAGCAAGATGAGATAGACGAGACTAGACAGACAAGACTAAACTAAATGGACATGACTAGAGGAACAAGACTAGCAAAATAGTTAGATTAGTAACTATCTAAACTTGAGTTAAAGTTAAACTAATAGACAGACTAGTCTTAACTGTAAGACTTTCTAATATTTATATTTAAACCATTGTTTCTTAGATATAAATTTATTTCGTTTTTACAAAACATATTTAAACTATTTTAACAATTCCATTTAAGAATAATATTATCAGATAAAATAGTCTGCTGATAAGTTATAAAATAATCTCGAATTATAACGGAAAAAATGTTGTTTTTAAATCTTTTTAAACATTTATTCCTTAAAAAATTTATATGCAATATTTGATTCTATTTTAGTTTACTTTAGACAACAAATAAATAAAAGCACAAAAACAGAAATGGTATTATCGTCAAGGTCTACTCACCGTCAATATCTTGTTCTTTGAAATATCTCGCCTAAAACAAACAAGATTCAGTACAAAACCTGATCCCAAACGAAATAATTTGTTTTGCCCACAAACTCGTCCGACAATTAAATTATTTCAACAGAACCTTACCATTTTCACCTAAATTTGTTTGTGCTCACAAATAACCTGCGTGCTACGTGTCACGCTGATAATCAACTGGATAGACAGGTGTACACACAGGTAAAAAACTTTGTGAAACCGTTCACGTATTACGAGTTCATTTAACGGCGCCTGCACTTATATTTTTACACATCGATAACAGCATTTTGCTGTTGCTTCATTCTTAAAGTATGAAAGAATTTCATTAATAGATTTATGCCGAGGAAGATAAAATAGGTAAAACAGGAATAACTAGGTAAAACATGGTTGCGACCGTTACTACGTTTTAATCCATACCTACACTGAATTGATAAATTCACAGTGAATTTATCAATTCAGTGTAGTTAAAACAGACTTACAAGCTGAATTGGGAAATTACTTTAAATAATTGGAAACAAACCGAATATGCTGATTATAATATATACATATAATATATAATAGAAACAACTAATTAGAATATAAGTAATCGTATATTCTAATAATTGATTTCATTACTTAGTCTTGTCTTTCTAATTTTAATTTCATGTAATCTTTTTCGTATACACTGTTTTAGTGCCAGGATGATGCAATGCAGCGCGATAGCGTTTCGTTCATTTATCTGCGAGTAATGTCGATCGGCGTGATAGCGCTGCGTGGCGCTAAAATGGTTAATCTCGTCTTTTTATTTATCATTTAGTTTCACCTTTAGTCTAGTCTTCTTCTTGTGGTGTCATACGCTGTCTAGCGCGTTGGCGTTCATGTGTTCATTGGGTAATGTTAAGTGTGCCTTCTTCGGCTCTTCTAAATATCGTTGCGGTATCTGCGATATTGCACCAGTTCCGAATATTGCGAAGCCATGAGTGTTGCCTTCGTCCCGCTCCTCTTTTACCTTCGATTTTGCCCATAAGTATAGTTTTCAGCAGTCTGTATCTGGGACCTCGGAGGATATGCCCCAAGTACGATGGTTTTCTTTGCTTTACAATATCCAATAGCTGTCAATGCGTATTTGCTCTTTGTAAAACCTGCTCGTTTGATATGTGGTCTACCCAGGAGATCCTGAGTAGTCTGCTCTGAATCAACAATTCTATAGCTTCGATTCTATTAAGGGATTTGGCCTTTAATGACCAAGTTTCTGATCCGTACAGCAATATTGGCCATATGTAACATTTAACCACTCATAGGCGGAGACTAGGGGTACCTCCTGTCGTAGGAGGTAGGTATGGAATTTAGCAAATATTTTTCCGGTATAAGCCACACGAATTTTAACCTCTTCATCGTTATCCCATTTATCCGTTAAACGATAAATGGGATAACGATGAAGAGGTTAAAATTCGTGTGGCTTATACCGGAAAAATATTTGCCCATATATTTAAACTTGTTTACTCTGTCAATTTGTTTGTTGTTGATGTAGAGTAAAGTGACCACACGTCCCGATTTTGGCGGGACAGTCCCGCTTTTTGGAAGACAGTCCCGCGTCCCGCCGATTTTTAAAAATGTCCCGATTTTTAGAAAATAACTGCATTTCTTATTTTAAATGTACTGTAGTATATAATATAAGATTTTTCCACATATTCCCATAAAATCGATGATGGAGCCCTGGGGCCCAAGATGGGGCCCTTTTTTAATAAAATTTACCCAATTCATTTTTTTAATTAATCGAATTATACAAGATCTCTGGAATTATACAAAATCCATCCATCTCTGGAATTATACAAGATATTCCAAGCAGATTCCAATTATAAAAATTTCTGACTTCTTTCAGAAAATCCTGTCGTTTAACCCTTTCGCCCCGAATGGTACACATATGTCCCACTGAAAATTCATCTTCTGAAAATTGTGAATTTAAAATTGCACTCGTATGGAAAATTTACCAGGCATTTGTTTCGTGTATGTTATATGTAAGTCAAATATTGTTGTTGTAAATTATAACAGAGAATAGTGTAGTGTTCTGTAACCTGTATTATTGTTCGTTTGTCCTCCTCCAGAGTGTATTGTATTTTAAGAGATAAGAGTCAGGTGATCGCAGACGAGACTTCGGTCTCTTTGCTCCCACCCATCGAAGTGTCAAGACGTACTTTTACACGGTCTTAGTCCTGTTAATATATATGTTGTTAAGCCTATATGGTTGTTTTATATACCTCTCCACTGGACACCCACTTGACCACCTCAATATTAAATAGCAGACATATTAAATATAATAAATACATATTAAATAGCAGACAATACAAGACAAGACTATTGGTAATACCTTAATTATTTGTTATTGGTTAATAATTGGTTGTCTGCAGCAAATGTGGAAACAGACAAAAAATGAAGTTATTGCTTCATTTTAAACAATGATATTCCTTATCAAACTATTTTGAAAATTGTAGAATACGCGCTCTCACTTCCAGGAACAAATGCAGCAACATAACGACTAGACTGAGCAGACAGATAAATTCATGTGGCCAGTACTGCGTCTGGTAGACACTATGTCTAGAGTAGACACAGTCTTTTACTAACAAGACAACTAGATAACTTCTTTAATAAGGCAACTAGATAACTCCCAGAGCTATTCAACGAAAACCAAAACTAGTTTCCACAAATTAAGTCGACAATCAAACCTAGATAACTCAAAAAATAGATTAGCTAGAACAATATAGTTTTCAGCAGCATCTAGATAATTTAATCACGAATTTAACAAGGTTCTCTAGGATCTAAATAGCCCCCCTAGAGTGTTTTTTATAGTATCAATAAAATATGGACAACTGAAAAACGCACTTGAACATTAAACTTTAAAATCTATATTAAGCGTGAAAAATAATTTGAGCAATTCTTGTGAGAAATTTCACATTTTAATAAATGATCCGAATCTATTACAAAATATTTACTCGAATTTAAATTAATTAAAAATCATAATGATCAAATTATTGTTTTTTACAAATATTTTTACAGTTAATCAATAATAAATACATTTTTGTATATCTATAAACAAGTATATGAATGTATACAATAAAATATTTTTTTATTACTCATGCGTTAAAAGTACTATCTTGGCGCACGTTTTTTAGTGCGACAAATGCCATTTTTGGTTGCATTACCACATAACGCACGCAAATATTCAATATCGCTAAGTTACATTTAAAAAACAATAAAATAAATAAAAAAAGATTATAAAGAAAGATTAGTTAGTTATACGTTCTATACGCAATGATGTTAACTTTGTTAACGATATGTATAAAACAATTTCCTAGAAATTATAATCTATGAAGTTAAGATTCAAACACTAATGTTTAATATTATTAAAAACTCCAAACTCAACAAGATATATATATATATATATAAAAATAAATAAAATAAACATAATAAAGAAATCAATATTAAAAAAGTGACAGAAATTTTGTTTCATTACAAAATAAAAATAATAAATTAAAGAAAACGTTTTAAAATGAGTGTAAATTCTATGGTGATACCGGAGACTGAGGAAAATTCTTTACACGAATCCACACGACCGGAGACAATTATTGAAAAAGCAAATTCTTCATTTTGGATTCCATTTTTTTTTTTTTGATGGCCCCTGAAGCCCCTGAAGCTCCTGTATGCCATGATGAAGCGAAGAATTAGCAGATAACCTGTTGGCAGAGGTCAAGTGAAAGAAGTCAAGAAGAAATTGTGGGCCCTGAAATCAGAAATACGACCGAATGAGACGCACCTGAATTCAGCACCTCCAACTATTGGACGCACTTGGCTGAAACTAAATAAACCTTCTTTCTAGAACTGATCAAATCTACCCAGAGTTCTTAAAGAATGCAGGTGACTCAACTAAAAGATGGCTACTATCCTTGTATAATAACATCATGCACACAGGGATTATTCCTAAGACACTAAAAAAGGTAACAGTGGTGGCTATTGTTAAACCTGGCAAGGATGCTACGGACTCATTACACTACAGACCGATTTCGCTGCTTAGTATAACTTACAAGCTTCTTGAGCGTCTTATACTGAACCGGATCAAAAATGTTCTGGATAGTGAGTTCCCAATAGAATAGGCGGGGTTTAGACCCAACAGAGGTTGCTGTGAACAAGTGTTGGCACTTACTTCGCACATAGAGGCAGACTTTCAACGTAAAATGAAATCTGCAGCGGCGTTCGTAGACCTTTACGATACGGTTTGGCGTCATGGACTGCTCCTAAAGTTTCGCAAGGCTATCCCGTGTCTAAAACTGCTGAAACTACTAGAGAATATGCTAGCTAATCGACGTTATAAGGTATTGATGGGCGACACTCGTATACCAACAGACAGAGGTTCTGCCTGCGAGAAAGCGCTGACTGAAGATCTTCAGAGTTTAGAAGCGTATTTTGCGAAATGGAGGTTGAAACCTAACCGATATAAGGCAGAAGTGGCGCTATTGCACCTAAATAACCGCGTGGCTGACTTGACGATTAACGTGGAGTTTGAGGGGCAGACGGGAGTTTGAGGGGCAGACAGGAGTTTGTGGATCAACAACCGAAGCCCCAAATATTTAGGTGTTACGCTCGACCGCACACTTATTTACAGAAAACACCTGGAGAATACAACGGTTCGTAACAAGTTACGAACCAGAAACAATATCATCCATAAGCTGCCTGGGTCCGGATGGGGCTCTATTCTAATGCCAAAACGCTGCGAATCGCAGCGTGGGACGTGTATACTCTGCGGATACAACTGGGACGTATATACTAGAGATGAGCATGGGATCCCATCCACCCATCCCATCCCATCGTCCCATGGGATGGTATGAGTGGTATGAACGTTGCGTAGGATGGGATAGGACGACAAATTTGTATGGGACGGAGTGGGACAAGTTTTGATAATCTAGTAAATCTAGTTCGTGCATAATTAATTACTTATATTATAATTACGGAAAAATTAACCGAACTCTGAACCTGAAGTCTGAGTTTGTGCGGGCCGAGAGAGAGAGGATCCCTTCATCTTTGTCTAGCCAACAGTGAATTCGAGAGTGGGAGGATGTGATACAGTCAGAGCGAAAAGCTAGTTGTATTGAGTTGTATCAAGAAAGAGTAGAAGTTTATATATTTTAATGAAAGTTGTTTTCAAAAAGACAATGGTAAAATACTGTTGTATTTGCAAGGGAAATGGACGTCGGACACACATTTAGTTTTCCTTTTGGACTGTACTAGAAGAAGAGAGAGCGATACGAGAGACACCTTGTGATGCTCTCTCTCGGCCCGCACAAGCCAGGAGGCAGCGCTCGTTCCAGTTAGTATATATTTTAGTGGTTTGAACCGAAAAGAAAGTCTGCTGTATAGGAAAAATGGGATGAATGGGACGGGCCACGCGACTGGGATGGGACGAAAATTTTATGGGATGGGACAGTGGGACGAAAATGTGATGGGATGGGACAGTGATAGGGATCCGTCCCACGGGATGGGATCTGGATCGAGAAACTCGTCCCATGCTCATCTCTAGTTTATACTCTGCAGTACTCTGTACTCTGCAGAATATTGTGCACCTGTCTGGAGTGGCAGTGCACACACACGTAAGGTCGATGTTCAGCTAAACTGTACTATGAGACACATTACACATTACAATGAGATACATTTACACCCTAAAACCTACACCTCGACACGTCGACAGAATGGCTCCCTGTTCTATCCAACATTGCACCGCCAGAGCTAAGGAGACGTGCTGCCACGCTAAGAGAATATAAAAAGGCCATGGGAAACGAATCTCTCCCAAACCGTATTCTACAGGAGGAAAACATACCTAACAGGTTAAGGTCAAGAAATCCATTCTGGAAAGAAGCAAGAGAACTACTTGACTACGGTAATTTCTGTATCGATACGACGTGGAGGCGCAATTGGGATAGTGCAACTGATATCCGACCCGACTGCCACGCCGAGCGGCTTCATGTTGAAAGGACGCGAATGGAGAATCGGGGTAGGCAGATGTGCCCAACTGATGCCGGTATAACCGCTGGGTTATACGATCCGACCCAATTTGTGACTGTGGAGCGGATGAACAAACAATAGCTCACATCATAGATGAATGTCCATTACGACAGTTCACTGGCGGCATTGGTCAATTATCGGAATTGACTCCAGAAGCAATGTTTTGTCAATAATTTGGACATAGATTTGTGACAGTGCTAAATGTAATATATTAGCTATAGTCCAGTATCTTAGTCAAAACAAAATCCGGCCAAGTGCGAGTTGTGACTCGCGCACCGAGGGTTCCGTACAAACTTGTAATTAAGGTATCTTTTTTTGTGGAGGACGTAGCAAGCACATTCAGTTAATTTGACAAGTGGCCCTCCTGAAATCACGACCATCTTAGTACCGCTGCAAGCATAACCTCAAGATGTCGCTGTCGTACGATTCACTATTTACTTCACTATTTGTTTTTACTGCTCAATTTTGCCTATATACCTATATAACCTGTATAAAGGTATACAGGGTATTTTTTTTTAAATAACGCGAATATTTTTAAACTTATAAAAAGAAAACTTTATTTTAGTATTACACTTATTCACTAACTTATATTAAGATCTAACTATTTCTAGATCTAATATAAACTAATATATTAACTACTTCTAGATCTATTTCGATACTCTTAACATTCAGTTGTTCAATTGACTGCTTTTGGGCAATTGACTACCAAAAAATATAGGGCGTACTTGATTTAAGTATAACATACTTAAATCATATTATCTACAACATATTATGTAAATTATAGTATAGTATTATTATGTAGATTATCAACATATTATGTAGATTATAAAGAAAAATTAGACGAAATATAATATATACAGGATGTTACGGGACTTGAGTATGTCGCATGTCGGTTATAAACAAGCAAAATTTAGACATAATATATACCCTGTATATATTATGTATATAGAGCGTACGTGATGAAATGCATAACGAATATAAACAAAGAAAATTCAGAATAAACAGCTTGTTACCAACACATACTTTTTAACCTTCGGACCTAACCGAAGAGGACCTAACTGTATGCAACCCATATGCTTCTGGAGCCTGACAGTACCACTACGACAACATTAGTGTATTTTCATAAGTTTCTAATAGTAAATTCGCAATTTTTCTTGTAATTAAACTACATATTTACGGTTTTCAGATTTTTCCCTTTACATGTGCTGTAAGACACCGCTTCTTGCCAAATTTCATGATTCTAGGTCAACGGGAAGTACCCTATAGGTTTTGATTCCCTTGTGAAATCGCAAAATATGCGTCATAAACGGTCATATCTTTTGATCGCGATGACTTACAAGTTTGATTTTTTCACAGCTGAAAGAGACCGCAGACCCGAGTATTTGATACAAATTTCAACTTGTTACCTCTACGCGTTCCTGAGAAAAATGGTCTTGACAGACAGACAGACGGACAGACAGACAGATGGACAACAAAGTGATCCTATAAGTGTTCCGTTTTCGGTACGGAACCCTAGCAAGGGGTCAATCTCGGAATCTTAGGAAAGAAGCTAAATTTTTGTATAGACCTTTATTTTAGCATTACAAATGTTGTCTCGAAAGTCACATATGCCAACATGTGAGCGTCCGTAGATATTTAAGGTCAAAGGACGCAAAAAACAGTTTTTTGAGAATATCTCGTTTTCTCTGATTCCTATCGTATTTGCATTTATTATTAACGTTGTAGAGAATAAAATTCTCTACAAATTTCATCTGAAACCTTTTTTTATACGTCGATCTGTTTTTAAGGTACAGGGAGCAGAGTGTAGAGCGCTGATGAGCAGCTTTACTCTCTTAGCTAAAGTGACCACATTTTCATTGAGACAAAGCGGGACAAATGGGATGAAATGAGAATTATAATTTGGTTTTGAAAGCAGACCAATAATTTAATGTATATGTTCATAGACATGTCTATAAATATTCAAAAATGTATTTATTATTAATTATTGGTATACTATAAAAATATTTTAAAAAAAGAATAATTTGAATACAAAATTAGAAAAAAATGACTGTGTGAATTTCCATATTACAAGAAAATAATTCAGAAATTACCATGTTCTCTAGTTCACTCATGACTTATAAAATAAATAAATATAATTACAAGCACGATTTGGTTTCCTGCAGCTTTGTGCTACGAGAAACCAAGTGGGTTGCTAAAAAATACTATAACCTGATAAATAATAATAATGAACATAGACGCTTTTCTGCCTTTTGGCTTCCTCAGTAAGGACTTATCGAACGAAAGTGCAGGAAACTAAATCGTACTTATAATTATATTTATTTATTTAAGTCATGAGTGAATTAGAGAACATAGTAATTTCTTAATTTTTTTCTTGCAATAATTTGAACATTATGATTTTCAATTAATTAAAAATTTTAATTTAAAAAAAAAATTATGATTTCTTGCACGGTCATATTTTTGATCCGATTGAATACTGCAATAGAACCGGATCATTTAATAAAATGTCGTGAAATTTCTCATATGAATTGGTAAAATTATTTTTTACGCTTATTATAGATTTTAAAGTTTAATGTTCAACTGTGTTTTTTTAGTTGTCCATATTTTATTGATACTAGAAGAAAACTCTCATTTTAAAACAAATTCAAATTCTCATTTTAAACAGAATAGTATTCCTTATCAAAATATTGCGAAAATATTATTCTGTTTAAAATGAAGCAATAACTCCGTCCACTTTTTGTCTGTTTCATTTGCAGACAACCAACATTTCAATTCGCAAATATTATTTTTCGGAAAATGTTTAGTAATATATTCAAAAGATTTTTCCACATATTCTCATAAAATCTCTTCTTTTAATGCCACCCAATGAAAATATCAGAACAAGGTGCCATTAAACGATCGGATTTTCTGAAAGAAGTCTGAATTTTTTATTTTTTATAATAACTGCTTGGAATAATATCTTGAAGAATGGACATTTCAATTCGAGGATATTAAACTTTTTCATTGGTTGAAATTAAAAAAGGAGATTTTTTGGGAATATGTGGTAAAATATTATATTATATATTATAGTACAGTGGTGGCGAACCTATGGCACGCGTGTCACAGCTGACACGTATGAAAATCGTATTGGCACGCGAGGTATTTCTCACGCGTGCCTTAAACTTAAACCTTCTATATTTCTAAAATAAATATTTCTCAATCTACTTTTGGTGACATCAAAGGTGTAAAATACGTGTTATATTCAAGCTAATACGGTAACTGATTTTCACTATCAGAAATCTTCATTCATTGTAAATGTTACCTGGCACGTCGACATTTCAAAAGGTGAAAATTTAAAAAAATGGCACGCGGCGGGGAAAAGGTTCTTCACCCCTGTTATAGGGTAGTACATTTAAAATAAGAAATGCAGATTTTTTCTTAAAAGCAGGACATTTTTAAAAATCGGCGGGACGCGGGACAGGCCTCCAAAAAGCGGGACTGTCCCGCCAAAATCGGGACGTGAGGTCACCTTATTCTTAGCGCAAGGTAAATCCTGAATCCCATAACAATGTAATACCTTATACTTATATTGATATTTCTTTTAAATCAAATAGTCATCAAATATTACTTACCTTTGACATGCAAATTATTAAATAATGAACTAAATAATTCTAAATATATTTTAATGCTATTCTAATTCAACACCATGAATGGGGTTGGGTTCTGAAAAATTAAACCCCAACGCCGGTAACAACACTTTCACAACCTGCACCAGATGAACTACTCACTTCAATATTCAGCAACTGCAAAATGGTTGTGATTCGCGTTGTGGATGCCATAAGCTAGGGATGCAATGTTCTTTAGCTTGTGTCAATGCAATGTAAAACAATGGTATAATACCTTGGAATTCAGGATTAACCTTGCGCCAAGGTATGTATGGTTGAGCGCTCCACACTCTGCGTCCTGTATCTCAAAAACAGTTCGACGTATAAAAAAGGTCTCGGATGATTTTTGTAGAGAAATTTATTCTCAACAACTTTTATAATGAATGCAAACACGGTAGGAGGCAGAAAAAACGAGATATTCTCAAAAAACTGATTTTTGCGGCCTTTAACCTTGAATATCTAAGGATGCTCACATGTTGGCATATGTGGCTTTTGGGACAACATTTTTAATGCTAAAATAAAGATCTATACAAAAATTCAGATTCTTCCGTTAGATTTCGAGGTGATATGCTAATATGACTGGGCGACTATATTTACATTTTTTTTAAAGAATGCAGTACAGGGAAGATAGGGTTTATTAGACCTTGTTCTCTGATTGGATTAAATCGAGGAAAAGTTCACACCGACGATATTTCTCAACCTTTTCTCTACTCATCTCTCTCTGTTCACATACATTTGCAGTCATTGGCGTAGAATTTGGTGATATGAAATTATATGAATATAATACTACGAATAATTTCTAAATATAATAGAACGTTAAATTATACTACGGCTAATAAGTACTATAGTTTTATATATAATTTAATATTCAATTTTAAATTTAATGTTAAAAAAATTATATAACTCCAAGTATATTTTTTTCGTACGCCAATGTGAGCTGTTAGTTGTCAATGGCTGCCGTGTCAATTCACAATTGTCATCTGATCTGTTTGTATCATTTACATTTTTTGTGTTTTTCTCCATTTATTTGTTTGAATTTTATTACTATTGTGGACATTTGCTGTATTTAATAGATATTCAATCAAACCATTAATAAATTATCAATTTTATATTCAAGTAACTATATTTTAATTTAGCGCCAAATTTTGTAACTAGACTTAACATATGTCATAGTGTAAATCAGGTTTCTAGTTACTGCATTCTTAAAAAAATGACTATAGTAAGTTTACACATCTTGTTATATGTACGTTAGGGTGGAGCACGGATGTATGCAAAAATATTTTTTTCGAGATTTAAAGTTGTAATAGGGGGGAATTAAATAAAAAACCCTCTCAAACATCATTCTTAGTAGACTAATCCCTTATGCTGAAAATGTCCTAGGCGAATATCAAGCCGGGTTTAGGGCAAACAGATCAACAATAGATCAACTATTCACGCTGAGACAACTTCTAGAAAAGGGATGGGAGTATAACAAACCCATACACAATCTTTTCATAGACTTTCGACAGGCATATGATAGCGTAGAAAGAAGCCAAGTATGGAATGCCATGGCGGAGTTCTCAATACCAAAGAAACTCATTCGGATGACCAAAGTCTGTATGGAGGGTGGAATATCTAAAGTACGTGTAAATAATAAACTGTCTGGCAGCTTTGAAATCAACAGTGGACTTAAACAGGGTGATGCGTTATCTCCACTACTATTCAACCTTGTATTAGAGAAAGCCATGAGGTCGGCCGAAATAAAAACAAAATTGCTATCGGGTCAAGGTCCCAAAGTGTTACTCGCATATGCAGATGACATAGATCTCGTTGGAGACTCCATTCTATCCACGAAAGACATTTTCAACAAGGTGGAAGGAGCAACAAGTGAAGTTGGGCTGAAGATTAATGAAGAGAAAACGAAATATATGTGTATAAATAGAACGACACGAAGAGACAGAATAGGACAAAATATGACGATCAACACCTTTAATTTCGAAAGAGTACAACGTTTTAAGTATCTGGGGGCCGTAATCACAGCGGACAACGATGTTACCGAAGAAATAAAAGACAGAATCCAATCTGAAAACCGCTGTCTATTTGCACTGAATAAGCTCATAAAATCAAAAAATCTCACAAGAAGTTCAAAGATCAAAATCTATAAATCCATCGTCAGACCTGTAATAACATACGGATGCGAAACGTGGACCATGACCAAAGCAAACGAAGAAAAGCTCAGACGCTTTGAACGAAAAATACTTTAAATTTTTTTTCGGACCTCACCATGACATCACCACAGACCAGTATAAGATCAGAACCAATATCGAATTAAAAGCACTCTACAACGACACCGATATTGTCCAAGAAATTAAATCACAGCTACTAAGATGGGCAGGCCACGTGCACAGACTGCATAACGAAAGACTTGTAAAACTGGTATGGGAGGAGATTCCCACAGGCAAGAGACCGCTCGGACGTCCCAGAATGCGATGGAGAGATAACATCCAAGCAGATCTCCGGAAAATGAACATTCCATTTGACCCTAGGTTGATGGAAGACCGAACAAATTGGAAAAAAGTTGTACAGTCAGCCAAGACCCACCCAGGGTTGTAGCGCTACGTGATGATGATGAATAGGGGGGAATTGGTGCATTATATTAAAGTTAAAATAAATATAATTTTGGATTTAATTTGATGAATACCTTCTGCCTCCGCACTGACCTCAAAAATTTAAATTTAATGATAAAAGTCTAGTACAGTTACGGTCAAATATTAAGTTTAATTTAATGATAAATGGGTGATAAATGATACGCAATATATAATTCAGATATATATTAATCACCTTTAATCAAAAATACAACAATTTTTTTATAAAAATATTATTAAAAAAAAAACAATTAATTTGCTCGAAAATCTCTTTTTGTCTCAAATTTAGGCATTACGTTTCGTGATTCCAATTTGGCTCTTATTGCACCAAATCGTGACTTTTTTTATGCAATGAGAAGAGGCAGCTGTTGTCGTCAAATTTACATTTTGCGTGGTTTTCTCATTCCTGTTTCCTCTTTAGGGTCTTTTGCAACTTCTCCCTAACACTTACGTCGATTCCAGCTATTATCTTACTTCGAGAGGTTCTCTGATCAATTAAAAAAGTATGTTCTTGTTTGGGAACCTTTTTATCGTTGCGACAGATACATTGAGATCAATCTACACTTGCACGCTGCAATATCAAAAAGTACCTTACTACTTTGTCGACTTTTCAGGAGAGAGCTTTTTGACAGACTGGAGTAGGTTTTTGTATTTTAAATGGTATGCTTTTAACATCTGTACGACCCTTCTTGTTGTTACTATCGGAATAGATGCAGTTTGCCATATATTTTCAATTCTGGATGTCACTATATCTGCAATTTCTGAAAATGTGCACACTCTCGCATTTTCCAAATGCATCTTTAGTTGATGTGTTGTCCATTCACAGTATTTTATTACATCTTCGTAAGTAGGTAGAATATTGTCTTTTATCTCACAAATATCAGCAAAAATAGGACATTTAAAGACACCTCGTGTTCTTTGCATGTTTTTTTCGAAACACAATTGACATTAGGTTACTTGTTAAATAACTAGCGCAAGTCCAATTCGAGCCAAAACCAATAGTCCACTGACGACACGACAAGTGTTCTAATTGTCCCATCCTGCGCTCCCTCAGTCCCCTTATTTTAGATTATAAACTTAAGATCACGCATTTTTTTTTTTGTATAGAAAATAAACTGTAGTTATAATAATTTCTTGGAATAAAATACGTCAGTTCATTAAAATTTCAATTAGTCTAAAAACTATATTTTTTCAAAAATTCAATGACATTGCGGCGGCTATTACTATAAATTAAATCAAATAATATTTTGCATGGATTAATTTGAGTCTAAAAGGCATCAATTTTTCTCTATTAGATCACTCACAACCCAAAACAAATATTTCGCTCCACCATGTAAATAATGTACGTGCCATACGATATTAATAATGATTTAAGCTTAATAATTTCTTTAATTTATTTTACTTTGTCTAGTTAATCCTGTTCAGTCAGTTTTGTCTATTCTGTAAAATAAATAGTTTTTAATAAATAAATGATACAAATTTCTGGAAACGGTCCTGTAATTAGTTTCAGATAACGTAAAATAATCTGTACGCCTCTGCTTCGTTTTGTTAAACTAATTATGTACTTAAGTCATAGTTTTTGTTTACTTAAGCTCCTTGCTAATATATGCTTACTTATCCAGTTATACATAAATAAGTCTTCGATTACAATATACAGTCATTATTTAGACAGTACACTCCAAACAAAAACTCGTTTTATGTGAATGTTTTTTACATAAAACATAGAATTTACAAATATTTATTGTTTTATGTTTAGAAAACACAATATTTATGCGATTTCTTGCTTTATATAACAGTGCGACTAATTTTTATGAAGTATTCTGTGATAAGATATCAAGACGATTTTATTCTATTTACGAGACCTGGTGTTCTTTGGACTTTGCACAACATGAGGATTGGTATAAATTATTGGCTTTGAATTAATTATTTGGAAATTTGATAAACAGTGTTGATCTTCTGTAGGTAGACAGACTTCATGATACTTTTTTGAGGCCAGAAAGATAACTCAAGGTCTTGTATCAATGTTTACTTTAATTACTTAAATATGTCACTATCTTGCAATTTGAAACTTACTTATCTTTAAGACCAATTTAGTTTTTTAAATGTCATTGAAGGGAGTGTTTAGTGTAAGTTTAATTAACTTGAATATATTTGAAACTAACTTATTTAGAAGAATAGAATTTAAGAAGAAGAATAAGTAAGTCAGTTTTATAAACGTTATGCATAACAACTAGAGGTGTTTTTGAGTACAAATTATGTGTAAGTTTGAAATGATTAAAAGTTACTAGAAATAGTGTTCTAAAACAGGTTGTGAATTTCTCAATCATTATCAATTAATTAGTTTTTATTCATTTTTCCAATAAGTTTTATAACATGAAGATCTGTAATTAATCATCTGTGAATATCTATAATCTGTAAATTAATCATAAAAGTTTATAGCAAATTTGGTAATTATAAACCTCAGGTATTAAAGACTAATCTAAACCTAATACAACCTAATAAAACCTAATTTATCTTTTTTCTTAATTTAAAAGTAGTTAAATTTGTTCATATAGATTATTATGTAAGTTTCTAAATTAGATCAAGTTTCAAAACAAAAATACACTTTAAGGCAGAGACCGCAGTACGGCTAAACCGCCGCGTTTTTTAATCGCGTGATTTTGTGACTCAAGTAAGCTAATACAAGCGGTCTCACTTGCGGTTTTTTCCCGCGACTGATTTTTCCCATAGCGTAGTGTGTGTTTCTCGAGCGGTACAAAATCATGCGATTAAAAACCGCTGCGGTTTAGTCATATACATACAGAAAATACATTTAGAATTTAATTGATTGAATTTATTGTGTTTTAATTGTAGTGCCCTAAAGAAAATAATGAGGTGATGTAAAGTCTTCCAAATACAATGGCAACCTCAACCCCGAAGAGCCAAGAATCTCAAAACAGTACCATTAAATTAACCAATACACAAATTGTCGTAACCAGCCTATGTGCGGGTGCCATAGCCGGGGCCCTTGCCAAATCAACAATCGCACCACTCGACCGAACAAAAATTAACTTTCAAATCAGGTAATGTAAGTATATATTATCACTATTTACATATCATATACGCTGGCACTCCTTCCTCAAAACTAATACTAATTTTCTCAAACAATCTTATTAGAGCAGAACCCTACTCCTCAAAAAAAGCATGGAATTTTTTGTTGAACACTTACAAATCTGAAGGAATCTTCGCCTTATGGAGGGGCAACAGTGCGACCATGGCTAGGATTATTCCTCATGCTGCCATCCAGTTCACCGCACATGAACAATGGAAAAGAATATTACATATAGATCCTACTACGTAAGTATTATTTACAGCCCGATATTTAATATTAAATAAAAATAATACTGGTAACATACATTTTGAAAATGTTTATTACATTATATAAAACGACCATCAAGCAATTAATCATTATTTACAACAAACGTTTATTTCCAATAAATGTTTTTTTTTCTATTTTGCGTCTGTAATGGACTCATAACATCAGAAAAGTTACTATACGACTGGAAATGTGCACCGATCCACCCTCTGCACAAAAATGGCGACCCCATAGATGTAAACAATTACAGGGGCATCTCACTAATTCAAGTTACATACAGGATATTCGCAGCGTGCATACTTCAAAGGATACAGGACAAGCTGGAACACAAGATCAGCGAATACCAGGCAGACTGCCGCCCTGGTCGCTGCTGTGCAGAACAAATCTTCAGTCTGAAGACTACTCTGAAAATAAAAGTCCTCAGGAACACTCCAGTCATATGCACCTTCGTTGACTTCAAGAAGGCATATGACTCCGTCGGTCGCCAGTCATTGTTCAACAGCCTACACGAACAAGGTTTGGACGACAAGACAATGCGACTGATCAAACAAACACTGACAGACACAACATCTAAGGTGAAGTTCTAAGGGGAATCTGCGAACCTTTTGAGATCAAGACAGGGGTTCGCTAAGGTGATGAACTCCTCTTCAACCTAGTGCTAGATAAGGTCATCAAGGAATGGGAGAAGGAGTTGAAAATACGAGGTCACTGGAAGCCAGTGCACTTGGACGACCTAAGGACAAGCTAGAGGTCAGCTATCTAGCCTTCGCGGACGATCCGGTACTACTCACAGACAACGAAGCCACAGCAATCAGACAGATAGAAGTACTCAAAGAGTGCGCAAAAAAATACGGCTACAGATCTCCTTTAAAAAAACTGACACATACTAAATTTGAACACAAAATATGGCAAGTTCAACAGGGTCATACACTTTAACACATTCACTGCCGCGCCTGATTTTATGACTTTCCTGTATCGCCGATTTAAACCACTTTACAAAATAGATAGTTATAATGATTTGGTATTTATTTTCTTTCTCCAGGGGCCCCATAGAACTATTTTAGGTGATTTTCACGAAATGGGTCACGGGTAACCCAGTGGTGTGCTGCTCTGTAATATGCAAAAAAAAGTATGCAAACACGAGCACCTGGTGGCAGCCAAAGGTACTATACTAACATTTCAGAAGCGGTAGTTCTATAAATCATTCATAGAATTCAGCAAAGCCACTGGAACTTTCGTTGGGGACCGTGACACCTGGGACCCAGCGGCACGCTGACAAAACACCGCCGGGTCACCGGCGTCACGGCAGCAGTGAATGTGTTAAGTACCTAGGTGAAATGATCGAACCAACAGGAAAAGAGAAAATCGCGCAGAACACTAGGTTATTGAAAATGAAGAGAGCCTTATACAAAACACAGGGTATCTACAAAAAGAAATGTCTGTCCACCTTCACCAAAATAGTAATCAAACCTAAGGTGCTATACACCAGAGAAACACTGATGTTACACACATAGACCAACCTTGAGAACACCCTCGCACAGCAAAGAAAAATCATTTGGAAAATTATTGGACCAGAACTCACAGAGCTTCAATCCAGGAGTACCACACAGAAGTTCTCCAACATCGCAGCGTCCATTAGAAAGAGGCGACTAAAATTTTATGGACACATCAGCAGACTTCCACAGACCAGACTCACCAACAGAATCCTCAGGTACATCCAGGGCCTCAAGACCACTACACCTTGGACAAGTCTAAATTGATATGGACAGAGCACAGATAGACTCAGCGGATACCATAGATAAAGGCGTATTTAGGCACAAGGTTTACAAGTGGGAAGTGATGTCAAAAAAAGAACACCTAAAGCTCAAAGGCCAAAGTGGACTGAAGCAAGGAACAGAACCTTTTTTGAAGGAATGAAGGAGTACCGAAAGAACAGGAAGAACAAGTAGTCATCAATGTTTCGCTTGGTCTGATAAAAGGCTTGTAACGTGTGTAATAATAATAATAATCACATTAGTTTGACATCTGTCATTGGTGTATTTTTTGTATGGGATTTTTTCCTTGTTTGGGTGTTTATGGGGTGTTGTAACAATCGCAGATGTCCGTAGAATGATTTACAAGGATCACCGTACGCAACGTCGCAAGCGGATTAAACGCAGAGCGGTCGTTATGTTCGTGGCGGAAGCCATTGTAATATGATTATTGTTTATGAGGGAGAATTATCCGAGCGCTTTAGAAGGTTACTACACTTTTGGAGAAAAGTTCGGTGGAAGTTCAGTTCGTGGTTACGATAGCTTGTATTGAAACAAGACCGAGCAGTAAATGGCCAGTCGTTTAATCATATCCGCTGATTGGCTGTTAGATTACAGCAGGCAACTGGGCATCAACTGCACCGCTGACCACACCAACGGTAAAAACTTAAAGAGTGTAAATACATTTTAGTTAGTAAGATTTAAGGTAGAGACAGACACACTGTTCCCACGTACGCAATGTATGCGATGTAACGTGGAAGAATTGGTGTGCAAACTCGTCCCGCTTATGCAACGTAAATTTTGCATCAGACTCTGTTGTAATTTCTCAGAAGGTGCACTAGTGCGTCTTTAAGTTATGTTTTCTGATTCTGATAGCGAGTTTGAGGATGATTTATTGAGTTCACTATTTTTAAATGAATATTTCCGACGTGCTATGCGTGAGTTCTAGAAACACACTGATCATAGGAATGGATAGCGTACGAACATCCCCTCCACCTTCCCACGCCGATCTGGGCATGCCAGATCGACGTTGCGTTTGAGGCGTGTGATTGCGTTGCATACGATAAGTGTGTTTCTATGGCATAGTTTTTCAGACTCCAGATACCGTAATGCGTTGCATACGTTGCGTACGTGGGACCAGTGTGTCTCTACGTTTACCAGTCCTGCAGGTACCTGCATGTATCTCTGCACGATTTTGCGGCTAATTGCATAATGTAATTTACTAATGTAAAATGTTACTGGTTAAATAAATACTAAATATGCAAGTCCTAAACCAAACATATAAGACTGCAAGAGAGGATCTTCTTATAAATAGGACGAAGGAACAACATTGGAGGAAACTCTGCATCGGTCTAGATGGGGATATATGAGGAGACGCCTTCCAAAAAATTAGGAGGAATCTAAATATCAAGCCACAAAATCTACTAATGCCAATGGAGGAAGTGCACTGTGTGGCTGAGGTACTGTTTCAACGTCACACCCTGTCTGGAAATTTTCCAGACAGATGGAAGAGAGCAAAGTTAGTCCATTTCGGAAAAGGGGATAAACCCTAGTTCATATAGACCAATCCGTCTATTGAACGTGTCTTGTAAATTATTGGAACAACTTCTGCTAACTAGATTAAAAGATGAGCTCGAGGCCGGAATCGGATTATCCTGCAAACAATTTGGATTCAGGAAATGAAGGTCAACTATTGACGCCCTAAGAACCGTTTTAGAAATTACAGAAAAAGCCAAATCGGGATCGCAGAGAACCCGAAAAATGAGTGCTCTCCTAACCTTTGACGTGAAGAATGCCTACAACAGCGCGAACTGGAAACAATATAATGGAAAGCTTGATAAATAGAGGTATATCTCCAATCGGAGCTTGCTGTTGCAAGGCGATGGAGAGATCGAGGAGCTTGATGTTAGTAGAGGTGTCCCACAGGGTTTCATACTAGGGCCTACTCTCTGGAACGTACTATATGACGGAATTCTAACTATGAAAGGGATCGTCCATTAATCACGTGAGGCTCGAAAGTGAGGGGAGGGGTTTTGTGAAGAATTACGAAATATCACATGGGGTGTTGGGGGGGGGTGTAATGAGATATCACGTGTATTTATTTTTTCGTTGAATGCGCGATTTTTAAAAAAAGTTGCTAAAAAACATCACGTGATTAATGGACTACCCCAAACTGAAAAAAAAGTCTTGTCTGTCTGTCTTTTTTTTATTGTGGTTTGCGGAAGCTCTGCGTGTTCGGCTCTCACTCACCAAACCGCCTCTTCCACTTGGCTTTAGTATGCGCCAGCCCGGTGTCGCTCGCGCATTCCTTCGGGGTGTGCGTAGTTTTGTCATTTCATCGAAGATGAATCATTTGTGTTTTTAATCAATTATCTCTGCTTAGCATTTCTCTTTCTTCTCTCGCTTTTTGGGACATTATGTTCCTCAACATGTTGGTGGCTATTATCCAGCCCTCCTCGCTCGTGACTATCACTTCCGCGATGTTTCCGCTTGTCAAGACGATGCCGCTGTGACGAGTGTCTTTTACGCGTTGTCTTTCTGGGTCCCATCTGGGGCAGTGAACTATGAAACTGCATAAAAAGTGAGGCGCTCACTCACCAAACCCCCTCTTCCACTTGGATTTAGTATGCACCACCACGGTGCATATCGCTCGCGCATTCCTTAAGGGTGTGCCCGGACGGCTTAGTGCCGTTAGTCGCTTTTTGGGACATTATGTTTCTCAATATGTTGGTGGCTATTGTCCAGCTCTCCTTCCTCGTGACTAGCACTTCCGCCATGTTTTCGCTTGTCAAGACGATGCCGCTAGTGTCTTTTACTCGTTGCCTTTCTGCGTCCCACCGGGGGCAGTGGAACAGTGTGTTCTGGCCCTTCCCTTTCTTTGGAGCGGTATCAGCACGCGGTACTTTGCCTCTTTCCTATTCTGAACAAGTATGTGCCAAAAACGCCGTGTCCCGTCCTGGCTTGGGTTATGTAGTGGTCTACCTCGTCCCAGGGTTTCTCGCACCATGCTCTGACATTTTCTGATCCAGCCGTCGTACTTTTCGCACAGGTCCTGCCATGATGACATAAAGTCCTCTCTCGCTTCCTTTATGTTGGCCATTCCTTTCTCTTGCAGCTGGCAACGTTCGAATACGAGGAATTTTATGGGGGGGGGGGGTCCCGGGTCCCGGCGATAGCCTGTACCGCTTCTGTAGACACAGTTCTATATGCTGCCGATATTCTTATGGCCATTCTTCTGTTTACTTTTTCTAGTTTGGTAACATGGTGTTTATATTTCGGCGCACTCGTCCACACTAGAGCTCCCTAGAGGATGATGGAGGAAACTACGAATGCTAACATTTCTGAATTTTATTGTTTCTGAAATTTATTTTTTTTATTGTTTCTGAATTTTATTTTTACTCGCGAGAAGGACCATTTCTGTTTTTTCGGCTGCTAATTTGATGCCCATATCGTCGAGGTGTTCCAAAATTGTGATTAAGTCTTGTCTGTCTAGTCGTGTCCGTCTAGTCTTTTTTTAAATTTATTTTACTAAAAACACAATTTACAATTGAAGACGTATGAGGGGGGAATGTTTCGATGAGTTCGTATGGAAACACATCAGACGGTAGGTTCTGGGTATGCAGGAAATTATTGTGGGACAGTTAAGATTTTCACGGGACAGTAGGTAGGTGCAATCAATTCGATAGCTATGTAATTTAAATAAAAATAACATATCGCGCTCAGTACGCCATGTATGGCATGTAATGGAGTAATACATGGTACCTCAGAGGACGTAAACCTACTTGATGGAAAATGAAAGAATTTTTGTTGGATTTTTTCGAGATTTGCAGTGTATAAATTATATTGAGGGGACCAAATACAGGATGCAAATTCCAGTATCGACCTGACCATGGTGTAGTAGAGGGTAAGGTAGACGTTTAGCTAACGGAAAGCTCGCAGTAGCCCTGATGGTAAGTCCCAGTGATCTGTTGGCTCTTTTTATAATAGCGTCGATATGTTCAGAGAAACATAACTTCTCATCAAATAAAATTCCCTGGTCCTTAATCGAGGTAACCTTCTTAATTGGAGTACCACAAAAGCCATAGCTGTATACTTTTTTCTGGTATAAGATGTCACCGAGCATCTTTATATCGTCAGCATAGATAAGAAGCCTAGAGTTCTCAAGGTAGGCGAGAACATCGTGTATGTATATTATAAAGAGCAAGGGTCCCAGATGAGAGCCTTGAGGGACATCTGACGACCCAGCACAACTCTTTGAAGTATACCCATTAAGTGTAACCGCCTGTGACACCGCCATAACAACCGCCTGTGAGCGACCTGACAGGTAGGATCTAAACCAATTCAACAGATTTCCGTGTAAGCCAAGTTGCTCAAGTTTAAAGAGCAGTATCTGATGTTCTATGCTATCGAAGGCTTAGCTAAGATCTGTATAGATCGCATCAACTTGCGCTCCGTCGTCCATAGTCATCAGATTGTAGTCTGTGAAACACAGCACATTCGTTTCGATCGACTTGATTTTTCGATCGTTAGTCTTGTCTGATTTGATCTTCTGAAAGGCAATTGGCATACCTTCACAATAAAATAAACATAAAGAAAAGACAATGTGAAATGTTACAGATATTGGGTATCAAACTTGGTATTTGGTTTTCATACTTTGTAGCTTAATATAAAACTGAAACTTGTTAAATGTTTGAATATTCAGCAAGTTTCATAAGATCTTGTGAATTTGCAAAAAAACTAGCAATAAGCTTGTGAAATATTTACTGCACAAATTTATAACTAGCAATTTGCAATAGAACTAGCAATCAACTTATGTAATATTTACTGCACAAATTTGTTTTTTTCTGTTTTAGAAATTCTCCGCCAAGGCAAGTATTAGCTGGCTCCCTAGCTGGAATGACTTCTCAATCGTTGACTTACCCTTTAGATTTAGCTAGAGCTCGTATGGCTGTAACTCATAAAAATGAATACCCAACACTAAGAAAAGTAAATATATTTATATAACAATTATTTTATTGATGGATGAAAAGTTACAGATTAATTTTTGTGTTTCTACATTTTGTGTTTTGATCAGTAACAAATATGAATTTTTGTACTGACAAAAATTCATGTACTGCAAATTACAGGGCAATTAAAAAATCTTGTACAGTATAATCTAGATAATCCGGCAGTTGGTTAATTCGACACGTTCAGTAATCCGGCGCTCTGGGAAAACACGTGTCTTTTCTTTACGCTGCTCTGCGCCTAAAATATGTAAAATTGTTATTGTTTATAATTTTTATTGTCCTGATAATCCGGATTTTTTTTTATAATCCGGTGTTTGTCTGGTCCCATATGTGTTGGATTACCAAGATTATACTGTATTTGTTTTGATTAAAAAATCTCGCATTTGATTAGCAATCATTTTAGATGTGAGGTGTGCCACAGGTATGTAGAACCTGCACTTTGGTGATGTGTAAATGGGAGGGAGACACATTAAGCTCTAATCCCAAGATTTAGTCAACAACTTTTCATCTTTCATGTGTCTGTCATGCAAATATTTATCAAAAGGATGCCTTTTAATTTATAGGTTTTTCTGTCTTTGTAAATTAATTTCTAAATGTGTACTTTTAGAAATACTCAATTTAGTGAAACTTTGGACCATGCCCCACCTTAAAGATTTTGATGACCCAATAACAAAATAGTCGGCAAATGTTAAAAGTACGAATAAAATTTGTTTGTTAAAAAACTGAATTTGTTGATAAATTTGAATTTCTGGGAAGATTAGTAATAATATTTATTTATTTTTTTAATTTTATTTTTAGTAATAATTTAATATTTCATCAAAACAGAGTATTGAAATTTACAAATCACATATAAACACGCTCCAACTATCCAGTCAACTTTAGTCAAACAAGTCAAACAAAAAACTCTAGTCAAACAAATTAAAATTTAAAGTTCTGCACGAAATTTTCAAATTTTTGAGAAAATTATTGAGAATAAAAAAAATTATTGTGAATATTGAGAATAATTGAGAATATTATTATTATACACTATTTTAGTTTTGTGCAACAATTTGTTCTTGATTTATCTTCTTCTTCCCGTGATACTATAGTCCTACTGGACCTTCTTCTGCCTCCACTTGTGCTTGATGTCTAAATCTTAGATAAGTATTCGCTTCAAGCACAACAGCACTAGCGCTAAAGGTGACACTTTTAAGAACTTCATGACCGAAATACGAGAAAATATATTTCCTTAAAATCATAATTTATCAAGTGAATGGAAAATTTCAGAGTGTGTCTGAAAGTGTTTTCCTTGCTGGTTGTAAATATATAATTTGCATTTTGCTAACAGCTTCCGTTCGCGAGATATGACTTGATAAAGTTGGCAAAATCGAGCGAAATATCGCGAAATTTGGTCGCCCGAGCAGAGAAGTGGATAGGTACTCAATATTTTTAAGGAGATCTGAGTACAGCTGAGTAGGGAAATAACCCCCTGAAAACGATGCTTCATTCCGTTTTTAATAGCCCTTTTCATAGTTTTTTATGCGCGTGCGTCAATTTCCGGCAAGTTTTCGGGCACTTTTTTCACGTATAACCAGTGAAAATAACAAAATGTGCCCCAAGCTTTCATATTCCCGCCTTTCAAATAAGGCAGACGCGCATGCGCTTAACTAACCGTAAAAACGTCTATTGTAATCTGCTTCCTTGGCAATTGCAAGACTTCATAAGTTAAAGTATCCGATACATACGTTTGCAATGTTTCTGACCATTCATTTTATGCCACTAACCTAAGCTATCTATAGGTAGGTCCTACCTAAAGGTCTATTAGCTGCAACCGTTCTCGAGATACGGACTTGAAGTGAAGTGAAGTCGGAATTCGCGAAAATTTGAATTCAGAATTTCGCGGTAAAAAATTGAATCTTTTCAAACAATTTACACATCGTTTTGCTCGTCTATCAGTCTAGTTTCAGCGCACCGGAAATAATTTCGTTGGAATTTGTAGTTTCAGCGAGGTTTGTAAAAAAACCGGAAGAAAACGAAGAGACGACTTATAACAGCGAAACACTATACATCTTGTTTATTTGTAACTTTACAGCGAAATAAACTAGAAAATCGTTTTCAGCGCTTCGATTTGCTTCGGGTAACCATGATAATATCACAATCAAATTTTCAAAAAAAATCGTCAATTTTTTCGGTCTAAAAAAATGTGCTCTTTCAGTTTTTTTCAATTTTCTCAAAAACGGCAAACACCAACGAAATCATTTTTGGCACACAGAATTTTCTCGATAAGACGAACAAATCGATGTGTAAATTGTTTCAATTGATTCAATTTTTCATTGAGAAATTTCAAATTGAAATTTTACGATTGTCGATTTGATAAGTCGATATCTCAGAAACGGTAGCAGATAATCGAGAACGGATTGCGGCATCGTTTTCAGAAGGTCAATTTCATATTAACACACTTAGATTATCCGCGGCAAATTCATTACTTTCCAAAAACTCTGCTCGAACGCCGAAATGTCATTAAATTTCACTAAATTTTAGCAGGCCATCGTGAATGGAAAGAACTAGCGAAATATACTTTGCGTATTTGTAATCAGCAGCAATAATGCTTTCAGAAACGTTTTTAAATTTTGCTGTAACTCAAAAAATAACGATTTTAGCAAAATCGATTTTCTCGCATTTTATCGTTTCCGCGAACTTGACATCCCGGTTCGTTTGTATTTTTTAATTAAAAGCCTCCTACGAATGTGATATACGTTATCCGACTAATTTTGGGATGGTAAATCGATTGGTGCCAACTAGAAGTCTCTGTGACATGCCGTTCAAAAGTTATGACATCGTGAAATCTTCGGAAAATGCGGAAATCATCGGAAAATGCGAGAAAATGTATTTCCTGAAAATCATTATTTATCAAGTGAATGGAAAATTCAGTGTGTGAAAAAAAAGTGTGTTTGAAAATATTTTCCCTGCTGGTTGTAAATATACAAATAGCAGCTTGCTAGCCGCTTTTGGATTCCGAATAAGCGGAGTAGAATTTGTGGTTTTCATTTTGCTGGCAATCCAGAAACCCCAAGTTATAATCCGACTTTATTTGACAATTGAAGACATAGCAAAGACATTGAACATATCAGAATCTCCAGTTAGCCGGTAAAAAAATATTGAATAGGAGACGAAGTTGTCTTTTTGGCCACCGGAGGCGCTAACCGCGGTTATGCACGGAACGAATAGGGGGCCCTTGCAGTTTTTAACGTGTGTGGCTAGGGCCACTGAAGTGTTTTGCCAGAGTCATGCACAGTGTCTTATTTCCATACTTGTACCACCAGATTTCCTTGATTTATCAACAAATTCAAATTGAGTTTTTAGACAAAATACAAATTTGCATAGTTAAAAATGCTTCCTAATTATCCTCAAACATATTACCCAACATTGGGAAACACTGCTGTAACAATCCAATATTTGACCTATACAGGGTTATACACGCTGTATAGATAATGTTTTTATCAAACATACTAAGAGATTTATTTTTTAGGTTTTTGTAAAAATTTATTATGAAGAAGGTTTGTTTTCATTTTATAGAGGATATATTGCAACCGTTTTAGGTGTAATACCCTATGCTGGAGTTTCGTTTTATACATACGACACACTGAAACGTTTGTACAGAGGTAAATTAAACTACAGTTTGTTAGTTTAGGATTGATTAATAACTTTTGTTATAGAAAATGTGGATAGTTCCCAAAAAACTCATACAATTCCGTCTTTGGGCTTTGGCGCTATTGCTGGAATGTTAGGTCAATCGAGTAGTTACCCTCTAGATATTGTAAGACGTAGAATGCAGACAGACACTGAAGCCAAATACACAACAATCCTAAAAACCTTACAATATATTTATGAGTAAGTTTTTTAACTTAAAACTTTCATTGAATTATTACACAGTTTATATATTTTAGGAAAGAAGGCATTATTAAGGGTTTCTATAAAGGTCTTTCTATGAATTGGGTTAAAGGGCCGATAGCTGTTGGCATAAGTTTCGCGACTTATGATCATATTAAAGACTCATTGCGCACAATAGTAGTGAAATATAATAATAACGATAAGCTTTAATTTGATAATAAAACTTATATTTTATAATAGCTGAACATATTGTAATTTTTTGGTACTATTGTACAACATTTTTTAGTGTATTTCTATATCGCATATTTATTGTTACGGATTGTTGATGTTTTATTAATAAATTTATTAATTTTAAATTTTCATGCGATATGTTTGTAGATGCGGAAAAGAAGTTTCTAATATTGAATCAAGATTTGAAATGTTGGAGATAGGAGCTTTTGTAGTAATGCATTGGAGAATGATTTATTCAAAGATTAAATTTCATAAAGGATTTTGTAGATTGGAGAAGATTGATGTTTGAGGTATTTTCAGATGCCAAAAAGAAGTTTTAAACATTGAATCAAGATTTAAAATGTTGGAGACAATGTAAAGGATTTTTGTATACTACAAGAATACTTTCCCAGCATTTGTTTGGATTACCTTACATTTGGAAGCTTCTACAGGTTTTTATCTAAACTTTCCTTATACCTTCACTTACTTAACTGCTCCAAGTTTGTTTATTTTTCCAACGCATTACTAAATCATTTTGATGCCTTAAGGCCTAGGCAACACTACGGCTAAACCGCCGCGGTTTTTAGTCGCGTGATTTTGTGAGGAATAGCAATGTATGTCTCATGATGTTTATTTATTTAGCCCATGGCTAGGTACATGCTTTGCTTAAATATATAGACATTTTCATATGTCAACGTCAAGGTTTTGTGATCCAATATAGCGCCGAAGGGGACGCCTCCAGGAAATCGGACCAATTCCCTGCATACGAGCGTAGAGCACTTACTGTGGATGTGTTGAATGGTTTGCCTCAGCGCGCCGCAGTCGCATTCAGGTGACATTGTCCTTCCCCATTTGAACAAGGAGTCCGCGCATCTGACATGTCCAGTGCGCGCTCGGTTTAGTGCTGTCCACTTTCTCCTGCTCTCCGTATCGGCAGTTTTGGTTTGCCCGTTTGATTCTGCGTAAGTTTAGAGGGAGTACGTTGCATAGCACTGGTAGCCATTGTGTAGGTGTTGATCTGATTGTACCAGAGTGAGTCTCATTGTATTATTGAGTTTGATATAGCAGCGATTGATCTGTTTTGGTATAGCAGCTATTGTCTGTCAATGAGTTTGGTATAGCAGCTATTCATCATTATTATGATCGGAATACACCAGAGCAAGCGATGAGGTGCGCAGAGTAGTAGCAGTTGTGCCCCAGGATGTACCACACAGTTTCTGGATTATGTTATTCCGAGTTCCTATTTTTGCGGCCGCATTTTCAGGTGTTTCCGGTACGAGAGTGTGCGATCAAATGTTAATCCCAGATATTTCAAGTGTTATTCCCAGATATTTTTCTCATTTCTATTATATTATATATGGTATTTAGAGGCAATAAAAAATTGTGCGTCTTTCAATTGTGCGTCTTTCAATTGTGCCTACTTTTACTACTAATACATTTGGGGTATCTTTCCATGAATTCGAAGAATTTGTTACTTGGCCATGTTCCTTTGAATTCGAAGTACAGTATATTATTGATAATCCGGCGGTTGGTTAATCCGGTACGTTCAGTAATCTCTGGCGCTCTGGAGAAACACGTGCCTTTTCTTTCCGCTGTCCCGCGTCGGATATAAACCTCGCCTAAACTCCACTCTAAAATTGCAATTTTTACAAGAGCTTTGGTGTTACGCTGACAAACGATGACATAGCTTGGTTTCAAGGCACAAGCGAAGAAAATTTTCATTCCTTTTCTGACGAAGAAATCCTCAGCCTAATTTGTTCGACGGATCACGATGAAGCTAACGATTACCTCAATGTTTCAATTCGGCGAACGGTAGCAAACGGTGACGCGTTTAAAATATGTAAAATTGTTATTGTTTTGTTTTAATCCTGATAATCCGGAACTTTTTGATAATTCGGCAGTTGTCTGGTCCCATATATGTCGGATTATCAAGATTATACTGTACAGTATAATATAGATAATCCGACACATATGGGACCAAACAACTGGATTATAAGAAAGAGTGGTGGGAGGGAAGAGCGCAAGAGGTCCCCAAACCGCCCGATTACTGGACGTGTCGTCCGCTTACCCAACGGCTGAATTACCGAGATTATACTGTATTTGGTACCTTGCTCCTGTACCTTATTATATCATTCAGCCATCTCTATACTTGGAACTGACTCAAACTTTTCTAAACCTCCTTCTTGTGCTATGTTCTTCCAAGTAATGTTTGTTTGAAATCGCAACAATTTATCGGTTGAGTTTAAAATATTTTCTTTTGTTCCTTGCATACTTATATTTCTCTCTCCAGTGTTCGTTCAATCTGACGATTGCACAATTTTTGCATTTGAATCGCCGATTGTGTTTTTGTGATCATTCCTTGGGGAGTTGTCATATGTCTCCTCAAGGAGCTCGTAGTATCTTTCTTTCGTTTCTTCGTCCTGCTGCTCTGCGGGGCAGTGTACATTTATCAATTTCAGTCGGGTTAAAGAATTTAGTTTTCAGACGTAGATTTCACATACGTTCATTAATTGCTTGGAAGATGTTTGCTTTCAGCTTATTATCTACAATGAAGGCTTTTTGCCTTGTTCTTTACCGCTGTACAGTATCGTGTGGCTGATGGTGTCCTTCACTCCTTTGCCAACCCACCTCGTCTCTTGTATTGCTGTTACCATTGTTTTGTATTTTTGTACCTCCTTTAGTACCTCAGTGCCCGTATTTAGACTCAAAGAATTTACTTCTCTAAGCCTAAAAGAGGCGACATATGATCTTTGTTTGTATAAGAACCCCTAAAAATATTACTTGCTCTTTTTCCAATTTTCTCCCGTTCCTCCTACGCCCGTTTCTTCCCGTTCGAAACTACTACCTTGTATTCGACGCTTTCCGCAAAACTTTGCCGCCGGTAAGCTCCCCCAAGGAAGGCTACTGATGAACTTTTAGCAGATTTTGCAGAAGCGCAAAACCTTGCGGAATTGAAGAATTTTCCGAAAAATTTCGCTCTTGGCGTTTGAACTTTCTCTATTTGGCGTTTGAACGGCAAATCGCGAAACTCGCAAAAAAAATCGATTTTGACAAATGTAATGCTATTTTTGCTTTAGGATAGTTTGGCTCTGTCTCCCTCTCCAATGGCTCTACAGATTGTTATCGATCCCTGGCTTCCCTAATTTTTTGTCTCCAAATTTCTCTGCACATGACCTCCCTTTAACAATTTCTGGACCGGAGTATTTCCTTGTCTGTCTCATCCTCCCATTTTGTTCTTGGCCTTCCCTTAGGTCTCGCTCCTTGCATTCTTCTGTTGAATAATTGTTTCGGTAGCCTTTCGCGAACAGCATCCGGATATAGCACCTATTAGTCAAGGTACTATATGCAAAATTGATACACAATACAACAATTTGGGTCATGTCAGGGTAGTGCCCAGGCAGCGAAATCCCACTGTTACAGCAGATACTAGGCTATACGTATTACAACTCTTCAAGATAATCCGGTGATTCCAGCCAGGCAACTGGCTCGTGACTTAGTCATACTACTGTCTTGAAAATTCTTAGATCAGTGAAGCTCCATCCTTACAAGATGAAGGCACTCCAAGAATTAACGGAGGACGACCCGGACCGCCCAATCGACTTTTGCGACAAATGAATCTCGACAATAACCATATTTCATTACCATCAATTCGTACGAAAGTACTTTTACCTTACATGGTGACGTTAATCGTCAAAATTGTCGTTATTGGGCTGACCATAAACCGCATTGGATGCGAGAAACTCATACTCAGTTCCCGCAAAAAGTCAATGTTTGGGCTGCAATAATAGGTGATCAGATTGTAGGATCAGTATTCTTCGATGGTAATCTTGATGGAGCAACATATCTTACGTCTTTTCAAGACGACCTCATGCCAGCGTTAGCCACTTTATTTCCAAATCCCTTAGATCCGGATTCACCTGATATGGTATATGGTATCAACAGGATGGAGCGCCACCCCATTATGCTGTAATCGTTCGTAGATATTTAGACGAAGATATTTAGATCACCGGATCTTAGTCCCATTGACTTTTTTTATGGGGATATCTCAAGAGTATGATCTTTGTAACAAATCCGAACGACATTGAGGACCTTAGGCAACGTATAAAGGCCGATTCTTATATGCGCGACACTCAGCTACTCGACGTCGTGCGACATAGCCTGTCAAATAATGATTACATTGTTTTAAATGGGCAAATTTTCACTATGGCTACGCACGTGTCCATTTAAAACAATGCAATCATTATTTGACAGACAATGTCCCGCGACGTCGTGTAACTGAGTGTCGCGCTTATGGGAATCGACACATCCAGAAATGTTACAAAATATTAGAGATGCATGTTATCTTCGATTTGTACTTTGCCAAAAAAGCAACGGTGCCCATTTTGAATATTTGTTGCATTAAATAGTATTCAAGTTGTGAATACTATTGAACGTTGTGATAGATATGTCATCTTGCCGGCTACACATCATTTGGGCCTAGGTACCACAAACTGGATGTGATGAGAGTGAGAAAGAGCAGTTTTGGTAAGAACTTCTGCCCAGAGGAAGACTTCTTACTCAGATGTGGCGATTTAAATGGGCATGTTGGCCAAAATAAGGATGGTTACAGTTGTCACGGTGGAAATGGCTACGGTAGTAGGAATGAGGACGGATGCCGAGTCCTAGACTTTGCGGAAGCAAACTACCTCATCATAGGCAACACCTTCTTTAAGAAGCGCACTAGTCATCTCATAACGTACACTAGCGGTGACTAAAGAAGCCAGTTTGACTTCATACTGTTATGGCGTTGCAACTTCCGATCAGTCTCAGATGTAAATGTCATACCTTCAGATTGAGTTTCCCACAACACAAACTACTCACTGCCGACCTGAAGATCAGCAAACGCAGGATAGGTGGATATACAAGCGGCCAGAGAAAAATAAAATGGTGGAAACTACAAGACCAGAAATCAGCATCGGTTAGCAGTATCACATTTCCTCCTGTGGACTCCATCAATATTGACACCACATAGACCAATTTCTGTAAGTCAGTGACTGCTGCTGTAGCAGAAACATTGGGTACAACAAAACCAGGAAGTCACCATATTGACAAGCAGACATGGCTGTAGACAGCTCAGGTACAAGGTCCTTGGTAAAAAGACAGCATTCAAAACCTGGCTTTCTCAAAAGACAGACGAGCACAGAGAAAGATACATGACTGTCAATACATCGCTGAAGCAAGAAGAAACCACTAAAACAATCTCTACCTCAAATTGGACACCAAAGAAGGAGAAAAGGATATATACCGCCTGACCAAAGCCCATGCAACATCAACAAGGGATATTGAACAGTATGTGTGCATAAAGAACAAGGAAGGCAAAAGATTACAGAGCAAACATGAGATTCTCAAACGCTGGCATCAGCATTTTGAGGAGATCTCAAATATAGAGTTTCCGTATCCACCAATCCCAGAAGGTGTCCCAATTGAAGCACCTATCCTCAAAATCACTGTAGAGGAAGTTGCCATTGCCCTCAAAACCATGAGAAATCAGAGATCTCTTGGACCAGACAATCTTCCAGCTGACTTATGGAAGTTGCAAGAACTGCAAGCCTCTGCAATTGATTTGCTTGTTACCTTTTTCAACGCTATAGTCTACTCTGGCCAAATCCCTACTGACTGGACTACAAGCATCGCGGTACCGATTTTCAAGAATAAAGGATACCCAGCCGAGGATAGAGGATACCCGACCCCCAGCAGAGTGCTCTAACTTTCGCCCAATACGCCTTCTCTTACATACAATGCAGTTCTTTGAGAGTACCTTTGATTATCGACTATGTGACATTGCCAACATTAACATCAACCAGTGTGGATTTGTCAAGAGAGCTAGAACTACTGACGCCATATTTGTTGCACGATTACTCATGGAGAAGCATCGTGAGAAAATGTAACCACTGCATATTGCCTTCCTCGACCTCAAAAAGGCCGTTGATCGTGTTCTTCATAAGTTAATTTACGAGACCATGGAGATCACATCAGTTTACATCAATAAACGAGACCATGGATTGCCAGAATCATTTGTTAATGTGGTCAAGATGCTATACACAAACACCAGTAGTAGAGTACGTTGTGCTGTTGGCACATCCTGTAAATGTCGGTGTCCACCAAGGTTCTGCGCTATCACTATCCCTCTTTGTTCTTGTCATGGACACCGTCACTCGTGATCTACAACGGAATGTCCCTTGGACCCTTCTGTATGCTAATGTTGTAATGGTTGCAGATATCTCCCGCGAGAAACTCCAACGTCAAGTTGAAGAGCGTCTACGTCTGAACGTGAAAAAGACGGAATATCTATAGTTAAATCCAAGTGACGGTACCATTCAAGTCGGTGGAGAAAATCTAGTTAAGACCAACGCCTCTAGGTACCTTGGGTCTCGTCTACAGAGTGATGACAGCTTCAGTGATGAAGTAAAAGCCAGAGTAAATGGAACCTGGATGCGGTGGAAGGAGGTGGAGGAAGAAAATGCAACTCACCTGAAATCCAAGATATGTCGGACAGTGATACGGCCTATTGCGCTATATGGAGTCGAATGTCGACCATCTGACAAGATTTCTGAACGTCATCTACAACTATTCCAAGGAAATGAGAATGGTTCGTTGGGGAATGGGCATATCTTTTATTGACCATGTCAAAAACGACACAATTCGAGAGCAAATGGGTGTTCCTCCAATTGTGGACAAAACGATAGAGAAACGACTCCGATGGTATGGCCATGTACTGCGAGCAGGATCTGGTACTGTTGTCAACTCTGCCACGAACGTAGCCAGGGTTTAGTTTCGGGAAGGCTTTGAAGAAAATTACAGTTACAGAAATGCGCTAATTTACTTTTTAAAACTGACACACACGGGTTCCTACACTCCACATCCACCATGCATCTTGATGAGAGTCGTCTCTCCTCGTCTCTTCCTATTTAAATATAATATTTATGTTATATTTTGCAAATTTGGGGGGGGGGGTTGAACCTCCAATACCCCCTGGATACGCCCCATGATTGCCCTCCATTTGGAGATGGAAGGCCAACATCCCAGAGGAAGCCCGAAGCAGCGATGGCAGGACACGATAATTAGTGATCTAAAGATCGTGGGCCTAAAACCTAATGACGCACAAAACTGTGCAAAATTGCGGTCATTGACATTGGTGCGGACCCTGCACCAGTGGGACAACGCTAAGAAGAAGAAGAAGAAGTAGTATTCAAGTTATAAAATTGGTTTTCTTTTTTTTATCACGTGGGCTTTGAAAATAAATAGTGTGTTGTATTCTTTGCGAAGAGATCTTTGAAACTAGGTGTCGCTTGACATACTTTTCCATTTGAAAAAAAAGGTCGGAGGTGGCTGGGTACTTCCGGGAGCAGATAAACAAACAGCATATACATACAAATGAGGGCAAGAATAGTATATTACGTAATGAGAGTTGTAAGAAACATATTACCTATGAGCGGAACAGTTACGCGCACACGCGAAGCAGGAGGGTGCGTAATTCCGCGAGTACGTAATTGCTTTACAACTCGAATTATGTACTATACTTTATATACGACCACACTAATTTGTTTGATGTAACACCTTCGACCCTGTTTAACTTGATAGAAATGAAAAGAAATACATTCATAATGGTTACATATCTTTTTATTCAGTACTTATTGGTACTTTTCGTTAGATTTAAACGTGAAAAAACGAAATGAATGACAGCTTCTATGTGAATGATGTGACGTTTAATGATTGTTTGGAAATCATGGAGTACTATATTTAAAAATAGTATCAACGTGCAGCTCTCAACCAATCAACGAATCGTAAACCAAACAAGCAAGGGTGATTTTGAATTATTACATAACATTAATCGCGGATTGTTACATATGTGTGTGGTATGATGTATTTATTTAGTCCACGAACTGTATAATAATGGGCACTTACAATTGTGGTCGTAGATGAAAAACAATACGTAACGTGTTTCAGGTTTTTTTTTTCAAAAATACCCTTTATTGAAGTTATGAATTTTATTCCAGTTGAAGTATCCAAACTAGGGTTTTCTACCCGGGTACCCGGATCCGGGTATACCCGGGTATATGAAATTTTTAGTACCCGGGTACGCGGGTACCCACTTTGTTCACAGAATTCATCAAAATTCATCAAAAGTGAATAACATTTTTTTTCAACCTTGTACTAAAATTTCCGAAATTATTGCACATTTGGTTATCAAGACGGTATTTCCATTCGGGCCGTCACTCGTATTAAATTCATCCGAGAAGCTTTTCATCATAAACAGCTAACTCTACCGAAAAGCGAAGGCAGGACAATGGAACTGGTTCTAGAGTATTATGAACAACAAGAATCAAGTATGGTTAACGTGTTGCTAACGATAATAAACTCTGATAGTAGATTCAATCTAACTATTGATGAATGGACAAGCTTAAAAAACCGTGGTTACTTAAGCATAAACTTGTATTCTGATGACAGAACAGTATTCAACCTAGGGCTGGTTTTTATACCACAAAAATGCGGCGCAGTTGAGGTGAGAGATATGGTTCTTAAACATCTGAACAAATTCGGTTTAAAACTTGAACGTCACATTGTGGATTGTACTACGGTTGTCGCAGCGGTTTTGCAAAAGTTTGGCAGAGAAAGCCCAACAGAGATGATGCTCTGCATAAATCACGCTGTGCACTTAGCTGTGATAGATGTCATATACAAAAGGAAAACTATTATTGAATATGAAGACAAAACTTACGAATATGTTGAAGAACAATGTGATGAGGATATTTGTTCTAGTGACAGCGATAGTGACGATAACTTAGCGTAAAGAGTACCTTAAATTGTAGAGAGATTTCTTAAATTAATAAACAGTATCAAACGGGGCCCCTATGGCCACGTTGCAAGATTGTCTCCAAACCGACTAACCAACCGTCTGTTCACATTCTAGCAAAAGTAGAAGGTTCGTACCACTTGGTTGACAGAAACCGAGAAGAATATTAAAGAACTGAGTATAACAGATCTCCAAAATAAACTGTCTCTGAGACGCACCCTGAAGGAAGTCCGTGGATTTCAGGAAAAACCCCGAAGGAAAAGTACCCCCTGGACAGAAGAGAGAAAGGAGTTACACCGGCAGAAGATGCGACAATGTTAGGCAAAGATCAAAGCCCGACAGTTGAACAAGCGTGGTCCAAAGTAGGCCTATTCGAAAGAAGAAGAAGAAACAGCATCAAATATGCACTCGCTGATATAAATTATTGCTAGAATGAGGTAAATGAACAAGTTTTAGAAAATTTACTGCAAACATTGAACCTTCTTAAATTAGCGGTGGGAGAACTGAGTCAGAAATATGCTACCATTCTTACCTGCGATGCCATTTCCTTTGGATACTAACCAAAAAATCGGTGCTACTTTTTCTGACAAACTACGCAGCCCTCGATTAGAGTCAAAGAAAGAAGAGATGTGCGTTTATTTTCTATTGTCAAATATTTTCCTTTCCTCGTGTATCAAATCTAATATAAGTTTAATTTGAACTATGTGGTTTATGTGTCAGAGAAGAAAGTTTATTTAGTTATATTTTTGTTATTTTATAACAGAATTTATTGTAGTAAAAAGCCATTTTAGTTCCCAAATAGTTAATGAGAACAAGACTGTTTAACTGTGTGACTGATACTATAAGTTAAGGAGATTTATTGACATTCTTCACTCTTTCGTAATAAAATAAAACATTATTATAAGAACATTTTTAAATTGAAAAATATTATTTGAAAAAATAATACCCGATACCCGGGTATTTAAAAGTAGGGTACGCGAAAACCTTAATCCAAACTGTATGTATTAAGATTAAGATGGAGATTGGCGACCTGGAACATACAAGCATTACGAACAATGAAAACAGAAGTATTCCAAGAATTAAACAAAATAAGACTGGATGTCTGTGTGCTTACAGAAACTAAAAAAAAAGGGAATGGAGTCGAGATGGTAGGGGAATATATACATGTTTATAGTGGATAAGGTGACCAACTATTTTTTGTTCAAAAAGAGTACACTTTGCAATTATTTCATAGGTGAAAAAACAAGAAGAAAAAACAAGAAGAAAATATTTTTCTTCGGAGTGGATTTTTTTTGCTAAATGAGGATGTTCGTCTAATAATGTAGCCACATCCGAACAACTTTCATTTTGCATATATAAATTTGACTGTTAAGACCGCAGATAATGTTTTTACAGAAAGTTGCGACTTCTCACTGCTCCAATAATCATTCCCTAGTGAAAATACCCTTTCAACAGCAGCATTAGCGCCTGGACAACATAAGGAAATTTCGATTAAAACTTTTAAATTTTCTTGTGGGATATGTTCTACTCTAAAATTCCGAAAGATTTCTACCCATATTTTGTCAAGTTGTATTTTGAAAATAATTCTCTCATCGTTCCATTTCTTCAATTTTCTCTTCATTTAAATATAAATTTACTCTTCGATTTTTTTCAAAAAGAAAATTGTCATTAATAACAATATCTTTTACTTCCTTCATTACAAATTCGACTGCTGAAGAAACTTCTTTCCATTCAATTATCTAAATATAATAATTCAATAATCTAAATTATTCAAAAATAAATCTAATTATTCAATAATCTAAAAAAACGTTTTAGAAATACAAATGAGTATAAACTTATACAAATGAGTACTTTCAGAGTACAGGATTTGAAAAGAGTACGGTTTGCGAAAAAAGAGTACAAAACTCTGTAAATGAGTACAGTTGGTCACCTTAATAGTGGAGCTAAAAAGGACACAAGAGCAAAGAGAGGAGTAGCAATAGCAATACACAGAAAATATAAAAAATACATTAAAGACCATGAAGAAATTGACGAACAAATAATAAAAATGGAAATTAAAAAAAATGGACAGAATATAGTTATAATAGGAGTATACGCTCCTAGCGAGGATGCAGACCTTGCCACTAAAGATATATTCTACGAAAAACTATTCCGAATAATATCTGAGATAAAAGGAGATCGAGAAATACTTATCTTGGGAGACCTAAATGCCCGTACAGGGAGAGAAGGAAACAACCCGGTAATAGGTAGATATGGAGAACAAACTGAAAACGATAACGGCAGACGTCTAAAACAACTATGTCAGAATATGTCTCTAAAGATAATGAATGGTTTCTTCTCCCACAAATATATACATAAATACACGTGGACCCAACCCACAAAAGGACTAAGATCGATAATCGATTACATTATACAAAAACAAAAATAACAACCACTGACGTAAGGGTGTATCGAGGAGCGGAATGCGGATCGGACCATCACCTATTGGTAGCAACAGTCCTAATAAAGTATAGGAAACCTATTACGGACAAAACTAGTAAAAACGACATCTTAGGAAAAAACACGAATGAAATCATATACAATCTAGAGAGTTTCGGCAACGAATCTACTAAATTTTTGTACAAACTAAGATTAACTGCCATGCTGGCTAAAGTGCAATACGGAAACACAACAGCGAATCAACTATATCAAGACCTAAGGAACTGTATGCACCAAGCAGCGAACGAAGCTATAGGACCACAAGAAAGGCATTTTAAAAATAAAGACTAACAGAAATTAAAAAGAAAGCTTATCAAACTTGGCTACAATCTAAAAAAATAGAAGATAGAACGATCTATGCACACTGGAATAGAGAAGTTAAAAAACTTGTAACAAAAAAGAAAAATGAGATTTGGGAAAAAAGATGCGAGGAGATAGAGAGGTGCATGGGAGGAACAAAGGTTTCGGAAGCGTGGAAGGCAATCAAACATATTAGAAAAGAAGGGCAAGTAAATAAAATTGAACTAATAAGTATGGAGGAGTGGGAAACATATTACAAAGAACTGCTAACAGAAAAGAGAAAAGAGTTCCACATTGATAACCTCGACATAGAGACACCCACAAATGAAGAAGTAAATGCGATAACGATAAAAGAAATAAAGGAAGCCCTAAAAGAATCTAAAAATAAGAAGGCTGCAGGGCCAGGAAATATCCCAATTGAACTAGTTAAAAATGGACCAGAATTATTACTAGAGCTGATAGCCAAGATCTTCAACAAATGTCTAATAGAAGGCGACAACATTCCAGAAGATTGGAATATTGCTCATATGAGCTCAATATATAAAAAAGGAGACAAAAGACAATGTAGTAACTATAGAGGGATCAGCGTAACTAGTGCGCTTGGGCGGTTGTACGGCCGGATACTAAAAAAAAGAATTGAAAGCAGCATCAAAGAAGTAGAGGAGCAAAGTGGCTTCCGAGCCGGGAGATCATGCATTGACAATATATTTGTTATTCAACAAATTATAGAAAAGCGGAAAGATAGAAATCTACCCACACACCTATTATTTATCGACTTGGAGAAAGCTTTCGATACGGTACCCTGGAAAAAGCTTTTTGAAGCATTGACGAGGATTGGGATAAATAGTGTATACTGTCGGGCAATCAGAAATATATATATCGAGTCAAAAAGTGCAGTCAAGATAGGAAACGTTATATCGCGGCCTTTCCGTACAACGAAAGGATTAAGACAAGGCTGCAGCCTGTCTCCTACATTATTTAAAATATACATACAAGAAGCACTAACAAACTGGAGAAGAAAAACCGCAGGAATGGGAATAAGAACAGGTGAACATTGACAAGCCTGCTATTTGCTGACGACCAAGTGATACTAGCAAGTGATGAAGGAGATATAGATTATATGTTAAGAAAATTGAAAGAAGAGTATTCGGAATGGGGTTTAAACATGAATATGTCAAAAACAGAATATCTTCGTGTCGGGGAAGAAGGAGAAGACCCAGAACTGGAGTTAAGAAAGATTAAAAAATGTAGGGCATACAAATATTTAGGAACTATCATCTCAGAAGAAGGAACAACAAAAAAGGATATAGAAAATAGACTTGGACAAGGGAAAAAGGCTATCTGCTTGTTAAATTCAATGCTATGGTCAAATGAAATTAAACTAAAAACAAAAATGAGGGTATACAAATCTATTGTAGAACCAATAACAACTTATGGTTCAGAATGTTGGCAAGTTTCACAAAGAGATAAAAAAAGTATAGAAGTAGTAGAAATGGACTTTCTACGAAGAGCTTGTCAAACGTCCAAACTAGATCGTGTAAGAAATGAACATATAAGAAGACAGACGAAGAGAGTCTATGGCACTACAGACGACATAGAAACACGGCAATTAAAGTGGTATGGACACATGCAAAGGATGACTGGAGAAAGATGGCCAAAAATAGCATTCCAATATATACCAAGAGCAAGGAGAAGAAGAGGCAGACCAGCAATAAAATGGATAGATGGTATTATGGAAACCATTAAAGATAGAGCCATAGAAGAAGATGGCTGGAGAGATAAGGAGAGGTGGAAAAAGAAGTGCGGGATGCGGCAAAGACTGTAGGAACCTCGCTGTATAAAAAAAAATGTATTAAGAGTTTTATTCTTATTTTTGATCATAGAATCAGCACTGAAAGTGTGTCAGTGGAGTTATGAAACACCCTGTATATTGATAGACTTGTGATCCCGTATATATACACCTTTAGTATATATTGGTAGACTTGTGAGGGTGTATGTGTATATACGTAGCCAAAGGATTAAGATACAAAAAAATATTATAAAATAAATTTTTATTAAAAAAAAATCTTGTTATAAAATAATTAAAACTAAAAAGAATTTTTAAAAATGTGCCGAGATGCGAGTGGTGAATGTGTTTTCAAAGGGATGCCGGTAGTGTATGGCTGCTGCATTTCACCTGATAAAAGATAAAATTACCTGACTCTACAAGTTCCTGGATTTGCAGGTGAGGCGCGGAGGGAGGAGAGGTCGTCACATCAAACGGGTCACGTGACCATCTATACACTACATTTATTTAGAAATGGCTACTTTGTAGGATGGTCTCAGAAAACTCTGCCTCGACACACGACGTTGCAAATATTATTGTTTTTGTTTATATGTAGTGCCAGAAGAATTTCGACAGTGCAGTGTATATATTGTATATTTAACTAAGGTCAGTAAAACAATTCGTTTAATTAACAATTATTTATTATTATTTTGTTTTCTCTGCGATTTTTGTTTGAACGTACCATTTTTATCCTGCTGTAACGCATGTCCGATGTTGCCGTAATGCGATTTTATCGAGACTCTCATTTCAATAACAATTTATCTTTATTTCATTAGCGTTTTAGCAATTACGACTGCATTTTTCAATTCCTTCGCACAACCCAATCAATACTAAACGTATTGATATATTCTATAAGCGTTTCTTTCGTTTCCTCTGTTCGTACATTTTTTATATAAATGCTCGGCTCGGTATCAACAAGATTAGATCATATCCTTACGTGTAGATAATACAGACATCTCACAGTTAATATTTACTTTAATATTCGCTTCTTATCTACATTTGTTACTCACAATAAATTTTCCAGATTGTTATTACAAAGTATCAAAATTATTTGCTTTAACTGTAAACACCTAACATATTTCTTGTTGCGTTAAGTCATATTTATTATACTAACATATATTTTTAGCTTCAATTATCTTAATAATAAACGGTGAGTTATTAAAGATTTTGTTGAGTTGAGATGAATGTAAATCATTAATTTTAATTTAAAATAAACTCAACAGTTTCAGTTATTCTCAAGCTTTTTTCGGCAATAATTATTTAAAAAATTAATATATAATAGGGACACCTGATACATAAATATAATTCAGTGGGCTCTCGGTAATCCGGTGCCTCTTGGTAATCCGACATGGAAATTAAGTGCAGCAAAACAGACAATGAGGACAATGTATTGTTAAAAACATTAGGAGTAAAAGATTTTGCCCTTTGTCTGATTCGCGTGAAGTGGAATTTGTTTTAGAGTTCTGGCAAGATTTCTAATCTTACTAGAACAGGGGTGGCGAACCTTATGACCGCGTGCCATTTTTCTAAAGTTTCTACATTATGAAATGCTGACGTGCCTGATGACTGCCTGAATATCATTTACCGTATTAGGCCTAGGCCGCACTACGGCTAAACCGCCGCGCTTTTTAATCGTGTGATTTTGTGACTTAAGTAAACTAATACAAGCGGCCTCACTTGCGGTTTTTTTCCGCGACTGATTTTTCCCATAGCGTACTGTGTGTTTCCCGAGCGGTTATAGCGGTTACCGCTCGCGTGAAAAAACCGTAGTGCGGCCTCGGCCTAAACCTGAATATAATTTATTACCGTATTAGCCTGCATATGATGTTTAAAAGTGTCAAAGTCCATCCCGATTTACAAAAATAAGGGTCACAGCGGGGTCCCTTTAACTACATACCAACCTGTATTGAAAGACAATTTTTAAAAGCCTTTAAGGCCTAGGCCGCACTACGGCTAAACCGCCGCGGTTTTTAATCGCATGATTTTATGACTCAAGTAAGCTAATACAAGCGGCCCCACTTGCGGTTTCTTCCCGCGACTGATTTTTGCCATAGCGTACTGTGTGTTTCTCGAGCGGTTACGCGGTTATTGCGGTTACCGCTCGCGGCAAAAAACCGTAGTGCGGCCTCGGCCTAAGACAGCATTTCCGACTCGATTATCAAGTTTCTTGGAAAGTAATAAGATGCTGGCAAGCAGTCAACACGGCTTCTGGAAAAGTAGCTCAACTGATACTGCTCCGTTGGATAGTGTTAATTTTATAATTACTTCTCTAAATTGTAATCAGAAGGTTCTTGCTTTATTTTGCGACCTACGTAAAGCATTTGACTTTTTAATTTATTACCGTATTAGCCTGCATATGATGTTTGAAAGTATCAAAGTTCATCCCGATTTACAAAAATAAAGCTCCTTCCACAAAAAGCTCCCCAAGCTCCTTCCACAAAAAAAATGAAGATATTGGAGTTCGAGGCGACTCCAAGAACTGGCTAAAATCTTCCTTGCATCAAAGAGGGCAAACAGTGATCGCAAACGGTTCTAAATCGGAAAGTAAATTAAAGAAGTGTGTAGTACCCCAAGGCTCTCTAATGCGATCAACTCTCTTCTTGATATTTGTTAATGCTCTGACGCAAAAAAATATTGCTGCATTTATTTTTTTTATTACTCATGTAAGAAAAGTACTGTTTTGGCGCCCGTTTTTTAGTGCAACAAAAGGCTCTTTTTTAATTCAATTATTTTCAATTATTCACCGAAGATATAATTGAAAAAGCAAATTCTTCATTTTTGATTCTTTTTTTATGGACCCCTGGACCCCAAAGTTGTAAGATACGTCCCCTTGCATGAGTAATAAAAAATATTATCTACAACTCGTGTGGTATTCTCAATTGCACTCTCGAGCGAATGGGCGCAATTTCGCTCTCGTAGGCAATTGACAACTTGCCGCACTAGTTGCACAATATACATACCATCATATCTAATCCAGACATACTCGACTTTATTAAAATTGCAATTTAAAATCAGAAACGTTAGGAGGATGATCTATGCATCTTTAATGGACGAAATATACGCAAAAAATACTTCATGATTATAGTTCACTTCTAAGATTTAATCAAATATCATCAAAAGCTAAAATGGGACCATCATATTGAACTAACATGTTCGACATTAAGTATCTGATTCGAATTATCTGATCCGAGTTATCTGATTCGAAACCAAAGATGATGTGTAAAATGTTCAGTCTAGCTTGTCATATAAAATGTACAAAAAGAAATTACGAGCGATGTTCAATGCACGCCCTGTTCAATCCTGAGGGTCTTTCTTCATCAGGCACAGCCTTTTTCAAGCTTTAAAATGTTGTGCTTGATGAACAAAGATTCCCCATGTTCCTTCTCCCACGTGCCAATAAAATTTTTCAATGTGTCAGCTGTGACACGCCTACAGCGGTGGCGAAAGTAGAAGTTGTTCTTGCTTGAAAATTGTAATAGTTCCGGGGAATTTCGGGCAGAAATCGAGAAAAACAATTTGGTGGCAAACTTCACGCATTCTCCTTCTTTCGAGAAAAAGAGTTCTGATGTAATATTTCAGTTCTTAATAGGGAGTTCTAGAGTTCTCAATGAATAATGCAAATAGTTAAAAAAAAAAATTTCAAAATTTTTTTATTTTTTGAAATTTTTTTAATTTTTGTTAATTTTTGAAAACGGTATCTGTAGTACTACGGCAGATAACCAACAAAAAATGCCTATTACACATTTTTGTAAAATCAGTATCTATAAATTTATTTATAAAAAACTTTCGATGAAAATATTAAAAAAATACAAGAGTTTTGAGGAAGGAATTGTTTAAGTTTTTTGTTCAGAACATTTGGGCGACTGTGATATATGACGTTCGTCAGACTTTTGACATATCTGCACCATTTAGATACCGCTCAAATAAATTCTTCAACTTAACCTTCAGTTTTTCAGGGCCAAATCGTACAAATTCCGGGTGTATTCCAGGTCCTGGGGATCTTCTAAGTTTATTCGTATTGATTGCTTCCTTTACGAGGGACATATCTAGTTTCAAGGTTTCCCCATCCTTAATTTTTTGCTACATACTGTGGCAAGGGCGTACCCAACGAGGGGCAGCTGCGCCCCCCTAGAACCCACCCCGCCGCACAGAAATACTTATGACATTATTAAAACCTCACCCTGGCATCTTCGGGTGCAAAAAGCACGGCGAAGCTGTTCTAAAATTGTACGATAGATGGTTACTTCATTTCATAATGCATAATTCATTTCATAATCCGCGAAAAAAATATGAGCTGCCCCCCCCTTCAGTTCTGATCATGGGTACGCCCTTGTACTGTGGCCTTGTTTCTGTTAACAATTTTGTAAAATGACCTTACCCATCCTTCCTTGGATATGTTATTAAATGCGAATCCAGTTCTTAATGAGATTCTTAGCGATTTGACGGTCTTCCATGCCTCTGAACTCTTAGTACCGCCTATATTTTGGTCGACGTATTCGCACTTTTTGGCCCACGAGCCGTTTCTCTTGTTTATGACTTCTTGTTTCACTTTCCTATTTAGTTGCTTGTATCGCTCTTTATTCTCAGGGTCTCCCGTCTGGATAAACTTTTAATATATTTGTTTCTTTTCTGTTATTCGTTCTTCTATTTCTCTATCCCACCAATATTGTCGTGTTCAAAACATTCCATGTCACATCTCCTTTTTTCTCGTGACATTCTTGTGATTTATTTTGATTTTGTGCTATAAAGGTATATAGATCTTCGCCTTTACTAGGCAGTGGTCGCTTCCGCAATCAGCCCCTCTCATGACCCGTACATCCTGGACCTTAATTATTGTGCCCTGTTTGACAATCACGTAGTCTATAATTGATTTCCAACCTGTATTGGTACCAAGTATACTTGTAGGACATCTCTTATATGCGAAAAAGGTGTTCGTAATCTTTAGATTACAACAAACAACATCAGTTACGCAGACGACACCTTGCTGATCGCAGACACACCTGAAGGACTGCAGAGTTTACTAAGCAGAATAACTAAAGCTGGTGAAGAATATGGTCTCAAACTCAATGCAACCAAGACGAAGTAAATGGTGATAAGCAAAGTGGCAAATTCACAAGATACTGGTCTGTACGCAAACAACACAGCCATTGAAAGAGTACAGCGCATCACATATCTAGGATGCAACATGAACTAGAAATGGGACCACTCGGCGGATATACAAACAAGAATCGCACTTGTAAGAGTAGCCTTTATACGTATGAGATCCGTGCTGTGCGGTCACAATCTTAGCCTGAAGTTAATCATGAAGAAAATACGTATTGTGAAATGCTATGTATTTTCGGTCTTGCTTTACGGTATGGAGACATGGACCTTAACAGAAGCATCCTCGAAGAAGATCGACGCCTTCGAGATGTGGGTGTATGGAAGAATTCTGCGGATCAGTTGGGTTGACAGAATAACGAACGAAGAGGTTCTGAGAAGAATGGGAAAGTAGATCGAAGTCATGCCAAACATCAAGATAAGGAAGCTCTCTTACCTGGGATACATCATGCGAAATAATAAATACCGCCTACTGCAGCTCATCATGCAAGGCAAGATCAATGGTAATAGAGGACCGGGGAGAAGACGAACCTCATGGTTGGGGAACCTTAGACAGTGGTATGGAAAGACATCAGTCGAGTTGTTCCGTGCTACTGTCAATAAAGTTATTTTAGCGGGGATGATCGCCAACATGCGCTAGGCGGATATGGCACCAAGAAGAAGAAATCTTTAGATTATGTTGGTCACAAAGGTTTCTCAGGCTTTCACTATTATCATTGATGACCTCTTACTCGAGCCTTCCAACTAGTTGGTTATTTAGTTGTATGCCTACTGTACTATTAAGATCCCTCGCTATAATAATTTCATGATGATTTGGAATTTATTCAATTATATTTCATACGTTCTGTTCGAATTTATCTATCTTGGACCTTAGCGTCATCGTTCGGTGCATATAATCCAATCAGTATTATGTGCCTTCCTCTGGATAAACAACCTGAAGAACAGGCTGGATTTCGAGCGTGTCGCTCAACAATCGACAACGTTTTCACCCTTAAAATAGCCTAAGAGAAGCGTATGCAAAGAGGCAGAGAAACACATATAACCCTTATTGATCTAGAAAAGGCTTACGATAGCGTCCCGATATCACAACTATGGGAAAAATGGAGCAACTAGAGTTCAGACCGACTCTACTACAGGCCACTAAAAACTACTATAGGGGCAATTCTGCAAGAGTGAAGCTAGGAACAGGCCTGACAGAGTGTTTTAAGACTCAGGACTTAAAGAGACTTAAAGACTCAGAGAGGGGTGCTGTCTATCCCCTAGTCTTTTTAAAATTTACCTTGACCGATCCCTTAGAGGGTGGACAAGAAAGTGTGCACCAATGGGACTGAGAGTGAGAGATAACACGCTCTATAGTTTATACTTGAAGGCGAATTGGGGTATATGGTTAGAAAACTCAAAGAGGGGTACGAACAAGCTTGTCTATCGATGAACAAGAGTAAATGCGAATACCCGGCAATAGGCACGATCAGAATAATCTTCTCTTAGAAAACGAATTCATAAAAGGAGTAGAAAAGTCCAAATACCTAGGGGTTGTATTTACCAAAGAGGGCAATAGCAGGGATGAGATAACAGAAAGGAATAATAAAGGTAGAAAAATAATAGGAGCCCTAAATTCAATCCTTTGGGAAAAGAATATAAGGAGAACAACAAAAAGTGACTATATGAAAGTATTGTTCAAAGTGTGATAACGTATGGAGCAGAAGTATGGAATAACTATGAAATAAATGTTCTCAAAAACTAGTATGTTTTCAAAATATCTAGGGCTTTTAGTGACATGAAAATGTACAGGGATCGGTCAAGGTAAATTTAAAAAAGAGTAGGGGGGTACTAGTAATAACATGCAAATGTCTGTTGTATAATTCAATATCCTGCGTGGTATTAGCCAGGGTAGTAGTTATTACAAAACGAGGTTTGTCGTAGTGTTAATAAGGGATCGTCCATTGATCACGAGGCTCGAAAGGGGGGAGGGTGTGTGTGAAGAATCACGAAATATCACTTTCGGTGAGGTGGGGGGGTCACGAAATATCACCTTTATTTTTTCGTTGAACGCGCGATTTTTAAACCGAAAAGCGGTGCGGGACGCGAAAAAAATATACGTGATTTTGGGAAGGGGAGGGGGGTTAACCTCATCACGTATCACCAGGGGGTGGCGGGGCTTATAAAGTTGCTAAAAAAACATCACGTGATTAATGGACGACCCTTAAGACTTAATATTATAGAGCTACGAACAGGTTGAATATATTTATATATTCAAGTTACATTTCATCTGTAATAATAGTTTTCAAAAACGTTAATATGAAGATTTTGGAACGTTGAGACTGTTATGAAATGCCTGTAGTGAGTTTTTATTTCCTTCTCAAGGTTTCAAAATTGAATTAAATTATTTTTTGCGTAATATTCTCGTTATTTTACCCAAAGAGCAGATCACGTTTTCGAAATTCATTTTCTCTTCTTCTTCTTCTCGCGGGTGGGTCACTTAGGACCACGCGGAATCAACGTATGCTGAGCCTTCCTCCTTGCCCAATAGCTTTTCATCTTCATGGATTGTTGTACTTTCTGTTCCTCCGACCATGCACGTCGTGTTGGTTTCTTCAGATCTTCCTCAAATCCCCTTGTATGAACAATATTCCTGATCACATTTCTATTCATGAGATCTGGCGACCCATCTCCACTAGGTCCCTTTCCACTTGTTTGTACCACTTTGGTCTTGTACGTTTGTTCTGTAGAAATTTGTGGATTCGGTAAGTAAGCCTCGTATGATTCATTCTTTCCAAATGACCCAAAAATTGAATTCGTCTCATTCTCATGGTATCGGTAATTTTTGAAATTTTTCTATATATTTCAGAATTGGGTTTGGGGTAGTGTATGCCATTCTTAATTCTGGGCCCTAAGATCTTTCTCATAATTTTCCCTTCCTTAATATTTAATTGTTCCTTAAATGTTTTAATTTGTAAATTTAGCGTTTCTGAAGCATAAAGAGCTTCCGGTTTAATCACTGGTAAATAATGACGAATTTTACTATTCCATGACAGGCATTGCTTGTTATAAACATTTTTTGTGTATTGAAATGCTACTCCATTTTCTGGATTCTTGATGTTACAGATTTATTTTCATTGCCATTTTCTGTAACCCATTCGCCTAAGTATTTATATTCCTTTACTCTAGCAATTTTGTTAACGTTAATATAAATTTCATGTGAAATTCATTTTATAAAAATACTAACATTTTATTTGAATCTAATTCGTTTTTAAACCAATATAGATTTTTGTACACAATTAAACCTTGAAATATACAGTGGTCACGATCCATCCTGAATAGTTTTGAAACTAATAATACAAATTATGAATTTATTTTCACGTTTTAACGATATTTATCTATTTATATAACTCAGTTTACATTATTTGTTGATTTGACCATCTTGAAGATTAATATTTGTGTTTTGCTTTGCTCTGTTCATATTATTATATTCCCTGAAGATGGCTAATTTTTAATTTAAATTTACTAAAGCCGAAACTAGTTGGGAGAAATATAAATTATTCCTTTTGTTGAAGTAAATTAAGGATTAACAAAGCAAAACACAAATATCTCAGTTTAATTAATTTGCAAATTATGTATAAAATACCTATAAATACACACGATAATTTCAAATACATCATTTACCTTATAATGACTAATTTATGTTTTTTTATAAAATGGCTTGAAATTGTGACTTTCAGATTTATTCAAAGCATTCTCAGAATTCTGACCATTCAGAGAAATTTTCTAGTTTTATATTGTTTACCGTAAATTATTATTAATCTTCTTAAAATTCAACGTATTTGTTCAGATCAAAGTCCAAATTCACACACATTTGTCCTATCTACTCGCACAAAAAAATGAACACATTAATGAGTAAATTATTGTATGTGAAGGATGCCATTACTATAATCGTGTGTAAAAGTCTCCAAATCGTGCGTAAAAGTCAACTGTAAATCACACGGATTATCATTATTAAACGATTTCTGTTTGTTGTTACTATGACAACAACTCGCGTCACTAATCAAAAAACATAGACGCAGTGAAAATAAATTTTCTGACGTATATTAAAATTGAATTATTTAGTATTTCTTATTTGGATCAAGAAGAATCTCAGTCTGGATTTATCTGGCTGTAATATAACTTAACGTAACCATAATCTAATCTAGATTAAATCTAGGTTAACCTAGATTACATCGACAATGACCAAATAGTGTTCCCGTCACTGCATTTTTACTAGTTTTCGCAACGGACACAAAAAGGTTAGAACGTTCAGCGCGAACGTTCTAACCTTTTTGTGTCAGTGATTTGAAGTATTTTGTCTCTCAAAATTACAATTTTTCAATATTATCGATAAGAAACAATTATTTTCTGTTAAGTCAAAAGTATTTTAAAATGCTTGCTAGATAAAATAATGAATGATACACGTCTGTGTATTATAAATTATTATATAGAATCTTTTGTGCATTCATTGCTATTAAAGCACTCGCCTTCGGCTCGAGTTTTAAACTTCGCAACTTATGCAGAAAAGCCCTTCTTCACACACTTGTATCATAAACTACTATATCAACACCTCAAGTATATTTATTATTCATTTACTAACGTATGCAACATTCTTATGAGCAACAATTTAATATTAAATGAAAATGCTATCAATTAAGGCCGATTCTCATATACGCGACATAGCCCGTCAAATAATGATTATTTTAAATGGGCACGTTCTCACTATGGCTACGCGATTTGTTCATTTAAAACAATGTTATCATTATTTGACAAGCGATGTCGCACGACGTCGCGTAGCTGGGTGTCGCGCATATGTGAATCGACCTTTATTCTAAAAAAAAAAAAGAAACATTTTTAATAATTTTCCTAGGGAATGTTCAAGTATAACGTAAGCAAGTTTAGGGAGCGAGAGGTCAAGTTTTTCTTACTTTTGCTGCAAAGGGGATGAGAATATTATAAATCTTTCGTAAGAAAAAAACAGAAAATTACTAAATATTTAGAAAATATATTTTGAAAATATTTTTTAAATTATATTTATAATTTAAATTAATTATATTATATTTTTTATTCGGTAATACCGAATTTCGTTTCATATTTTTTATCAGAAATGTTTTTTTAAAAGTCTTATCATTTTCGTTTTCCTAATTTTTTTCTTATACGTGAGTGTGAGTGTCTAAAATCGTTGAAAGTTTGCTTCGTAATACTCGACTCCCCTAATAATTAATACAATCACTTGTAAATAATGACACAGCTTCATATAATTATTTTTAAAAAATATTTACAAATAAGTATTATAAACATTAATTAATAATATCGTACACCCGGAGTAACAATGACACCACTGCAAATTTATAAATTTTACAAGACAAGTTTGAAGAGAAAATTGTATCACTTCTTTAGTATATTTCTACAACGGCTTTTCGCTCTCTAGTAGTCCAGTCATTTAAGCTTAAATTAGGCAAGAATCTCGGAATTCGAGATACCCAGCTGTAAGTCTGTAAATACTTGTATATTGACACCCTAAAAGTTGTCTCAAAACCTACATATGATAGGGTGTACGCAACTATTAAATTTCAAGGTCAAAGGTCACAAAAATCGTTTTTTTTGCGCTTTTTTTGTAAATATCTCATTTCCTATGGGTTTTTTGCTATTTGTATTTATTATCAATATTGTAGAATACAAAATTCTCTACAAATTTTGTTTAAAAAATTTTTTTATACGGTGAACCGTTTTCGAGGGCGGAGAGCGCGCGGTTACAGCATCCTACAAAACAACAAAATCGTCATTGTATGACAACATGAGCCCAATTGATTTTGTTCTCAATGAAAATAATGTGACGTTCATTATTGATGGCGGATTTCTTCTTCATCATGTTGTATGGAGCAGAGAAGATACTTTTTCTATTATTTTTGATAAATACATGAATTATTTACAAAGGCATTACAGTTCCAAAATAATTGTTGTATTTGACGGATATTCAGACTACAGTAAGAACGTAAAAGCTATGGAGCAGCAGAGAAGAACTGCTGCACTTTCAAAAACGTATGAAGTCTGTTTCGATGAAACAATGGTTGTACCAGTTACTCAAGAAAAATTCTTATCAAATCGAAATAACAAAGATATGCTCATTAATATGTTAATTGAAAAATTACAAGCTGCAAATATTACTACTAAACAAGCCAGAGATGATGCGGATGTTCTTATTGTTGAAACTGCAATTGAAGAATCAAAGTCTGAAAAAACTGCACTTATAATAGGACAAGATATTGATTTACGTCATTTTAATTGGGCGTACACTGTCTTACGAACAAGAAATTTTCTTTAAAAAAGTTGGGAAATGAAATGTAAAAACGGAGATATACTCGACTAAAAGTTTTGATAATTATCCTCATTCCAAAACACATATTTTATTTCTGGACGCATTAAGTGGCTGTGACACAACTTCTGCGCTTTTTAAAAAATCATTTTTAAAAGTTTTTGAAAAATTGACAAATTTGGTTTACCGTATAAAAAATTTTTTTAAACAAAATTTATAGAGAATTTTGTATTCTACAATATTGATAAAAAATACAAATAGCAAAAAACCCATAGGAAATGAGATATTTACAAAAAAAACGCAAAAAAACATTTTTTTGACCTTTGACCTTGAAATTTAATAGTTACGTACACCCTACCATATGTAGGTTTTGAGACAACTTCTAGGGTGTCAATATACACGTATTTACAGACTTACAGCTGGGTATCTCTAATTCCGAGGTGAACTTACTATAATGACTGAACTATAGCGGATGATTCTTGCAGGTGATTCTTGATGTCTTCAAAATTCGCGAAAATCCGTCGATTATTACTCAAATTGTGAGCGAAAATCTGAAACAATCCAAGCCTTGACAAGGATTTGGATTCAGTCAAAACTAGGTGAAGTTCGTCGACTTATACTAAATAGTTACGACTAGATTTGAGCCACAATTAATATACTACTTTATAGAGCGGACTTTAAGGAAGATTTTCTGGGAATATTCGCAAAAATCCGTCGATTGTTTCCCAAATTGTGAGCGAAAATCCGAAACAAACCAAGCCTTGACAAGAATTTGAATCCAGTCAAAACTAGGTGAAGTTCGTCGACCTATACTAAATAGTTACGACTAGATTTAAACCACAAATAATATACTACTTTATAGAGAGGACTTTAAGGAAGATTTTCTGGTAAATTTCGCGAAGATCCGTCGATCATTTCCCAAATTGTGAGCGAAAATCCGAAACAGTCCAAGCCTTGACAAGAATTTGAATCCAGTCAAAACTAGTTGAAGTTCATCGACAAATACTAAATAGTTACAACTAGATTTGAGCACCAATTGATATACTTGTTTATAGAGCGGACTTTCAGGAAGATTTTCTGGGGAAATTCTCGAAAATCAGTCGATTATTTCCCAAATTGTGAGCGAAAATCCGAAACAATCCACTCCTTGAAAATAATTTGAAACCAGTCCAAACTAGATAAAATTCATGGACTAATACTAAACTGTTACGACTAGATTTGAGCCCCTGTTAATATACTACTTTACAGAGCGGACTTTAAAGAAAATTTTCGGGCAAAATTCGCGAGAACGCGTCAATTATTTTCCAAATTGTGAGCGAAAATCCGAAACAATTCCAAGTCTTGGCAAAAATTTGAATCCGGTCAAAACTAGGTGAAGTTCATCGACTAATACTAAACAGTTACGACTAGATTTGAGCCACAGTTAATATACTACTTTATAGAGCGGACTTTAAGGAAGATTTTGTGGGATAATTCGCTAAAATCCGTCGATTATTTCCCAAATTGTGAGCGAAAATCCGAAACAAACCAAGTTTCCTTGACAAGATTCCAATTACTTGACAAGAATTTGAATTCAGTCAAAACTAGGAAAAGTTCGTCGACTTATACTAAATAGTTACGACTAGATTTGAACCACAAATAATATACTACTTTATAGAGCGGACTTTAAGGAAGATTTTCTGGGAATATTCGCGAAAATCCGTCGATTATTTCCCAAATTGTGAGCGAAAATCCGAAACAAAACACGCCTTCAAAAGAATTTGAATCCAGTTCAAATTAGATACAGTTCATAGACTAATACTAAACTGTTGCGACTAGATTTGAGTCACAGTTAATATACTACTTTATAGAACGGACTTTAAGGAAGATTTTTTGGGAAAATTCGCAAAAATCCGTCTATTATTTTCCAAATTGTGAACGAAAATCCGAAACAATCCAGGCCTTGACAAGGATTTGGATTCAGTCAAAACTAGGTGAAGTTCGTCGACTTATACTAAACAGTTACGATTAGATTTGAGCCACAGTTAATATACAACTTTATAGAGCGGACTTTAAGGAAGATTTTCCGGAAAAAATCGCGAAAATCCGTCGATTATTTCCAAAATTGTGAGCGAAAATCTGAAACAATCCAAGCCTTGACAAGGATTTGAATCCAGTCAAAACTAGGTGAAGTTCATCGACAAATACCGAATAGTTACAACTAGATTTGAGCAAAAATTGATATACTAGTTTATGAAGCGGACTTTCAGAAAGATTTTCTGGAAAAATTCGCTAAAATTTGTCGATTATTTCCCAAATTGTGAGCGAAAATCCGAAACAATCCACGCCTTGAAAAGAATTTGAATCCAGTCAAAACTAGGTGAAGTTCGTCGACTTATACTAAATAGTTACGAATAGATTTGAGCCACAATTAATATATTACTTTATAGAGCGCACTTTAAGGAAGATTTTCTGGGAATATTCGCGAAAATCCGTCGATTGTTTCCCAAATTGTGAGCGAAAATCCGAAACAAACCAAGCCTTGACAAGAATTTGAATCTAATCAAAACTAGGTAAAGTTCATCGACTAATACGAAACAGTTACGAGTAGATTTGAGCTGAAGTTAATATACCACTTTATAGAGAGGACTTTAAGGAAGATTTTCTGGAAAAATTCGCTAAAATTCGTCGATTATTTCCCAAATTGTGAACGAAAATCCGAAACAATCCAAGCCTTGACAAGGATTTGGATTCAGTCAAAACTAGGTGAAGTTCGTCGACTTATACTAAATAGTTACGACTAGATTTGAGCCACAATTAATATATTACTTTATAGAGCGCACTTTAAGGAAGATTTTCTGGGAATATTCGCAAAAATCCGTCGATTGTTTCCCAAATTGTGAGCGAAAATCCGAAACAAACCAAGCCTTGACAAGAATTTGAATCCAGTCAAAACTAGGTGAAGTTCGTCGACCTATACTAAATAGTTACGGCTAGATTTGAACCACAAATAATATACTACTTTATAGAGAGGACTTTAAGAAAGATTTTATGGTAAAATTCGCGAAGATCCGTTTAATTATTTTCCAAATTGTGAGCGAAAATCCGAAACAAAACACGCCTTGAAAGGAATTTGAATCCAGTCCAAACTAGATACAGTTCAGCGACTAATACTAAACTGTTACGACCAGATTTGAGCCACAGTTAATATACTATTTTATAGAGCGGACTGTAAGGAAGATTTTCTGGGAAAATTCGCGAAACTCTGTCAATTTTCCAAATTGTGAGCGAAAATTCGAAGCAATCCAAGCCTTGGCAAGAATTTGAATCCAGTCAAAACTAGGTAAAGTTCATCGACAAATACTAAATAGTTACAACTAGATTTGAGCCACAATTGATATACTAGTTTATGGAGCGGACTTTCAGGAAGATTTTCTAGGAAAATTCGCGAAAATCCGTCAATTATTTTCCAAATTGTGAGTGAAAATCCGAAACAATCCAAGCCTTGACAAGAATTTGAATCCAGTCCAAATTAGATAAAGTTCATCGACTAATACTAAAAGTTACGACTACATTTGAGCCACAGTTAATATACTACTTTATAGAGCGGACTTAGAAGAAGATTTAGTGGGATAATTCGCTAAAATCCGTCGATTATTTCCCAAATTGTGAGCGAAAATCCGAAACAAACCAAGTTTCCTTGACAAGATTCCAATTCCTTGACAAGAATTTGAATCCAGTCAAAACTAGGAAAAGTTCGTCGACTTATACTAAATAGTTACGACTAGATTTGAACCACAAATAATATACTACTTTATAGAGCGGACTTTAAGGAAGATTTTCTGGTAAAATTCGCGAAGATCCGTCGATTATTTCCCAAATTGTGAGCGAAAATTCGAAACAAAACACGCCTTGAAAAGAATTTGAATCCAGTCCAAATTAGATACAGTTCATAGACTAATACTAAACTGTTGCGACTAGATTTGAGTCACAGTTAATATACTACTTTATAGAGCGGACTTTAAGGAAGATTTTCTGGGAAAATTCGCAAAAATCCGTCGATTATTTTCCAAATTGTGAACGAAAATCCGAAACAATCCAGGCCTTGACAAGGATTTGGATTCAGTCAAAACTAGGTGAAGTTCGTCTACTTATACTAAACAGTTACGACTAGATTTGAGCCACAGTTAATATACAACTTTATAGAGCGGACTTTAAGGAAGATTTTCCGGAAAAAATCGCGAAAATCCGTCGATTATTTCTAAAATTGTGAGCGAAAATCTGAAACAATCCAAGCCTTGACAAGGATTTGAATCCAGTCAAAACTAGGTGAAGTTCATCGACAAATACCGAATGGTTACAACTAGATTTTAGCAAAAATTGATATACTAGTTTATGAAGCGGACTTTCAGAAAGATTTTCTGGAAAAATTCGCTAAAATTTGTCGATTATTTCCCAAATTGTGAGCGAAAATCCGAAACAATCCAAGCCTTGACAAGGATTTGGATTCAGTCAAAACTAGGTGAAGTTCATCGACTAATACTAAACAGTTACGACTAGATTTGAGCCACAGTTTATATACTACTTTATAGAGCGGACTTTAAGGAAGATTTTCCGGGAAAATTCGCGAAAATCCGTCGATTATTTTCCAAATTGTGAGCGAAAATCCGAAACAATCCACGCCTTGAAAAGAATTTGAATCCAGTCAAAACTAAATAAAGTTCATCGACTAATTCTAAAAGTTACGACTACATTTGAGCCACAGTTAATATACTACTTTATAGAGCGGACTTCAAGGAAGATTTTGTGGGATAATTCGCTAAAATCCGTCGATTATTTCCCAAATTGTGAGCGAAAATCCGAAACAATCCAAGGCTTGACAAGGATTTGGATTCAGTCAAAACTAGGTGAAGTTCGTCGACTTATACTAAATAGTTACGAATAGATTTGAGCCACAATTAATATATTACTTTATAGAGCGCACTTTAAGGAAGATTTTCTGGGAATATTCGCGAAAATCCGTCGATTGTTTCCCAAATTGTGAGCGAAAATCCGAAACAAACCAAGCCTTGACAAGAATTTGAATCTAATCAAAACTAGGTAAAGTTCATCGACTAATACGAAACAGTTACGAGTAGATTTGAGCTGAAGTTAATATACCACTTTATACAGAGGACTTTAAGGAAGATTTTGTGGGAAAATTCGCTAAAATCTGTCGATTATTTCCCAAATTGTGAACGAAAATCTGAAACAATCCAAGCCTTGACAAGGATTTGGATTCAGTCAAAACTAGGTGAAGTTCGTCAAGCTATACTAAATAGTTACGACTAGATTTGAGCCACAATTAATATATTAATTTATAGAGCGGACTTTAAGGAAGATTTTCTGAGAATATTCGCGAAAATCCGTCGATTGTTTTCCAAATTGTTAGCGAAAATCCGAAAAAAACAAGCCTTGACAAGAATTTGAATCTAATCAAAACTAGGTAAAGTTCATTGACTAATACTAAACAGTTACGACTAGATTTGAGCTACAGTTAATATACTACTTTATAGAGCGGACTTTAAGGAAGATTTTCTGGGAAAATTCGCGAAAATCCGTCCATTACTTTCCAAATTGTGAGCGAAAATCCGAAACAATTCAAGCGTTGGCAAGAATTTGAAACCAGTCAAAACTAGGTGAAGTTCGTCGACTTATACTAAATAGTTGCTACTAGATTTGAGCCACAAAATATACTACTTTATAGAGCGGACTTTATGAATGATTTTCTGGGAAAATTCGTAAAAATCCGTCGATTATTTCCCAAGTTGTGAGCGAAAGTCCGAAACAATACAAGCCTTGACAAGGATTTGGATTCAGTCCAAATAACTATTTAGTATACTAAATAGTTACGACTAGATTTGAGCCACAATTAATACACTACTTTATAGAACGGACTTTAAGGAGGGTTTTCTGGGAGAATTCGTGAAAATCCGTCGATTATTTTCTAAATAATCTGAAACAATCCAAGCCTTGACAAGGATTTATATCAAGTCAAAACTAGGTAAAGTTCATCGACTAATATAAAATAGTTACGACTAGATTTGAGCAAGATTTGATATACTAGTTTATAGAGCGGACTTTTAGGAAGTTTTTCCGGGAAAACTCGCGAAAATCCGTCGATTTTTTCCCACAAATGCGGAGTTTTCCATTCCAAATGTAAAATTAATAAAGGAATAATTTGGTATTTTTAAGTCAGTTTTAAGTCGGATGTGAGATATACAAATATTTACAATTTAATTAAATAATTATTTTCTTTTTGCAAGTCATAGAAACATTTCATAGATTCTACTATAATTTATTCTCGAACTAATTAAAACATTCTCCAAACAAACCTATTTTTACGTTCAATCTGATAGCGAGAGCAATTTATAAAACGTGCAGTTGATTGATTCATTTATAATAACTGGAGTGAACCCCCGCTATGTAAAAATACATTTTCCACGTAGTTACCTGACGTTTATTTATTATGACATAAATGTAGACATAAATTTATATTATGACCCACAAATTATTAAAGCAAGGAATACATTTAAACCCATAAAATTCAACAAAATACATCGAGAAACGTAAGATTCAGAATTGTGTGTGATTGGATGCAACTAGGTTTTTCCTAATTGGACTCAAATTTTTGTCAAACACTTTCTACAAAGATGATTGTTATACCTTTTTTGGGCTGTTTGATTTTGACGGCTTGTTGCATTCTTTTTCTACGCGTTGGGCCCCTTAGTTGCAGACCCAAGTTTCTATCAAAATAAACTAGACCGAGATTTATATCAAAATCATGTGTAAAACCAATAAATATTTATTAATTTACATTATTTTATTCATAATCACTTAGACAAGACTAGACAGACAAGACTAAATAGACAAGATTAGACAGACAGACAAGACTAGACAGACAAGACTAGACAGACAAGACTAGACAGACTAGACAGACAAGACTAGACAGACAGGAGTAGACAGACAAGACGAGACAGACAAGACTAGATAGACAAGACTACATAGACAAGACTAGACAGACAAGACTAAACAGACAAGACTAGACAAACAAGACTAGACAGACAAGACTAGACAGACAAGACTAGACAGACAAGACTAGACAGACAAGACTAGACAGACAAGACTAGACAGACAAGACTAGACAGACAAGACTAGACAGACAAGACTAGACAGACAAGACTAGACAGACAAGACCAGATAGACAAGACTAGACAGACAAGACTAGACAGACAAGACTAGACAGACAAGCCTAGACAGACAAGACTAGACAGACAAGACTAGACAGACAAGACTAGACAGACAAGACTAGACAGACAAGACTAGACAGACAAGACTAGATAGACAAGACTAGACAGACAAGACCAGATAGACAAGACTAGACAGACAAGACTAGACAGACAAGACTAGACAGACAAGACTTGACAGACAAGACTAGACAGACAAGACTAGACAGACAAGACTAGACAGGCAAGACTAGACAGACAAGACTAAACAGACAAGACTAGACAGACAAGACTAGACAGAAAGGCTAGACAGACAAGACTTGACAGACAAGACTAGATAGACAAGACTAGACAGACAAGACCAGATAGACAAGACTAGACAGACAAGACTAGACAGACAAGACTAGACAGACAAGACTAGACAGACAAGACTAGATAGACAAGACTAGACAGACAAGACTAGACACACAAGACTTGACAGACAAGACTAGATAGACAAGACTAGACAGACAAGACTAGACAGACAAGACCAGATAGACAAGACTAGACAGACAGACAAGACTAGACAGACAAGACTAGACAGACAAGACCAGATAGACAAGACTAGACAGACAGGACTAGACAGACAAGACTAGACAGACAAGACTAGACAGGCAAAACTAGACAGACAAGACTAGACAGACAAGACTAGACAGACAAGACTAGACAGACAAGACTAGATAGACAAGACTAGACAGACAAGACTAGACAGACAAGACTAGACAGACAAGACTTGACAGACAAGACTAGATAGACAAGACTAGACAGACAAGACCAGATAGACAAGACTAGACAGACAAGACTAGACAGACAAGACGAGACAGACAAGACTAGACAGACAAGACTACATAGACAAGACTAGACAGGCAAGACTAGACAGACAAGACTAAACAGACAAGACTAGACAAACAAGACTAGACAGACAAGACTAGACAGACAAGACTAGATAGACAAGACTTGACAGACAAGACTAGATAGACAAGACTAGACAGACAAGACCAGATAGACAAGACTAGAGAGACAAGACTTGACAGACAAGACTAGATAGACAAGACCAGATAGACAAGACTAGACAGACAAGACTAGACAGGCAAAACTAGACAGACAAGACTAAACAGACAAGACTAGACAGACAAGACTAGACAGACAAGACTAGACAGACAAGACTAGACAGACAAGACTTGACAGACAAGACTAGATAGACAAGACTAGACAGACAAGACCAGATAGACAAGACTAGAGAGACAAGACTTGACAGACAAGACTAGATAGACAAGACCAGATAGACAAGACTAGACAGACAAGACTAGACAGACAAGACTAGACATACAAGACTAGACAGACAATACTAGACAGGCAAGACTAAACAGACAAGGCTAGACAGACAAGACTAGACAGACAAGACTAGACAGACAAGACTTGACAGACAAGACTAGATAGACAAGATTAGACAGACAAGACCAGATAGGCAAGACTAGACAGACAAGACTGGACAGGCAAGACGAAACAGACAAGACTAGACAGACAGACAAAACCAAACAGACAATACTAGATAGACAAGACTAGATAGACTAGAAGACTAGACGGACAAAATCAGACAGACAAGACTAGACAGACAAGACTATACTAGACAGTCAAGACTAGATAGACAAGACTAGACAAACAAGACTGAATACGCAAAATGCAAGACTAGCAATTCAATAAAGCGAGATACAGTTAATGATATAGAATATTTGGAATATTTACATAAAAGAGATAGGTTAAATAAATATGATAAGGTTGAGTGTTTGCGGAGATATTAGTAATTCGAAGAGAATGAATTTTGTGGAGTCAAGGTTTGTTCCAAAATTGACTTTTATTGCACGTCTGGCTATTGACGGAAGAAATTTTTGAAAAAGTTGTAAATAAAGGATTTAAATCTCGAGGTCAGTGGCATTTTAAAATTACTATTTCTTACAAACGAAATAAGTAATAATAGTTACGTAATCAGTAAACATTTCAAAATGTTAATAAAGTTGGTATATAGTTTGTAATAGAAGATACGTTAACATAAAGTTCATTAAGATAAGAACTAGTCTTTCGAGATGGTAATGAAATATTAACAGACTCATCTAACTTGTCTCGTCTGTCCAGTCTTGTCTGTTTAGTCTTGTCCTTCTAGTTCCTTGTTTATATTTCTGCATAAATTAACCAGTAATTTTGCGAATTTCTACTTCGTGAAAACGTGAGTCCTTTTGCTCCACGCAGAAACTTGCGTGGACTCTTGCTCTCTCTGCGTAACTTTTGCGCCGCCTGGGCTTGAACCATTGCCATTCGTTTTTCTCGCAGAAGGCTATGGCGTCCTCTTTGCTCGCAAACTGAACCGACATGCACGAACAGCGGATGCGAAGAGGAAGTCCTTCCCATACACGGATTCTCCCAATCATTCTTCCAACGTTGGTCTAGATTGTCTGGGCCACTTTGCATGGCGTTCTTGGGAGGAATGAATATCCTGCACTTCCTGCCCTTGATATACTCCTCGGGAATTCTCGAGGGTCCTTCGATGGTCATCTAGCCTTGCAGCCTTGTGTACTGACTGGTCTGCTTCGTCAAACTTTTCGCCAACCAATACAACAACCAATTCGCACTAGCTTTACTTTACTTTTCAACCAACTGTATTGTCTTGTCTGTCTAGTCTTGTGTGTCTTAGTCATGTCTGCCTAGTCTTGTCTGTCTAGTCTTGTCTGTCTAGTCTTGTCTGTCTAGTCTTGTCTGTCTAGTCTTGTCTGTCTAGTCTTGTCTGTCTAGTCTTGTCTGTCTAGTCTTGTCTGTCTAGTCTTGTCTGTCTAGTCTTGTCTGTCTAGTCTTGTCTGTCTAGTCTTGTCTGTCTAGTCTTGTCTGTCTAGTCTTGTCTGTCTAGTCTTGTCTGTCTAGTCTTGTCTGTCTAGTCTTGTCTGTCTAGTCTTGTCTGTCTAGTCTTGTCTGTCTAGTCTTGTCTGTCTAGTCTTGTCTGTCTAGTCTTGTCTGTCTAGTCTTGTCTGTCTAGTCTTGTCTGTCTAGTCTTGTCTGTCTAGTCTTGTCTGTCTAGTCTTGTCTGTCTAGTCTTGTCTGTCTAGTCTTGTCTGTCTAGTCTTGTCTGTCTAGTCTTGTCTGTCTAGTCTTGTCTGTCTAGTCTTGTCTGTCTAGTCTTGTCTGTCTAGTCTTGTCTGTCTAGTCTTGTCTGTCTAGTCTTGTCTGTCTAGTCTTGTCTGTCTAGTCTTGTCTGTCTAGTCTTGTCTGTCTAGTCTTGTCTGTCTAGTCTTGTCTGTCTAGTCTTGTCTGTCTAGTCTTGTCTGTCTAGTCTTGTCTGTCTAGTCTTGTCTGTCTAGTCTTGTCTGTCTAGTCTTGTCTGTCTAGTCTTGTCTGTCTAGTCTTGTCTGTCTAGTCTTGTCTGTCTAGTCTTGTCTGTCTAGTCTTGTCTGTCTAGTCTTGTCTGTCTAGTCTTGTCTGTCTAGTCTTGTCTGTCTAGTCTTGTCTGTCTAGTCTTGTCTGTCTAGTCTTGTCTGTCTAGTCTTGTCTGTCTAGTCTTGTCTGTCTAGTCTTGTCTGTCTAGTCTTGTCTGTCTAGTCTTGTCTGTCTAGTCTTGTCTGTCTAGTCTTGTCTGTCTAGTCTTGTCTGTCCAGTCTTGTCTGTCTTGTCTGTCTTGTCTGTCTTGTCTGTCTTGTCTGTCTTGTCTGTCTTGTCTGTCTAGTCTTGTCTGTCTAGTCTTGTCTGTCTAGTCTTGTCTGTCTAGTCTTGTCTGTCTAGTCTTGTCTGTCTAGTCTTGTCTGTCTAGTCTTGTCTGTCTAGTCTTGTCTGTCTAGTCTTGTCTGTCTAGTCTTGTCTGTCTAGTCTTGTCTGTCTAGTCTTGTCTGTCTAGTCTTGTCTGTCTAGTCTTGTCTGTCTAGTCTTGTCTGTCTAGTCTTGTCTGTCTAGTCTTGTCTGTCTAGTCTTGTCTGTCTAGTCTTGTCTGTCTAGTCTTGTCTGTCTAGTCTTGTCTGTCTAGTCTTGTCTGTCTAGTCTTGTCTGTCTAGTCTTGTCTGTCTAGTCTTGTCTGTCTAGTCTTGTCTGTCTAGTCTTGTCTGTCTAGTCTTGTCTGTCTAGTCTTGTCTGTCTAGTCTTGTCTGTCTAGTCTTGTCTGTCTAGTCTTGTCTGTCTAGTCTTGTCTGTCTAGTCTTGTCTGTCTAGTCTTGTCTGTCTAGTCTTGTCTGTCTAGTCTTGTCTGTCTAGTCTTGTCTGTCTAGTCTTGTCTGTCTAGTCTTGTCTGTCTAGTCTTGTCTGTCTAGTCTTGTCTGTCTAGTCTTGTCTGTCTAGTCTTGTCTGTCTAGTCTTGTCTGTCTAGTCTTGTCTGTCTAGTCTTGTCTGTCTAGTCTTGTCTGTCTAGTCTTGTCTGTCTAGTCTTGTCTGTCTAGTCTTGTCTGTCTAGTCTTGTCTGTCTAGTCTTGTCTGTCTAGTCTTGTCTGTCTAGTCTTGTCTGTCTAGTCTTGTCTGTCTAGTCTTGTCTGTCTAGTCTTGTCTGTCTAGTCTTGTCTGTCTAGTCTTGTCTGTCTAGTCTTGTCTGTCTAGTCTTGTCTGTCTAGTCTTGTCTGTCTAGTCTTGTCTGTCTAGTCTTGTCTGTCTAGTCTTGTCTGTCTAGTCTTGTCTGTCTAGTCTTGTCTGTCTAGTCTTGTCTGTCTAGTCTTGTCTGTCTAGTCTTGTCTGTCTAGTCTTGTCTGTCTAGTCTTGTCTGTCTAGTCTTGTCTGTCTAGTCTTGTCTGTCTAGTCTTGTCTGTCTAGTCTTGTCTGTCTAGTCTTGTCTGTCTAGTCTTGTCTGTCTAGTCTTGTCTGTCTAGTCTTGTCTGTCTAGTCTTGTCTGTCTAGTCTTGTCTGTCTAGTCTTGTCTGTCTAGTCTTGTCTGTCAAGTCTTGTCTGTCAAGTCTTGTCTGTCTAGTCTTGTCTGTCTAGTCTTGTCTGTCTAGTCTTGTCTGTCTAGTCTTGTCTGTCTAGTCTTGTCTGTCTAGTCTTGTCTGTCTAGTCTTGTCTGTCTAGTCTTGTCTGTCTAGTCTTGTCTGTCTAGTCTTGTCTGTCTAGTCTTGTCTGTCTAGTCTTGTCTGTCTAGTCTTGTCTGTCTAGTCTTGTCTGTCTAGTCTTGTCTGTCTAGTCTTGTCTGTCTAGTCTGTCTAGTATTGTCTGTCTAGTATTGTCTGTCTAGTATTGTCTGTCTAGTCTTGTCTGTCTAGTCTTGTCTGTCTAGTCTTGTCTGTCTAGTCTTGTCCGTCTAGTCTTGTCTGTTTATTCTTATCTGTCTAGTCTTGTCTGAATATAATTAATAAATAAATGATGAAATGGTTTTAGGGAATCCCCCAGCAAATGAAATCTGAATTAGTAATATTAGTAAAATTAAAAAGACGTAAAGGGAAAATATTCTTAGTAGAAATTCCGCGAAAGATATTTTTTCTGCATAAATTTGTTCGCAATTAGCATTTATAATCCACTTAGTCAATTCTAGTTATGATTGCGTAACTATTTCGATATGTTTATAATGGCCCAGCGAGTGTTCGAACAAGACTTTTACCTATAAAACAGTCCCGACTTTCTAATATTACGAGCACTGACATTTTTATTTAGGTTTTTTTGTCCGTGTACAAACCTGTAAAGTTTTTACTAAACAAATATGTGTATTTATTACCTGTCATATTTATCTAAACCTACCTACACAATTTATTGCCTGTCATATATATCCAAATGCCATTAAGCATTATTACTTTACATTGTTTGTTTTATTATAACACAAGCAAAACAATCAATATTGTGTTAGTAAAAAAGACTCTCTTATATAAATAATTATGTTAAGAATCGTGGTCTAAACCAGTTGTGCGCAAATTATTATCAATCACGACCCCCTATTTCGTATAAAAATGATGGATAGACAGTAGTAGTATTTTTAGTAGACATTGCAATTTTACTATGGAACGTTATTTGAATTTATTTTTAAAAGTATTTGGGAATCCACATCAATTCTCTTGCGACTCCTCGAGGGGTCGCTACCCAAGGTTTGCGCACCACTGGTCTAAACCATGCAATGCAATCACGCATCCAGTTCTTGTTTATGAAGCCTTACACCAATTGTAACTTACAAATTTGTTTTAGTTTTATGTTAAGATTATTATTATTATACCAATGTTACCGACCGCTGGGAAAGACAACAACTGCATATGTTATCAAGAAAATATTATTATATTTAGAAAGTGTGAAATAGAAGTGATTTAACGAAATAAATATTTTTTAGCGGAGATATAAAACCTTTTATGAAACATTCCATATGTTTAGAATTCAAGACAATTACGGCCTTCAAACGAAAGAAATTCAAATGCAGTTTAATATCATTTACATATTTGCACTGTTCTATAACAAACAAGAGATAATAGACCAATCTTTTTCTTTCTTTCACAAATGTGTTTATATACATTTTTTTGTTATTTAATTGCAATGTTTCGTTTATTAATCACCTACAAGTGTTTCAAAAACTCGTTGCCGTTGGAAAACAATTCTAATCTAAATTGTCTTTCATGGTAATTACGTCTCGTTAAATTATGCATAATTGAACGGTTAAAGGTGCATTTACATACCTTATAGCGCCGTCCGTAATTATTAATTCGTTTCAAAATTTTATTGCTCAATTACATACCGCCAACAGAATTGACTTAATTATCATTAAAAAATAACAGATAATTAATTTCTCAAGCGATTTACATATTTTTCGTGGCTCAATTATTCAAACCCACAGAAATTAAAAATAATTATAAAGCATTAAAAATTATGTGTAAATGAATACATTAACATAACACTTGTTAAACTTAACTAACAGAGCGTCTAAGACAAGACAGACAAGACTACAGAGACAAGACTAGACAGACGAGACTAGACAGATAAGACTAGACAAACAAGAATAGACAGACAAGACTAGACAGACAAGACTAGATTGACAAGACTAGACTGACAAGACTAGAAGGACAAGACTAGACAGACAAGACTAGACAGACAAGACTAGACAGACAAAACTAGACAAACAAGACTAGACGGACAAGACTAGACAGACAAGATAGACAGATAACAGAAATCTTTAATTTAGTTTCGGTTATTAATAATTTTTTGACAGTAATTAATAATTTTTTTGACTGTTATTGATGATTTTTGACAGTTATTGATAATATTTTGACAATTCTTGATATTTTTTTTTTTAGTTATTGCTGATTTTTGACAGTTCTTGATCATTTTTTTAAAGTAACTGACGATTTTTTGACAATTATTGTTGTTTTTATTTTGACAGTTATCGATGTTTTTGACGATGTTTATCGATGTTTGTGCAGAGACCGATTTCTGACCTGTTCGGCAGTTACTGATAATCGTTTGACAGTTATTGATGCTTATTTGACAGTTATCGATGTTTTTTGTTAGTTACTGATGTTTTTTGCCTTTTTAGTGCGAACAGGCGGAAGACGTCGCGGTGTAGAGACCGATTTCTGACCCATTCGACAGTTATTGATAATCGTTTGACAGTCATTGATGCTTATTTGACAGTTATCGATGTTTTTTGACAGTTACTGATGTTTTTTGCCTTTTTAGTGCGAACAGGCGGAAGACGTCGCGCTGGAGAGACCTATTTCTAACCAGTTCGACAGTTATTGATAATCGTTTGACAGTTATTGATGCGTATTTGACAGTTATCGATGTTTTTTCACAGTTACTGATGTTTTTTGACTTTTTAGTGAGAACAGACGGAAGGCGTCGCCGTGCAGAGACCGATTTCTGACCTATTCTACAGTTATTGATAATCGTTTGACAGTCATTAATGCTTATTTGACAGTTATCGCTGTTTTTTGTTAGTTACTGATGATTTTTGACTTTTTAGTGCGAACAGGCGGAAGACGTCGCGGTGTAGAGACCGATTTCTGACCTATTCGACAGTTATTGATAATCGTTTGACAGTTATTGATGCTTATTTGACAGTTATCGATGTTTTTTGTTAGTTACTGATGATTTTTGACTTTTTAGTGCGAACAGGCGGAAGACGTCGCGGTGTAGAGACCGATTTCTGACTTGTACGACAGTTATTGATAATCGTTTGACAGTTATTGATGCTTATTTGACAGTTATCGATGTTTTTTTGACAGTTACTGATGTTTTTTAACTTTTTAGTGACGGAAGGCGTCGCGTCGCGTTGCAGAGACCGATTTCTGACCTGTTCGACAGTTATTGATAATCTTTTGACAGTTATTGATGCATATTTGACAGATGTTGATAATTTTTGACAGTTATTGATGAGTTTTGACAGTTTTTGATGTTTTTTTTCGTTTGACAGTTTTCAATGATTTTTGTAGCTTTAGTGTGCGCAGGCGGAAGACAAGTTCAAGGTGGTCAAGGTCATCCATTTTGGAATGACGTAGTTGCACCCTAGATAGATAAGACTAGACAGAGAAGACTATATAGACAAGACTAGAAAGACAGGCCTATTGCTTTGCTATCTGTACTCTCGAAAATCCTGGAATACTGTTTTCTGTACAGACTTACACCGTTTATTTCCAAACATAATTTAATTCCGATGGAACAGCATGGCTTTCAAAGGGGAAAGTCCACAACTTCTGCGATTGTAGGCTTATATAATAAAATTCTGTCAGAAGTGGATAAGGGCAGATTCCCTGTGGGAATATTCTGTGATTTAAGCAAAGCTTTTGACTGTGTCGATCATGCCCAGTTAATGAACAAATTATTTTCGTATGGAATAAGAGGAATAGCAGGAAACTGGATCCACTCATTCATAAAAAATCGTACGCAATATGTATTGATACAGTCCCATTCAAGGAAAAGTGTGACATCAGATATGGCCTTTAATTCAGGGGGGGTACCTCAAGGGAGTGTTCTTGCCCCAACTTTGTTCATCCTATATTTAGCTGATCTAATTCCGTTTATCCAAGGAAGATACTGCACCTTATACGCAGACGATGCCAGCTTTCTCATTTCTAATGAATGATGAATGATTTATAATAAAGCGCCCGCTGTTGCTGGAATCTACTTATATAACAAGCTACCTACAAGTCTTACCCAGGAAGTCTCAATCAGAAAGTTCAGGAAAAAAATGAGAGACATTCTTATTTCAAAATGTTTATATACGATTGATGAGTATGTTAAACTATTTTAATCATTGTATTGACTTACCAATATGTATCTTTATATATACATCTTTTTTTTGTTAATAAATTAATTTGAATTTGACTAGACAGACAAGACTAGACAGACAAGACTAGACTGAGAGCTTCCCGCGAACCACTTTTAGTCAAGCAAGTCTAAACATTTTGTATAAGCCAGTTGCAATAATATCTAGCAGTTTCGTCTTTTTCTTTTTTAAGTGTTAATCTTGTCCAGTTTCCCGTGTAGATTCTAAAAATGAGTACGATACAAATTTTTGGTTTGTGGAGAAGTTAGTTATGAGTCCTGGAAACGTAGACTTTCTCATGATATAACGTAGTCTTATGGTTTGACAACGTTTATCAAACAAAACATTTCACTGATAATGCTGTTATCAGTCCGCCGGTTTAATACACTTATCGTTCAACATTTCACATTTTTATATACATTTATTAAAAGTTAAATTAACTTCGCCGTTTTCGTCCCGTGAAAAAGAGTTTTCAGAACTGAAAGATTTCCAGTGAATCGGTGTTCTCGTGCGGCAATTAATGTAGTGAAACTCGCATCCATTAATTTGTCGTTAACATAATTAGGACGTCCACTCCTACTAATTGTAAGCGTTTATAAACTATAAATAGATTCTTTTTTGTCTGTAATTATTTCAACGCCCAATCAATACCAAAATTATCTCAGATTTATCTCAACGTATTTGGCAACGTATAATTACTCACAGAGTAATTAATTTTAAACAAATTTATTCGAGAAAAAGCTTTTGTGTCGATGTAAAATATTTTCTAGAGGCAAGAGTTTGTATTATATTAGAGTTATTATATTTATTTATATTAGGAGCTTATATTAGTTATTATGGGAACAATACAATATAATTAAATAGATAATAAATAGACCATATTGAGACAAGATTATTGTATAAACTAGTGCAGGGGTGAGCAAATCTTTTGGCTATCGGCTATATATTTTAATAGTTATTTGTATGCCGGTGACGTTACATATATATTCGGGATTTTTTGTAGATTTGTTTATGTTGGAATTCAAATGAATTCATTGTAGGTATTATTGTGAGATATAGTTTGGTAGAACACAATCACAAAACCAATTTTTGTTTAAAAGTAGTAAGTATAGCGTCTCGTAAGTTCCTTATATAAATATATAAGGGTCTCGTAAGGCCGGGCCTGCATGTTAGCGACAGTCAACGTGTTTAATTTTTTTTGAGTCACCCTGTATATAACTAAGTATAAATCTTAAATTTAAAAGTAAAAAATGATCATCCAATTATTACAACGAATATTAATGAATACTTATAGAGAGTGTACAAATTATCTAGTGAAATTGTATGACATTTAGTTAATGTATACATTGACTAACGCTTGAACTGTAACACAAATCAATGTAAACTCTCCATTCTTTATTAATTTCGTGTGCATATGGCAACGCTGTTTTCACATTAGCCAGTCTGACCTTGGTCGCCAAATAATAAACTTTCTGTTTGTAACATGGACTTGTCTATAAATTCCCGCTCCCATCTACACGTTTGTTGCTATTGATTTTCGATTGTTTATTTTTTCATCCCGCGCAATTTTCAGCTTGAACCAACAAGATGTCTTTGTGGACGAAGGCTCAACAGCTGCCCAACGAGAGTCTCCAGCAGATCAGAACCATCTACGGTGAACACTTCCCCATAGAAGTCAGACACTACCTGGCCCCATGGATCGAGGAAAAATTTTGGTAAATAAACATTATTGTTTTTATATAATTAATGCTATAATTTTAATTGTAAAGACTATGAGGTCCGATGCTACTCGAGAAAAAATAATAAATTGATCACTCACAAAGTGTGAAATGTAAGCTATTAGCAAAATACTACTTCAAAGACTACAATTCGAATTTTGAGAATCAATTTGGATGGATTTTTTTAGTGAAAGATCAGAAACCCTAATCTGAACTGAGATTTGAAAAGATGAATACGGCAACTATATGTTAAGTTTCGCTTTCTTCATTTACTTAATTAATAACATGTTTCATCACACTGTGATATCTTCAGACTAATGCACTATATCTCAAGGGTGTAAATATATATGATACATTGGCAATGACATCTTCAGACTAGTAGACTATAGATGTACATATACGATTAATTAAACATTGTGTAAGGGGGAACTGTATAGATCTTGTTGCTCATTGATGAATGTCTCTTTTGTTTTTTTTTTTCTGTGGATTTCTAGAGCTGCTAGAAGATTGAGAATAAAATTTTGGGAACAAAATATTAAGTAGGCGGCAACTGTATAGATCTTCTTGCTCATTGATGCATGTGCCTGTTGGGTTTTCTTGATTCTGTTGATTTCTAGTGATTGTAGAAGATTGAGTTTTATAATACTTTAACCTGTAAGTCAGTGGTGCACAAGCTATTTTCATTTACGACCCAACATTTTCTGTAAAATTTTATTGTGACCCCTGGGTAGTAGTAACCAACATCTTCACAAAACTTAAAACAAATCCCCAAATTTGTTTTTGAGAAAATTAAGTTTGAAAATTTCAATGTTTACAAAATAGATTTTCAAGGTGGAATTTACAAAAAAAATACAATATTTGCTGAAATAAATGTTGAAAAATTGGAAAAATTTACTAAATATTCTGGAACAGTTCTACCAACATCTCCACAAAGTTGAAACAAATCCCCAAATTAGTTTTTGAGAAAATTAAGTTTGAAAATTTCAATGTTTAGAAGTTTGATATTCAAGGTGGAATTTACAAAAAACTGCAATATTTGCTGAAATAAATATTACAATATTGGGAAACCTTGTTAAATATTTCGGAACAGTTCTACCAACATCTCCACAAAATTTGAAACAAATCCCCAAATTAGTTTTTGAGAAAATTATGTTTGAAAATATCAATGTTCATTCGACAAATTCGATATTCAAGATGGAATTTACAAAAAATTGCTATATTTGCTGTAATAAATATTAGAATATTCGGAAAGTTTGGTAAATATTCCAGATCAGTTCTATCAACATCTCCACAAAATTTGAAACAAATCCCTAAACTAGTTTTTGAGAAAATTATGTTTGAAAATATAAATGTTTACAAATATGACATTTAAGATGGAATTTACAAAAAACTGCAATATTTGCTGAAATAAATTTTAAAATATTTAGAAATTTTGATAAATATTGCAGAACAGTTCTACCAACATCTCCGCAAAATTTGAAACAAATCCCCAAAATAGTTATAAGTAGTTTGAAAATTATGTTTGAAAATATCAATGTTTACAAACTTGATTTTCAAGATGGAATTTACAAAAAACTGCAATATTTACTGAAGTAAATATTAAAATGTAAATATAAAAAGACACGCATCAAACATCATCAATGTTAGAAGTTACCGAGGGGCAAACTGCGACTCAGATCATTTTATGGTGAAAGGGAAATATAGACAGCGAATAACAACAATGGAAAAGGATAATAACTGCAATAAGCGAAGAGTTTATGATAATGAAAAACTAAAAGACGAGGAGACCCAAATCAGATACCAACAGTCACAGCACTTCTGAACGATAACACGGGTGACATGGACTGTCAGACATGGACAAGAGAAGTGGGAAAGAATAACTACAGCTATACACACAGCAGCAAGTGAAATTATAGGGGAAAGACCAACACGAAAACGTAATAACCAATGTGTGCGAGCATTTTACCAAAAAGTGAAAGAAGAAAAAGAACAATATCAAGCAAGAACAAACAAATGTAAAAACAAAGCAGGTGAATTAGTAGCAGATGTGGAAAGTATAAGTGCAAGATGGAAAGAATATTTTGAGGAATTACTAGAGGCTAATGACAGTGAAGAAGAGGAAGCAGAAGAAGATGACGATAATAAAGATACTCAGTACTACAGCCCACACATAAACGAAGAGCCACCAAGGAAGAAAGAAGTTAAACAACAAGTGAATAAATTATAAAACCAGAAATCGCCCGGAGAAGAAGAGGTAATAGCGGAACTAGTAAAGAATGGAGGGGAAGAACTAGGAGACAAAATACATGAGCTAATACAAGAGATATGGGTACAAGAGAAAATGCCAGATGGCTGGTCAAATGCAATAATATGTCCCATCTATAAGAAGAAAGGAGATAAGCTGCAGTGCAATAGTTACAGAGGAATATCTTTATTAGGAGTTGTGTATAAAATTATGGCCTTTATAATAGCGGGAAGAATAAATCCATATGCAGAAGAAACATTGAGCGAATACCAATCAGGGTTTAGAAGCAGAAGGTCAAAGACAGACCACATATTCACAATAAGAACAAGCCTGGAAAAGTGCTATGAATACAATATCAATGTCCACTAAATGTACATAGATTTTAAGCAGGCATACGCCAGCGTCAAGAGAGACTATGTAGAACAGACAATGAAACAATTTGGAATCCCAGAAAGCTAGTTAACCTAACGAAAATGACAATACAACACACAAAAAATAGAGTGAGAAACCGAGGGAACCTGTCACAGCAGTTCGAAGTGAAAAGGGGACTGAGGCAAGGCGACCCTCTGTCTACTACGTTATTTAACCTAGTACTAGAAAGATGTATAAGAAAGATAGATACAAATCCAGGAGGGAATATTTATAACAGAACCTGCCAATATCTAGCATACGCAGACGACGTAGTGATACTAACAAGAACAAAACAAGCCCTAAAGACTGCATATTGTGAATTAGAGAAAGAAGCAAGAAAGGCTGGATTAAAGGTAAATTTAGAAAAAACCAAGTACATGCTGATGACATGAGAAGAGAACAGATGAATATAAGAATAAATAATAACAATTTCGAAGAAGCACAAAAATTTAAATACCTAGGAAGCACAATCACAAAAGACAATGAAACATGTGAAGAAATAAAAACCAGAATTTGAGCAGGAAATAGAAGCTACTATGCACTAAAAAAGATATTCCAGTCAAGGAATATATCAAGAAATGCTAAAAAGAGAATATATAAAACAATAATAAAACCAGTAGTAACATATGCAAGCGAAACGTGGGTTCTAAAACAAGAAGACGAAAAAAACCTGTGTTCCTTTGAAAGGAAAATATTAAGATGAGTATACATACGGACCAGACCAAGAAGAAGGGGAATGGAGGATACAAATGAATCACGAGTTAAGAAACTTATATGAAGACCCAGATATAGTTGCCACAGTAAAGTCCCAACGATTGAAATGGTTGGGACACGTAATAAGAATGAAAAATAATCGCGGTCCAAAAATGACATTTGACAAAAAACCAGAGGGGACGCGAAAGCGAGGTCGATCCAGGAAAAGATGGAGCGATGATGTGGAAAAGGACCTAAGAGAAATGAAAATAAGAAGTTGGAGGAGAAAGGCTCTAGATAGAGAGGAATGGAAGGAAGTAATTGAGCAGGTTCTGCATGGACCGTAGTACCGACAGAAGAAGAAGAAATATTAAAATATTATGAAACTTTGCTAAATATTCCGGAGCAGTTCTATCAACATCGTCACAAAATTTGAAACAAATCCCCAAATTAGTTTTTGAGAAAATTATGTTGGAAAATATCAAAAGTTTTTTTCAATTTCTTTATGTTGACATTTCACTAGTTACCTACTGCTACCCAATACTTACACTCGAAATGCCTTAAATTTGTTATGAATTCGACGACCCAAAAAGATTCTCTATCGACCCCTCTGGGGTCGCGACCCATGGTTTGCGCACCACTGCTCTAAGTGAATAATCTCACACTTGTTGTCAGGTAAGTAGTATCCTGTGTTATATAAATGGTTTCTGTGTTAAATGGAACCATTTGTTTTGTTTTACACAGGACCCCGATTCCCCAAAAATAATTACAGTATAATCTCGATTATCCGACACATATGGGACCAAACAACCGCCGGATTATAAGAAAGAGTGGTGGGAGGGAAGAGCGCGAGCGGTCTTCAGACCGCCGGATTACTGAACGTGTCTTCCGATTAACCAACGGCCAAATTACCGAGATTATACTGCATACACTTACAGGATAGAGGATTAAAACTCAATCTTCTAGAATCACTAGAAATCCACAGAATTAAGAAAAACTCAACAGCCATGCATCAATGAGCAACAAGATCTATACAGTACCCCCTACTCAATATTTCGTCCCCCCCTACTCAATATTATGTTCAGGCGGGTCATGTGCCCATAGAAGGTCAGTCGTCTTTTCCTCATACATGTCTTCCTGATGTTCATAGAGCTCGTTATTGTGCGTGATTCTGTAGTTACCGTCCTCCTCTCTTATGGGTCCTAGTATTATCCTGAGGATCTTCCTCTCTTTAAGTTCTAGTTTCCTGCCTCTGCCCATTAGATTCATCAAGAGGCACTCAGAGGGATAGAGTGAGTGGGTCTTACTACCGAGTTGTAGTGCTTCAGTTTTATGTTCTTGGATAAGTACTTGGAGGAATAAATGTTCTTACAGGAATGATAGGCCCTCTCTAACTTGGTGCACCTGGCGTCTATGGGGCCATTCAAATATTACGTAAGCATTGCCGAGGGGCGGGGGGTGGTCTTTACTTTTCTTATTTTTGATGACATGGGGGGTAGGGGGAGTCTAGATGGTGATTACGTCAGCAATATTTTTTTTTTACTTTTTCGGATTTTCTACAAAATTTAGTTTTTTTGATCTAAACATATACTACTATATGGCAACCCTACTTGTCTATGCTCGAAAACGAATAAAATTGCATAGTGTTTGTTTTAACATCTGATACACCTTCGCCAAAGTTGAATGGTTAAAAATGTCGTCTAATATAGATACTATTGCTTTATTTGGGAGTGCAGCAGATGATAGAAGACGAACGGAATCTATTCGTAGTGTAAGAACTCTTGATGAACTCACACAAGAATTACATAAAATAAGATTTGACATTAGCCGAAGTGTGACATATCTTTGTTTGCTTCCAAGAAAATCAAATACTGCAGAGGGACGAAGACATGTATCGACAGTTCCTTTCGGGCACAGATTCATCAGCACAAAAGCCACTTAGATAGCAGTTTCGCTGAAACATCGATCCATTATTTGGAGACCATAGCATCAATACTTGCTTACTTGGACCAGATTAAGTATTTTTGTTATCTCAAGATGATAAAGCTCGGGTCTCTATTGGTGTAACTGTAGCAAATAAGCAAGCTCCTCTTCTAATAAATGATGACATGGACTATAGAGTCAAATTGCCTAATCACGACTGGATAATCGCTGAGCGGCATAAATTAATACTGTCAGTTTATGCTGGTATCAAAATAACTTCCAGTATACTAGGACAACCGTAAGCCGTTGGATATTCTGGACCAACATACATAGTTATTCGAAGTGGAAAGAATAGTTCATCAATATCAATAGTTCTCAAGATTTCGAGACGCTTCTCGCCCTTGAAGAGTTTCAAGCATTTGCCAAAACTGACCATGGTTTTTGTAAATCCAGTGGTGATCATGACAGTTGATGGAGGGCAAGATGAAAATCCGCGTTATCAAAAAGTTATTTGGTTTGCTATACAACACTTTAAGCGACATGATCTCGATGCATTGTTTATAGCTACACATGCTCCTGGTCCGTCCAATAAGTGCGTATAACTGAGTAGAGTGCAGAATTGCTCCTCTTACTCGGGAACTGGCTGGTTTGATATTGCCTCATGACCATTTTGGGTTCCATTTGGATGACTGTGGCCTTACAATTAATAAATATTTAGATAGATCAAATTTCGAGTTTGCTGCAAATGTATTAGCAGAGGTATGGAGTTCAATGGAAATTAATGGTTATCATGTTATATTACCTACTGCAAAATATGTTGGGTCGGGCAAACCAGATCATCCTGATTTACCAGACATTAAATGGTTTTCAGAACATGTGTGTGAATGCCAATACTTGCTTCAAATTAAATGTAAAAACACAGAATGCTGTCGTCCAATAAGTGGTTTATTTAGATTACTAAACAACAGGTTTATCCTACCACCAGTAAAAGTAAAACAGATAGTTGGTGACTTGGGTTTCGATGATTAGTTCAATGACTAATATTGTTATATAATACTGTATAGTTCAATGAATAATATTGTTTCTTAGTGGAATTGTAAAAGAAGCCTGCTTGATATTGGTGATGAACTCAGTCTTCTGTATCTTCTGTATGTGTTGACCCTCAAGCCAGTTTTCGCCGCAAGAGACTCTTTCGTTGATGAATAGTCTCCTTCATGCTGTTGGCCAATAGGCTGAGATCATCAGCAAACGCTACATTGAGGTTGTCTTTCTTGTACCCAAGCTTCAGTCCTGCTTCTGATGACAATCTGAGAAAATCATCAGAGAATGGGCTTCTTCTCTGATGATTTTCTCCAGAACACACTTGAAGAGGATGTATATGCCAACCCCCTGCCTGACTCCTGTCTGGATGGGAAAGCTCACTGAGAGTTCACCCCAGAACTTGACTTTGCATTGCAGTTGGTGTTCTTCAGGGTAGCTTGGACCAGTCTGGTAGTCTTCTCATCTAGGCCTAGTTCCCACAAGGTACAGAACTAGGTCTAGATGAGAAGACTACCAGATGGGTCCAAGGTACCCTGAAGAACGACACCTCCATCAAATTTAAAATATATTTATTTCATTTCTTTTTTTAATTTTTTAGGTCAGAATTGGAGCCCGCGGCAGACAGTCCTCAATATGACCAGTACGTGAGGGATGTCATCCTGGCATTCATACAGGAAATCGAAAACAAAGCCGCAACAGTTTTCTCCAACGAAAATGAATTTTTCCTCACCAAGCTCAAATTGGCCGAAGCGGCGAAAATGTTTAGACAAAATTACAGGTAAACAATCACATCTATCTATACTATACATTCATTATAAATGTGCAAAGTTTGTATATACATACGAAAATAATATGATTTTATTAAGCCGTAAGTAACAATTGTATGGTAACAATCTCGGCTACACTCTATTTTAATATCAGTATTCATTTTACTCACAAGATAATCAGTATTTGGTAATCTTAACTGATCTGAATTAGTTAGAGATAGATTTCAGTGGTGACTTGTATTGCGACCTTTATAGATCTATTTTACTGCACCCTCTTCTTTTAATTGTTGGTATACTTGCCCATTTAGCGCCTCCTCTAGCCCTGATTCCTTTAGGAATTCCGGGATCTGGGTGGGATTCAAGGATTGCAACTCCTTTTCGTTCAAGCAATGGACTCCTAGGTACATCTCTCTCTTGTGGAGCAATGCTCCATCAGCAAATGTATGGGGTTTCCTCTGATAAATCACAGAATCTGCATCTGTCATCTTCCTCTAGGCCTAGAGTCTTGAGATGTTTTCTAAGTCTGCAGTGTCCCGTCAGGACCCCTGTCAGAATTTCGTCTTTTGGTGTATCTTGGCTACGAGGCTGTTCCGGTCTCTGCTCCCGATTATTTTACCTCTGTCTATTCTTTTCTGAACCTTACAATCGCCGATGTAGCGGTCTCCTCCACGACAGACGACAGCAGCAGTTCCATTGCTGCTGTCGGGCATGACTCCATCGTCCCCCGCGATACACACACACGCCAGTCTTTGTATTTTCCCAAGCTGCTTCTTCATAGAGACCAGCTTGGTTCTACTTCCCTGAGCGTGCATGATTTTTTTTTTTTCGTGAATTATGAACCATTTTGGAGATGAAATATGTGAAATAGCTCCTACTGATAAGCCTAAAAAAAAGGAAAAGGGAAGAATATGTGCGGAAAAGCCAAAGTTTTGTTTAATAGGCAAGGACCAAACCCAGCCCTTTTGAAGTCGTTAAGGCAGGGATCCAGAGTCATTGGTTTGACATGTTAAGCTCAATACACCCTCTTTTTCTGAAATTATCTAAGCCTGCAATCAACTTAAAGAAAGCTAGAATGTATAGAGTGACAATGAATAATCCAGAATTTGTACAGACCACCAGCATACCACGGAACGTGGAACTTGCACAGAATTATAATGAAAGGCAAATTATTGCCCACAGAAATTCAGTTCATTTCTGAAACTACAAGTGTGCCGATCAGCGAAGCCAAACTGAAAGATGTTAGAAATCTCAGCCGGTTTTTATCCGGTCCAAACCATGTTTCATTCTAAGAAGGTTTGAGTGCACGGAATGGTACTGCAACTGACGAACGGCCAGAAGTTGATAGCGAAGATAACAGCAGTGGCGTAGATGAATAGGCATTATTTCTTTATTTTTAATAATTTTTGTTTCTGAACGAGGTCCTTAACTTTCAACTTAAATGTTACTTGCTTTTAACTTTTTTTCTCTTTAACATAACTTTTATGTTTTAATCGTTTTACTACGTTAAAAAAACTTTATACAATGAATTTTTAATTATGTAATATGTCTACATTTTTAAATAATAATGGTTTTGTTGAACTTTTAGGTATTATTCTTCTAAACCTAAAAGACCAAGTGGTGGACATATGTTGTTTTTCAGAAAAATTTCGTGGACAAACGATGTTTTTCCAAAATATTTTGGAACCTTTATGAGCCTAAAGCAAGTAAAGCATAAAAAACATAACTATTAATCAAAAAACGTTTTGGAACTAAATATTGTGATTATGGGCATTGTAATAAATTCTTCAAAGTAGATATATGACTGTCACAAACAAAGACGGAAGGTTTTTTTAATTTTATCAAAATTTAAGTTTTCGGACATGTGTGGTTTTTCAAAAAACCGCCTCAATTGTATCACTGACCATATTGAGATGGCGTGCCCCATATATTTGCACATTTATAGTTAGAAATATTCTTCTGGTGCCTATATGCTTAGGATGTTGACAATCATCATGGAAATTTGGACTTCGTTTGTTGCAGCTCTGCAGAGATTTATTGTTGTTGTGTTGAACCAGGTTCGGAGGTTTTTAGCCACGAAATTCTCCTTCTTCCTGGCCCTCTTCTTTCATGTACTCTTCTTTTGTAGTATAAGTTGCAATAGACTGTACTGTTAACTGTTTCTCATTATATGGCCAAGGTATTCCTTGTCTTTATTGTTAGTAAGACCTCTCGTTGTTTTCCCATTCTCTCTATATAAAGATATAGCATCTCAATAGCTTGATCTTCGTTTGAATATTCAGGTGATGTGCTTTGTAGATTAGATTGTAGATATGGTGGTGACGACTTGTACTGTGACCTTTATAGATCTATTGTACCCCACCCTCCTCCTCCAAGTGTTGGTGTACTTACCCATTTAGAGCGCCTCCTCTAATCCTGATTCCTTTAGGAATCTCAGGATCTGGGTGGGATTCAAGGCCTGCAGCTCCTCTGTGTTCAAGCAGTGAGTCCCAAGGTACATCTGTCTCTTGCGGAGTAATGCTCCGCAGTCTTTGAACAGATGTATGGGGGTTTCCTCTGCTGAGCCACAGAATCTGCATCCATCATCCTCCTCTAGGCCTAGGGCCTTGAGATGTTTCCTAAGTCTGCAGTGTCCCGTCAGGGCTCCTGTCAGAATTCTGAGCTTGTTCCTGCTTAGTTTCAGGCAAGCTCCCGTTCTCTTCTGGTTAAAAGATCCCAGCATCACTTTGGATTGTCTTAGCCCTGGAAGTTCTTTCCAGGTTTTCATCCATTTTCCTCTTATTTCTTCATCTAAACTTTTGCGGATAGTGTTCACGCTCATACCGCAAAAGGGTTCCGGACCTATAAAGGGGCTACTGGATCCCTTGTTTGCTAGGTGATCGGCTTCTTCGTTTCCGTCTATACCAGTGTGTCCTGGTACCCAGTATAGCGTTACTTTATTATCCCTGCCAAGCTTGTTCAGCTTCCCCACACAGTCCCATACCAGTTTGGATCTGATGGTGTATGAGCTAGTGGCCTTGATGGCTGCTTGGCTATCTGACAGGATAGCAATTCGTTTTTTGCGGTAATTCCTGTCGAGGTTAAACTGTGCACATCTTTCGATTGCGTGTACCTCTGCTTGGAAGATACTTGGGGATGTTCCCATGGATTCGAAGTATCTGGTACGAGGTCCAAACACTCCTGCACCAGTGCCTTCCTTTGTCTTCGAACCATCTGTATACCACTTGATGGCATTTTGCTCTATGTGGTATGCTGAGGATTCGTCGCTCCAATCGGCTTTACTACTGCACATTGCTGTGTAGTTTTTCTCGAAGTGGTATTTGCATACCATTTCGTCTTTTGGTTCTTCCAGACAGGGGATCTTGGCAGCGAGGCTGTTTCGGTCTCTGCTCCCGATTATTTTACCTCTGCCCATTCCTTCCTTGCTGAATCTTACGATCGCCGATCTGGCGGCGCTCTCCACCACAAGGTGCAGCGGAGTCAGATCCAGCAGCAGCTCCAATGCTGCTGTCGGACACGACCCCATCGCCCCCGTGATGCAGACACACGCCAGTCTTTGAATCTTCTCAAGCTGTTTCCTCATAGAGGCCAGCTTGTTTCTACTTCCCCGCGCATCTGCTCCATAAGTGATTGCAGGTCTCACTATCATGGTGTACATCCATCGCAGGATAGTGGGGTTACAACCCCACTTTTTTCCTGCCAGATTTCTGCACACTATTAGGGCGCGTTTGGCTTTACCTACCACTGCCTCAGCGTGTCTATTCCATAGGAGTTTGCTATCTAGTGTGATACCCAGATACCTTATCTCCTGTTGGTATTCTACTGCCTTCCCATCTATGAGTATGGGATGTAGGCAGTTTAGTTTTCTCCTTCTAGTAAATGGTATCACCGTGGTTTTGCTTGGGTTGAGTTTCAGTCCCACTGTTTGACACCATCTACTAGTTACATTGAGGCCTCTCTGAACAATTTCACAGAGCGTTCCCTCAAATTTCCCTCTAGCCATATGACTATGTCATCGGCGTAACCTTGACATTTGATGTCTAGGTCGTTTAGCCTAATCAGTAGTTCATCAACTACCAGGCTCCACATTAGCGGTGATAGTACACCTCCCTGTGGGCACCCTCGAGTTGTGGAGATCTTAATGGTGTCTTTTCCCACTTGTGTCTCCGCCGTTCTAGTTCTCAGCATTTCTCCCATCCACTTTGAGATAGTGCTGTCGATATTCCTTCTTTCGAGGGCCGCCCTGACAGCCTCGTGTGAGGTGTTGTCAAAAGCTCCCTCTATATCCAAGAAGGCACATATCGCTACTTCCTTTATCTCTAGTGCTGCTTCTATTTCGTTTGTCAGCTGATACAGGGCGGTTTCTGTGGATTTCCCTGCTCTGTAAGCATGCTGACTCCTGTGTAGTGGTGTACCTACCAGCACTATAGTCCTAAGGTAATTATCAATCACCTTCTCCATTGTCTTTAACATAAAAGATGTTAGACTAATGGGTCTAAATGACTTCGGTTGAGTGGTGTCTTTCTTCCCCACCTTCGGTATAAATACCACCTTAGCCCTTCTCCATAGCTCCGGTATATATCCGAGCGCTAAGCTACTTCTAAAGATATTTAGAAGATACGGCATTAGTTCTCTCTCTCCCTTTTGTAGGAACTAGTCCGTCCACACCTGGGGCCTTAAAAGGCTGGAAAGTGCCGATAGCCCATCTGATTCGGTTTTCCGTACAGATGGACGTTGCCCTCTTCCAGTCGGCCCGACTTAGTTTCCGTGGTTGCATCAAGCCCTCGGTCTCCCTGTATCCTCTACATCCCGGAAAATGGGTTTCTAGTAGGAGGAGAGCTCTTTGCTCTTCATCCTCCATGAAGGTCCCATCCGGTTTCTTGAGAGTGGTTGTCATTTCCACTCTATCCTTCGCTAGTGCTTTGTGCAGTCTAGCTGCCACCGGCGTGGATTCTATGTTTTCACAGAAGGTCCTAAAGTTTTCCCTTTTTGCCCTTCTGATCTCTTTGTTGTAGGTGGTAAGCACCTCAAATGCCGTGGTGATTGCTACATTTATTTCTCCTACAGCCTGCTCCAGCACGGTGTAGTGTTTGATACTACCCCGCACTGTCACCTGCTCTAGGTTTTCTTTTAGTTGGGAACTAAACATAGGCCACACAGTTTGTCTGGGGTTTCGAATGGGGGTGTTTTCCTCACTCGCTCCTTCCAGCTCAAACTCTATGATCCTATGATCTGACATTGAGGGCTCACTTGAAACCCTCCACTTTTTAATTGGTTTACTTACGTTAGCGCTACCTACCGTAATATCCAGTACCTCATTTCTGACTTTAGTGACAAATGTTGGTGTGTTCCCAACGTTGTACACAATTAAGTTCTCTTTAATGAGGTATCTTATTAGTGTCCATGCTGCCCCACATCTCATTGTGTGCGTTCGCGTCACATCCCAGGATGAGTGGCAGCCTTCTCCTAATACAGTGTTCCACCAGCTTTTGTACTTCAATGGGTGGTATGCTGTTACCATCGCCAGGGAAGTATGCTGATGCGATCACTACTTCGCGGTGGAGACCCTCGATCTTGATGAGGGCCTGAATCGGTACTAAATCCCGCGTTAAAAATTCTGAAAGACATAAGTAATTTATGCCATTTGTTACCATAATGCAAGTTCTAGGGGAGACATCACGGCTGTCCCATACCAACTTACATTCCCTGTTGCTAAGACCTCTGATCTTACCTCCGTAGGTCCAGGGTTCTTGAAGCAGCGCTAGCCCTAGGTGCTGCTTGGTGAACATCCTAGCCATCACAGCTGAAGCTGCTTTGGCATGATGGATGTTCACTTGGGCTATTTTGGTGCGCCTGCTGGTCATTCTTGTTTTGTGACAGGAGGCGGCAAGTCCTCCTCTGTCCCTACAAGAACATCTACCTCTGCCTCTGTAGACATGGCTGGACTGCTCATGTCTACGAGTGTGAGGTCAAGGTCGTCTTCCCGGGAATCCGGGCTAACTTCCTTGTTCTCTGTGTCGGTTAGGTCCCGTACACATGGATTATTTTTACTTTTGGAATTCATATAAATCCCACGAGTCGCAAGGGAACTAAAGGTCCACCACATCAGAGCCCCGCTTGATAGTGGTAAGGCTGGATACCCTCTGAGGTCGCCAGGTATCAGAGGGGCTCCGTAAGCGATGGCCGGTTGCCCTTGGCCATCAACCAGTCCCTTTGGCACGGGTCGCATGACACCTTGGGATTAAGGGTTTGGAAGTTCTTGGTTGTTCGCCCTCCGCCGAACGCCCCGACCGGAGTTGTTCCAGTCGTGACGTCCAACGGTATGTTGCGAAACTAAGCCCTCACACCGCGACAAGGTGACTTCCACGTGAGGGAGGTGATGTGCTTTGAATACCTTTGCCATTTTCAGGAATGCGGATCTCGCTTTTTCTATTCGACATTTGATTTCACTTCTCATTTAATGTTGTCCATAGATACGTGTATTTTTGAATTCTCTCAATCAGTTCGTTGTTAACTCGAAGCTGTCCGACATGGTTGTTGTTTTTGGATACTATCATGTATTTCGTTTTTTTGACATTGAGCGTGAGGCCATCCATACCCTTGACTGACTTCTGATATTCTGTTCATCAGCTTGCAGGTTTTCTAGGCTGTCTGTGCATAATACTGTGGCGTCCGCGTATCTAGATTGTTTATATACTCGCCATTTATTTTAATACCGCATCTTATTTCTTCTAACGCTTCCTAAATTATGCGTTCTGAGTATATATTGAACAAAGTTGGTGATAGTATACATCCCTGGCGCACGTCTCTCTTGATTTCGATGGTGGTCCGATCTTTCTTCTTGAATGCGTATTGAGGCAGTTTGTTTCCAGTATAGGTTGCTGATTATCTTTATGTCCCCTTTGCTCTAATCCTATCTCTTTTAGGATACCTATGAGTTTATTATGTTGTACTCTGTCAAAAGCTTTCTGGTAATCAATGAAGCATATATGAACATCACAATCTATATCCCTACATCTTTGTATCAAAATCTGGGCACTGGAGTGGGGATGCACTCGTTCCTAGAGTGTTTCTGAAACCAAACTGAGTATGGCTGATGTTTTCTTCGCAAATCATAGTTATTCCATGAATTAGTTTTAAGAAGAGTTATAGCAGATGGCTCATAGTGCAATAGTCGCTGCAGTATTAATAGTAATGAGTAATGAAATATTGTAATAATAATTTTTAGATATAGAACTTTGTATTATTATGATTTAGCAACAATTATCTTATTTAACAAAATAAATAAGATATGGAGGAAATAACTTAGATAAGATTTACTTTCAAACCCAAAATACACATCATTCTCATTGACTAAATTTGCGGCAAACCTTTTTCCCCATTTGTGCAACAATAAATAATTTGAATGGAACTAATTTGAAACGTTTGTAGTGCAACACCAGGTAGACTTTATTCCTACATAAAGACCTGTCTGAACACAGAGATTCGTGTAATCCAAAGTGCGAGTGGAGAAGGAACATCGGGATTAGCAAGCATGTCAAATTCGAACGCCAGTGCCGATGTTATTCAAAAGTTGGAGACGTTGAGACGAAGAACGCAGGTATTTTTGGATTTGTTTATCTACTTAATAACCCTTATGTCCGCCATACACACAACGGTCCACCGGAGAGGTCTACCTGTGCAGGTTTGCCTGCGCAGGTAGACCGGAGCGTGTGTGGGAATAGACATGTGCAGTTTCTTGCGAACTGTTGACCTGCGCAGGCAAACCTGCACATGTAAACTTTCCGGTAGACCGTAGCGTGATTGGCGAGCATTAGCGTTCCAGCACAATCTTGTCGCCCTAGGGGCGACAGTGGATTTAAAGTTCATATTTTAAATGTCGCAATATTTGCGACAACGTTGTGCAAAGCGTTCATACAATGTTTAGATAGTAGCCAAGTATAATTTTACTTAATAATACAATGTTTAGTTAGTAATTAAGTGTAGTAAGTAGGGAAAGATGGTTCCTTTCAGGTCCTCCACCTTCACAGACCTTGACACTTCTGGTCTCGATTTTGAATTTTCCCGGCCGCTCCGCATTTTGAATTTTCCCGCGCAGAGTGCAGGAACCGGAAATGGGGCGGCCGGATGTGGGAAACCGGAAGTCGAAACCAGACCTCAAACCCAGTGTGGGGTTACATACACCTCACACGTGGGACTAAATAGACCTCACACCCAGCCTGGGGTTGCATAGACCTCGCACGTGGGGCTACATAGACCTCACACTCTCATCTGTGGAAAACCGGAAGTGTCAAGGTGAATGGAGGTGGAGGGCCTAGGAGGAACCATCTTTCCCTACTGTAGTATTATTAAATATTAACATTTGTATCTTTTCTTCAAAGATTATAATTTCTAGGAAATCATTGTATACATATCGTCAACAAAGTTGACATACTTAGTAACTAACTTTCTATAAAAAACATTTCTTATAAACAACTACTTCACTGGCAAACACCACGACTGACATTGAATTACATTAAGAAAGTTTTTGGGTTATTAATAAATAAGTTCATAATGTAATTCAATGTGAGCCGTGGTGTTTGCCAGTGAAGTAGTTGTTTTTAAGAAATGTTTTTTTATAGAAAGATTAGTTATACTAATTATGTCAACTTTGTTGACGATATGTATATAATGATTTCCTAGAAATTATAATCTTTGAAAAAAGGATACAAGTGTTAGGACTAGGACTGATAATACTATCAGAATCTTCAAACTCTACAATATATAAATAATTAATTGTAAGTGTAGTTTCCAATATAATGATAGTGCATTTTTTTAAGAATGCAGTAACTAGAAACCTGATTTACACTATGATAAATGTTCAATCTAGTTGCAAAATTTGGCGCTAAATTCAAATATAGTTACTTGAATATAAAGTTGGTAATTTATTAATTGATTGAATATCTATTAAATACACCAAACGGCAACAATAGTAATAAAATATAAACAAATTAATTTAGAAAAACACAAACAATCTAATTGATACAAACAGATCAGATGGTAATTTGGAATTGACACGGCAGCCATTGATAACTAACAGCTGCAAATGTATGTGAAAAGAAAGAGAGAAAAGAGGTTGAGATGGACAAGTAAATATCGTCAGTGTGAACTTCTCCTCGATTTAAGCCAATCAGAGAACAAGGTCAAATAAGTCCTATCTTCTCTGTACTGCATTCTTAACAAAAATGGACTATAGTGAAGTTTTGTAGATTAATTTGGTCTTGTGATTTGTTTAGGAAACTGCAGATGATTTACGTCGCATGGAACAAGAACAAGAATCCTTCGCAATACAATATCATGACTGCACAAAACTAAATGGTAATTTTAAATTTAAACCAAACGAATTTTTGACTAAAATTTATTCATCTTTTTCTAGCACATATACAACAATTATCCAACACACCTTCTCAGCAATCTGTAGCAAGCTTGCAAAAACTCACCAAGCAGAAAGAATACATGGAACAAGTCCTCAACCAAAAGGTATTCTTATTTATCAACTTGCGTTCATTCTTTATGAACTGAGAATGTTTTAGGTGGCGCAATTGATGCAATTGAGACTTGCTCTAGCAGACAAACTAAAAGAGACCTATACACTCCTCAACCTGCTCCAGTCGCACGTGCTGGATGACGAATTAATTCGTTGGAAACGCGAGCAACAATTGGCAGGAAACGGATCTTTATTTAACAGCAACCTAGATGCAATACAAGAATGGTAAACGCACGCAAAACCGTCCTCGTTTTTAAACTTTAGTTTTGTTGGTGTTCCAGGTGCGAGAGTTTGGCCGAATTGATTTGGTTGAACAGACAGCAGATTAAGGAAGTTGACAGGTTAAGACAAAAGTTGACTTTGGAACCGCCCGGTGTTCCGGACGTTTTGCCCTCTCTATTAACAGATATCACGCAGTTATTAAGTTCGTTGGTCACCTCCACTTTCATTATCGAGAAGCAACCACCACAAGTCATGAAAACTAATACTAGGTAAAAATAGATAATTATACAGGGTGGATTTGGTTTTGATTATACAGGGTACAGGAATTTTATTGATTTTGAAGTGCTGACACAGTGGTTAAAAATACTTTTTTTGTCAAGGTCAAAGGGGGCCACAAACTTCATAAATTTAAAAACCGCTGTTATATACAGGGTGGCCCATTTAACATCACCCTAAATATCTCCGTTATCTTTAGAATGACGGAAAAAATGTTGAGAGTGAATTTTATTGATTTCGAAGGGTTAAAAATACAGTGGTTAAAAATACTTTTTTGTCAAGGTCATAGTTTATGCGTCCTCAAGGTCATCAATGGTTTTTCAAATGGTAACATGTTATTTTTTATTAAGAAATTGTAGCCACTATTCCCATGAATTCAGCGATCCATAACATCATGACCTTTGACGTTTCTTTTTGCGTGGATTAACACTGCCCCTTTCACTGAATAAATGAATAATTGGATCGAAACATCGACGGAAAGATGATTTATGTCAGGATAACGTTGTTCATAAAGTTCCTGCGCTCGCACAGAGTTCCTAGCGGTCTCGCCATGAATCAGAATCATATCCACTTTCTCTGCTTGACTGTGCAATACCATTTTCGATGCGGTGATTCAAAGTTATTTACATTTCAAGGTCATGATATCATGGGTCACTGGTTTTGTCTGAATAGTGGCTAAAATGTCTTGATACTAAAATAACATGTTCCCATTTGAAAGACCATTGATGACCTTGAGAACGCATAAAGTGTGACCGTGACAAAAAAGAATTTTTAACCACCGTGTCGGCCCTTCGATGTCAATAAAATTCTCTTTTGACATTTTTTTTCGTACCTCTAAAGGTTACGGAGATATTTGGGGTGGTCATGTTAAATGGCTCACCCTGTATATAACAGCGATTCTTAAATTTATGAAGTCTGTGGCCCCCTTTGGCTCATTTTATTTTTCTTTCTGCGTCTAATCATTCGTTTTTGTGGCGCTATTACTTGACAAGATTTGCAACCAGTGTCGCCAACTCAGGGGTTATCCCAAGGTTAGCTCAAGGGTTTTTTTTAATTTTAGGGGCTCATCTGTGGGCGACATTGTTTGCAACAATAAGATATTTTAGGGTGTTTAGTATGAAAGTTTCGGGCACATTTTGTTATTTTCACTAGTTATCCGTCAAAAAAGTGCCCGTAAACATGGCGAAAACTGACGCATGCGCAAAAAAAAATCAACTATAAAAAGGTATGAGTTGAGGTCTATTCATCAGGACATATTTTGACATAGGATGGGCAAACAAGACTCCATAAGCAAGGCTAGACACACATAACTTGACAAACAGACATAACTTGACAGACAGATATGATTTGACATACAGTTATAACTTGACAGACAAACATAACTTGACAGGCAGACATAACTTGACAAACAGACAAGACTATACAGACTAGACAGACAAGACTAGACAGACAAGACTAGACAGACAAGACTAGACAGACAAGACTAGACAGACAAGACGACAGACAAGACTAGACAGACAAGACTAGACAGACAAGACTAGACAGACAAGACTAGACCGACAAGACTAGACAGACAAGACTAGACAGACAAGACTAGACAGACAAGACTAGACAGACAAGACTAGACAGACAAGACTAGACAGACAAGACTAGATAGACAAGACTAGACAGACAAGACTAGACAGACAAGACTAGACAGACAAGACTAGACAGACAAGACTAGACAGACAAGACTAGACAGACAAGACTAGACAGACAAGACTAGACAGACAAGACTAGACAGACAAGACTAGACAGACAAGACTAGACAGACAAGACTAGACAGACTAGACAGACAAGACTAGACAGACAAGACTAGACAGACAAGACTAGACAGACAAGACTAGACAGACAAGACTAGACAGACAAGACTAGACAGACAAGACTAGACAGACAAGACTAGACAGACAAGACTAGACAGACAAGACTAGACAGACAAGACTAGACAGACAAGACTAGACAGACAAGACTAGACAGACAAGACTAGACAGACAAGACTAGACAGACAAGACTAGACAGACAAGACTAGACAGACAAGACTAGACAGACAAGACTAGACAGACAAGACTAGACAGACTAGACAGACAAGACTAGACAGACAAGACTAGACAGACAAGACTAGACAGACAAGACTAGACAGACAAGACTAGACAGACAGGACTAGACAGACAAGACTAGACAGACAAGACTAGACAGACAAGACTAGACAGACAAGACTAGACAGACAAGACTAGACAGACAAGACTAGACAGACAAGACTAGACAGACAAGACTAGACAGACAAGACTAGACAGACAAGACTAGACAGACAAGACTAGACAGACAAGACTAGACAGACTAGACAGACAAGACTAGACAGACAAGACTAGACAGACAAGACTAGACAGACAAGACTAGACAGACAAGACTAGACAGACAAGACTAGACAGACAAGACTAGACAGACAAGACTAGACAGACAAGACTAGACAGACAAGACTAGACAGACAAGACTAGACAGACAAGACTAGACAGACAAGACTAGACAGACAAGACTAGACAGACAAGACTAGACAGACAAGACTAGACAGACAAGACTAGACAGACAAGACTAGACAGACTAGACAGACAAGACTAGACAGACAAGACTAGACAGACAAGACTAGACAGACAAGACTAGACAGACAAGACTAGACAGACAAGACTAGACAGACAAGACTAGACAGACAAGACTAGACAGACAAGACTAGACAGACAAGACTAGACAGACAAGACTAGACAGACAAGACTAGACAGACAAGACTAGACAGACAAGACTAGACAGACAAGACTAGACAGACAGACAAGACTAGACAGACAAGACTAGACAGACAAGACTAGACAGACAAGACTAGACAGACAAGACTAGACAGACAAGACTAGACAGACAAGACTAGACAGACAAGACTAGACAGACTAGACAGACAAGACTAGACAGACAAGACTAGACAGACAAGACTAGACAGACAAGACTAGACAGACAAGACTAGACAGACAAGACTAGACAGACAAGACTAGACAGACAAGACTAGACAGACAAGACTAGACAGACAAGACTAGACAGACAAGACTAGACAGACAAGACTAGACAGACAAGACTAGACAGACAAGACTAGACAGACAAGACTAGACAGACAAGACTAGACAGACAAGACTAGACAGACAAGACTAGACAGACAAGACTAGACAGACAAGACTAGACAGACAAGACTAGACAGACAAGACTAGACAGACAAGACTAGACAGACAAGACTAGACAGACAAGACTAGACAGACAAGACTAGACAGACAAGACTAGACAGACAGGACTAGACAGACAAGACTAGACAGACAAGACTAGACAGACAAGACTAGACAGACAAGACTAGACAGACAAGATTGGACAGACAAGACTTGACAGACTAGACTAGACAGACAAGACTAGACAGACAAGACTAGACAGACAAGACTAGACAGACAAGACTAGACAGACAAGACTAGACAGACAAGACTAGACAGACAAGACTAGACAGACAAGACTAGACAGACAAGACTAGACAGACAAGACTAGACAGACAAGACTAGACAGACAAGACTAGACAGACAAGACTAGACAGACAAGACTAGACAGACAAGACTAGACAGACAAGACTAGACAGACAAGACTAGACAGACAAGACTAGACAGACAAGACTAGACAGACAAGACTAGACAGACAAGACTAGACAGACAAGACTAGACAGACAAGATTGGACAGACAAGACTTGACAGACTAGACTAGACAGACAAGACTAGACAGACAAGACTAGACAGACAAGACTAGACAGACAAGACTAGACAGACAAGACTAGACAGACTAGACAGACAAGACTAGACAGACAAGACTAGACAGACAAGACTAGACAGACAAGACTAGACAGACAAGACTAGACAGACAAGACTAGACAGACAAGACTAGACAGACAAGACTAGACAGACAAGACTAGACAGACAAGACTAGACAGACAAGACTAGATAGACATGACTAGACAGACAAGACTAGACAGACAAGACTAGACAGACAAGACTAGACAGACGAGACTAGACAGACAAAACTAAGATTCATGTGTTGGCGATACTGTTTGCAGCAATAAGATATTGATGGTCGTTCAATCCAAAGACTTATCTTCGTTATCTTTCCATTATCTTAGCATTCCTATATCTTCTGAACATTCTTCAGAATCTTCTCTATTCGCTATTCTCGCTGCTGTGAATATATAATTATTTTGAATATTATGTTTAGATTTACGGCGACAGTAAGACTACTGGTAGGAGGAAAGCTGAACGTGCACATGACTCCTCCGCAAGTAAAAGTGACAATAATATCCGAATCGCAGGCGAACGTTCTCCTGAAGAGCGACAAGTTGGGTAAGAGCGGCGATGCGAGCGGCGAGATCCTGAACAACACCGGAACCATGGAATACCAACAGGCCACACGACAGCTCTCCGTCAGTTTCCGGAACATGCAACTCAAGAAGATTAAACGCGCCGAGAAGAAGGGAACCGAGAGCGTGATGGACGAGAAGTTCTCGCTGCTCTTCCAGTCGCAGTTCAGCGTCGGCGGCGGCGAATTGATGTTCCAGGTTTGGACTCTTTCCTTGCCCGTGGTTGTTATCGTGCATGGGAATCAAGAGCCCCACGCCTGGGCCACCGTCACTTGGGACAACGCCTTTTCGGAACCAGGACGAGTTCCATTCGCTGTCCCAGATAAAGTAAGTAGTTCACATGAACGTTATTTAAATTTGGCTACAATTTAAATTGTTAGGTGCCATGGAACAATGTAGCTGAAACGTTGTCGCTGAAGTTCAGGGCAGCTACGGGTAGGCCGTTGACTGACGAGAACCTGCGATTTCTGGGAGAGAAAGCTTTCAGGGGTAGTTTTAGCGACGGCAATCAGTTGTTGAGTTGGGCGCAGTTCTGCAAGGAACCTCTCACCGACAGAAACTTTACTTTCTGGGAATGGTTTTATGCCGTCATGAAATTAACCAGAGAACATTTACGAGGACCATGGGTTGACGGGTGAGATAAAACAACAATAGTTACAAATTTTAGTATAAAATAAATTATTTGCACATTATGAACCGTTTTAGTACCATAGGTTTTTAAAAGTTAGTGTTGGATTGTGCAATACAGCGATTGCGCTTCGTTCATTTATCTGCGAGTGTGAATAGCGCTGTATATTTCAGCACAGCACGCGAGCAGCGCGCGCTATACATTTCAGCACACAGAACGCGAACAGCGTGCGCTATACATTTCAGCTCGCGAACAGCGCGATAGCGCTGAATGGCACTAAAACGGTTAATATTTCAAGATAAAATCTGTTTTGAAGAATATATTTCCTGTATAGGGCAATATTGGGTTTTATTCGTAAGAAACAAACGGAAGAAATGTTATCAGCCTGTCCGAACGGAACGTTTTTGTTACGTTTTTCTGACAGCGAATTGGGCGGAGTGACAATAGCCTGGGTATCAGGTACTCAATAACTCAAAAACAATTAGCAAAATATTAATTTTCCTCGACTTTCCAGAAAACTCTGAGGTGTTTATGCTTCAACCTTTCACATCAAAAGATTTTGCCATACGGTCGTTGGCCGACAGGATCGCCGACTTGAGTCATCTGATTTGTCTCTATCCAGACATGTCAAAGGATCACGCTTTTAACAAATATTACACACCTTTCCAAGGTAAAATAGTATATATTGCAACTAGGGCGGTAAGTTGTTAATTGGTCACGAGAGCTAAATTGGGCCACGAACAAAGTGAGTGCGCATATTCGCTCGAGAGGGCAATTGACAATTCTGCCTGTGTTGCAAATAATATTTTTTATTACTCATGCGGTATCACCATTGAATTTACACTTATTTTAAAACATTTTCTTCAGTTTTTATTTTTATTTTGTAATGAAAAAAATTAAAAGAAAAAAATCTGTCACTTTTACGTCGCTTTTGTAATATGGAGGTCTTGATTGTGTTTATTTTATTTATTTGTTTTCTTTTTACGTAACTTAGCGATATTGAATATTTGCGTGCGTTACCCAAGTTATGTGGCAATACAACAAAAAATGGCATTTCTCGCACTAAAAAATGTGCGCCAAGATAGTACTTTTAACGCATGAGCAATACAAAAAAACTCTCAACCTCCTATCAAATAACTCTCTGTAATTCTAAACCAATCAAAAGTGATTATGATGAAAACAAATCAAGCTCCTCGGTAAGACATGTTGGTCCTCCTATCAAAAAATTTGAAATTGAAGTGTCATATGTTTCTGTGTTAAGTTCTGTGTAGCTTTTGCCATTATAAATGCTTGAAGATTTTTGTCGCAAAAGCCACTCATTAACTGACTGACAAGAAATGCTACAAGAGTCCGACCATTCGTTGTATTGTGTTTGACAATTTACATAGAAAAGAACAATTTACTAAGGGAAGCATTTTTAATGATTTTCTCACAACTTTATCGACCGAATTGGTTTAAATTTTACACTTTATTTACTCATATATTGCTAAATGTTTCTGTTAAATTTCCAGCTAATCGTTGCCAATTTGGAGAAATATGTAACAAAATTTTCGCACTATCTGTATCACATTTTACTTTTCATTGCAATTCTCTATATCCTCGCCATTTTCAGTAATAGTATATTAAAGGACAAGTTCAATAAGCGCGATTTTACAGCACGCGTCCAAGTTTTGAAAACGACGAGCGTAGCGATGAGTTTTCTAATGGACAAGTGCTGAAAAACGCCTTACGAACGAGTTTTTTATGGTATTTTTTCTATTTTGTGCCCTTTTATGCCATTTCTAAATAAAAAAAATCGCTGATACATATTCAGAAAATTGTATCGGGCTCGGAGAGCCATAACCGCACGCATATGAGTGCTCTTATGGGCCCATTACAGACGCAAAATAGAGAAATTCTTTTATGCGTGGCATTGATTTGATAAATTACAGCCCACCAATAAGTCAGCGGACATACATTACGCGCTAATATTAAAGATTGTAATAATAACAATTTGCGGATTTCTAAACGTAAACATTTTATTTCGTCATTTAGATAATCAGCCGACTTCAAATAATGGATACGTCAAGCCGCTGTTGGTGACACATATACCTGGATGGAGCGGGCCGAATTCAATTAGCTACCCAAATACTCCCCAACATCCCTTCATGCAGTCCCCGGATCCATCGAGGGACACGCCGTCAGTTGCCAGCAGGTAAAATTAACACCGATCATTTCATCCCTCCGAATCTCATATCATAACTCGTCATACCAAATATGACTATCACGACAAAATATTCCCAACAAAAATATTGTTTCATAAGGTACCAGCATAAAATATCTCCAAACAAAACATTCCTAACATCAGGTTCTAGCACAAAATATCTCCAAACAAAATATTCATAACATAAGGTTCCAGCACAAAATGTTCCAAACAAAAATATTCCTAAGGTTCCATCACAAATATCCCCAAACAAAATATTCCTAACATAAGGTTCCAGCACAAAATATTCCTAACATAAGGTTCCAGAACAAAATGTTCCAAACAAAAATATTCCTAAGGTTCCATCACAAATATCCCCAAACAAAATATTCATAACATAAGGTTCCAGCACAAAATGTTCCAAACAAAAATATTCCTAAGGTTCCAGCACAAATAATCCCAAACAAATTATTCCTAACATAAGGTTCCAGCACAAAATATTCCTAACATGAGGTTCCAGCACAAAATGTTCCAAACAAAAATATTCCTAAGGTTCCAGCACAAATAATCCCAAACAAATTATTCCTAACATAAGGTTCCAGCACAAAATATTTCTAACATAAGGTTCCAGCACAAAATGTTCCAAACAAAAATATTCCTAAGGTTCCAGCACAAATATCCCCAAAGAAAATATTCCTAACATAAGGTTCCAGCACAAAATATTCCTAACATAAGGTTCCAGCACAAAATGTTCCAAACAAAAATATCCCTAAGGTTCCATCACAAATATCCCCAAACAAAATATTCCTAACATAAGGTTCCAGCACAAAATATTCCTAACATAAGGTTCCAGCACAAAATGTTCCAAACAAAATATTCCTAAGGTTCCATCACAAATATTCCTAACATAAGGTTCCAGCACAAAATGTTCCCAACAAAAATATTCCTCAGGTGCCAGCACAAAATATCCCCAAACAAATTATTCCTAAAGTAAGGTTCCAGCCAAAATAAATAAATAAATAGGCCGGCGTGGTTTAGAGGCAAGGCTCTAGACTACAAATCCAGCGCTCGTGGGTTCCATCTAGGGTTGCCAACCATACTTTATAATAACTAGGGCCCGGATTTATATGTAAATACATATTTTTAATGCAAATTATTTTCGGTCTTTATTTTGTTTTCTACACAAATTATGATATTTGGAAACAAATATTTTGAAAAGGTATCCTACTTTATTTTCGATAAATATACTTTATACTTTTCCATAGAAATAAATGCGATAACACTTTATTTTCAATCTTCACTGTGATGTGTAAAACGAAACACTCATATGGTTAATTACATAACTATATATCTATACAAGATGAAAGCTAAATAAAAAAAAAACATCTGGCACTACAAAATTTCCTTAGATCAAATAACAAGTTTAGGAGTCCAGGATCTAGTAATCATAATAATATTACAGCATCGGAGGTAGCATTGACTTTTCACTGTGAAATATAATCAATTTTATAATAGCACGGATTTAGCTAAATTAAGTCCATCCAGTTCCAGAATAGCCAATAGAGATTATAGCGAATGGATAAAACGAAAATGGAAACTTTAGATATGGAAGTATTAGGTCCCTTTGACCCTTTTACTTAATTTGGCGCCAGTATGTAACTATTAACTTTATGTGATGGTTGTCTAATAATTATACAGAAATTATTAAATTCTCCACTTTACAAGCCACATTCTGCATAAATTTCATAAAACAAAGTGTTCAAGCTAATGTATTCCAATTTATAATTCGGAAAAGCAAAGCTGCACTGATCAGAGATAAATCTCGAAACGCGCCCACAGATGGCTATTCACCTAAGTTAAATAGAAAGAAATGTTCTTAAAAACAATGTTATTTATCCAGCACTCGTTTAGTGACGTGAAAATTGTACTGGGATTAGTAATAACATGCAAATGTCTGTTGTATAACATTAAATTATTCTCTTTTGATCCAATATATTTCATTGTCAGCAAATAATAGGATCCCAAATAAATTGTTAGATTTTTACGAAAATTTTAACGAATCTGCCAATGACATGTTTGAGCTATTATGGTGGAGTCCATGGATTCTTACAACCTATCATTTCAATCATCAGGACTCAGTGCAGACAATTGCAATGTCAATTTTGGCATTCTCCACTCATAGTACACATATTCAAAAAGAAGCTCCAAATCTAATAAAAGGCTACTGTTATGCACATATTGTCCATAATACAGTGAAACTTGCTATGGGCTACTTAATTTGTGACATAGAAAATATTGTTTTGACATATAGTTATTTTTGTGTGACTGCTTGTAGAAGAAAATAATATAAAAAATGCCTCTATGGTCTATGACCCTTTTACTTAATTTGGCGCAAGTACTTTATGCAAGGTTATGAATCGGAAATTAGATTACAAAGAATGTGAAAAATCAACTGAAATGGTCAATACAGTTATGGATAAAAAAATTCTTAGTGCTATGTGCTAAAAGTACTCAACAATATATTATTATGGGGAAAAAAAAAAGTTAATTTGAAAAATACTATTTTTTTGTTCCATATACTTTGTTTTTTCCTATCCTATAATTTGATACAATATTTTTTGCAAAAAAAGTTGGCAACTCTAGTTCGATCCCCACACCAAGCCAAATATATCAGGCAATCTTTCAACCAAGGTTCACTCAGCTTTAGAAAATGAGGAGCTGGGGTTAAACCTGGCGTAATAGGCGGCGTAGGAGCGTAGGGCCAGCCACCCTATCTCCAACATAAACCAAGGCTGAAAAATAGCTACCTTGCTTAGCTATCCCCATTAAGGCATGTAAATGCTAGGAAAGTGGCTTTTATTAGCATTATTATAAGGTTCCAGCACAAAATATCCCCAAACAAAGTATTCCTAACATAAGGTTCCAGCACAAAATGTTCCCAACAAAAATATTCGTCAGGTTCCTGCACGAAATATCCCCAAACAAATTATTCCTAACATAAGGTTCCAGCACAAATTATCCCGAAACAAAATATTCCTAACATAAGGTTCCAGCACAAAATGTTCCCAAGAAAAATATACCTAAGGTTCCAGCACAAAAATCCCCAAACAGAATATTCCCAACATAAGGTTCAAGCACAAAATGTTCGCAACGAAAATATTCCTAAGGTTCCAGCACAAAAATCCCCAAACAAAATATTCCTAACGTAGGTTCCAGCACAAAATGTTCCCAACAAAAATATTCCAAAGGTTCCAGCACAAAAGTTCCCAAACAAAATAATCTTAACATAAGGTTCCAGCACAAAATGTTCCCAACAAAAATATTTCTCAGGTTCGAGCACAAAATATCCCCAAATAAAATATTCCTAACATAAGTTTCCAGCCCAAAATGTTCCCAACAAAAATATTCCTCAGGTTCGAGCAAAAAATATCCCCAAACAAATTATTCCTAACATAAGGTTCCAGCACAAAATATCCCGAAACAAAATATTCCTAACTTAAGGTTCCAGCACAAAATGTTCCCAACAAAAATATTCCTAAGGTTCCAGCACAAAAATCCACAAAACATTCCTAACAGAAGGTTTCAGCACAAAATGTTCCCAACAAAAATATTCCTAAGGTTCCAGTACAAAAATCCCCAAACAAAATATTCCGAACATAAGGTGCCAGCACAAAATGTTCCCAACAAAAATATTCCTAAGGTTCCAGCACAAAATATCCCCAAAAAAAATGTCCCAAATAAAATATTTTTAACATAAAAGTGCAGTCAGACCACACAAGAAGCGCTTTCAGAAATTGCTTTCAGAAATCGCTTTCAGAAAGTGCATATTGTTTGGGGATGCTTTGTTCAGGAACCCTATGTTGGTAATATTTTGTTGGGAACATCTTATCAAGAAAATTTTGTCATACAACCATTAAAACGACACAATAATCAAATTAAGGCATGTAAATGCTAGGAAAGTGGCTTTTATTAGCATTATTATGAGGTTCCAGCACAAAATATCCCCAAACAAAGTATTCCTAACATAAGGTTCCAGCACAAAATGTTCCCAACAAAAATATTCCTCAGGTTCCAGCACGAAATATCCCCAAACAAATTATTCCTAACATAAGGTTCCAGCACAAATTATCCCGAAACAAAATATTCCTAACATAAGGTTCCAGCAGAAAATGTTCCCAAGAAAAATATACCTAAGGTTCCAGCACAAAAATCCCCAAACAGAATATTCCCAGCATAAGGTTCAAGCACAATATGTGCGCAACGAAAATATTCCTAAGGTTCCAGCACAAAAATCCCCAAAAAAAAGATTCCTAACGTAGGTTCCAGCACAAAATGTTCCCAACAAAAATATTCCAAAGGTTCCAGCACAAAAGTTCCCAAACAAAATAATCTCAACATAAGGTTCCAGCACAAAATGTTCCCAACAAAAATATTTCTCAGGTTCGAGCACAAAATATCCCCAAACAAAATATTCCTAACATAAGGTTCCAGCACAAAATGTTCCCAACAAAAATATTCCTCAGGTTCCAGCACGAAATATCCCCAAACAAATTATTCCTAACATAAGGTTCCAGCACAAATTATCCCGAAACAAAATATTCCTAACATAAGGTTCCAGCACAAAATGTTCCCAAGAAAAATATACCTAAGGTTCCAGCACAAAAATCCCCAAACAGAATATTCCCAACATAAGGTTCCAGCACAAAATGTTCGCAACGAAAATATTCCTAAGGTTCCAGCACAAAAATCCCCAAACAAAATATTCCTAACATAGGTTCCAGCACAAAATGTTCCCAACAAAAATATTCCAAAGGTTCCAGCACAAAAATTCCCAAACAAAATAATCTCAACATAAGGTTCCAGCACAAAATGTTCCCAACAAAAATATTTCTCAGGTTCGAGCGCAAAATATCCCCAAACAAAATATTTCTAACATAAGGTTCCAGCACAAAATGTTCCCAACAAAAATATTCCTCAGGTTCGAGCAAAAAATAGCCCCAAACAAATTATTCCTAACATAAGGTTCCAGCACAAAATATCCCGAAACAAAATATTCCTAACATAAGGTTCCAGCACAAAATGTTCCCAACAAAAATATTCCTAAGGTTCCAGCACAAAAATCCACAAAATATTCCTAACAGAAGGTTCCAGCACAAAATGTTCCCAACAAAAATATTCCTAAGATTCCAGCACAAAAATCCCCAAACAAAATAATCCGAACATAAGGTGCCAGCACAAAATGTTCCCAACAAAAATATTCCTAAGGTTCCAGCACAAAATATCCCCAAAAAAAATGTCCCAAATAAAATATTTTTAACATAAAAGTGCAGTCAGACCACACAAGAAGCGCTTTCAGAAATCGCTTTCAGAAAGTGCATATTGTTTGGGGATGCTTTGTTCAGGAACCCTATGTTGGTAATATTTTGTTGGGAACATCTTAGCAAGAAAATTTTGTCATACAACCATTAAAACGACACAATAATCATGCGTGACATCAGTTACTTTAATGTCATATTCACTATCATATTGCTAATTTATATTATTTTTCTTAAATATTTTACAACAATTTTATACAAATTGGTACATTCTTCTTTCTATCAGCAATGAACGTAGATTAAAGAATAAATAGGGGTAAGCAGGTGAAAGAGATAAGAATAAACTAATCGATAAGATTAGAATATACAGAGTGATACTGAAGTCTTGACAAATCAACTTGACGAAATAGACCTTTTCATAGTTGAAGTTTTTTGGCCGCATGCGTCATTTTCCGCCATGCTTTCGGGCACTTTTTTGACGTATAACCAGTGAAAAAAACAAAATGTGCCCGAAACTTTAATATTCTCGCCTTCTAAACATTACAGACGCGCATGCGCTAAACTGACCGTGAAAAGGTCTATTGATAAAATTACGAAATCTGTCAGTTTTACGAACTAGACAGACTAGACTGGACATACAAGACTAGATAGACTGGACAGACATCACTAGACAAACACTACTAGATGGACAATTACTTTAATAGGACTACTCTGGTGAAAATGAAGAGTCGTTGAAGTGCAACGAAGTGTCGTCGAAGGGCATCGAAGTGTTTGCGAGACGAACGAAATGTTTCCGAGATTATAACAGGCTACCTGAGACCGACACCTGTTGAGAAACTGTACCATCTATCTGGAATTGCCCCAGCACGCATCAGACGCAAAGTAGCATCTGAAACAGAGCGGCAGAAGCAGATCGGAGAGGCACCCTCTACACCAGTGTTTCTCAAACTTATTTATCTCATCGCCCTCCTGTGACATGCCAAAGTTAATAACACCCCCCAAATCTGAAGGATGAGATTGATGTTGCAATATCCATTTACCTAATTGGGGTACAAGGTCGTGAGGTTTAAACAAATTTTCTAAGTTCGTAAAGTTATCTTCGCCAATTTCCACAAAGATGGGTAGTGGTCAATGAAACCAAAATTCTTCTTATGAAGTTGATATCATTTTACAACCTGACTAACTTTTTCCAAAACCGGGCCTGCGTTATGATAACATGAAAATGATGTTATTATCTAATCAGGAACTTCCAAATCAAACAAATCTTTGAATCTCTTTTTCATGTCATTATGTAACAGGTCCAAATGATTTGTGAATATAGAATATGTTCATCAGATATTTCTTGAGTTTCCTGAATTTCCTTCAAATTTGGGAATTCATAAAATTGTCGACGAGCCAAAATGTTTTTAAAAAGTAACAATTTTTCCTACCGCCCCCTATATCGCTTCAGGGCTACCTAGAGCCCCCAAAACGATGTCATCGCTCACTGGGGGCGATATCGCCCACTTTGAGAATCGCTGCTCTACACGACCAATAACCAGAAAGGCGACGACTCAAATCAAGGAAGAAGTTTCTCCAACAACTGCAGACATGCGCAAGAGAACGCCGCATAGAACTATGAAAATACAACACCCAAAAATGAGAGGAGCTGCTAACTTGGGAGCTGGGAAAACTTTTACCATACGCGACATAGAAATCACTGAAAAGACTAAGGACAGGAGTGACGCGCTGCAAATCGAACAAGATGAGATGGGGAATGCCTGTGACTGACGAGCTGTGTGAATGCGGGGCGCTTCAGAGCGACAGCCACCTTCTAAGATGTCCCAACATGGGAGAGACATGCACGATGGAGGACCTATTTGTGGCAAATGACAGGGCGATAGACGCTGGCAACTATTTGAAAGGAAGGGTCTGAATGTAAACACTGGTGACACGGAAATGAATGAGTGAATTAACTCAAAACAACTCAGAGGGCTATGGAACGAGCTATGCTAGGAGTTAGCTTTAGAGACAGAATAGGAATCGAAGATTTACGGAAAAGATCGGAGGTTGCCGATATTGCCCAGCGTATCGGTTAACTCAAGTGGCAATGGGCCGGCCATATGGCGAGACAGGACCCCGATAGGTGGTCTAATAAAATTACTCACAGGCGCCCCCGGGAAACCAAAAGGAGCACAGACTCCAAAAAACGATGGTGGGATGAGTACAAGTACAGAAAGCTCAAGATAAAACGGCGTGGAAAGAATTGGAAGAGGCCTTCATTCAGAAGTGGATGGACCTAGGCTGAAAGAAGAAGAAGAAGATTCGAATTGCACGAATGTCAACACTTTTCAGAGCACACAAAATTTCAGTGTTCCAAAAAAAAAAAAATCCTTCGACACTTCGTTGACGTATTACCGACACTTCGTTCAAAATCAGCTGAGCGGAACTTCACTGTTCAAATTTCAGTGTTTCAAAAGACACTTCGTTTGCGCAGTACCATCACTTCGTGCAAAATCAGCTGAGCGAATCTTCAATGTTTAAATTTCAGTGTTCACTTCTTTGACGCATTAAGGTAAGCGTCCACATTTTCGCATCGTACGTATCAGACGCATCACATCAAACGGATCGTAGTGTTCTTTCTATAGAAAGTAATACAAGTGCGTCCTCTGATACGGATCGCACGAATCTAATGGCTCGCGTACACCTAAACCGTCATCGGCCGAAGTTTGCTCGGGCGACGACGGCGATTGAATCAAACACTTGTAAAATAATGAGAGCGCGTACACAAACACGACTGTCATCGTCCAATGACGCCCGAAAATCACGATGGTACAAACTTGTTGGGATTTCTCGCCAGTCTGCCGGCGTCTGCAGTGCAAATTGAGTGTATGTATAGTTAAATTTTGTTGTTATCTACCTAAACGACTATGGATATTGAAAAATTAATAAGTTGTGTTTATAATAGAGGTTGGTCTATTATAAACACAACTTATGTGGGATAAACATTCAAAAAATTACAATAATCGACAGGATAGGACTGTTGGTAACACTGGTGGTAACACTATTGCACTGTTTCAGTGTAAGCACATACACGTCCGATTAACTCGTCCGGGTAGTTCTGTCCGCCATCGGCCGACAAAATCGGTTTTGGTGTACGCTTAGCATAACCGTCGGCAAAGCCGATGCTCCGACGAGCAACTTTTACGATGCGTGCCGATGACGTCATACGGAATATTGTATTTGCTGGTAGTTGCGTCAGCAAATCCGATTGCTGCTGATACTGTGGGCGCATTGTAAAAAAATAATCCGTTTCATGCGATGCGTCCGATACGTACGATGCGAAACAGTGGACACCTACCTTTACCGACACTTCGTTCAAACACTACGACTACATTCCATTTTCACGAGGGTAAAGGGATGAGACGATTACAGAAAGAGTATAATATAAAGAATAATGAATAGAAAAGAAATGGATTAAAGAATAATTGAGGATAAATAAATAGTTGCAATATTTAGAAGAAAAATATAATTACCGTGTTTGTTGTATGTTATCAAATAAATTTTATTGGTTTAGGTATTCCGGAAGCATGGGAACAAATTTCTGCTAAATGCGTAAACGTTGTAAGAGTTGTTAAAGAGATGAAACGTACTAAAAACCAAATTGCATGCCACATGCAGTATGCGGATTTAGACGGTCGGAAACCTAATCAAAAGCAACGAGTATTATGTCAATAAATACTCCTGAAAAGTATTTCTTATGCGAGACTGCTCAAAAGTATTTTTTGGACCAATTTTCGAAGAATTGTTATTTTTTTATCGAGTAACTTATATTTTTTATACTTTACATAAGATGAGAGGAAAATAAAATGAAATTTTAAGAATAGAATCAAAAGTTAAATGTAGGTTTAGTATATATTATATGGAACATATAAATGTACTTTATTTTTCAGCTTTAATTAGTATTACGTAGAATTAATAATAATGTGAAAACAATATAAATTACGTCCTTACACAGAATATATCAACGAGATCAACGTTTTAGATAATATCACGGAATAATTACAGTTTATAAATAGTATATTTTGCAACTAGGGCCGAAAGTTGTCAATTGGACACTAGTGCGAAGTTGGGCGCACGAACGAAGTGAGTACGCACATTCGCTCGAGAGGGCAATTAACATATCGCCCGTGTTGCAAACAATATTTTTTATAACTCATGCGAGGGGACGTATCATACAAGTTACCATAAAAAAAAGAATCAAAGATGAAGAATTTGCTTTTTCAATTATCTCCGGTGATGTGGATTCGTAAGAACTCTCATCAGTCTTCTGTATCACCCTAGAATTTACACTCATTTTAAAACGTTTTCTTTAATTTTTATTTTGTATAAAAAAAAATCCTCTCACTTTCACGTCAGTTTTTTTAATATTGAGGTCTTGATTGTGTTACATTATTTATTTAATTGTTTTTTTTTTAATGTAACCTAGCGATATTGAATATTTGCGTGCGTTACCCAAGGTATATGGTAATACAACCAAAATTCGTACTAAACTCGAATACTATTCGTACTCGGCATTTCTCGTACTAAAAAACGTGCGCCAAGATAGTACTTTTAATGCATGAGTAATAAAATAAAAAATAATTCATTTATTTGTGTTATCAAAACATTTTTGTCTAATATTTTGATTTGGTTGATGCATTCTGTAAATATATACAGGGTAAAATAATTATAACAATACGTTTAGAGGGATGTGGAATTGAAAAGACTTGAATTTTTTTTAATTGAATACTGTTGTCCAATATATAATAAGTGTTTTAATGTTGTTGCCAGTAAAAATGTGACTATGATAATTGGTGACCAGCTGTGAAAAGAAACAATAATTGTCTTTTTTGTTTATAAATGTTTAAAACAAACAGAGTTTCTTTTATTATCAATCGAAAACGGAACTGCAGTTATTATCGATTCGAAAAAACTTTCAATTCAAAAATGTTTTGTTATCGAATGATCCATAGGCTTAACTTCATGGTTATTATAAATGTTGTGCTACTTTTGTAAGTAGTGGTTATCAGGCTTAACTTAAACTTTATTTACTTTAACAGGGATAATTGTGATTATCAGGCTTGTTGTTATTATAAATGTTGCCTTTTAAATATTTATTATCTTATCTATGAAATATTTTGTAAGCATTATCCCAAAGGATCAAAGCTTCAATTACATAATCTATTTACATTCACTTCTTTATCGTTTATATAAACAACTTAATGGTAATTAAATTAATTGATTCGCAAAATCAAATTTTGACAAACGTCTTTCAGAAGAAAATGTTTCTTATTTATCGATTTTCGACATGCGTTAAAACCATTTTTTTTTATTTTGCCTCTGTAATGGACTCATAACAGCACTCATATGCATGCGGTTATGGCTCGCCGAGTGCGATATAATTTTCTCAATATATATCGCCGATTTTTTATTTAGAAATGGCATAAAAGGGCGCAAAACAGAAAAAAATACTATAAAAAAACTCGTTCGTAAGGCGTTTTTCAGCACTTGTCCATTAGAACCAAACTTGGACGCGTGCTGTAAAATTGCGCTTACTGAATTCGTCCTTTAATATACTATTAAATTAACCATTGAGATCAGTGATGTTTCACTTCAATTTATTGACTTATTTGTCCGTTTATTTTAATTTATTCGACTTTGGATTGACTATCTCTGACTTACTGGCCAGTTCTGATCACTGATCATTTCTTAGAGGTAATTAATCGGTTTAATTAATTCGGGTTAATTCAATAAGACAAGATTTTTGACTGTACAGATAATTTTTGAAAGAATAAAATTTACGATGATCTTTTCTTTTCAAACTAATTTATATCTTCTTCTTCTTCCTTTTTGTAAGGCATCTGCCTTGTTCTCTAATTTGTTTAGAGTTGTAGCTGGGATGATGAATTCCAGCTTTCATACCAACGTATGGGGGGACGTCCTGGTGGTCTCCTGGATCTTGGGAGACCATCCCTTGCAAATTTCGGCAATCTGTTGTCGTCCATCCGTTGAACATGATCTCTTCATTCGCGGCGTCTATTTCTAATTTATATAGTCTGAAAAATTTATATAGTGATTGAACGTTTTTGGATATTTTTCAAATAATTGACCATTTTTTTATTATTTTTCAAATAATTGACATTTTCTGAGAAATAAATAATCAGTTTAGATTTGCGACGCAATTATTGATGGCTGGTTATTGTTACCAAGCCTTGTTTGACAGAAAAAAATTGAGGGACCGGAAATTGTGTGCTATCACAGTTTGAACTAGAGTGTCAAATTTATATAATGACAATTTTTGACCAGAATTTGCGACAAACATTTATAAATGGTCGGAAAAATTTATATGCAGATTAACCATTTTTGATATATTTTGACGCTGTCAGCATATGCCACACACCTGACCAAAAATGTTCATCTATCAAAAGATGGCCAGTTTTTTTTTGACAGATTTGACGTTTTTTTGAACAGAAACATTGTAAGAAATTAGATGGCCTTTCATTTTCTCATATATATATATATATAAAATCATGTAAGTTTTTATGTAGATTGACCATTTTTTATATATTTGGACTCTGTCAGAAATGTATATGTATACACAGACCGGCTAGAGAATGCATCTCGTCTCGACGAGTTTAGCATTGTTCTGCGCATCTCTCCACATTATTCTGAGCGCGCGGTGTTTAGTTGTCTGTGTTTGAAAAACTGACGCATATATATTAACTCAAACTAACCTGCGCGTACCTCGGCGCGTCCCTCGCCCCTCATACCTCGGCGCAGTACATCTGCATTCTCTCGCCGCACACTGGGACAGATTACGAATTTACGACGACAAAAATAAAATCCAGTTCATTTCAATTTTTTGTCTAACATATTACCTTATGATGACATTCTGATGATCTATATTGGACGTACACGATTAATTAAAAATGCAAATTTAAGTGGAATTTTTTTTATATATGAGAAAAATGCAACATTTTTTTTAAAAATTCACAACACGTATTGTACTAATCGTTCATTACACTTTAACTAAGAAAACTTATAAAAACTTTCATCTCTTAATACAAAAATCGTTCATTTCTATTCAACGTTCTCTCTTGCAAATGGTGGTCATCACGACTACCTGGAAAAAGGTGTAATTCTCAGTAAGGTGGAACGATGTGGACGGGATTTTTGCTTTTCTAGAATTGTCAATATTTGTTTTGTTTTACAAAATATTTAATTTAACAGAACTATGCGGAACTTTTTTTAAAAATCAATTTATTGCTGTTTATTACAAAATTTTTTTAATTTACGATAGTCGTTAACAAAACTTTTTTTTTAACCTTATTGATTACAACTTTCTACAAATTTGATATTATTACATGTAAATACATACTTGAAGCTATATTCTCCATATTTAAAAAATTCACAATTTTTTAACAGAAAGACAAAACAGACCTAGTTACTTTGTTAAAAATCCAGTGCAACTAATTCCTTTTTGGTACCTAAGGGACAAGAGCGATGTTTAACTCGTTTCCACAACCAATGGAATTGGAATTATGGATGGGTTATCTAACAACACATTTTAAGTGGTTTTGCTTAATTGTGAGACATTGTAAAATTCTATTTTTGTCGCCGTAAATTCGTAATCCGTCCCAGTGTGCGCCGGTCCGAGTATAGACTGATCGAGTAACTTCAATGGATGACGTCTTTAAAGTACCACGTTTTTCTTTTTGCCGGTTCATGTACCACTAAAGGTCAAAAACCTAATTTTCCATTAAAATCATGCAGCGGCAAGGAATATATGTAGCTTTTTATCTCAGGAGCAACATAAAAGTTAATTTTCACTTTCGTTAAGTAAAACCATTTTTCGTCCACATGAATGTAATCCAACATTTTTTTAAATGCATTGGATGAGTCGGATAATATACTGAGAGCATAGTTTAAGCTACCCTTCTTGTACTTTTCTTGTAATAAAGGTTTTAAGCTACTGGAAACTCTTCTTACAACACCTTCTTTTTAGACGCGATTCGTAGTTCCTAGCGATTCACCAACTTTGGTACACAGATCACGGTACACAGATCAACTTGATTAAGGATTAATTCCCAATTTTTATATTTTCTTCCTGAATTTTCTTTTATTCCGCATTGGTGGAAAAATTGGTTTCCAAGCTACTGAAGATCCTGAATCATAACATATTTTTGCTCTAATCCAAATACCCACGGGTTAATGGTTTTTGTGGAATCGTGAAAATCCGCACTGATGCGCTTAATAGTACCGTATTCGCTGAATGTCAACATATTCGCTTAATGACACAGTTTACCACTGTGGAAGCGTTTGATAATGATTGTAAAACTCCTTGCCGCTGGCCGCTATTAAAATGTGTTTTTTTTCAATTTTTTTTCAATAATCCATTTAAGGAGGTTCGAGCGTAACTAATGAGTCAAAATAGTGCTTGAATTTTTCTATATTTTCAATTATCCTAATAGTTGTTAAAATTCATTATTTTTATTTATAATAACATAACAAATTTGAAAATTGATAATTATTATTTATTTAATTAAATAAAGTAATTAAATGACTTTATTTAATATGACTTAATTGACGTTATTTTTGACTTATAAGATGTAATAAAAAGATCTGGCAACAGCGCTTTATTGTGTCTTGAAAGTATATAGTACAGAGAGAGAAAAGAATAGTAATTGAAAGGAGTCAAGTGTATATTTTCTCTCTATATAACGGTTCTCTATATAATTTTTTTCTCAGCTGTTCTCGCGACATTGTCAATCCGTCATGTGAATTACTATCGATAAACAAGATTCAAAATAAAAAATTTAACTTTAATTATTTAAATAATTACATCGGGAACATCACATTGTTTTAATGTTATCGTGTTTTAATATCATCTAAGTTTATTGTATATAGTTTTTTATTCCTTAAAGTTGGGAAATTAATATCGAAAAAAATTAATAAAGACGTGACGGAAGCTTGTCGGCCATTGGAGCTTGTGTATAAGAATCGAAAAAACATCACTTTTAAATTTTTTTTTCCGGATAAACTAAACGGTGGATCTCTTTCAAATTTTGAGAGCACATAAATAAAGTATTAATCTGCATGTATAAAAAGTTTCAAATCTTAAACTTGAAAAAAAAAATTTAACATGGGATTTGCTTGAACCTCCTTAACCAAACACACACACAAATTGGAGACTTATTTTGGAACGGAGGGAGTATACATTTGCATAGAGATTAACCATTTTTGACATATTTTGACCCTGCCAGAAATTGCCATACACCCGACCAAAAGTGGTCCAACATCTATCAAAAATGATTGAAAGAAACCACAAATTAGCCACAAACTAACCTAACTTTGTAACAAATTAGATTCATTCATTTGTATATACAGTATACTCTTGATAATCCGGCGGTTCAGTAATCCGGCGCTCTGGGAAAACACGTGTCTTTTTTTATGCTGCCCCGCGCTGGATATAAACCTCGCGCACAGAAGAAATAAAGTCAAAAACAACACCATCCAGTGTTCTTGGAAACAGACCTTTTTCCAAGAACACTCTCTGCATCACATCTCTCAACACACTCTCACACACACACCAACACACCCTGCTTTTAACTCTGACAACTTGATTGACGATTCTGACTAAGCTAACTCTACTCTACAATTGTCTTACTATCTGTTCTAAGTTTGCACATATTTTTTGTATGTACACGTTTACTTTGTATGTACACGATGTTGTGTAGGATTTTGCAGTTATTCATAAATGTTGGAAATCGCAGCTAGATTATCACCTTGTTTTCTTTCTTCTCGGTCAGCTCCATTATGAAACCATAAGCATTCAGAAACTTTTCCTGTGACATACCTGATCTGGAAATTTCCTATCGGTTGCAAATAGGTACAACCTTCGTGGTTGGACTTGAAGACAGCTGTATACATAAGAAGACCAAGGAACGCACATAATTCTATCATATCTAAATTCTGTAGTTCAGGACGATTTTCTCTGCTGTACTTTAATTTGAATTAACGAATTTTTATGTGAAAATTATCCACTTCATAATTTCTTCTAAGATGTGTGGAGTCATTATTTTCTTCCTCAGAGAAAAGGGATCTCTTTCATCGTGTACATTCAACCTTGACTCTGGTATAGGAGATATAATGTTATGTTGGCCTATTCGCACAGCTCTGTTTGGCGGATCTCTTGCCCACTTGAACCGATTTTTGCCATAGAAACATCTAACTACTCTTGATATAGGTTCATCATCACTGTTACTTTCTGAAAGCTGATTCTCCTGAATTAGATCTTCCACTTGAACTGGTTTTTGCCATAGAAATATCTAACTACTCTTGATAAAGATTCATCATCACTGTTACATTTTGAAAGCTGGTTTTCCTGAATTAGATCTTCATCTTCAGAAGCTTTCCGAGTCATGAAGAAAACTTTCCCGAGTCATGAAGAAAACTTTCCGAGTCATGATCATAGGTTCAAAGGTTCATAGGATCAAAGGTTCATCATCACTGTTACTTTCTGAAAGCTGGTTTTCCTGAATTAGATCTTCATCTTCAGAAGCTTTCCGAGTCATGAAGAAAACTTTGCGAGTCATGAAGAAAACTTTCCCGAGTCATGAAGAAAACTTTCCGAGTCATGATCATAGGTTCAAAGGTTCATAGGATCAAAGGTTCATCATCACTGTTACTTTTTGAAAGCTGGTTTTCCTGAATTAGGTCTTCATCTTCAGAAGCTTTCCAAGTCATGAAGAAAACTTGCCCGAGTCATGAAGAAAACTTTCCGAGTCATGATCATAGGTTCAAAGGTTCATTATCACTGTTACTTTCTGAAAGCTGGTTTTCCTGAATGAGATCTTCATCTTCAGAAGCTTTCCGAGTCACGAAGAAAACTTTCCGAGTCATGATCACTTTCGCTCCGCGACGAAGTTTTCGGGAACATTTTTGGATTCCGATCCACTTGAATCTCCCTGTGCCCAGCCATTCTTCAATTTGAGGATTTTCAAGCCGTTTGATTGGATTGACAAGACCTGACTTCCGACACCCTACGCTTCTTTTTTTGGAGGTCCGGAATTATTTATTGCAAGTAATAAGTGGTTTAGCAAAGTTACGTTAAAAAGTGGTGACAGGAGGTGCCGAGAGATCCCTGCTGAACTTTAAATGGTTGTAACTTGCTGATTTGGGACTATACGACGTGGACGTATAGCCTTTGCAGAGTTCTCTACTTCGTGGACGCATCTAAAGTCGAAACTACTCAGGCGCTATAACAAAAGAAGCGCGAGGAAGTCATTGACCATATTTCGATTATGTTTTAAATAATTGACCATTTTTTGATTATTTTTCAAATAATTGGCCATTTCTGAGAGATAACTAACTAATCACTTTGGTAAGATTTTCGACGATTTATTGATAGCTATAGTCCATTTTTTTGAAGAATGCAGTAACTAGAAACCTGATTTAAACTATGACAAATGTTCAATCTAGTTACGAAATTTGGCGCTAAATTAAAATATAGTTACTTGAATATAAAATTGGTAATTTATTTATGGTTTCATTGAATATCTTATTATTATTAATTATATACTCCAAATGGCAACAATAGTAATAAAATACAAAGAAATTAATGGAGAAAAACGAAAAAAAATAAAATGATACAAACAGATCAGATGGCAATTGTGAATTGACACGGCAGCCATTGACAACTAACAGCTGCAAATGTATGTGAAAAGAAAGAGAGAAAACAGGTTGAGATGGAGAAGTAAATATCGTCGGTGTGATTTTCTTCGGTGTGACTTCTCCTCGATTTAAGCCAATCAGAGAACAAGGTCAAATAAGCCTGTACTGCATTCTTAAACAAAATGGACTATAGTCATTGCTAGTCTTGTTTTTTAGACCATTTTTGAGAGACTAGAAATTGTGCGATGACAGAACTAGAGTGTCAAATTTATATAGTGACCATTTTTTACTAGAATTTGAGGCAACTTTTATAAATGGTCCGATAAATTTAAATGCAGATTAACCATTTTTTAAATATTTTGACGCAGCCAGAAAGCAGACTGGTGACATTTTTTGGTCAAGAACTAATTTTGTAACAAATTAAGCTACGCGCACAGAGTATAGCAAACTAGCATGTAGTACTGCTATAGTTTGAAAACTTAAAACAAACGGAACACAGCCTGAATATATAAATATATTCAGCCTTTCCGGAGCTCTATAACAATTATTGAGTCTTTTTAGGACTACCAAAACAAATCTCACATGAAATTTGTAAGTTATTTTATAGCTTTCAGTCCACCTTCGTGGCACTCAACAAAAACCATAAAAATAACATTGTTTCTAAGACTTTGTCTTTCCGTTACCTTACCTGGATAGCCATCTGTGGACGCGTTTCGAGATTTATCTCTCATCAGCACAGCTTTCCTTCCATGAACAATAATTTTTAAGTAAATGTAAGTAATTTGCTATAGTTTGCGTATAGTTGAACTATACGAAGCGGTCACACAGCTATAGTCATACTATAGCAGCACTATACGCTAGTTTTCTATACCGTGCGTACGTATCTTTATTTGGCCATTTATATTAAAGTGAATGGCCATTTATTTTAATGGCCATTTACTTACACACGGTATAGAAAACTAGCGTATAGTTCTGCTATAGTTTGACTATAGCCGGGTGACCGCTTCCTATAGTTCAACTATATGAATAGTTCTGGACTATAGTAGGCGTTCACACAGCTATAGTCAAGTTACAGCAGGACTATAATTTTCTATACCGTGTGTACGTACCCTAATCGTATATATTAAATCATACTCCCTCCGTTCCAAAATTGTAAGTGTCTGATTTAGGAACTTTATTGGTTACAAAATAAGTGTCCAATTTCATAAAATAATCTGATTTTTGATAAGGATAGTACCGCGGTCGTACAACAGCGACAAGGAAATATAACTGCAAATTATCCATTTTTTGACATATTTTGACGTTTTCAGAAATTACCTTACAACAGACTAAAAATGATCAATCATCTGTCAGTTATATTCAGATTATCCAATTTTGACATATTTTGACGCTGTCTGAAATGGCCATACCTAACTAAAAATGTCCATTCATCTGTCAAAAAATAGTCAGTTTTTTGACAGATTACACCGTTGTGTCATTCATTATTAAATACGAGGGTAGATTGAAAAGTTTCCGGAATGTGCCTGACTTCGCAAAGTGCCTGACTTGCTTCACAAGATTGCCTAGTAAACAAAAACTGAACGACGAACCTGTCTGAAAATTTGACAGCTTTCCTAAAATAGGTTGGCTTTGACCACCATCATAACAATCTCATAACTCTCATAACATCTCTTGCCCATTCCGGAAACTTTTCAATCTACCCTCGTACGTAAAATTACTTTGTAATACCATCAAATTACCATTTTATTGAAATATTAAATCAAGCAATTTGATGTCATTTTTACAATAAATTCATAAGTTTTGAAGAAACGCATTTCAACATGCATTTCGATCTCATATTTATTATTTTCTTTATAATTATCGTAATTTTTAAGAGTTTTTAAGAACTTTGCATAAATTGTAAACTACAATGACCAAATGACGCTACATTGGCGTCACTTAGTGTGTTTTAACAACAACAACCTGTCCTATAATACGAATATAATAGTATAAGATGCAACTAGGGTGCTATTTCGAATTTCAAATTTTAAAAAACCGGTTTTAGACGATTTTTGAATTTTTGTCAAAAAAAATAAAACAACAAAATAAAATTTATTTTATATTTATAAAATAACGAAAACCGAAATCAATATCAAAGTCAAAATATAAAAAATAAGGATTACACATTACTTACATAAAATAACAAAAACTCAAACAAAAATTTCAACTTTCAGTTGGATTTGTAAGTTTTTCTTCAGGGTCAAGTAACTTTAGAATTGATTTTTCCATGGCTTCCTTTAAAAAAGCATTAACCTGACGAGTAGTTTCTTCGATTTGCTCTTCATAAAAATCGGTTTCCGCATAAGAATTTGGAAATATTCCAGACCATCACTCCACAAAAAATACACAGAAAATATACACTAGATTTCCTTGCTGAACTGGATATGTTTTGTGGATTTTGCAAATACAGCAAAAGAGTTGCTAATTCTATTTGTCTTCTTTCTTGAATTCGGTCTTCTGAAGCATATTATAATTTTGAACTTATTTAAGTGTTTAACTTTTGATCCATTTAACCGAAATTCTAATACATTCGAACTTCCCTAAGTCGAATTACCATAGTTCAAAAAAAAAAATTCGAGTTTTGAAAATTGGAGTTATAGAAATACATATCTACAAAATGAGTAAAATACACTATACATAATTTATTCAAAGTAAATACATATGTATATACTTATAAACAATTTACATTTTACATTATTAATATGATTTACATTATTAATATGATGTTATATAATTATAATTAATTCAAAATATTTTTAATTAATATATATTTTTTTGAAAGTCGCAAAATTTGTAATTGTTTTCCAGTAAAAAAAATCTATCTACAAAATTCTCCAAAGTAGATAATGCGCGGTACAATTCGTCGTTTTTACTTCGTCGAGTTTAATTCCATTAATAAGCACCTGGAGGTGATCTTCGGTTATATCGTCTCTTTTTGGATTACCGATTGTCGTGAGAATAATATTCTGTCGTAATCATCCTGTAGAACACCCGCTGGTAAATTCTTAGTTTTCCTTTATTCAAGTTTTTGGTGATCATAAAATATGGAAAATTAATGTTTGGTAATCTGACCGAGGATTGCACTATATCGTGAAATTTCGCTCTCGTGACCTATTGACAACTTACCGCCCTCGTTGCAAAATATACTATTATATTCGTATTATAGGACATGTTGTTGCTGTTAAAACAAACTAAGAAGAAACAATTGAACAATTGACAATACCGTCCGTGTCGCCCGTATAATATCGCCTATTTAAAAAAAAATTTTATTACTCATGCGAGGGGACGTATCTTACAAGTTTGGGATCCAGGGGCATAAAAAAAAATACAATCAAAAAATGAAGAATTTGCTTTTTCAATTGTCGCCGGTGGTGTGGATTCGTCATCAGAACTCTCATCAGTCTCCGGTATCACCACAGAATTTACACTCATTTTAAAACTTCTTCTTCTTCTTAGGCTTTTGTATAGGCACGTGTGCCTGTTTCTTTAAGTTCCTCCTTAGTCTCTAATCTCCTGTGATATGGATGTCCATCATGATTTTTGTCATTTTAAAACGTTTTCTTTAATATTTATTTTGTAATGAACAAAAATTTCGGCCACTTTCACGTCACTTTTTTTAATATTAAGGTCTTGATTGTGTTAATATTATTTATTTAATTGTTTTTTTTTTAACTTAGCCATAATTAATATTTGCGGACGTTGCCCAAGTTATGTGGCAATACAACAAAAAATGGCATTTGCACAAAAAAACGTGTGCCAAGATAGTACTTTTAACGCATGAGCAATAAAAATATTGTTTGATTACATTTATCTTATCTCCCAATTTTATAATACAAAATTTTTATATTTTAGTTACTATTTAATACAAATGCTTCCAAATAATAATAGCAACAAAAATGAAATATTCTAATTAACAACAATATTGATATTAATTGATAACATTAAATTTTGTTTTTTTATGGATTATACATTATTATACGTTTGACTAGTCTATAATACATTGAATAGCCTATGGATTACGTTCCAACAAATATATAAAGATAACAAATCCTTGTTTTGGAAGTTTTTAGAAATTATATTTATATAAAACAACTATGTCCTAATAAGCATGCTGCAAACAGACATAACCAGACATCTCCTTTGCAACATCATTTTTGTTTCATTATTTTTTAGTTTTAAAACGCAAATCATTTAAATCACACATTTTGTTTCTGTCTCGATTCTTGGTTGGTCTGTGTTGCAGTATGTGATGTCTGGTTATATTTGTGCAGCTATGCGGGTTCTGTGGCGACTGCGACGACAGGCGGGACGACCGGCATGGACTATTTGGAACAGTTTGACGATTTGAACGGCCTCGTGAATCTCAACGAACTAATGCAAGGCTATCGACAATGAGATATGTTAAACGTAGAGTCAGGATTGTGTTTGTTTCAAATGTAAGTAGTGGCTCATATTTTATTCTTAGTTTATTAATTATTATTTTCTTAATTGATAAGGAAAACAAGTACCGTTTCTCATTCGCAGAAAATATTTTTCTTTAACAGATTGAAATCTTAATTTATATTCGTTTTTATTCTACAAATCGATGGCTTACATGCAAAACCTCGTTAGTTTGTTTTACTAATTTTATAGGAGAGCTAAAATAACATTGTCTTATAATCTCGGTAATTCGGCCGTTGGTTAATCGGACGACACGTCCAGTAATCCGGCGGCTTGGAGACCGCTCGCGCTGTTCCCTCCCACCACTCTTTCTTATAATCCGGCGGTTTTCTGGTCCCATATGTGTCGGATTATCGAGATTATACTGTAGTTGTGTTACATTATTTTTATAAACCATTAACTATTCTGCTTTTTATGTTGTAAACAGGTGGAGCTTAAGGTAGACTTCGGAGCCAAGCGGCTCTGGCGTCACTAACAAAGCGATACTGACACGCTCAACGTCAGTGCCGTGGCGTCATTGTCGCCGCGTTAGTATCGCTGCGTTCGAATAGCGCCTCATACATTTCCATATTGCATAATACTATCACTATGTCGCCGCGGTAGTATCGCTGCATTAGTGACGCTAGAGCTGGAAAGTCTAACTTTAAGTCTGCTGAATCCAACGACGCCAAAATGGTATATTATGTAACTAGGGCGGTAAGTTGTCAATTGGCCTCGAGAGCGAAATTGCGCGCACGAACGAAGTGAGTACGATCATTCGCTCGAGAGGTCAATTGACAATACCGCCCGTGTTGCAGATAGTGTTTTTATTGCCGATGCGAGGGGATGTATCTTACAAGTTTGGGGTCCTGGGGCCATCCAAAAAAAATCAAAAATGAAGAATTTGCTTTTTCAATTGTCACCGGTGGTGTGTATTCGTCATAAGAACTCTCATCAGTCTCCGGTATCACCATTTACACTCATTTTAAAACGTTTTATTTAATTTTTATTTTGTAAGGAAAACAAAAATTTGTCACTTTTTTAATATTGAGGTATTGATTGTGTTTATATCATTTATTTGTTTTTTTTTAACGTAACTTTGCGACATTGAATATTTGCGTTACCCAAGTTATGAGGTAATACAGTCAAAAATGGCATTTGTCACACTAAAAAACGTGCGATAAGATGGTACTTTTAACGCATGAGTAATAAAAACTCAAATTTAAAGTTATGTGGTAATACAGTAAAAAATTTAATTTTTCGCAATAAACAACGTGTGCGAAGATAGTACTTTTAACGCTTGAATAATAAAAATTCAATTTTAAAGTTATGTGGTAATACAGTCAAAAATGGCATTTGTCGCACTAAAAAACGTGCGTCAAAATAGTACTTTTAACGCATGAGTAATAAAAATGTAATAAATAATTTATGAAATTTGGGACTTGTGAGGTTTTATACGTAAGCCATCGAAATGTTAACATTTCTGTGAGTGAGGAAAAAGCATTTTTGTTTCTTTTTTTTTTAAGACATTGACCGAAATTAGATATTTTTTGTGTGTAAATATTTAAATAACTTTTTCTTTTCTACTGTTACAATCATCTTTATCATAATTTAAGTACAAAATAGATAATTTAATTATTTTTTAATTTAAAAATTTTTTTTCGTCGAAGGAAAATTTAAAGCGGAAGAATTGCAGGAAATATACAATCGTGTTTGATATTATATTGGTTTTTTTTTATTAAAAAAAGAATTAGAAGAAATTTAGCGAAGAAATGTATTTAAATAAATTGTTACCTAAAAGAGAATATTGTTGAATTATATTAGTAAAAGCAGATATAAAAGAAAGGATAGTCAATAGTTTAAGAGATTTTAAAGTAAAAGAGAAATATATTTATAGATCCCACTATTTTTGCTAGTTAGCACTAAAATCTTTAAAAAACATAGATATAACTTTTTGAGCTTTTTGAATAATCCTAGTGTCTTAGTATCTTTAAAGAAAAGAATATATTGATCTCTATTTGCTTATTGATAATCACGAAAATTTATTTTCTTTTTGGTAGAGCCACTTTCCTAACTCTACAGTTTACGCACTAAATTTATATTGTAAAACCTTCCATTCACTTTTATGTGCCTGTCGTTAAATAATTTTAGCATATATTATAAAAAACGAAAACATTTTTGAAAAGGTTTAAAAAAAATAAATACTGTTGTTTAATCAAACCAGATTTGTCTCCGTCAGACATTTCCAAAAAAATATTTTACGGAAATTGCTTCTCTCCGAATAAAGACCGATTCTCATATACGCGACACTCAGCTACGCGACGTCACGCGACACTCAGCTACGCGACGTCACGCGACATCACCTGTCAATTAATGATTACATTGTTTTAAATGGGCACGTTTTCACTATGGCTACGCCACAGTTACGCAACGTGCGCATTTAAAACAATGCAATCATTATTTGATAGGCAGTGTCGCACGACGTCGCGTAGTGTCGCGCATATGGTAATCGACCTTTATCGATTTCATCTAATCGTTTTTGGATAATTTGTCCTTTTCACATGGAGATAACGATGTTGTTAAATGTAGGTGCTCTTCATAGAATTATATATGTTGCTATACAATATGTAAATTTTTTTTTGCAATATTATTTTTTAAATTAATTCTTAAGTACAAGAAAAAAAGTAACTTTATGCTTTGCTGTTAGTCATTTATAAGTGAAAAAATAATAATGTTTTTTTTTAACATTTACAATTTGTTTATGATTTTATTTTAAAATAAAATACATAGTAGACATAAATTATGTTGTTTTTTTATATATACATAACAAAATAAATTAATTGTTGTTTTATTTACATGCAATACATCCATTAAAACACAATGTTTGAAACGTTTGAAACGCATTTCAAACTACACAAATTAAACGTCCCATCATATCTTTTTTTCATGATCGTAGATTTCCTACGTGACAGAATTAAAGTCAGACTCTAACTTTGTACCCCTCCACAAGGTGTTCCCCAGGGTTCACTATTATCACCCCTACTTTACAACTAGTTCCTCTATTATATGAACCTCAACTCCCCCAATCTCAAAAACCTTGGGATTGAGACACAGCCCTCATTTTACTTGCCAAATCTCTTCCAAAAGCAATCATTAACTTACAATCACTTACAAATGAAACTCTTCCTAATGTCAACTTCTTTTACCCTTCTACCGGATCTCTCTATTAACTCTCCACATATTAAGGTTGGCCTTGTCGACGCGAGTGGTGTAGGTCGGCACGAGTGGTGTAGTGGTGACACTCGTGGTCTCATGTTACAACGCTAACTAACAAGTCTGGAGGTCCCGAGTTCTATCCCCAGTGTCGGCCGCATTTGTACAAGAAGACAAATGTGTAATTAATTAGCGCAATTTATTATAACATCTAGGTTTCTGGGCCTATAAGTGAAAAATGTGGGCAAAATACAATAGGACACTAGGCCGCAGTGTTTGAAGGGTTATTACCCTGTATCCACATTGGACCAAACTTTTATAAAAAAATTACGATTTTCCTTACATTATCGAGCGCAGATGATTTCCTAGGAAATATGTAATTACTCGGATTCAGATTTTGAGCCTTCAATTTCCTCTTCCGATTTGGAGGAAGAGCCCCAACCAAATAACGAGAATAACGATGGGGTGGTATATGAGTACATCCGGATGTGCCGGGTTGTACATCGCTGCCTTAGAGTGTAACGTAATTGGGTTGTTGAATAAAAAAAAATAGCAATTTTTTTATGTATTTTAAAACCTTATTATAAATAATTTGGATGTGCGATGCGAACAAGTTAAAAAAAATGGTTCATTAATTAAAAATAATTTAAAAGTGATCAAATTTTGAAAATAATCACGTGACTCCAAACGCGCAATAATTTGTTTATGAAGTCGAAAGGGTGAAACTTCATTCTAACATTCAAACTTAACATTCTTTATAAAATCGTCGTTTTAGAATTTTTTTGGCGCACTGTTTAAAACCATTCGTTTCGACGTTTAACAATGTAGTCCTGTCATTTTATACAATTGAAATAAAGAAAATTCCGACAGAGCCAAATCTTCGTAGAGACCTTAGGTTTACCACAAGGAATAAAGTGTCAAAAGTCCCCATCAGTCCCATGTGAGCTTAGGGACTTATTCGGGGCCCAAGGTCAAAATTTTAGGTTTTTTGGATTTTTCTAGAAAACGGTAAGTTTTATCGAAAAAGTACCTCAGAGCAAAGTTGTAGATCTTAAAATTCTCTATAAAAATGGTCCCTATGATTTTTTCTCTAAGACCCACTATTTCCCAGATATTACGCTTGTAAGAATCATGTTCTACATAGTATGCACACATATGCCACGTATATACATATTTAGGTACTCATGTCTCTACTCGTGTCATGTTAGCTACTCGTGTCTCTTTTATGTATACATTATACTATTCTAAGAAAATTTACTCTAAAATGACCGCCGGTCCCTTACCGAATCCACTCTACTTGAATAACATCTGGCCTTGAAAAACATCTGCCTATTCTTTTGTGCATGTGGTGTCGTTCACGTATACCTGCTTCTTTTAGTGTTGAACTGAGTGACTATACGTATTTATTACAAGCGTCTAGTATTGAAGAAAATGTCACAATTTAGCTTTATTTGTAATAAACTTTTGACTGAAGATGAAACTGTTGTGGTCAGTCGTGGAATGCAAACTTTAATCGATGCAAGTGTCGCGAGAAGTGATGAGTTTGCTGATTATTTATGAAGCCAATAGTTCGTTATAATTCACGTGGATTGCTGAAAATCATACACCCGGAAAACTTCAATCTCTGCATCAAAAAGACAACGTGAGGAAGAACAGGCCAGTACTTCAAAAGTAAGTCCACCTCATACTAGAGCGCGAATAAGTGAATCCAGCTTTTGTTTTAAAAACCACTGCTTATTTTGTGGCGAAGAAGCGGATGAAGAAGCAGAAAAGAAGAAAGTGAAGATTTATCGCCGAAAAATTCATAAAGTTTCTACACTTACATTCAAAGATTCCATTTTAAAATTAGCTAAAGATCGTTCTGATGATGTGTCAAAAGCTGTCTTTGCGCGTATTAATTTTCAGTATGATTTAGTTGCTGCTGACGCTAAATACCATGACAGTTGTTACAAATCCTTCCTGAGACCTAATACTGGCGGTAAAATTGGCCGTCCTCAAAGTGAGGCTATAAACTCTGCAATGGAGGAAATTTTCAATTTCATTGAAAGTAGCGATGACTGCCAGTTTTCGTTAGATGAACTGAAGAATGTTTGCCAAAATGTAGCTTTAGAAAACGGGATTATAAAAATACGATTGAAATTAAAGTATGGTAGTAGAATTATTATTACAGAGAAGCCTGGAAAATTAACATTTATTTGTTTTGTAGACAATTACCAAGACATTTTAAGTCAAGCCTGGTCTGATAACAAAAACTTGAATGAAAAGGAAAAACGGTGGAAAACTTTAAAAGCTGCGGCAGAAATTATTCGAGAAGATATTCAATCTTGTATGTTTGATAATACTATGTACCCGCCACCGGGTAGAATGTTTGAAGATATAAATAACGATATTCCCGAATCATTATCTTTTTTTTTGGGACAAATCATTCTTAAAAATAAGCGTCATGATTTGGATCATTTAAAGTTAGTTTGCACAAATATTAGTCATAGCATAATGACTGCTGTTCGGCCTAGATCCTTCAAGTCTAAATTACAGCTGGGTCTTTCAGTTTTTTTCCATCGGCGGTTTGGTTCAAAACGGCTTATACAAATTTTCTCATCGTTTGGTTTATGCGCATCTTACAGTGAAACAATGAAGTATGAAGCAGCAGCAGTTTTCAGTCGCCCACCTCACATTTTATCACCAGAAACTGGCACATTTGTTCAATATGTTGCAGATAATGCTGATATTAATGTAAATACTTTGGACGGTAATAATACGCTTCATATCATGGGTATTATACAAATTGTAACTCCCAAAGATTCAGTATTCGAGTAACTGAAGTCCTTTCAGCTAAAGATTCTGCAGCCAAGGCTCATGTACCTATACAGGTTTATCAAAATACTGGCGTAGTAGGATATAGCAAAATAAATGTGCGAGATTTTGAATACGAAAATGAAACAAAAGTATCTTTTCTAAAAAAAGTTGATGTGATATGGTTCTATGGAAAATGTAAAGCTTTTCCTTTACCTGGTTGGAATGGTTATATTGAACACGTGACTAGCAATATTGTAGACTTTTCAAAATCAAAAATTTCATTTCTGCCATTTGTTCAACAGCCTGCAAGTAATTACAATACGATATACACAACTTTACTTTGTGCTTTAGAAGATGCTAAACGTCACAACCATACAGTTTGCATAATTACTTTTGATCAACCTCTATTTGCGAAAGCTCGCGAAATTGTATCTGCTGCACCTGAAGGATCGGAATTATCAAAGATTATAGTGAGACTGGGAGGATTTCATTTGTTAATGTCATTTTTCGGCGCAATAGGTTATATTATGCAAGGAAGTGGTTTAAAAGAAGTGCTTTCTGAGATTTATGCTCCTAAGTCTTTAGAGAAAATGCTTAATGGCCATGCTTACGCGAGGGCAGCTCGAGCTCACACGTTACTTCAGCTCACTTTAGCATTAACAATATTAAGAGAACTAGCTATTGATGATGGTATGGATGCAGATCTTATAATTACAGTGGAAAATATCCTCGATTAAACTCTTTTATATTATGACATTGAAAATGATAAGGAAATATCTGAACTTTTACTTGATTTATTTAATAAAAAGTTAATGGAATATCAGAAACGAGGACCAACTGCACAATTATGGGTACAGTATTTTAGGATGGTGTCCATTGCAAAAGAATTTATAAGAGCTGAACGTATGGGAGATTGGCAAGCTCATTTGAACTGCGTTAAAGAAATGCTTCCTTATTTCCATGCATCGGGGCATTTACCTTACGCTAAGTCTGCGCACTTATACTTGCAGGATATGCTTCAATTAGAGGAGGTAATTGATCCTAGTGTTTATCGAAGGTTTACTGAAGGATTTTTCACTGTTCGACGTTCTGATAAACTCAGTTGTGGAACTTCAACAGATATGATTATCGAACAATCAATGATGAAATCCATGAAAACAGGTGGTGGTATTTCTCGAGGACGAAGTACAAAAGAAAGTCTAATAAGCAAATGGGTTTACGGAATGCATGCAATGAACACAGTGTGTGACGAGTTGGAAGTTCTTGCTAATGTTCGAATGGACACGACAGATCAACATGTAGATGCGAGTGATTCGAGAGTTAAGAAAGATGCTAAAGATATTAAAATACTTCTTGACTGGTTTTCATCACATGATCCTTTTCCCAAAATTAACAAAATCTTATCTATTGCTTCAGGAGTCGTTGGTGACGATAAGATTAATTGTCATAAAGCTCGTGAAGTTGGGATTGCCTCGATGTCTAAAATGACTGGTCAAACTTTCAATCATATAAAATTGAAAAGCACAGATAAAGTACTTCCTCTTTTAGCTGTGAGTAGCACTGTGAAAGTTCACGACGAAGAAGTACCAATAGACCCAGTATTTTTATTTCAACGTATGAGTGTCACTAAGACTTTTGAGGATGAAATTGAAACATTTTTCGCATATGATTTAGCTCCTTACCCGTTGTCACTCTTCGATGCAGCTGGAATGCGTAAAACAATGAAGTAGTCGGCTCTTTACGATTGCTTTCAATCAGTCAATGCTGAGGTTGATTGTACAAACGCTGCTTACGTTATTGATGGAGGATATCTACTACATCACGTTGTGTGGGATCGAGAAGAAACCTTTAACGTAATTTTTGAAAAATATGTTCAGTATTTACGTTGACATTATGGTCATATAGTTACGGTAGTATTTGATGGCTATAGTGACACAACAAAGAACAAAGCTGCAGAACAACGTCGTCGTGTTACAAAAACATCCTCAGGTACCGACATAATGTTTGACGAATTTATGACAGTTCCAGTTAATCAACAACATTTTTTTGCAAACATTAATAATAAATCTCGTTTTATTTCTATGTTGAGTAACAAATTAACAGCTGAAAATATTGCCGTGAAACAAGCTCCGAATGACGCCGATGTCCTCATAATTGAAACAGCAATAGAACAATTTAATGCAAGAAATACAACTATTGTAGTGGGTGAAGATGTTGATTTATTAGTACTACTCACTGCAAGGACTCCATCTGATAAAATTATTTACTTTTTAAAACCTGGGAAGGAAGGCAGCAACGGACAGAAATATATTCTTATATTAATATATAAGTTTATCAGCTTATCCAAAATGCCAAAACTTTATTTTATTTTTACATGCGATAACCGGATGCGATACTACGTCAGCAATGTTTAGAAGGGGCAAAAATTCAGTATTAAAATTATTTGAAAAAAATGATTTGATTGACTGCGCAAAAGTATTTACAGAAATTAATTCTTCACCTCAAATACTAATTACTAAAGGAATTCGGTTTCTTCTTGCGGTTTATGGAGCTCCAAAAAAAATTGATTGCATAGATACGTACAGATATTTAACATTTGTAAAAAATACACGAAACAAAAAGCAAGTACAGCTATCTTGTCTTCCTCCAACATCGGCATCTGCTAGTCAACATTTGTTTCGAGTATACTATCAAGTTCAGACATGGCAAGGCAATGAACTGAACCCTGAAGACTGGGGTTGGAAATTGATAAATAATACTTTGGAACCGATTCGAACTTTACTGCCCCCTGCTCCAGAAAAACTTCTTAACACTATTTTTTGCAATTGCAAGAAAGGTTGTAGTGCCAAATGTGGCTGTAAAAAAGTAAGGTTGCAGTGCTCTCCAGCGTGTACCAATTGCCAAGGTGTCTCTTGCTCAAATGTTCAATTAAATACAAGAGAGGAAGATTCATGTGATTTTGATGAAGAGACAACTGATTCATCTTCATTTGAACAATTTCTAAGCGTTCATCAACAGGAAGGAGAAGAAGAAGAACAAGAAGAAATTGAAGAAAACATGATTGTTGAAGTTGAATATGAAGAGTATGAGTCAGATTAAAGTAATAAAAAAAAGTTAGAACGACAGTTAAACTCAGTAACCCATATCAATAATCTTCATACTATTAAATAATTATTGTTCCTGAAAATAACGTCATAAAGGTTCGTGGAATAGGCCTACCGGGGATACCACGTTAAAAAAAAACGCGCCGAGTACACTACCTCACAGGTGGTGTGGAAATGTGTGCATATTATGTAGAACGTGATTCTTACAAGCGCAATATCTGGGAAATAGTGGGTCTTAGAGAAAAAATCATTGGGACCATTTTTATAGAGAATTTTAAGATCTATAACTTTGCTCTGAGGTACTTTTTCGATAAAACTTACCGTTTTCGAGAAAAATCCAAAAAACCTAAAATTTTGACCTTGGGCCCCGAATAAGTCCCTAAGCTCACATGGGACTGATGGGGACTTTCGACACTTTATTCCTTGTGGTAAACCTAAGGTCTCTACGAAGATTTGGCTCTGTCGGAATTTTTTTTATTTGATCACTATTTTTATGTCTAAAATGACCGGACTAATGTGGGACATTTAAAAACATTTGTTGAGTTTTTTGAGAACTTTTTATAGTACCTACTCCTACACGATGGTACGAAACAAGCACGTTAACTTTTAATATTTGACATGTCAACTACAACTACTGTATCAACAAAGTCAGGAGCGGGTAGAAATTACATATTTTACGTCACAACGGTACCGATACGTTTTCGGTACCGACTTTAAAAATATATTTTCAATTTGTTATAACTTTTTAATTACAACGAAAAAAATAAAACAATAAAGAGTTTTGTCATAAAACTTTTGATTTATGACGAAAAAAAAATTGATTCAAATACCCAATTCAACGACTATATATAGTTTTTTTTTATTCAGTCTTCCTTGTATCTGGTGTTTATAAACCTTCTCGCCTTATATAACTTGATATCGGGCCGATACTGTAAGAGAGACGTTAAAAGTTGATTGAAATTACGCCGTTAACATTTTTCTATCTCCGCTAATAATAGAAATAAATAAATAAAAGTGTCAATGGTTTAAGGGCCTCTAAAACTAAGAGAGATAGGTGGAGACCATTAAAGAGATATTATTTATTTTTAATGTTTTTATTAAATTAGGGGAAATAAATTTAATTCAACGAAAAAAATATAATTTAACGGCGTCTTTTTAATTAACTTTTAACGTTTCTCTTACATAAGCGACCCGTATATATGCTATGATTTTTTGATCTGTTAGTAAGAAATGTAAATAAACACAAGTCTGTAGGTGGTTGCTCGCTTATTTACTCAGTCGATCATTAATTGCCGGACAGTGACGATGTTCTTGTTAGTGATTATATTATAGTTTCAGTGTTTCAAGATTAATAACAAGACCTAGTCTAGTTTATCAGTAGTGGGTTGTTTTGCAACCAGTGCTGAATTACAAATAAATAGTGAAGTGTTTTATGGAATTAATCATTTATATTTATGGTGAGTAGATTTTAATTAATTTTTGATTTTTTTCATTTCAGATTTTAATTAATTTAGTTTTTGATTTATGTGTCTAAAAAATACGGAAATAACTCGGGAATTAGGCGAAATTTGGAAAAATATTTCGAATAAAACTAAAAGAGAATTAAATTTTCTATTAGAAACTCTTGTTATTTAGTAATTATTTGTCTGTCAAGTTGGTAATAATTAGCTTTAAAACAAAACTAGATTTTGTTTTTGGTTTACAATTGTCCTGGCTCATAATATTCGAAAATAACTAGAAAACTAAACGAAATTTTGAAAAATGTTTCAAATAAATCTTGTAGATAATTAAATTTCCTTTAGGGAACCTTGTTATCCAGTGAACTTTAGTCTAGCAGTTTGGTTATAATCAACTTTGAAAAAAGTCAAGCCTAGTTTTTGTTTTCTTGTCTCAAATATGGGAAAATAACTCGGAAACTACGGGAAATTTTGAATTTTTTTTTCGAATAAAACTATAAATAATTAACTATGATAAAGACGATAATTAAATTTTTGATTAGAATCTTTGTTATTGATTAGGATCTTTGTTATTTAGTGATTATTTGTCTGTCAAGTTGGTAATAATCAGCTTTGAAGCAAAATCAAAATTTGTTTCTGGTTTACTTGTCTCAAAGTTTTTTCTTGTCTCAAGGATTCGAAAATAACTGAGAAACTAAACGAAATTTTAAAAAATGTTTCAAATAAATCTTGTAGATAATTAAATTTCTTTTAAAAAACTTTGTTATCTAGTGAGCTTTAGTCCATAAATTTGGTTATAATCTACTTTGTACATAATCAAGCCTAGTTTTTGTCTATTATTTTTCTTGTCTCAGATTTGCGAAAATAGCTCTGAAACTGCGGGAAATTTTGAAAAATATTTTGAATAAAACTAGAAGAGAATTAAATTTTCCATTAGAAATCTTTGTTATTTAGTGATTATTTGTCAAGTTGGTAATAATCAGCTTTGAATCTAAAACAAATTGTGTTTTTTATTTACATTTGTCTTTTCTCAAAATTTCTAAAATAACTGGAAAACTAAACGAAATTTTGAAAAATGTTTGAAATAAATCTTGTAAATAATTGCTTTTCCTCTAAGAAACTTTGTTATCTTCTGAAGTTTATTGCATCAGTTTGCTTATAATTAACTTTGAACAAAGTCAAACCTAGTTTTTGTTTAATAGTTTTCTTATCTCAAATAAATAAAACTAGAAGAGAATTAAATTTTCTATTAGAAATCTTTGTAATTTAGTGATTATTTCTCTGTCAGGTTGGTAGTAATCAGCTTTGAAACAAAATTACATTATGTTTTTGGCTTACATTTGTCTTGTTTGAAAGATTTGAAATTAATTAGAAAACTAAACGAAATTTTGAAAAATGTTTCAAATAAATCTTGTAAATAATTAAATTTGCTTTAAGAAACTTTGTTATCTATTGAGCTTCAGTCTATAAAATTTTGTTATAATCTACTTTGTACTAAGTCAAACCAAGTTTTTGTTTAAATTTTTTCTTTTCTCAAATATGCGAAAATAACTCGGAAACTACGGGAAATTTTTAAAAATATTTGGAATAAAACTAGAAGAGAATTTAATTTTCTATTAGAAACTTTTGTTATTTAGTGATTATTTGTCTGGCAAGTTGTTAATAATCACCTTTGAAACAAAATAAAATTTTGTTTCTGGTTTACATTTGTCTCAAAGATTCGAAAATAACTGGAAAACTAAACGAGATTTTGAAAAAATGTTTCAAATAAATCTTGTAGATAATTGCATTTCCTCTAAGAAACTTTGGTACTTACGCAATTAACGCCACCACCACTATATATTGGATCTAGAGTTCGCGCGTATGTTGTCTTGATTTATCTGTCCGCTTCGCGGCGGGCAACCTAATCTAACCAGGTAAACCTCAAGTATTTTAAGTTTTGAAAATATTTTAATTTTAAATAAAATGTTTTATTTTATGATTCATCATACAAATTTTAGGTGTAGATTGGCGGCATTTCAAAATGTAGCGGTGGTGGCTTTAATAGGTAAGTACCGAAACTGTGTTATCTAGTGAGGTGTAGTCTATCAGCTTGGTTATAATTAACTTTGAACAAGCCAAACCTAGTTTTTGTTTAATATTTTTCTTGTTTCAAATATGCGAAAATAACTCGGAAACTACCAGAAATTTTGCGAATAAAACTAGAAGAGAATTAAATTTTCGGAGTTTATAAAGAATATAGTAAGCTCCGAAAATAGAGTTTCTCTTTTTTTGCTGATTTAATTGATGCAAATCGTCTTTCACAATGCGTTAGTAAGCGCGGAAAAGTAAAATAAATCGTCTGGTTCAAGAAATATGTAGATTTTTGTAATAAAAATTGAGTAAAAAATTGACATTTTCAACACAACTGATGTGTATTACTGGTCACATAACTAAAAATATGCCCACGAAGCTGAACAGGCGTTGCCAATTTTAACTCTTTTAAAGATAAATCAAGAAAATGTTATTTTAACAAAATTTTAATAAAAAAATGAGGTTTTGCAACAACTGAAACAAATGTAATTAGGTTATTTTAAAATGTACATGGCAAATTTTACGTAAAGGTAACCCAGTGTGTAGTAAATCGGAACTCTTTTCGCGCATACGCGGTAACATAACCTTGATATAAAAAAATAGACGTAGTGAAAATAAATTTTCTGGTGGGAAATTTTAACAATCAATTGTATTTCTTTCAGCAATACATATACTAAAATTGAATATTTAATTAAAAAACATTATCCTATATTGGATTATTATAAATTGATTTATCTGCCCACTTCGCGGTGGGCAACCTAATCTAACAAGTGTTAAACCAACGGTCCTTGCCACATTGTCTTATATTGGATCGAGAATTCGCGCGTATGTGGTCTTAATTTATCTGCCCGCTTCGCGACTGGCAACCGAATCTAATCTGGGTTAAACCAACGGTCCTTGCCACATTGTCCTATATTGGCTCGAGAGTTCGCGCATATGTGGTCTTGATTTTTCTGCCCGCTTCGCCACCAACCGTTAAACCAACGGTTGTTGCCACATTGTCCTATATTGGCTCGAGAGTTCGCGCTGCCGCGCATATGTGGTCTTTATTTTTCTGCCCGCTTCGCAGTGGGCAGCCTAATCTAATCTGCGTTAAACCAACGGTCCTTGCCACATTGTCCTATATTGGCTCAAGAGTTCGCGCATATGTGGTCTTGATTTTTCTGCCCGCTTCGCGGTGGGCAGCCTAATCTTATCTGGGTTAAACCAACGGCCCTTGCCACATTGTCCTATATTGGATCGAGAATTCGCGCGTATGTGGTCTTAATTTATCTGCCCGCTTCGCGACTGGCAACCGAATCTAATCTAGGTTAAACCAACGGTCCTTGCCACATTGTCCTATATTGGCTCGAGAGTTCGCGCATATCTGGTCTTGATTTTTCTGCCCGCTTCGCCACCAACCGTTAAACCAACGGTTGTTGCCACATTGTCCTATATTGGCTCGAGAGTTCGCGCATATGTGGTCTTGATTTTTCTGCCCGCTTCGCGGTGGGCAGCCCAATCTTATCTGGGTTAAACCAACGGCCCTTGACACATTGTCCTATATTGGATCGAGAATTCGCGCTGCCGCGCGTATGTGGTCTTAATTTATCTGCCCGCTTCGCGACTGGCAACCGAATCTAATCTGGGTTAAACCAACGGTCCTTGCCACATTGTCCTATATTGGCTCGAGAGTTCGCGCATATATGGTCTTGATTTTTCTGCCCGCTTCGCGGTGGGCAGCCTAATCTTATCTGGGTTAAACCAACGGCCCTTGTCACATTGTCCTATATTGGATCGAGAATTCGCGCTGCCGCGCGTATGTGGTCTTAATTTATCTGCCCGCTTCGCGACTGGCAACCGAATCTAATCTGGGTTAAACCAACGGTCCTTGCCACATTGTCCTATATTGGCTCGAGAGTTCGCGCATATGTGGTCTTGATTTTTCTGCCCGCTTCGCGGTGGGCAACCTAATCTTATCTGGGTTAAACCAACGGCCCTTGCCACATTGTCCTATATTGGATCGAGAATTCGCGCTGCCGCGCGTATGTGGTCTTAATTTATCTGCCTGCTTCGCGGCTGGCAACCGAATCTAATCTGGGTTAAACCAACGGTCCTTGCCACATTGTCCTATATTGGATCGAGAGTTCGCGCTGCCGCGCTTGTGTGGTCTTGATTTATCTGCATGCTTCGCGGTGGGCAACCTAATCTAACCTGGGTTAAACCAGCATGTGATTCAACTAGCATGTGATTCAATAGGATAATTCGACTTAGAAAATGTATCTTTATTTCTAAATCTCGCACTGGTATTCTGCATTATTCAATAGGTTTGGCTTCACCAATGCCTACTAGGAGATGAATAGTTGTCAATAGGGAAATACGACTTATAAATTATTTTTATTTTTAAATAAACCTCAATAGGATTCTTTGATGTTCAATAGGTTTGGTTTTACCAACATCAACAAAAAGAGACAGGACAAAGGAAAAACTTAAATGATACTAATGAACCCGATGAAACGGGTAATGAAGAAAATAAAAGACATGTTAAAGGAACAAATGATGGCATAAACAATGAAAGAAGTGATAATGAAGAAAATAACAAAGTAGAAAATGACAAAAGTGATGATGAAGAGCACGACGATTTAGAAACTAACAATAATGATGATGAAGTAAACAATGATATAACTACTGCAAGCAATGATAATGAAGAATATCATAATATACACACAAGAAATGATGATGACAGAGTTAATAACACGTAGAAAAGGAAAGAAGTGATGATGAGGAGCACGACCGTTTAGATCGTGAAGAAAATGATGATGAAGTAGATGAGGAAAAAAATAATGAAGTAACCGACGATAGTGACAGTGACAAACAAAGTGAAAAAAGATTAAAAATCATTACAGAAAGTGAAAGCGATGCCACTGACGGACAGGAATAAAAGTTCGAATTAATAAAAAAACTGATATTAAATAGTTGAGTAAACTGAAGCAAATGTTACTAGGAAAAAAAAATTCAACTTACGAGTAGTTTATGATCATTAAAAATTCCCTAAATTAATACATACAGCTTGACATTCAATGGGAAAATTATAATCTGAGAAATTCTATTCAAGTTATTAGAATACTGCTGAAGAATCGAATAGGATTCTGGATTATTCTATAGGAAATTCTGAGACTGCAATATTCTATTATATTGAATAGTATCAAATCCTATTGGAGCATCTAAAAGGAATTGCCTCTTTTCAATAGGGGAATTATAATCTGAGAAGTCCTATTCAATTTACTAAAATCCTATTGAAGAATCGAATAGGATTCTGGATTTATTTGATATTGGATCAAGAATTCGCGTTGCTGCGCGTATGTGGTCTTGATTTATCTGCCCGCTTCGCGGCGGGCAAGCTAATCTAACATGGGTTAAACCAACGGTCGTTGCCACATTGTCCTATATTGTACATACTTTACACAAATATGTAACGCAGAAAAAATCATATAATTTATATGTTCATAAATAATTATGTTGTCAAAATTAAATATGAATGCACATTCTTAGTTATGTGACTAGTCATACACGTCAGTTATTGTGTTGAAAATGTACATTTTTATCACAAAAACCCAAATATTTCTTAAACCGGACGACTTAGAAGCATCGTATTACTTTTCCGCGCTTACCAAATCACTGTGGAAGACGATTTGCATCAATTAAATCCGATCAATGAAACCCGATTTTCGGAGTTTAGCATGTTCTTAATTATACCCAAATCAAATTTTGTTTATTGGTTGATTTGTCTTGTCTCAAAGATTCCAAAATAACAAGAAAACTAAACGAAATTTTGAAAATTGTTTCAAATAAATCTTGTAGATAATTAAATTTCTTTTAAGAAACTTTGTTATCTAGTGAGTTTTAATCTGTCAATTTGGTTATCAATTTGGTTTGGTTTAATAACCAACTTTGAACAAAATCAAACCTTGTTTTTGTTTGATATTTTTCTTGTCTCAAATTTGCTTGGAATCTGCGGGAAATTTTGAAAAATATTTTAAATAAAACTAGAAGATAATTAAATTTTCTATTAGAAATCCTTGTTATTTAATGATTATTTGTCAGTCTAGTTGCTAATAATCAGCTTTGAAACAAAATAGAATTTTGATTTTGGTTAACATTTGTCTTGTCTCAAAGATTCGAAAATAACTGGAAAACTAAACGAAATTTTGAAAAATGTTTCAAATAAATCTTGTAGAGAATTAAATTTCCTATTATAAGCGATGGAATATATCGAATGCAGTTTCCAAGGATTTAATATTTATATGATTAGATATGAATTTATTTTACTACTATATTTACTTTACTACTTCTCAGATCAGATATGTACTATGTGTACTACATGTGCTATGTGTACTATATATGTACTATGTGCCTTTGTTGCCTATTTAGTAACGTGTAGAACGAGATAAAAAAGTAATTTTTTTTTTATAATTTTTCCAGAAAACTGTTTGTAGCCCTACAAAGCCCTGTGGCACCCTGTGTAGCCCTGTAACACAACAATTTGTAAATTTTAATTTAGAGAGTATTTATTTGCTTCATATTTTAATCTTTTCTCACATGAATTTTATTACGTTAAGTACACACACATTGTAAATAATTCGCATTGTAAATAATACTAAATTAGACTTTTTTATCTCTAAATACACATCATAGTCATAAATAATATGTAATACCAGTTTGTCATATATTTTTTTTCCTGTGGACAAATACAATTTTTCTAATGAAAAATAAATAATACTACTAATTAATTATTATAGTGGTTTATTATACAAGTGTGTGAAGAAGGGCCTTTGTGCATGAGTTGCAAAGTTTAAATTAATAATAGTTAGTTTAAAAAATGTCTTCCTCAACGCCCTAGATACATTGATCTTAATCTCTTTTTTCTATTTTGAGGCGTTGAAGAGATATTTCCTAAAAACCTTTGAACCAAAAATAATTCCCCACGCCTCCCCCTTTGGAGGCGGTTCGTTCAAATTTCAGTCAGCAGGCACTTTCTGTCAGCAGGCACTAACTAAAAGTTAATTGAAACTGGGATTAACGTGTGTAGGACGTCGGGGAAGAAATCAGTCGAGAGACATCACGATATTTAAACTTCGCAACTCGTGCACAAAAGCCCTCCTTCACACACTTGTATCATAAACAGATATAAGTATTATACTACTAATGATGCACTAAAAAGCAAAAAATATTGTTTTTCCTTTTTGACTATAAATTAAAGCGTGGAGCGTCCACGAAGATAACTTAAATATAGCTTAGCACTCCGCGCTATTCATTCTTCTCGATATGTGAAAATCGTATATCTAATATACGTCCGGATGTTTATAAACAATATTGACTTCATCAAATTATAAACCAACCCACTCGAGTGTTGTAATAAAAACCAGGACTGGACATCTGTACCATTAGAGCACATTCCAAAACGTGCTCTTTGTCCGACGTTTTGGATAAATGCAATTGTTTTATAGTTTGTCCAGAAACTAAGGGTATTTATTACCACGCTAAAATCTACCACCCCCAAACATATTAGAAAACGTGCAAAGGCCTATAAAAACCTTCTTATAGAGATTAAACAGAGGACCAGGACCAGAGGACATTTTCAGGGATTTAGAGAATTTAAGCCTCGATTGTTCATGGGAGGAGCCAAGAAAATTCAATCTCCCCCTTATTTGAATTAGAGGGATGATTTATCCCCTCTTACAGATATGTTATACTAGGAATGGTATAAATACCATTCCCCAGTTGTCGCTAAGAAGTAACAGGTAAGAAGAAGTGAGTGGGAAGCTATAAGTTATTTAAAGTCTTAAGTTATTTCGTTGTATTATTGTTTAATTGAATTGTTAAAACCAACTCGACTATTATTCGACAAACTACGTGCCTTGCGAATCCCAGTGAACATTACATTACAAGATCCCGAGATATTTAAATATATCTCAGAGTCCGAAGAATTATTGGCCAGCAGTCCTTCCCTCTCAACATTGAAGTCGGCGGTGGATCACACCATAACCGCCTTCACAACATTGGTGGCAGCCTCACAACATTGGTGGCAGCCTCACAACATTGGTGGCAGCCTCACAACATTGGTGGCAGCCTCACAACATTGGTGGCAGCCTCACAACATGAGTAACAGGAACCACATCGACACTGATTATATTTTTAAATCAAATGTAGATATTGTAAATTCAGTTAGCGTGAATTCAGTACAAATAAGTGATCATGAATTTGTCTCATCTATAATAGACATTAAATTAAAATAAAAACAAGAACCCAGTTTAGAACAGTTACAAACTTTAAATTATTAAGGATTAGATAACCATTCTAATTTTATTGGATTATTTTAAAGCATTTGATACATTATATCAGGGGCGGCAACCTGTTTCTGACGGCTGGCCATTTTTTAAAAAACTAATTTTAAGCGGGCCGCACAGTAAGATGTTTTCGAATGTAATATGTACCTTAAATAGTTTATTTTTTTAAATCGGATATTAATATTATGTTTAAAATGAGATGTCATGGTTTGAACCAATGTTCAGTTCTATTAATATTAAGAATCAATATAAAAAAGAAAAAAAGCTACAATTTTATTATACTATTTTATTATTAATTTTATTTACATTAATTTATAAAAGAAAATAAAAAATATACAAAAAAGTATTTATTTGGCACTTACGTATTAACGCCACCACCGCTATATCCGCTGCCGCGCGTATATTATCTTGATTTATCTTCCGCTTCGCGGCGGGCAACCTAATCTAACCGGGTTAAAAAATAAAGTTTTTTGAGTTTTAAAAATGTTTTAATTTTAGATAAATTGTTTTATTTTATGATTTTATCATAAAAATTTTAGGTGTAGATTGGCGGCATAAAAATGTAGTCGTCGTGGCGTTAGTATGTAAGTGCCATTTATTTTATTCAAACAAAAATAAAATTCGATGCAATTTTTGTTCTTGAATGTGTTTAGATAATGTTGTGATCTCGCGATTTTGGTTTCAAAGAATTTGAGTTTCTCACGAGTCGGCAAAGAAAACTAAGTGGACACCCGATTAGTTTTTGTTTATTTAGGACCATTAGTCTGGTTTATCTAAATCATGCGGGCAGACACTCGAACTTAGGGATCGTGCCGAGACGCCGAGAGGATTTTGTTTTATGAGTTCTGGAAATTTTCCATAAAGATTAGGGGAGGACTCACACCAAGACCGAGGTGATGAGGTAGAGGGGAAGTTAAAAATGGGAGTCAGAATTGAGCTAGCAAGAGAGTAATTTGAGTTTTGAAAACGAACCTCCGTATTTTCGTCGAAGTAATTTCCGGGTTTCGACCACAAGTATCGTAGAATTAAGTGTATTGTTGTTAGTTAGTAATTATTGTAATAAGTTAGCGATTAGTTGTACATATTGTAAGATATTAGTAGATAAGTAGTATTTAATTACATATAAAGGACATATTTGCGTGTAATTAATTCATCCATTGTCCTGATCCTGGAGCAGCACCATACCAAATTACCAGTTCGCAACAATAATTCATTTATATCGGGTTGGGTTTGAGATTCTGAGATCCGCAAAAGATTTTGCAAATTTTCATCGGTCAACCTCATCGTTCTATATTTTGATTTTATTAAATTCATTCTTGAAAAGAATGTTCGCATAAATAATTGCTCGAAAAAATGCTTCATTGTTGTCGCAAAATTTCTATTAATAGATATACAATAACAAAATACAATAACAGAAATGCGCCAATTTACTTTCTAAAACTGAAACACAAGGATTCCTAAACTCTACATCTACCATGCTCTCTTGAAGAGAGTCGCCTCTCGTCTCTCCTTTTTTCAATATAATATTTTTATTATATTTTGCATATTTCGGGGGTGGGGGAGGGGGTTGAACGCCCAAAACCCCCACTGTCTACGCCCATGTATTGTTTCGTTTTTCTGTCAAAAACATTTAAATCTCAAAAATCTTTTCAAAACTCTCCCACGACTAAGCCATTATTTCAGAAAAGTACACGACATCGTCATATTCTGCATTTATTTCGTTTAACAATTCTCGAAATTTTCGATGGTTCATACCGAAAAAAAGATATTGCTTGGTGGGCCGCACAAAAACTTGCAATGGGTCGCATACGGCCCGCGGGCCACGCGTTGCCGACCTCTGCATTAAATCATGGCAGTTTAAAAGCAATGTACAATTTTACGGGGTTTAAAGACCAAGCTAATAATCTCATGATAAATTACCTGCAGAATAGTTCAATCAGAAATATATTTACCAAAGAAGAAATATATATTAAATTATAATTTATATATACAGAATAATTCAATTAGTGTGTTATAATATAGAAAATTCAGGTAATTTAAATGTTACTAATGGGGTGCCACAGGGCTCAATATTGGGCCCGAAATTATTTACATTTTATGTCTCGGATTTTTCATTAGCCTTTCTTTCTTGTAGTAGTCATTTCTATGCTGATGATACTCAAATGCATATATCCTTTTATCCAGACGAATCTTCACAAGCAATCACCGCCGTAAACTTTGACTTAATTACTGCCTTAGAGTTTAGAAATGATCATTGTTTAAAATTGAATTATAACAAAACAGTCAAAAAACCTTGGTATTTGGAGGAAAATTGGAAAGGCGACGATTTATTGAGCTGAATGTTTGAATTGAATGTAGCCATCAAATTGATATTCAAGGCCACAATATTCATATTAGCTCTGTGCTGAAAAATTTAATCGCATTTTTTAACACATAAATGTAAATTATTATTGTTGCGAACTGGTAATTTGGTATGCTGCTGCTCCAGGATCAGGACAATGGATGAATTAATTACACGCAAATATGTCCTTTATATGTAATTAAATACTACTTATCTAATAATACCTTAAAATATATACAACTATTCGCTAACTAATTACAATAATTACTAACTAACAACAATACACTTAATTCTATGAAACTTGTGGTCGAAACCCGGAATTAACTTCGACGAAAATACAGAGGTTCGTTTTCAAAACTCAAATTAATCTCTTGCTAGCTCAATTCTGACTGCCCCTTTTTAACTTCCCCTCTACCTCATCACCACGGTCTTGGTGTGAGTCCTCCCCTAATCTTTATGGAAAATTTCCAGAACTCAAAAATAAAACAAAATCCTCTCGGCGTCTCGGCACGATCCCTAATGGCTTGATCACACGTAACGAGTACAGTGGCGAGACAGTAAAATGTTATTCGGCCGAGAGAGTAGAGGGGGCGAGTAGGTGTTCACACGCTTTAATTTTTTTGCCGGATGAGTCAGTCAGTGATCATGATGGATAGTAAAAGGTTGATTCAAAAATGCACTAAGATGCTTATACCTCATTTAATTGAGGAGTTAAACGAATTGTTGAGAAACGATAAGAAGCGCGTTTGGACAAGGCCTTGGATGTAGAGGAGACCCGAACTTGGAGCAAGTAACAATCTACTTCGGGAATTGGAATTAGAAGACCCAGGGGAATTTAAAGCGCTACTGAGAATGGATGTAGAACATTTTAATTAATTATTAAAAATCGTTCCATTTCATTGAGCCATTTTATGTTGGAAACATATACATTTGTTACGGCTGCACCCGATTTCTTTGACTCCTGCACTTTTTCCTTCTCCTGGCAATAAGTAGATCTTAAATTTTTGATTTTGTTTTTTACTTCCGTCACCCCAAAGCCTTCAATATCCATTTCTCTCGAAATGGATATGTATGCCTTGTCTCTTTTTGGCTTATTTTTGTAGTCCTGTGAACTAAAGTCCCACAGACATGGATTAACTTTATATATTTGAATAAATTTATTGTTTTTTATTGTCCCATTTTAACGACATTTTCTTTTTTTTTTTTTAAAAACGGCTAACCAAAATGAATTAATAATTGAATAAAGCAATAATTCATCAAAAGTTTCAATTGTAGTAGTTAAAATTAAAACAAACAATCTAGCCACCGTCACCGTACTGACAAAACGAGGAGAGTACTTGGTCAGACATGCCGAGTAGGACAGTGAGTCAGTAGCGGTAGGAGTGGGGATAGCCACTCGGCCTGCACTCCGCCTAGTAAATAGAAAGGGGTCCTAGTAACTGTCTCGCCATTTTACTGCGCCGAGCACTCAACCGTGTACTCGGTGACATGTTTACACGTACCGAGTACTCGGCAGAGTTTACTGTCTCGCCACTCTACTCGTTACGTGTGACCAAGGCATAAGTTCGAGCGTCTGCCCGCATGATTTAGATAAACCAGACTAATGGTCGTAAATAAACGAAAACTAATCGGGTGTCCACTTAGGGTTCTTTGCCGACTCGTGAGAAACTCGAATTCTTTGAAACCAAAATCGCGAGACCACAACATTATAAATAAAGTTTTGTTTTCATAATAAGTAATATATTATGGGTATTAACAAATGGGTATTAAGATAAGATTAACTAATATATTATGCGACAAATGGGTATTAAGATAAGATTAAGAATTTATGTAAGATTTAGATTGAGAGGAAGTGATAAAAACTTTTCCACAATTTAGAATTTCAAGTGATATTAAATGTATAAATAGATTGAGCAAAATATATCGTTCAATACATCAACATTTTAATATATAAATATATAAACCAAACATAAGTGACAGACACTTCTTTGTAAAACAAGAAGAGATATAACTTCCTTATAAACAAGCTGTGGTAGCCCAAGGCAGTGTAATAGGTCCAACGCTGTACCTGCTGTAAGGATGTTGATATTTTAAAATATATCGATATTTTTATTATCGATATTTTTTGAAACTATCGAAATATCGTTTTGATATATTTTAAAAAAATATCGATATATCGGTCAATTTTTCTAAATTCGAAAAAATAGAGTTTTTTAATAACCCAACAAAGACAACCCATTGTTTTTAATGTGTTAATTTGAATTTTTTTGATTACTTGTCGAGTTTTTGCTAAAATATATTTTTTAAGTTTTTAATCCCGAATAAAAGATTAAAAAATCTTTTGATTATTAATTCAATATTATGAAATTAAAAATTAAATTCGAAATTTTACCAGAATACTATTATCAGATTGTTGAATAATTTTAACCGGAAAATATGTTTGAGGTTTATCGTCAAAAAAGGATTAAAAAATTACGATTACAAAATCTTATATATTTATTCAAACCAATATTTTTCAGATAATGATCTTAGTAATACACGGTATTTAATGTGTTCTGCTGACAATCTACTTCTATTATTTGGTACTACAATGTTTATTGTTGAAGCCATTCGTTCGGAAGATACAGACGACGCAGGAGGGATTAAATAATTTTGTGCAATATCCGACATCACGGGTGTAAAATCGCGACCTTCAAACCAGAATTTTAGCGGATCTGAATGTCTTGGTATATTTGGTTGATCAAAATATTGTTTAAATTCATTTCGGACAGAACCTGATCTAAGAATGTCGATATTTGATGTATTTTGGGATACAATTCTATCATGTCTAGACCAAATTGATTTTCTTGCATCATTTGATGTGTTATTTCGTGGTTTTTGTGGTTCTGGTGAGATCTGTCCTCTTCGCCGGTGTTCCAAACGAATTTCCTCAGAAAGCTCCTCTGCAGCTCGAGAACTATTCTTTGAGGATGTAAAATAAACTTTTTTAAATCTAAGCGCTATAACAGGCCGCCCGGCATCTTTCAAAGCTTTGAAAAACATGCCGCCGTCGATGCGTCTTTGAAAGGCCTTAGCATGCCGCTGCCGATGCGTTTTTAACGGACCAATCAGAACAAAATAATTTTTAAGCGCTAAATTTATAGAAAAATATCGTTTACAAAATAACATAATTAGTTTCGATATATCGCTATTAAAAATATCGTGCGAAAATATCGATATATATTTAAAAAAATATCGATATTTTGATATATCGATATATTTTATAAATATCCCTAACCTGCTGTTGACAGCCGACCTCCCAACGAGCAAGGGAGTGGTCTGTCGTGAGGCTGCCACCAATGTTGTGGGGCTACCACCAATGTTGTGGAGCAGGTTATGGTGTGAACTAGGGCATCCAAAACACCGATGAAATATCAAAAACCGGTTTTCAGTTTTTCGTAAAGTAATAAACCGGTTAACCGGTTAAAACCCGGTTTTAAGTATAAAAATAAATAAATTGGATATAACGTTTTAAAACTTATTTCAAAAAAAGTGCAGCTGTAGTGGTTTGTATTATTTCATTATATACAAAATACAAAATATATTGTTGTTAGAATAAATTCTTTACTACGAGATAATTATTAATGTAAATATATATTTAAAGGGACAATTAATCTCTATTCGCTAACTCTAGAAAATAAGACAAAACCTCATAATTCATGAAATCTTCGTCACTTTTGGCACACGTTGTTCTGTGTGAGCCGTTTCGCTGCGTCAAAGCAAGTGACATGAAACGGCCAAGACCAAAATTGTCAGGGGCTGAAGGCCGAAAAGATAACGGAGATTAGATGTTTTGCGGGTAAGGAGGTAATTCCGACTCCATGGATATACGAGACAAAGCGTTCTCAATGCTTGACGAACAAGAGACAACGAACGAAATATCTGCCAGGTGGTTGACAGTATTAGAATCTTCTGTAGAGAATAGGCAATCAACGTATATTAGCCAATCTGATGGGAGACCTTTTCGTGTACAGTACCTGAACAGGACTGTCGATAATTCAGCTTGTGTTTTTACCTGGTACCTAGATGTCATAGGCCAGGAGTATCCCACTCTAGCGAACTGGTTGCTACCTGGTCAGTCCTGCAATCTTGTTACAGCGTCTGCTTGGGAACTACATGAAGTTCCATCGAGTGTTTCTTGTATGGTAACGAATATGGGGTGTTTATTTAATTCCCACATTCGGACACGTTGCATGCGGAAAGCAACGGCGTTATTAGTTATATTCGTTTGTTTTTGGAAAGCCTTAATTAACGTACCTACTGTAAAGCACTCGATTTTGTCAGCGTCGAGAGCGATAAGTGTACTTACGGTAATTGGCCACCACGGGGAAGACACAAAGCTTGGAGGGTCTGCTGGAGCCTCGGCTTTGACGCAGCGAAACGGCTCACACAGAACAGAACAACGTTGTGATGCACAGAACAACGTGTGCCAAAAGTGACGAAGATTTCATGAATTATGAGGTTTTGTCTTGTTTTCTAGAGTTAGCGAATAGTGATTAATTGTCTCTTTTGATATTCACTCTAGACTTTCAACAATTTTATTATTATTCATAATAAAATAATCCTTATAATAAATATATATTTATTTATTTATCAAAGTACGAAAGTAGACTAAAATGTAAGAATGGAGAACAAGTATTTATATTTCGTTAGGATCAAGATTATGCGCACTCTAAGTCTGTGAACCTATATTTCACTACATATTTACTGCTCTTACGTTTTATTTAAGTTCAAATAAATCCACAATATAATACTTCATGAATAAGCATAGAAAAATAAAATTATTTTCCACTTGAATAAAAAAATTAAAAAAATAGAAACCGACATTCAGTTTTTCGAAAAAAAAAACCCGGTTTTACGGTTTCCTAAATTTTAACTGAAAATCCGGTTAACCGGATTCGGTTTTAACCGGTTTGGATGCCCTAGTGTGAACCAACGTCGACTTCAATGTTGAGAGGGAAGGACTGCTGGCCAACAATTCTTCGAACTCTGAGATATATCTAAATATCTCGGGATCTTGTAATGTAATGTTCACCGGGATTCGCAAGGCACGTAGTTTGTCGAATAATAGTCGAGTTAGTTTTATCAATTTAATTAAACAATAATACAACGAAATAACTTAAGGATTTATAGCTTACCATTCTACTCTCTTTTCTCTTACTTCTTACTGACAACTGGGAAATGGTATTTATACCATTCCTAGTATAATATTTCTGTAAGAGGGGTTAAATCATCCCTCTAATTCAAATAATGTAATTGAAAAGGTAATAAAACAACCCCATCCACGAAGAATCTTCCTCAAAGGCTGTAGTATATCCAGCCTCTTATACTTTATATACTTCTTCCAAATGAAAGGACACTTATACAAATTACTCTTCTGCTGCGGCCAGGAATCTTTCAGTTCCGTTTCAATTAGTTCTTTTAAAACCGGTATCAAGTTCGAAAGTGGTGTCTCCAAATTTATTGTAACCGAACATCGCTACAGACTTTAAACGTTTTAAAATAGCGACCGTTTTCGGCATATGTCTTTTTAAATTTAATTTAGAAACGGCGTCCAAACCGATCCTAACAACGTTCAGTTTATTTGTTTGGTTGGGTTCGGACGCGTTTTTTAAAGACACAAAGTTGAAAAAGTCTTTATAAATATCTTTCGTTTTGGTGATCGTGGGCATATCGCCCATAGAGTTCTTAGTCGAGGAAAGGACCTATCTGTATAACCTACAAAAGCGCAGTGGATAGGACAAATAATAGGGAATAGAAAAACAAAGCCAAGTGCCACATGTACAAAAAGTGGTTACAACGTTTCTGGAGGAAACGACCTATATAACCCACCTTGACCTTTAACCTGACCTTTATAACTCAGAGGTTCTCAAACTTTTCGAAGTCGGGGAACACTAAACTCTGATATATTTTTAAGCGGAACATCTACAATCTACTATATAACATTAGCATTTAGAGAGATAACCTTAAAGGTAGATAACCTTTTTGAAACCAAAAGAGTAATAGCAAACAGAACAATGTTCGCAAAAACACTTTCTTCTTATAGAGGAAAGAAAAAACGGAATCGTGTCGCAGCGTGTGATTGACAACCCCATGCTTCAAAGTGCTACTTTTAGAAAAAAAACGTATGCGATCAGGGGACCCCCGACCCACATTTAACAGAATCGGACAACATCTTTTTTTGAGTTATTATTAAAATAATGAAAGTGCACACAAATATTTTAATTGAATGTTCTGGAAAATAGGAATAAACAATCTAAATCCCCATATTCAAACTCACTACAAAGTACCAACTTATTATAGAGGAACACAGCTTGAATATATAAATATAGGTGTCTATATAAAATTTAATTATAGTAAAATTAAAAAAAAAGCAAATACTTGATTCACATGTACGATAAACCCATGTCAACAGTAAGCAATTGTTGCACATTATAAAATTGTAACCTACTTTTCTAAATCTGTATTTCGTAAAATTCCTTTTATTTCTTTTTCCTTTTTTTTTCTCTGTCGATACTCTTTTCGATGCTGAGCTTGTGATTTCACTATTGTCTCTCTATAATGTATATGTCGAAGTCATATAGTGAAATCCATCAGATTGTTCATGTATTTGTGTTTTGTATTTTGATAGTTCAAACAATTCATGTATTCTATTTTAAATATGACTAGCTAGTTCGTGAAACCATCTTAAATTGAATGTTTCTTTATTAATCTCTTTATTAATAGGTGTGCTCATTAAGACAAGTTGCTTTATACTATCAAGTGACAGCAGTTTAGCATTTTTTTAAACATCGAATCAGTAAGTAGGTAAAATAGTGATTGTAAATCCCAGTTAAACAAGTGCCTCATAAATTGGCGATTTCATGAGCTACACGAATTAGATGAACTACTCGAACTGCCAGCAGATCATGCAATGGTTCAGTTTTACAAAATCTGACTTATTTTTCACTATATGACTACGACATACATATATAAATATAGTAAATATCAATCACTTGCATTACATGTACGATAAACATGTGTAAACAGTTATCAATTGCAATTTTTTTTTAATTAACTTTATTTTCTTCAGTATTTTGTATATTTTCTTGAGTTTCCATTTCTCGAAACCTAATTCAAATAATGAGTATAATATACACTAATAATATAACTCTCGTATGATTTAAAACATCAACAAACAAATACATTTGAACAAATTTTTTTTCTTGATTATTTTCTTGTTAGTTTTAAGGTTGTAAACCACGGTCGTCTGTCATTCTGCGAAAGAAATAGAGAGCACACATTATAGTAAAATACACTGACAATGAGAGAAAGAGAAAGAAAGAGAGATCGTGCGGTATAGAAATATACATTGACAAGGGGACCGTATGATAAGGAAATCACCGATTCGATTCATTTTTAGTCCACGCGTACGTGATGACCAGGAGTATAACAGGTGCAAGTAGTAAGATGCCATACTCATCCGTTTCCGAGAAATTAATTATTTTTAGTGCCTTCGTCTGCATTATACGTTAACAAAAATTCAACAAACGAGTAGCGCAACGGTAACAGCCGCGCTTCGAAAGCGCGAGGTCGCCGGTTCGAACCCCCCAGCGGGCTTGCGTTTTTTCTTCAAATATTTCACATTTTTTACAAATTCATGTGTCTTTTAATAATCAATTGTAAATATTTTTTTAACGGGACGTAGCAAGCACCATTAAGTTAACTTGTCAAGTGGCCCAAAGTGACCCAAGAAGCTTTCAGGCTTCCCGAGCATCTTGGAATCGCTCCGCGTATTACCTGATGATGTCGAATTTGTTACAATTTATATTCCCTTCCAAGGTACGATCTACGAATTCATTTTTAATACTAATTGTAAGGAATTAGGATTGTAAAATATCCATTACGTTATGTTGATATCAATGCAGATAACGTAGAAATTAAGAGATTAAAAGAAATTGAAAATTTCCTGCATGATTTTTTCAAAATTCCTTTTCCCGCTAATAAAAACAGTTATTACAATTAATTCCAAAATAAACAATATTTAAGACACATGAATTTGTAAAAAATGTGAAATATTTGAAGAAAAAACGCAACCCCGCTGGCGAGTTCGAACCGGCGACCTCGCGCTCTCGAAGCGCGACTGTTACCATTACGCCACTCGCTTGGTGAATTTTTGCTAGCGTATAAGCGAGAGAAAGAGAAAAATCGCCGTATAATGAAAGTAACGCGGCGTTTAACGAAAAAAAGAGCGCGCGGTATAGAGAATATAAACTGAGAGAAAGAGAAACAAACTTACGCGGCTTATACGTTTTCTGCCGAATCACTCATACCGAGACCTCCCTAAAGGAACTTCGCTCCAATAATATGTACCTATGTATATAAAAAATGTACCGATATTGATTGATGCAAATATATTTATTGAAAACACAATTAAAATTATACTATTTTAAAAAAATCTCAAATTTAATGAGATACATAAGCTTGACGATCTTGACATATCTGAACGATATTGGGACGAACAAGTGAAAAAGCCACACATATTTCTTCGTCTAAAGTGACTAGTCTATCGCGTTTCTTTTTTGTCTTTATATGAATCATAATTGAAAATCCTGCTTCGAAAAGAAATAACGTGGAACATAACAATTATATATTCAGGCCTTTTTTGCTTTTTCTCGGGTATTCGTTTTTAACTGACAATGAGACCCAAAAATTTTCAGGAGTGTTTTCATGGAACTGTCATTTTAATCCACGATCTGAGGAAAACGACGTCAGTCTTCTTCTTCTTCTTTTAAATTAACAGTAGAAAATGGCTTGGATTTTTTGCGTACAATAAATAGACGTTTTTTTACAAAAAATAGTTTTTTGCAAAAATACAAAATTCGGTTTATTCATACAAAAAGAGATTTCTTCATCCAAAAAAAGGTTACTTCGTCCAAAATAAAAGGCTTGGATTTTTTGCGTACAACAAATAGATGCTTTTTTACAAATAATATCTGGAAAAATACAAAATTCGGTTTATTCATACAAAAAACGATTACTTCATCCAAAAAAGGTTACTTCGTCCAAAACAAAATATAAACGCCCAATGATCGATTGAATCTTACAAATAATAATGGTTTAGTACAATCATTGATAGATTTGTACAAAATAAAATCAATTCACCCAAAAAATGGTTTAACTGTACAAAAAAGGTTGGTCCATCCAAAATTTGATTGCTCTTTACAAACAATTTTTTTTATTCAAAATACAATTATATCTTCACAATAAACAAATTTTACAAACAAGGACTTGATTCCTTCAAATTTTATTTCTAACTAACGCGGCGTGTAACGAAAGAGAGAGCGCAAACACATCAGTCTTACGACCAGAAGCACTGTCAGAATGCCAAGGAGTGTCTTTCCTTGAACCGAAGAGCTCCGGTAGAGAAATTGGAAATCACGTTGCAAGATTGACTCCAAATCGACTAACCAACAGTCTGTTCATATTCTGGTAAAACAAGAAGGTTCGTACCACTTGGTTGACAGAAACCGAGAAGGATATTAAAGAAGTGAGAATAACAGATATCCAAAACAGACAGTCTTCTGTGAGATGCATCCTGAAGGAAGTCCGTGGATTTCAGGAAAAACACTGAAGGAAGTCCGTAGATTTCAGGAAAAACCCCGAAGGAAAGGTACCCCCTGGACAGAAGAGGAAAAGAAGCTACACCGGCAGAAGATGCGACAATACTGGGCAAAGATCAAAGCCCAATAGTTGAACAAGCGTGGTCCAAAGTGGGGCTATTGGAAAAAAGAAGATGAAGAAGAAGATAGATGCACTATATAAGAAGCACTATATATACTATATATATAAGCAGATAGAATAATGCAATTTATTTCCGAGCTAATCCACTCATCAATAAGGTGAACAGTTTTTTCCTTTCAGTATTTCTATGCATATAATAAAAGTGTGAAGATTATTAAATACACTCGTAAATTTGCATTTTGCACTTATTAAGTAAAATAAAAAACATATTTTGGGTGAATTTCGAATATGTTGAACGATTCAATCGATTATTGTAAGGAAAAATCATAGTTTGTAAGAAAAAATCAATTATTGGATGATAACATTTTATTTTGGATGAATTACCTTTTTTGGATGAAGTAATTTATTTTGTACGAAGTAACCGAATTTTGGATTGACTTACTTGGTCAAATAAGTCGTCTAATTTCTTGGGCATTGTTTTTATGACAAGTACTTCTAAGTGCAAGAAACAATAATGAAATATTATATTTGATATTATGGTTTTAGCTAAAGTCACAAATTCTTTGATTGATCCCGTCATGGACGCTGCTCCATCGGTACAAATACCGACACAATGATCCCATGATAATTTTAAAACATTCAAATACGTTGTTATTCCATAAAACATGTCCAGGTGGTCAGGACATGTTGTAGGACCCAAAAGTTCTTTGCAGCATAAAAATTGATTTATTATCTCTTGTTCATAAATAAATCGTACAAAGCCCAAGAGCCTATGCCTTGCCACTTATGTCAGTTGATTCGTCTACTTGTAATGCAAAAGACATATTAGATTGTAGATTGTAGATATGGTAGTGACGACTTGTACTGCGACCTTTATAGATCTATTGTACCCCACCCTGCTCCTCCAAGTGTTGGTGTACTTACCCATTTAGAGCGCCTCCTCTAATCCCGATTCCCTTAGAAATCTCAGGATCTGGGTGGGATTCAAGGCCTGCAGCTCCTCTGTGTTCAAGCAGTGAGCCCCAAGGTACATCTGTCTCTTGCGGAGTAATGCTCCACAGTCTTTGAACAGATGTATAGGGGTTTCCTCTGCTGAGCCACAGAATCTGCATCCATCATCCTCCTCTAGGCCTAGGGCCTTGAGATGTTTCCTAAGTCTGCAGTGTCCCGTCAGGGCTCCTGTCAGAATTCTGAACTTGTTCCTGCTTAGTTTCAGGCAAGCTTTAGTTCTCTTCTGGTTAAAAGATCCCAGCATCACTTTGGATTGCCTTAGCCCTGGAAGTTCTTTCCAGGTTTTCATCCATTTTCCACTTATTTCTTCATCTAAACTTTTGCGGATGGTGTTCACGCTCATACCGCAAAAGGGTTCCGGACCTATAAAGGGGCTACTGGATCCCTTGTTTGCTAGGTGATCGGCTTCTTCGTTTCCGTCTATACCAGTGTGTCCTGGTACCCAGTATAGTGTTACTTTATTATCCCTGCCAAGCTGGTTCAGCTTCCCCACACAGTCCCATACCAGTTTGGATCTGATGGTGTATGAGCTAATGGCCGTGATGGCTGCTTGGCTATCTGATAGGATAGCAATTCGTTTTTTGCGGTAATTCCTGTCGAGATTAAACTGTGCTCATCTTTCGATTGCGTGTACCTCTGCTTGGAAGATACTTGGGGATGTTCCCATGGATTCGAAGTATCTGGTACGAGGTCCAAACACTCCTGCACCAGTGCCTTCCTTTGTCTTCGAACCATCTGTATACCACTTGATGGCATTTTGCTCTATGTGGTATGCTGAGGATTCGTCGCTCCAATCGGCTTTACTACTACACATTGCTGTGTAGTTTTTCTCGAAGTGGTATTTTCATACCATTTCGTCTTTTGGTACTTCCAGCCAGGGGATCTTGGCAGCGAGGCTGTTTCGGTCTCTGCTCCCGATTATTTTACCTCTGCCCATTCCTTTCTTGCTGAACTTCAGATCACGATCGTCGATCTGGCGGCGCTCTCCACCACAAGGTGCAGCGGAGTCAGATCCAGCAGCAGCTCCAATGCTGCTGTCGGACACGACCCCATCGCTCCCGTGATGCAGACACACGCCAGTCCTTGAATCTTCTCAAGCTGTTTCCTCATAGAGGCCAGCTTGATTCTACTTCCCCACGCAACTGCCCCATAAGTGATTGCAGGTCTCACTATCATGGTGTACATCCACTGCAGGATAGTGGGGTTACAACCCCACGTTTTTCCTGCCAGATTTCTGCACACCATTATGGCGCGTTTGGCTTTACCTACCACTGCCTCAGCGTGTCTATTCCATAGGAGTTTGCTATCTAGTGTGATACCCAGATACCTTATCTCCTGTTGGTATTCTACTGCCTATTCTAAAGACATATTAACAAGCTTATTATTACTACGACATATTAATTCTTCAACGAATCGTATCATCACACACCAGAATCTTCAAAATTTTCTTCTTTGCTTCTTCCCCAAACATAATTGTCACTATTTCACGACAGGCAGGCAAAATGAGAGATTCTGCCATTGTGTGTGGCTATAATTTTTATATAATAATTTTAGTGCTACAAAATCGGCAATTTTATAGCACGCAAGTTGAACTTTATTACTTACTTTCATTGCGTTTTCAAATTGTTTCCTTTGTTTGCCTTACATTTCTAAAAGTCTTTTAAAATATTCTTTTTGGCATTCTGAATTGTAAAGCTAGTTTTGACATTGTGTATACGTCCAGCGAAACTAGATTTTTACACAGAATGTTGCAAAGTACGGCTACGGTGCGGTAAAGTGACAAGTAAATTTTAACCTTTCAAGGATATTTACAAAATAAATTAAGTATAAGACAATAAAATCTCAATAAAACCTTCCAAAATTGTAAATAATCTAAATCTTTTTGTTTCTTAAAAAATAATTGTCGGCCAAAAAATCTTATACAAATTTCATGCGGAAATGATTTTACAACGCTCTAGCTAATGAGGTAATCTAGCTAAACTAGCTGTTACGTTGTAAAATCTATGTTTCCCCACTCTAATGTGAATAACTAATTTTCTTCGTAAAAGATTTTTATGTTCAGTTGTGAAATGACGGATTAATTCAGCGGGCGCCATCAGTCGTGTAAAGTTGGCCCCCAAATTTTTTGAAAAATTAAAATTTTTTTAGAGTTCTGGCAAGATTTCGAATAGTTCTAGAGTTCTTGCTTGAAAATTGCAATAGTTCCGGGGAATTTCGGGCAGAAATCGAGAAAAACAATTTGGGGGCTAACTTCACGCAGCCCCCTCTTTTTCAGGAAAAAGAGTTCTGATGTAATATTCCAGTTCTTTATATAGAGTTCTAGAGTTCTCAATCGATAATGCATATAGTTCTACTTTTTTTTTCAAAATTTTGTAATTTTTGAAAAATAAAAAAAAATTTGATAACGGTTTTCGATTGTACTAAAGCAGATAAACAAAAAATGATTATTAGACATTTTTGTAAAGTCAATATTTAAATTTATTTATAAAAAACTATCGACGAAGATAAAAAAATTAAAAATGCAAGAGTTCTGATAACAGTTCTGAGTAGCCCCCGAAGAGTTCTAAACAAATAAGCAATATACTTTCTTTGTCAAACCAATATTAAAGAAGTTATAAGCAAAAACGAGGCGCTAAATTTTTAAAAATTACAAAATTCAAAAAAATAATAATTTTCCGTGAGTTCTGTTAAGAGTTCTGGGTAGCCCCTCGAGAGTTCTGAACAAATCTCTTTTATAATTGCCACGTCCGACCAATATTAAAGAAGTTATAAACAAAATATGCGGCGCTAAGTTTTTTGAACATTAAAAAATTGAAAAAAAAAATTTTCATGAGTTTTGATAAGAGTTCTGAGTAGCCCCCGGAGAGTTCTGAACAAATAACCAGTACAATTTCTTTGTCAAACCAATATTAAAGAATTTATAAGCAAAAACGAGGCGCTAATTTTTTTGAAAATTACAGAATTCGAAAAAAAAAATTCCATGAGTTCTATTAAGAGTTCTGGGTAGCCCCTCGAGAGTTCTGAACAAATCTCGTTTATAATTACCATGTCCGACCAATATCAAAGAAGTTATAAGCAAAAACGAGACGCAAAATTATTGAAAATTACAGAATTCGAAACATTTTTTTTCCATGAGTTCTGTTCAGAGTTCTGGGTAGCCCCTCGAGAGTTCTGAACAAATCTCTTTTATAATCTCCATGTCCGAATTGTTTAAAGAAGTTATAAGCAAAAACGAGGCGCAATTTTTTTGAAAATTACAGAATTCGAAAACTATTTTTTTCCATAAGTTCTGTTCAGAGTTCTGGGTAGCCCCTCGAGAGTTCTGAACAAATCTCTTTTATAATCTCCATATCCGACCAATATTAAAGAAGTTATAAGCAAAAACTTTTTGAAAATTACAGAATTCGAAAAAAAATTTTTTCCATGAGTTCTGTACAGAGTTCTGGGTAGCCCCTCGAGAGTTCTGAACAAATCTCTTTTATAATCTCCATGTCCGACCAATATTAAAGAAGTTATAAGCAAAAACGAGGCGCAATTTTTTTGAAAATTACAGAATTCGAAAATTATTTTTTTCCATAAGTTCTGTTCAGAGTTCTGGGTAGCCCCTCGAGAGTTCTGAAAAAATCTCTTTTATAATCTCCATGTCCGACCAATATTAAAGAAGTTATAAGCAAAAACTTTTTGAAAATTACAGAATTCGAAAAAAAAAATTTTTCCATGAGTTCTGTTCAGAGTTCTGGGTAGCCCCTCGAGAGTTCTGAACAAATCTCTTTTATAACTTCTTTTAAAAAATTTCGAATTCTGAAATTTTCAAAAAATTAGCGCCACGCTTTTGCTTATAACTACTTTAATATTGGTTTGACACAGAAATTGTATTGGTTATTTGTTCAGAACTCTGCGGGGGCTACTCAGAACTCATATCAAAACTCATGAAAAACATTTTTTTTTTTGGAATTCTGTAATTTTTTAAAATTTTGCGCCTCGTTTTTGCTTATAACTTCTGTAATATTGGTCGGACATGGAAATTATAAAAGAGATTTGTTCAGAACTCTCGAAGGGCTACCCAGAACTCTTAACAGAACTCATGGAAAAAATTTTTTTTTCGAATTCTGTAATTTTCAAAATATTTAGCGCCTCGTTTTTGCTTATAACTTCTTTAATATTGGTTTGACAAAGAAATTGTATTGGTTATTTGTTTAGAACTCTTCGGGGGCTACTCAGAACTCTTATCAGAACTCTTGTATTTTTTTATTTTTTATCTTCGTCGAAAGTTTTTTATAAATAAATTTATAAATATTGATTTTACAAAAATGTCTAATAAGAATTTTTTGTTTATCGGCCTTAGTACAATCGAAAACCGTTATCAGATTTTTTTTTAATTTTTCAAAAATTACAAAATTTTGAAAAAAAAAAAAAGTAGAACTATATGCATTATCGATTGAGAACTCTAGAACTCTATATAAAGAACTGGAATATTACATCAGAACTCTTTTTCCTGAAAAAGAGGGGGCTGCGTGAAGTTGGCCCCCAAATTGTTTTTCTCGATTTCTGCCCGAAATTCCCCGGAACTATTGCAATTTTCATGCAAGAACTCTAGAACTATTCGAAAACTTGCCAGAACTCTAAAAAAAATTTAATTTTTCAAAATTTCGGGGGCCAACTTCACACGACTGGCGCCATCGCGCTATTTTCAAGTTTATTGCCCAATAAACGCAAAGCGGTGTTGGACAATCTGTATTTCCGGTCCAGGTAATTCAAAAGTATTTTTCGTCTTACCAACCATTGACATTTCGAGTTCATCGCATATTTTTTCTGTATTCTTCAATTCTACAAGTTCTAACAGTAGTATTGTCATTATCGTAATCAAGACGAGGTTTCTTTGTGACAAAATTATCTATTACTATAAATTTAAAAATTGTAATACAAATCAATAAATAATGTGTTTCAAAACTTACCTAAACTTATTTACCTAATTAAAGAAATTCAAATTGAGAGAATTAAAATTCGAACTGTATATGAGTCTAGAATTGGATTAAGCAGAATTTTGATAACTGCAATAATATTTTGGATATTGATTTTTTCGCGGAACACTGAAAGGTGCATCGCGGAACACCAGTGTTCCGCGGAACACGCTTTGAGAACCCCTGGTATAACCCACAAAAGCGCAGTGGACAGAACAAATAATAGGGAACAAAAGAACAAAGCCATGTACGAAGAGTGACAAAGTTTCTGGAGTACTTCAAGCTAAGCACAGTGAATCAGACAGCTGGACGTTTTTCTTTGGTAAATGCTAGATTGTAATTGAGCAAATATTGAAGTAATTACATTGACTGTTCCAAGAGCAACTTCAACATGTTTTCTTGCATAATAATTGGTAAATAATTTTGCAGCATTTATATTGACAGTGTGAGGGCTCCTTTAATTGTAAATTATGTGGAGAATTAATGACTTAAACTATCTCTGACTTGTTTTCAATTCCATTGTCTGTTAGAAATTCCTATCTATTTCAGAAAGTGCGATTGAAGGGAATAAAATAAAACATTACTGCCATTTGTCTTAATAAACATCAATATAAAAGCTAGACATTTTATTCTCATTTACATTTCATTTTAATGTTCCCTAAAAAGAGTATTAACTTTTTTTAGGGAATATTTAAATGAAATGTAAATGAGAATAAAATGTCTAGCTTTTATATTGATGTTTATTAAAACATATGGCATATTTTTTACCAATTTCTGTAAATTTCATTTGACTGTTATATTTAATAAAATACTTTCTTCATTAAATGTACTTATTGCAATAACAATAAAGTTTCAAATGGAAGTCGGTCATACACAAACTCTGCTTCCCGTACAGATTCAGACGACTCACCGTTCCAGTCACATTGAAATTATAACTGTCTTTGTACGTGAACTTCCTAACGGTCGCTTCGAACGTTCCACCCCCAGGTTTAGTCTTAAAGGTGATCGTATAATCTTGACTAGCGTATACTTTCTTAATCACATCGTCCATATTGATCTGTATAGAAGCGTCGATGACTTGGTCTAACTCAAGAACAGCACAATCCGAGTAGCCCACTAATAAATTGTTTATATGTTCATGAACCGTATACTTAGCAGCCTCTATCACAATTGGATCTGTAGCATTAATCTGCTTACTAGTTTGGCACGTGCACCAATGAGAAGATATATCAGCGTCCTGACAAGTCCTCTCAGTTGAAATTAAACTAAATAAACTCTTACCCCTTGTCTCATTTGAATTTCTTTCCGCCACATACTCTTGTGTTAGTTTCTCTGGATCGCTTAGATCTTTTATAGTTTCGTGTAAATCGAACGGGGTGGTTAGTCTCCTTGTATTAACCTTCAAGTTGTTGAGGAGGAAGTCGCGTTGTTTCAAATACCATTCTGGTAGAATGAGATATAAGAACGGCAATCTTTCTTCCATTCTGCCTTGGTACGTGTATCTGATAGCTCCCCAACGTATTCCATGGTCGCTCAAGAAAATTAACACGGTGTTATTTAAGATTCCAGTTGAGTTTAAGTAGGAAAAGAACTTTGCGTAGTGTTCATCGCCGAGTTTAGGTTTGTTGAGGATATCGTGAGATAAACTTGATCCCCAAAAGAATCCAAAGTATGAGATCTTGTTATTGTGCATGGTCGTCGAAAAGCTTTTAATGTAATCCAGGAAGATTCTGTAAACATCCCTAGAACCTATACATTGATCAACATTTAACCTATGCCTGTTTCCAACTTGCCTTGTAGCGGTTAAGTCAAAATGATTCCAAAAATAATCAGTCGGTTGTTTGTGGAAACCTAGGTTCATATAATTAAATAACCCCATCCACGAGGCATCTTCCCCAAAGGCTGTAGTATACCCAGCCTCTTTATACATCTTCCAAATGAAAGGACACTTATCAAAATAACTCCACGGGTAAGGCAAGCAATCTTTCAGTTCCGTTTCAGTTAGGCCTGTTAGGACCGGCATCAAGTTCGGAAAAGTGTTGTCTCCAACTTTATTGTAACCGAACATCTCCACCGAGTTTAAATGTTTCAAAACGGCCACCGTTTTCGGCATCTGCCTTATTAAATTTAATCTAGAAACGGCGTCCAAACCGATCATAAGAACGTTCAGTTTATTTGTTTGGTTCGGTTTGGGCGCATTTTTTAATGGTACAAAGTTGAAAAAGTCTTTATAAATAAATTTCGATTCGTAAAAGCAAGAAACCCTAACAAATTCATGGTTGACGTCAATGCTGTTGTTGAAGTAGTTGCACGTCTTCTCAAACTCGACGATTTCGTCGAAATCATAGTTCGTAGGCGGTACCCTGTAAAACTGCTGATAGCAGCAAGTTAACAAATCAATGTCGTTAATTTTATAATTTGCAAAAGCGGATTCTACAACATACAAAGACGTCAAATTTGATTCTACTAAGGCCGGCTTTCCATTATTACAAATTACTCGTCTCTCGTCAAAAATATATTTCGCTATCGACGAGTCCAGTGCCTTCATATCGGGAATCTTGCAGCCCTTCGTCCTGATCAAGAACCCTTTCAAGCGCATCTCCTCCGTCACCAAAACTTTCGGCTTCGGCTGCGTGAAATACCCACTCATCGAATTCATTTGCACTTCGAATATGTTGAAGATCAACATAAGCAAACTGAAAATCAACACGATCCATAATATCTTTTTAGACTGAAAGTTGTTAAACTCCATTCGTTTAACATTCGCTTCAGATCTAAAACAAATATCCCATTACTTCGTTATATAACAAAATGTACAGGGTGGGCAAGACTCAGCTCTATTTTAACTAAAAGAAAAACGATAGAAAAAAACATGAAAAGAATATAGGCATCTTAGTTGGCTTTCTAGTAGCACATGAAAATAATATAGGCGCCTAGGTTACCTTAGCTTATATAGAACCGCTAAGAGGACTCTAAAAGAAGAAATAAGGAATGCTGGAATAGACTATGCGAAGAACTTGTAGAAGATGTGTGAGGTCAGGTTGGCTTAGGTTAGGTTAGTGGGAGCGAATAAAGGTGGAATACAGAACCGCTAAGAGGACGCTAAAAGAAGAAATAAGGAATGCTGGAATAGACCATGCGAAGAACTAGAAGAATATGTGTGAGGAAAGACGAAAGTACGCAAAGAAAACGGGACAAATGACGACAACTGTAGATGACAAGATCTGCTATTCCCGCAAAAACCAGTTACCAACATGGAAAGGATTGAGTGCCGATGGGAGTAAAATTGGAACGTAACACCACAAGAGCTGGAAAATAATCTGAACCACATGAAGAAACGGGTCCGGGTTCATACCGGAAATCGTCCAAGCGGCAGTGGTACTTACAGAGAAACCTCAAAAACCGAACGAGTCGCAGAAAAAGTACAAACTTATATGTGTGATAAGCTCTATGGCGATGGCATAATAAAAGAGTGGATAGTGGCAGAAATGACACCTAATTAGCGAAAACGAGTTCGGCTTCCTCCCTGGCAAGTCGACTATAGGCGCCGTCCTCCAGTACACCAAGTGGCACAAAACGCGACCAGCCAAAGGCAGAGAAATTGTTATTCTACAACTATGGATGTCCAGAATGCATTTAATTCCGCTCCCTGGGATAAAATTATCGACGCTATGAAGAGGAAGAAACTTAGAACACTTATCTAATATGCATTATTCAGGAATACCTTAAGGACCGAGGCATAGAACTCTCACCGGGCAAATGTCACAAGGTAATGAGGTGCCACAGGTCTCGATATTAGGACTCATCCTGTGGCTGATTTTCTACGTCAAGATATTTGAGGAGGATAAAGAACAAAACAATGTTGGCGATATATCGCATTTATTACAGAGCCTTGTATAAAGATCATTTATACAGAAAAAAGAGGAGGAAGCCAAATTATGGTTTTGAGTATTACTTATACATAGCGATTAACGGCAAAGATAAGGAAGAAGTATGGGATACTTCTATGGGATACTACTATGGGATACTACAGGATGGTCACACGGCAGAAACTGCCCCCTAAAATGCGAATCAAAATACTGCCAAGCAACCTGAACAGGTGCGTTGCCGCACACAACCTGCTCAACAAAACGGCCCAAGAGCAAAACAACTCAGTTCTGAATTGCTGAACTCAATAAAAACATTGTGACCAAAGAAAACTGCGAGAACACTTACCTAGAGGAGGTACTTGGAAACATCGGGTACTGTATGGACCAATGGAAAACGAAGAACACGAATAGCAGGAGATCTAAATGCCAAAGAACAGGCATGCGGATAACCATAAGATGATCCATGAGGAGAAATCAGTGGCAGATTTAAGGGCGGGCGCATGCCCGGGACCCCCGAACTATAAGGGGCCACGAAAAAACATAACTTTTTTTCGGTACTTACGTATTAACTCCACTTCCGCTACATTTTTAAATGCCGCCAATCTACATCTAAATTTTTTATGATAAATCATAAAATAAAACATTTTATTTAAAATTAAAACCGTTTTAAAACTCAAAATGCTTTATTTTTTAGCCCCGGTTAGATTAGGTTGCCCGCCGCGAAGCGGACAGATAAATCAAGACAACATACGCGCGGCAGCGCGAACTCTCGATGCAATATTTAGATATGTGGTGGCGTTAATACGTAAGTACCCTTTTTTTTCTAAAGACAACAAGTTGGGTTTCGTGCAATTTTTGACGCACAAGTTTAAAATCGTCCATAAAACCTTATATTCGCTTATTTTCATAAACTCAAAAACTTGTGAAATAGTTTGTGGATACGTACTTGTTTCATTTAAAATTTCAAAAATAGTTTTTTGTGTCTAAAATAAGTTAAAATAATATTAAAATAAAATTACGGAAAAATAACGGCTGTTCAGTCCCAGTTCGGTAAAATGTATCCTTGTTACATCAGCGCCTGGATTTTCGTAGTTTATGAATGATTTTTGAATTTATCTTAATCATTAATTTATTGCACTTTAACGAAAAATCTCTTCTCTAGTATTCTAATCGTTCAGACTATCAAATTTTGGCCCAGATGTAATATTAAACATCCGCCTTTTTTACTGATCGTTGGTCCATTAAAATCGGAACAATAAATTGAAAATTGTTTGAGAAACGATAAGAAATCGATACGAAAAATTAAAAGAAATAAAACAACAAAATTAAAACACTAATAAATATTCAAAAGTCAATTGTTCATATTACAGTATGAATTAGCATGATATGAATAATTGATTTATGAGTATTTGTTTATCGTGCTTAAATTTCCATGAATAATTTAAATTATTTTTCTTTATCGATTTCTTATCATTTATTAACCAATTTTCAAATTTATTTTCTTTGTATTAATTACTGAATTCATATTAACCCTTAAATGCCACATTGAATTTTTATACTGCTAATAAGACTACAAAGGATGTAAAAACACCCGGATTTAATTATTGCAATAAATAATATAATTAAGAATATTTAACTATTTTTTATTATATGTATGTACTGCTTAAATTATGGATCTTGATAAATACATAGCGAGAAAAAAATCCAATGGTGAAAAAGAAGAAAGGACGTGGTTCATTTTTTAAAACATCCAAACATCCAAATCAATTTATTGTTACCCATGCAAAATGTTTTCGGGCTTAAAGTCTCGGATAACAGGATTCGAAAATTGGAAACATATTGGAATAACTTTGTCCGAGCATGAAATGTCAAGAGAGCACGTCGCTTCAATGTGTACATTATGGGGTTAGGGGTAGTCAGAGACACGAAAAAATGAGAATTTTCAGTAATTTTTTTTTGCTATTAAATCATTTTATTTTACAAAAGTAATAATATGGCATTATTAAACAATGTTTTGACTTGAAGTCACGAGCATTTGAAAAAAATTTTTTTATAATTTTCAAAGTTCTGGTTGACCCAGTTTCAAAAAAAGGTCCTTGCGGTGACTGTCATCAGTCCTTGGAGATTCATCTAAAATCAATCGGATGAAAAAAATTAGTTTTATAAATAGATAATCCTGGGCCTGATCGAAGCTTTTTTTTTCAAAAATTAACAAAATGGCGGCCTCAGGAATTTTTTTTTCTAGATTTTCAGCAAAAAATCAACAGTTTGGTCTTAAAAAATCGAAATTTTTGAAAAAAAAAATCCTTCGATCAGGCCTGAGTTTATTATGTATTCTAAAAGCTGTATAAATTTCATTAAAATCTACTGAGCGGTTATCGAGTTACAGTTGTCACCAGTTCAAAAAACATAGTTTTGAGAAAAACGCATTTAAAGTTTCACACTAGATTTACGTACAGAAATACGAATTATTTAATTACTTACACAGAGTCATCTATTCCTGGGCCATATAATAGATCTTCAGCCATTGTGGAAGTTTCCAAAACATCAATTTAGTGTTGCCTACGAAGCATTCTGCCTTCCCGAGTGTTGTCGTTGGCTCGCTGATCTGCCACTTTCACACGTGCAGCATCCTTTTTTTCAGCATACCGATGGGAATTAGTAGTCCTATATTAGAAGTCCTAGGGTATTCATAATCATTAATAATGAATGTATACCTTCATTAAATATACAAGTAGCTATGTATGCAGCAATTTGTACGATGGTATAACTAGTATTCACGGTTTTTGGGCATATTTTCCACACTAGTTGGTTGAAGCTCTCATTATTATTCTGATTGAATCCACCTACACATCTTGAAAGTAAATTATCATTACTGAGATCGGTTTAATAGCTGTTAAAACATCAGGAGGTAAGGGAGAATAATCTGGAGTATAAGTATCAAGCTCTCCACGTGCTTCAGCGCGCTGATAAGAGCACCAAGAATCTTCGCTTTTTGGACACATATCATGATTCGGATTTTCATCAGTCTAACCGTAGTGGTAAAAAATTGCCATAATAGCAGATTTCATATCTTCCATAGAATCGCAATGACGACGTATAGATAAACCATAGTACACAGTTAATTTGTCTATAACTTTTCCTGTAAGCTTACCTCTACCACCAAGACCTTTTTGTTTAGATTTCAGAGTACGCAGTCGAGTCCCCATCCGCTTTTGAACATGGCCTATACATTCCTTTTTATTTACGGTTGTATTTTTGTAAGGATCTGCTTTTATAATTCCAGAATAGGTTTGCGAATCACCATCGCCAATGTAGTTGATATATTTAACTCCATATTTTGTTTCAGACTGCTGAAACATTTCAATCATCGCATCCACCTCCATTTTCCCAGAAGACCCCTTGTGATTAGCACTACACTCATTTTCATGCGAATCATACCATTCCTCGAACTCAACAGTATTTCTTTTATTTTTCCAATACTCACATAGCTTACAATAAGCACTTTTAATGTTTATATCAAGAATCTTTCCAGTAAAATAGCCAATTATAGAATAAACTCCAAATGACGATGTAAATCCCCTATTTTGCCAGGTTCCATCTCCCGATACAGTCAAATCATTCTTATTTTCATTTTCACTATTTGCTTCTTTTTCTTCATTCGCAGCTTTTTTCATCAAGGCTTCTGCAACGGTTTTACCACAATCTAAAATGTGCTTCAATCAGGCCACAAAACTTGCACAAACCTTCGTATCCTATCCCTAGTATTCTCATCACAAAAATGAAGCGTCTATTTATTTCATAGGAATGCCCAATGAAAGAGCACGAAGGAATATATTCATTGTCACAGTTATTACAAGAAACTACAATTTTAAATCCCAGCCCACGTGTACTAGCTGTTTGAAATGCAATGTTTCCATCACATTTTTTACATTTCACAAGAGCAGAAATGGCAGTGAATACTGTAATAAAATTAATTATTCGAAATTCAGTGGTGCAACTTTCGGGTACATCGTTTTCAGTATTTTGTTTCAGTTTTTTAAACGATGTACTCCGAACACTTTCATCACGTTCCGCCGTTTTTGGGTTAAATACATTTTTTCGTTTCTTTGAATACGACTTACGGATATTTTCAGATCTCCGAACTTCTCTCTAAACTTTTTTCGTATCACGTCCCCAGGGCCCGATCTAGCTATTTAGCCGCTCCGGGCAAAACTTATATTCGCCGCCCTTTACACCACCCTGTCGCCCTGGTGTTTACCACATAAGTCATGAGCTTGCTATTCCAAAGAAATGTGATATTGCTGGAATTGTATAATACTCACCTATGTTAGTCTACGGGGGCTTCTGAACAAGCATACAAAAGTTCATGAGAGTATGTATGTATAAGTATGTTTATAACGATATATGTATGTCTGTTAAAGAATTTCTCAAAAACTACTGAATGGATTGAAATATTTTTTTTAACGACATAATATTATCTTTCAATTTCATCATCATCATCATCAACCTGTTTCGTCTTAGTGCTGGGTATAAGCCTTTTTTCCTTTGTGCCTAGGTATGACCCTTTAACTTACCCTTTAACAATAAACAATTTTTTTATTACTCATGCGGGATAAGTACTATACAAATTGTCATTGTCATGGAGACCAATTGAATAAGTTAAAAAGATTAGGAACATACTGTTATAATATTTAAGTTAAGGTTCATACGTTACGTATAAATAAACACAAGAAATGATTTGTTTTTAAATTTAAGGCAAGTAAAAATAACACATTATTATGTAACGATATAAAACGAATCAGTCATTATTAAAAATAATCAAATTAGGTAAATAAAATATTTTTCCTGTAAATATTAAAATAATTTTCTTCGCACTTTTTGCTCCGCAAAATCTTTAATAATTTCTAATAAATTTATACTGTAAATTTATACTGTCGTGTTCTATCGAAATCATAGCCAATCCAGACAATCTATTCTGTGTCATGGTGGATCGCAGATAATTTTTTATTATTTTTAATTTGGAAAAGCTTCTTTCACCACTTGCAACTGTAACTGGTTAAAAGAATCCTGAGCGCAATACTGATATTTGGACCAAATCTTAAATCTGTTATGAATTTTATAACGTCTTGAGAAGACAAATTACTGTTTAAAAACATACAAAGAACTGATAACTCCTTTGAAAGGTCTATTGCATTCACATCACATGAGTTGTCGTGGGTTAAAATAGTCTCCAGGTTCTTACAATGCTCTAACAATTCATATTTTGAAAGTTCTCTTAAGGCATATATGTTATATAAAAAAGCAAAATATTTACTATGCTCAGTAATCTGGGAAAACCTTAATTCTAAGGAGTTTATAGCTGTATCTATAATGTGAAAAAATATTTCGATTTTATATTTTTGACGAGGCTCAATGATTGTTTTTTTGTGACTATGTAACCAAATTGCTAATGACTCGTAACCAAATTGCTTCTTTTTGGATCGAGCACGAAGTTTCGGCAAATTTTCAAAGTCCAACACCTCGCAATCAATTTCAGAAGCTAAGACTTTTGCGTCTTTAAGAACTTGAGTAAAATACTCATCTGAACGTGAATTTTTAAAGAAATCTTGAGTATTTTCAAGTATTTTAATAACAGAAACGAAATCAAAATCTTTACTTTGCATTAATTTACTAACCGGATTTATCCGATTCAACGTTTCGTACCAAATTATTATAGAACATAAAAATTTAAACTGTTTCATTTGGTTCAACAAACCCGAAGCTTCGTCTCGTATAGAGGTTCCTTATCTGTGTTTTGGTAAACACTAAACAATGCATCGTACACTTGTCCTATTTGATGTCTTAGTGGTTTTATTGCCTCGATTCGACTTTCCCATCTCGTGTTACTAAGTGGTTTTAGAGTAATATATTTACATTCTTCAAAAGAATTGACCATCTCAATGTTGAAGAGGAAAAGAAAACATATATTTTTTGCACAGTACTAAAAAAATGTGTAGCTTCCAGTGAGGACTTTGCCATGTCGTTTACCACTAAGTTTAAAGAATGACTACTACAAGGAACATAAAATGCCCGTGGATTGATGTTTTTTATCCTGGCTTGGACGCCACTTTGAATACCTTTCATATTAGATTCATTATCATACCCTTGCCCTCTTATGTTTTCTAAAGACAATCCAAGTGCTGATAATTGTTCTAGGATAATTTATGTTAGTGCCAGACCTGTAGATTTTTCGATTGGTATAAATCCTAAAAAACAACTGTGGAAATTCAAATTCATACAGTGGGTCAGGAAAGCCTCTATTTACCAAATATATTCTTTCTGCATCTGTTAATCTAACGGGCCACGTGGCTGGGTCGACATCTAAAAATGACGTTGATCCTGCAGAAACACTTGTAGTTGCAATAGCACCATCAGCTACAATAGCGCTTGACCCAGAAGTAGAAGCATCAGGTTCACAGATTATATTGGGATCGGGCGTATGTTCATCATGTGATTTAAACGAAGCCGTAGCTACTACATCGGTTTCTCGTATGGGTGACGTTGGTTTGTTAAGCTCACTTTTCTTTAAAAAGGACTCTAAAGCCCCTGCTTGCTTTTGCCGCTCTGCATCTTTTTCGGGTTTTCGTTTTTTATATTGGTATCCCGACAAGCGTGATCTACCGTCAGCCATTCTGTTCCGTAAACAATAAAAATATGAATTAAATTTAAATAGATATGTAATAACTAGAGTTTCTGAATATCCGCACTTTTTCAAAACAGCGGTTTTCGGTTTTTGAAAATTAAAAACCGCGGTTTCGGTTTCGGGTTCGGTTTTTAGGAACTTTTGGTAGTAGTACTTGTAGTATTAACTATTGTCCGTAGAATATAGGTAGTAGTATATTTAAACGAGATCTTTGTTTCGTACAAAAGTTAGTTAGTTACTTAGGGAAAATGATCCTTCGGAGTAGGTTATTTTTGTTCTCTCAGAAGTTCTTTTATAAGAACTCCTCTTATAAGTTAAAGAAGCCTCTTTAACTCCTTTTTCATTGAATTAGGATATCGATTTGTTTGCATATAAGTATTTTTGTTTAATTGTTCTTGAATAGCATTTTGTACTTCGTCTTGCAAGGAATAGTTTGGATTGGTCACTTCTTCTAATTCTTCTGATTTTATCGTACATTCACCTTCGACTTCAACGAAGTTGAATTGGAATATTATTTTTACTTTGTTGTCTGGATAAAGTCCTACATTAAAACATACTTTGTTGGAACTTTCGAAGGATCTAGTAATAGCATCTAGCCAATTCTGTTAATGTCAGATTTTCACGGGTCTTCAAACGTCCTATGATATTTTTCATTGAAGCATTGCTTATATGCTATTATACCTTGTGCCATAACTATGTTACAATCATCGCTGCTTAATGTTGTTACTGCTACGCTTACTGGAGATAAAGTTTCATAATAAATCGAAAATTAACATTTTCAATTAAATGCACTGAATTTAAATCTATTAGAATCTGTAATATTACGACTTTTAGAAAAATAAATTTTTTTTATATTTGTTTAATAGAAGAACCTTCCTTGTCTTGATGTCCATTGCTAATTCAATTTCCTTTTCAAAAAGAGCTTTTCGTATCGTTGTAGGAAACTGATTTTATCGGAGATAAACAAAAATAGTTTACAAGTTTTCTTACCATTTGTAAATTACTTTAAATTTCAGCATCTTCTTTGATGTAATACTCATTATCCATATCTTCTTCGTGCGATTCTTCAGTAAATAAATCTTCACTTCTACAGCTGCTTTCTACTTGAGATGATTTATTGTAAAAAGTGTCGCACACAGTGAGATGAATTGTATGGTTAATGCAAATTTGTTGTTCAGCAGGACAATCTGTACCATTTTTTAATTACCCGGCCATCGTCATGTGTAGTATCTTACTCAATAATAATCCCACGGCCATAAACTCAAATCATATAAAACTCAATCAAACTGAGGTTTTTGTGACCAGAAAGTGAAAACCGCGTTGAAATCGCTCGATAACTACCGCGAATACCGCGACGGCCCGTCAAAGTTAGATCTAACGAGGATTGGTTGCATTTGTTTTTTTCGAAATTTCGCAGCTCCCGCAACAAATTTGACGTTTTGTTAGAGCAAAATGTGGTCAGAAAGCGAGAATGTAAACCGCGTTGCGAAATCTTTGTCAGCGGCGCCGCGACGACACCGCAAAGTTCAATTTCCTAATGCGGCTACTGGTTTTCCGCCGTAGTTTTCGTAATTTTCAAGCTAGAAAACAAGACAGTTAGTCAGGAAGCGGTAGTGAAAACCGCGTTGGAAAGTCTTTAACAGCGGCGTCGCGACGTCGCCGCAAAGTTCCCCCTTCTAATCTGGGTCAAATTTCGGGAACTCGCGGTGGTTTTTCCTCTGCAGTTCTCGCAATTTAGCAGACAGCGAAGCAAATTTGATGTGAAGGGAAAGCTTGTAGTAAAGCGCGACTAAAAACCGCGTTGCGAAATTTTTGACAACGGCGTCGCGACGTCACCGCGAACTTCAACTTTCTAATCCAAATCAACCACAATATCATTTCTGAAACCTAAATTTTTTTCAACACTATTACCATGTTATTTACAAAACAAGTTGAAAATGAACAACCTGAAAAATTCGCAGAAAGCCTAAATTGCAATAAAAAATGTTTTCTCCATGAATATTAATGTTTAAGTATCTTCGGCGTCCAAATTTTTTTGTCCATTTGCTTTTAATTCTTAAAGCTTTAAAATCATTTCTTTCTTTCTTTGTATTCCTTTTGAATTAAGGTCATAACACCTCAAGAACATTTTGGCAAGATTTGTTTGGGAAACCGAGCAGCTATTGCTTTCCGAATAAATGCAGATTTTGAAATTGGTCGAACACATATATTTCGATGGTTGCCATTTTTGAAACAAAAGATTACAAAACTGAAATTTGAAAGAGCACTAATTCAATGTATTTTATTTTTATTTATTTTTGGATAAAACCGAAAACCGCGGTTTTTATGACGGTTATGCGGTTTCGGTTTTGGCACAGAAAACCGCGGTTTTGCGGTTCGGATATATCCGAACCAGAAACCCTAGTGATAACCTTACTAATATTATAAATCCGAAAGTAATTATGTTTGTCTGTATGTTACGTTTTTTCGCTTAAATCGTTGAATTAATTTTGATAAATTTTGCTATATAGAAATAAATTGGACTTTCAAAACGGAAATAGGCTACTTTTTACCGCAGAAAAGTTACTCATTTCTTGGGGACAATGTTAAATTAAAACCATTGTTGAGATGATTTTAAACACTTGATTTTAAACAGTGATTTAAATCGCGATTAAAATCAAGTGATTTTTTTTAATCGTTGATTTAAATCAATACCTTTTTTAACAACAAAATCAACCAAAAAAAGTCAAGTGACTTCCCTATTCTTTTTTGTAAGTAGCATAAAAATTGAAATTCAGTTGAAATTGTAACCGAAATTAGTTTTACTAGTACAATTACAGTAGGTATATTTATTTTTTTCAAATTTAAAAATACCATTACACAAAATATCAAAAATTAAATTTCAATTATAATTACAACTTATAAATTATTTTCACTCTTCAGATTCCCAGCAAATTTGAAATTTTTTTTTAAATTCCATTAAAAATTACCATATAAATTGAAATTCTATTTAAATTGACACTCTGAATAAGTACATTAAAGACTTGTAAGAGTCTCTGGCGCCAAAAATCGTAGGGTGATGACAAAAAATAATTATGTAACCAGTAAGAACGTAAATAGTAAAATATGTTAAGTGACTGCGACTACCCAAAACTGCAAAGCAAAGCAATACCCTAACGGTTTTTGTCAATTTTAAGTCGTAGATTTTTTCAAATTTTTCATTGTTGATTTTTTGTTTGAATGTGACTAATATTGATAATTTTAGAAGAACTGAAAGAAATTTTAGAAGAATATAGTGAAAATATAATTAAAATAAACAATGAGGTTTTTTTTTAATAATAATAACCGACTTCCAAATAAAGAAAGATTGGAATATGTAAATGAATAAAAAAATCTGATTTAAATCAAATAAATCCAATTACTTTAATTTTTTTTTTTAAATCATGATTTTTATCAACCCTGATTAAAACTACATTCTAATAGCTTAAAATTACGTATTTTTTACGTACTACAGATTTATTTTATAAAATAGGTAGTTACTTAGTAAATTCACACGAATCACACGCGCACTTCAATATGTATTGTTAATTGTCTGATTAATCTACCACCAATATTCACACCACTTTTAAATTTAAAATAAAACTTGTAGACTTGAGATATATTTCTTGAGTGATTTCTTAAGTGTCGCTGTGTCGCAATAAGTAACTTTTTGTGTGGCTTCCGATAGACTATTTACAAATATGGCACGTTCAGTAATTCGGCGCTCTGGGAAAACTATTTTGTATAATATTTTGAAATATATATAATAACTTACACTAATATTTTTTCAGTTATTTTTATTTAATACTATGTGTTCTTAGTATGTACCTACTTATGTACATATTTTTTATATGTAGAGGTACATATTTTATTATTTCTGAACGTTTGGACTTCGTGCAACTCGGCGCCCTCAATTTTGCCGCCCCTCATTTTTGCCGCTCTGGGCATTTGCCCGGCTGGCCCCCACTTAGATCGGGCCCTGCACGTCCCATAATAAATAACTTAAAAAATAATTTATTTTAATAACGCACAACTATCGACTGCTCTCCGCAACTGCTACAGGCATACTAGTGACGTGGCGAAAAACAAAAAAAACCGGTTGCTTGCAGCTGCCGCTTGCTACCTGCTCCCGAGCGTTTTGGAGTGCCCGAGCGCTCTTTGTGATTTGTCGAATAACTCGAAAAATAATTATCGGATCAACTTCAAATTTTCAGAGAATATTTTTATGATATTACACTTAACGAAAATGCAAAAAAAAATCGATTTTTTTAAAATCCTGACTACCTCTAACCCCTTATACAAGCGCTCTTCTTCATTAAATCGCATCGATGTTGAAAATACGAAAATTACATTACAAAAAGAAAATTATTGGAAAGAGGTTTTGCGAAGAATTGTATCCTCAATAAAATTCCTCGCAATGTTGGGCATTGCTTTTAGAGTAAAGTGGCCACATTTTCATTGAGACAAAGCGGGACAAATGGGATGTAATGAGAATTATAATTTACTTATGAAAGCTGACCAATATTTAAAAATAATATATTATATATATATATATATATATATATATATATATATATATATATATATATATATATATATATATATATATATATATATATATATTTATATATATATATATATATATATATATATATATATATATATATAAATATATATATATATATATATATATATATATATATATATATATATATAATGTATATAACAGACAAGCAGGAGAAAATGAAGGGTTTCAATACCAAAAACAGAAAAGATCTGCAAAGCGTCGACTAGGAACAGGTAAAGTTAGCGAGGAAGATGCCAATGGATTTGTGGGAGCAGATCGAAAGGTCTGGTTATATATTTATAGGGTAAAGACACATGTGTCTGAGAAATTGATAAAGGACTATATTGTAAAAAAATACACTTTTAAAAACGAGGAAATTACAAATTACAAGAATTACCTTCAGATCCAGGAAGATTAAAGAGGTTTGTAGTTACAGCTTCACTAAATCGCAAAGATGAAATGTATGATCCCAATTTCTGGCCAAACAAAGTAGGGATAAAAAGATTCGACTTCAGAATCCACGGTGAATTTTTGAAATCGAAAATTTTTTTCTAACACAACAAGCAGTGGACACAAATAACGTACCCAAAAATGAAAACAGTTTGAAAACCACTAAAGTTTTACATCTTAATTTGCAAAGCCTCAAAAACAAAATACTAACAGTACAAGTTCTTCTAGACGAAATATCTCTAAAAGTATTCTGTGTCACTGAACATTGGTGTAGGGGTGATGAGATAGAAAAAATAAGTCTTGGTAATCATAAATTAGTGTGCTACTCCTATCGAAGTGAATATCGAGGAGGAGGTACTGCAATATATGCCTCAAAAGAAATTACAATTACTACTGCAGAAACACCAGTTGCGCAAGTTGAAAAATCATTTGAATACTCCAGCTGTAAATTTGCACTAAATAAATGTATATGTCACTTAGTTTGTGTATATAGATCTCCATCAGGAGATTTTAATTGTTTTTTAAACAATATATCTCAAATTTTAGAGTTCATTACTAGTCGGTCAGAACTCACCATAGTTTGTGGAGATTTCAATGTTAATTTTGCAAAACCTGAAAATGAGTCATTAATGTTATTACAATTATTCAGTCAGTTTGGGATAACTCGGAGAGTAAACTCACCGACTAGAATTTCACAGCACTCTTCCTCTGATTGACAATGTATTCACAAACGTACCCGAAGAAATATCAACTTGTACCATACTAAAAACAGTTATATCAGATCATTTTAGTCAGATCTTTGAGATCGAGTATACTACAGGAGTAGCAAACAAACAAATCAGCTGTAGAAAAAGATTCTTCATAGAAAGAAATATATTGAGATTCATGTCAGCACTAGAAACTGAAACTTGGGATGATGTTTATAAAGCAAGTGATATAAATAGTAAATATAATAATTTCTACAACATATTATACTTCGACATATGTTTTCCATTAACCATATCCAAACCGAAAAATAACAAATGCCACTGGATAAATTCTGAAATGAAACGTTATTCTCTCTATATCCGAGATCTCTATGAACTCTACATTGAAACAAAATGCGAAAATGTATATATTAAATATAAGCGAGAAAAGGATGCTTACAGAAGGTATCTGTCAGACTATAAAAAATCCGTCAACGATAGTCAAATATCTCACTCACAAAATAAATCAAAAACAGTCTGGAATATCTTTAAAAATCTCAATAATGGAAAATTGGTGAACAAAAACTCTATTGAAATAAAAACAGATATTGGAGCTATAACAGATCCCAAAGAAATTGCTAAACAATTCAACAATCATTTCACACAAAAAACTTGCAACAATGATTTGCTGGGTACGAAAGTAGCTCACAATAATAAAACCATTTTCCTAGATCCAGTCACAGAATTTGAAATCAACAATATTTTAAATGAGTTGCAGCCCAAATTTGCAAGCGGGGTGGACTCTATCCCTCCATTCATACTGAAAAAAAGTAGGAAAATATATTAGCAAACCTTTGGTGGACATGATAAACGAAAGTATGGCTTCAGGAATATTCCTGATAAGATAGCTCGAGTAATTCCCATATACAAAAAAGGTGCCAAAACAGACATCAATAATTACAGGCCTGTCTATTCTGCCTTCGCCTTCGAAGATTTTTGAGAGGGCCATTTACAAGCGGCTTGTGATGTTTTTAAATCGATTTGAAGTACTTGCTCCACAACAATATGGCTTCAGACAAGGCATGTCAACAGAACTAGCAATATATAATGCAATAACTGAAATCTTTGACAAAATCGATGGAAATAAGGTTACAGGTGGCTTGTATTTTGACCTTTCAAAGGCTTTCGATATGGTAAACCACAGTATTTTATTGAGTAACCTAGAAGAATATGGAATCAGAGGAAAGTGTAATGATCTCTTAAAGTCATATCTATCGAGACGATCCCAAATAGTAAGTGTTTCACAAAAAAATAAATTATTTTTTTCAGAGAAAAATGAAATATCGCAAGGGGTGCCACAAGGCTCTATCCTAGGCCCAATTCTTTTCCTGCTATATGTTGGTGATCTCCCGGAGGCTTTGGGAGCTTTTGGTCTATCACTTTGCAGATGATACATCGGTAATAATGTCCACTCCTGAGCTTGCAGAGCTTTCAGGGATATTAACAGATATAGCAGAGAACATGTCAACATGGTGTACAAAAAATGGACTTAAGCTTAATACAGGGAAAACAGGGCTTATATCATTCTCTAGATATCAACTTAGTCAAGAGTCTATCTATGTTAGACTAAACTCCAAATCCATTCCACTAATAAATGAAATCAAATTCTTAGGGGTGACAATGGAAAGCAGTCTCAGTTGGTAAACACACATAAATATTCTAAATTCTAGACTCTGCTCTTTATGTGGAGTTATTCGAGCTCTACAGGATCAGGTATCAATAAATAGCCTCAAAATATATTACTATGCCCATGTACAATCCATCATACAGTATGACATCATCTTCTGGGGAAGTTCCACCCACTCAGAAAAAATATTCAAAACACAAAAAAGAATTATTCGATCTATGTTGAAATTACCATATGGAACATCGTGTAAATCCCACTTTGTCAATTTAGAAATCTTAACAGTACCATCTTTATACTTTCTACAACTAGTCACATTTGCCAAAAAACACTATAATATTTTTACAAGAAACTGTGATTCATATTCAAACCAAATGACAATCAATACAAGATATAGAAATGAACTCAGGATACCACATCACAACGCATCATTTTTTGAAAAAGGGACACAGTATAGAGCAGGGGTCTCCAAACTACGGCCCGAGGGCCACATCCGGCCCGCGGACAGATTTTGTCCGGCCCGCGGAGAGCTAGCATACTTGAAAACTCCTTTTAGAGAACATATTTTTTATAGCAAATTAAATTTAGTTTACTGAAGTATTCTAATTTTATGTTGAATAATTATTAATATGACATCTACATTGATATGGTCATGGGCTAACTACTCATAACATTGTTGTAAGCTTATTGTTATTGTTTTTGTGATAAGTTGGATAAAGAAACACAGAATTGTAATGAGTAAAGACATGTATAATATGCAAAAAAATTAACTTCAGTATATAATAACTAACAAATTATTGAAATGAATCCAACTAACATTTTATACATTTTAAATAAAAACATATATACAACTTATAACAAGCATAATGACATTTGAAATACTAATGAGATTTATGTAATTGAGATTTTCCACTGACAATAGTTTGTAGTTGTCGACTAATTTTACTTGTACCAATTATTAAAAGAGATTTAAGATGCTCATCAGTTAATTTAGATCTGTAAACATTGTTTGTGTGCTTCATTTTGGAGAAGGTCTTCTCACACAAATAAGTAGTACCAAAAACAGAAAACAGCCCACGAGCAAATTTATGCAAATTATCAAATTGTGTCAGTGGAAGACTCTTATAAAATTCCAACAAAGATGAGTTTTGATATTTGTTCTTAATTATATCACTGCACTGTAGATTATAATACTATTATAATTATATCACTGCACTGCACTGAAGTTCCGGGGCTAGGGTTTCAATGTCAGTATTAAAAGGATTCTGAAAAATCTTAATTTGATTCGCAATGGCATCAAAGTCCGAGAAACGAGTATCAAAATTTATTTTCAAAGCACTCAAAGTTTCGATTGCAAAGTCGATAGGAAACTCAGTCTCAGTGGTGTGGCTGAATATTTCACATGTTTTAAAATGTGAAAAACATTTACTTCGTAGTTGTGATTGAAACAGTATCAATTTCTTCCGGAATGATTTGATATTAGTGTATAAATCAGGAAGATGTTGGTTTTCTCCTTGCAATCTTAAATTCAGTTCGTTCATATGTTTTGTCAAATCAACATATAATGCTAACTTCCACAGCCATGCGTTGTTTTGTAATTCAGTAAGAGGGCGATGCTTTTCAATCAAAAAAATTTCGATCACTGCTCGAAGTTCAAAAAAGCACTGAAGGACTTTCCCACAACTAACCCAACGTACGGCAGTATGATAAGGTAAGTCATTTTCTCCAATCTCTTCAATAAATTGTCGGAATTGTCGGTGATTCAGCCCAAAAGATCTGATAAAATGAACAGTTGATATGACTGGTTTCAGAACTTCAGACATATCCAAACATTTTCCGCACAAAGACTGTTGATGAATGATACAATGTAAGACTAATGGTTTTGAACCACCGTCATTTTCTACAGCCTTAGACACAAGAGCGACCACTCCTTTATCTTTCCCACTCATGTTTTTGCCTCCATCAGTTGTAATACATTTCAAGTTTTTCCATCGAAGGTTCTTTTGATTAATGGCCATTTCAACTCCTTTAAAAATATCTGTACCAGTAGTTGTGCCATGAATACTATACATATCAAGAAGTTCTTCATGCACTTCATAGCTTTTATCTACTCCTCGAATATAAATCAACACCTGAGCAGTATCTGACACATCCGTTGACTCATCAAGGCCAAAGGAAACCACTCAACATGTCCATTTTTGTCGAACAGTTGAGAGGATATATTTTCAGCGATGTTTTCTACCCTTCGAGCCATAGTGTTTGCTGACATACTGACAGTTTTTAATAAATTTACCTTTTCAGGGCACATTTCTTCGGCTACTGCAATTATGCATTCTTTGATCATTTCTCCATCGGTGAATGGTTTTCCACGTTTTGCAATTTCAAGAGCCACACGAAAGCTGGCACGAGTTGCAGCCTCTTGTTCAGTTTTGAGTTTTGTAAATGAAGATTGCTGCGATTTCAATCCGCGCTTCATAGCTTCGAATTTTTCTGTCCGCAAACTTCCTGTATATTTTGAGTAATTTTGAAAATGTTTTGTTTCATAATGACGTTTAAATTATATTCCTTGAGAACGGCTATGCTTTCATTGCAAATCAAACATAGCGCCTTGTTACTGGACTCAATTACGATATACTGAATGTTCCACTGATCTTTGAATTTTCTGCATTCACTATCAATTTTTGGCTTGTTTTCCATACAACTAAATCACACACAAAAGCAACAATTCAAATCAAAATTCTGTTACAAAGATGTCTTAAACTTAAACACGCACAAACACGTTTTAAGGAGGTACGCACTATTTTATTTCACAACAGTCTCATATTCCAATTACTGCCATCTAGAAGTGAGTGGAAGACACCAGAACTTTCTCGAACCAACGAGATTATTCTGTACTTGCTATTAGCGCCATCTGTTAGCGATAGAATGTACTACCTATTTCCGCTTGTGTCCACCAGATGTCGTGTCACGTTACTCCTCATGGCTCGTACTCTACGACTAATCTAGAAATTACAGATGACAGGAATATTAATAATATGCAGTGTTGCCGTTTTGCGGACTTTAGTCCGATTTGCAGCCTTTTTTAAACGTTGCGTACTTTTTCGGACTTTTTTTTTCATCAGTGGACTATTTCACTTTTTACCACCGGCAACAATGACAATATGGTTTTGGCCCTCGGAACCTACTGGAGTAATCAGTATTCCAGTAATCCAGCCCTAAGGCTGGAAAGTTGGGAGACCCCTGGTATAGAGCAATCAAAGCCTATCACTCTCTTCCTATTGAAATTAGAAATATTGTACACACAAAAAAAGTTCAAAATTTCAGTCACAGACTACTTGAAAAAAAAAGTCTATTACAATTTCAATAGCAGCTAAGAGATGAATCTCAATATATCTATATGTATATACGTGCCTGTATTATGTTTGTGAAAATATGTGTTAGGTGCTTATTTTATATCTATATTTATGTAATTTTTAATTGTGATTAATTACTTCTTGTACATTTTATTTATACTTTAATTTGTATATCATGTATCAGACATGATATACACCTTCTCTGTAACAACCCTTCTCTGTAACCTAAACCTATTTGACGTTGCTATGTCCGCTTGTAGATTTTATGGCAATAAAGGATATTATTATTATTATTATTATATAATCACTTTAGTAATCTTTAGTGAGAGTAAAGAGGAGTAACGAGGAAAAAAATCAACCATGAAATTGAAGAAGAAAGGAAGCAGAGAAGAACAACTTGAACGACATGTTAGCAATTTCGGCGCGCACTCGCGGTTTGTAAGTTATTGACAGGTAAAGTTAGATTTTACAAAGTGTGCCAAATTTTTCGTGAGCGCACTTACTGGATTAAATCGAATGAAATGGATAGACTAAACTCAATAGACTAGTCTGGATAGTTTAGATTTCTAGCTTATTGTTAGATATGGACGAACAAATTGAGGCTAGTAAGAGACTAGTTTGGTAGAATAACTAGACGGTTAAGTTAGATTTTACAAGTTGTGCTAATTTACGTAAATGAAGTGGCTAGGTTAGATTAAGTTATGTTAGGTTAGGTAACTTACTTTAGACATAGCCTATTTGTTTGATTTTTCATATGTGTGCATATGAAAGTCAGCATTCCGTCGAGCTCGACACTATGCTGGCTGCGTTTCTTAATCTACTGATGCCAAGACCTATTTTCAGTTTGTATCATATTGATCTTTGTTTAACTAAACCGACTGTCGTGGTTTAGCCTGGTTAGTTTTTTCGCATTATTGTCGAAGGTAAGCCACCAATCTTTAGTCTTTTTAATTGACTTAAGCTGCTCTTGGTTATTAGGCCAGTTAAGTCCATTTTGTTTGAAGTCTAGCTCCAGAGTTTGTCTCCACTGTGCGGAATCTGGGCACGAAAAGATGACATGTTCCGCAGTGTCGTTTTCACCACACTTGCATAACGGAGAATCCCTCCTGCCAAATCTGTGAAGATACGCCTTGAAGTTACCATGGCCAGTTATTAGTTGAACCGAGTGGTGTGACAGACTGACGTTAAATCTTTTCCAGGCTGTGATGGATGGTATAAACGTCTTGGTCCACAATCCTGTTTTAGCCGTCCACCATCTATCCTGCCAGAGATTCTCAAAGTGTTCCCTGGAATTCGATTTTAGTGCTTGCCTAGGCAATCTGCTATAAGCGATGGGGAGATCTTCCATGTCTGCTGCAAGTTTGGCAAGCCTGTCTGCTCTATCATTACCCTCGATTCCAGCGTGAGCTTTAACCCAGTGCCATTGGAGCTTGATCTTCTTCGATACACGAGCAGCTATTTTCCAGGTTTCCATTAACAATTCACTGGACGAATTCATGTGTTTCAATGCGTCAAGAACGGAACGGCTTTCACATAAAATAGAGCAAGAGCAGTTGGATTGCTCTTCCACATAACGCAAGGCGTGTTGTATGGCTATAAGCTCAGCCTGGAAGATAGAGCAGTAATACTCTAGTCTAAACTGCTTATAATGTACTTCCTCTCCGTCAAAGTAGACAACAAAGGCAGCCCCTATACCACTGTTGGATTTTGAACCGTCCGTATACACCCGAAGTTGGAGGACATTCGTAAGCGTTAAATGGTAATTGACCAATGACAGCTTCGAAGGGTGGATAAATGCCTGAGTGTTGATGGTAGGTTCCAAATCCGCTGAAGTTAGACCTAATCCCAAGACGTCTCTTATTAATAAATCATCTGTACTGGAATGCGAGCTATAAAGCGCCAACTGTTTTAGGCGGATGTCAACCGGAAGAATACCGGAAATCACACAGGCCGCCTCATTAGAGACTGTACGATATGCCTTGGCTGCACGGATAGTAGTGAGGCGTTGTACGCCCAATAGCTTAAGCTTTCCTTTAGCACCGCAAGACCGGTGCCAAATAGGAGCTCCATACAGTAACGCTGGTTCAACCGCGCCATGATATATGTCTACTATTTCTGCTCTCCCTAGACCCCATTCCTTCTTGACGGCAAAACCCAATCGTTGACTAAACTGTTTCACCTTACCACATGCAATTTTTATATGTTCCTTAAAGTTAAGGGATCTATCAATTATGACACCCAAATACTTGAGATGATGTTGGCATTTTATCTTTGTGTTCCCAAGGGTGAAAAAGGGACTTCTCTGTCTTAATGATCTGCCGAAGAATAGAGCTTCAGTCTTTTTTGGATTGAAATTTAGTCGGCAGTCGGCTGACCGTTGTTGAAGACTTGCCAAAGCACGATCGGTGATTTCCTTTAGTCCCACAATGCTGTTACTTCTGCAAAGCAGAAGAGTGTCATCGGCATAGGCTATGATTTCGCATTCTTCGGGTAAATTTCTTTCAAAAATGGTGCCATAGAGAATGTTCCAAAAACCTGGTCCAGATTTCGACCCCTGCGGGCAGCCTTTAGTGACGCTTTTTTCAATTTGTATTCCTGGTTCTATAATAATAGCCTTGCGATCTGCAAAATAGCTTCTAGCTAATTTGATGAGGTTATCGGGACAACCCTTCTCAATTAACCTGCTAATAACAAGCGGCCACCATGCATTATCAAATGCACCACTAATATCTAGTGCGATGACAGAGCAATATTTCTTGTTTTTTATTGCTTCCCGTATGTACCCAACGGCTGTTGAAATAGCTTGGACAGTTCCAGTTCCTTTTCTGAAACCGAATTGGTTTTTGTGAATGAGATTGTTTTTATAGAAATAGTGCTCGACTCTTGATATAAGCAGGGAATCTAACACCTTTCCAGCAACCGGAAGTAAACTGATTGGCCTGAAATCCTTCGTGGATAATGGCGGTATATTAGGTTTGGGAATAATCTTGATCAACTGTTCTTTCCAGCAAGATGGAAAAATCGATTTATTTAAGCAGTTGTTGTACAGCAATTCAAAAATTTTGGGTGCAGAATTAAAGGCAGCTAATACAATGTCTGATGATATGCCGTCCAGACCAGGAGCATTTTTTGGGCTCATTCCGCGTAGTATGCGTTCAATTTCGAAAATAGTGAACGGTGTATCATCTGGTCCACCTCTTCCAGTTTCCGCATAATCCCTGACTCGAGCGTGTATGTAAGAGTCCTCCTCATTGTCTTCTGGAACGAAATCATTAAGAAGTTCCCTCATAGTTTCGAAAATATCAAGAGACTTCCCCGCTATCTTAAGGCTGGTAACGAAGCTAGTCGAGGTTTTTCTTCCCCTGAGCACCCTAAACACAGGTCCCCATGGATTTCCAGTTGAAGAATGAGTACAGAATTGCCGCCACTTTAGTTTTTTTGTGTCTAAAATCAATTGTTTGTATTCACGCAGCTTGTTTTGATATGCAAGCTTATTTGATAGCCTCTTTTCCCCTTTACTCTTTTGATAGATTCTCCGTAACCTGTTATTTTCCTTACGAAAAGCAGTTAATTCGGGTGTCCACCATGGCACAGAGTGTCTAAAATATTTCCTTGGAGGAAAGGTGTCGCGAGCTGCATTCATCATCGCCAGATTTAATCTTTGAGCGAATGTCGAAATTTGTTCCGGAGAGGAGCAGTCGTCTAGCTGTGGTTTAATTCCATGAAAATGTAATAAAAAAGTGTCATTGAACGCTGTCCAGTTTCCATTCGCAGTGCAGAATCCCCGTTGGAGTTCAGGCAGCTCAGTTGCCTTTCCCATTCTCCTGCTTATATAACGATGATCTGATAAGCTACTCTCATGGGGAAGATGCCAATTGCAGATTTCTTTGCTTAGTGTGGAGCTGGCAAGAGTTAGGTCAATCAGGCTGTGTCCTTTGTGTCCAATGAATGTAGGTTCCGACCCAATGTTCAGGATGGCCAGATTGTTCTGTGATATTAATGTATCTAGACTTTTGCCCCTTTTATCTTCCAATACACTACCTCAAGAAAAGGACTTCGAGTTGAAATCTCCAGCAACTAATACTTCTGCTTTCGATCTTGTCTCCCTAAGAATATTAGAGAGATTCGTTAGATTTTCTTCGAATTTATCCTCCCCCGCCGGTCTTGATGGTGGTGGTAGGTAGACGGATATGGCATAGAAGTTCATTTTCCCACAGAAAACTTGGATAACTGACATCAGATTACTGGACAAATCTGTATTTAGCATTGCTGTGATTCGAGGATCAGGTATAACTATCGCGGCTTTAATAGTTGGTTCATTTGGCTTACGAGAGTGCATAACCCTGTAGTGATCTGGAAAACCCAGAAGTTTTCCACGGAAGACGTGAGGCTCTTGAATAAAAACTATTGAAATTTTGTCTAATAGAGCTTCAGTGGCGGCCTTGCCTTTACCCAGATTGATTTGCAAACATTTTATTGCGTTGGTTGGCATCTTAGTAATTGTTTGATTTAAAAAATAAAGGGCACGAATACCTAACTATAATCTCCAGATATTGACAAAAATTAACTATTTTTTCTCCAATAAGGGTGGCGGTTTCTGTCGGAGTCTTCCTTTTTCCCATCCGGTGTCTTTCTTCTTGATCCAAGAACTCTTGATGCCGGGATCTGTTTCCGAGCTATCCTCAGAGATTGAACGCGAGCGATCTGGTTGAGCCCCTCGTTTCCGTTTTTCCGTCGCCGCTAGAGAAGGAGATTTGAAAGACACGCTAGCGTCGCTACCGGACGCTTCGACGTCGCGTTGTGGAGTTGTTTTAGGTTCCATCGTTTTTTGTGGTTTGCCATCACAGCAAGTCGACTCCTTTTTACTTCTGGGAGTAGTTTCTAGCTCCGAAACTTCCTGTACCTGTCTTATGGTTGTAGCTGATTTTATTTGGTTTGACTGAGCTGCAAAAAATTCCTTGATGAAACTCAAAATCACTGGAATTAATACAGCGGCGAGTTCATTCACGTCAGGCTGTTGGGGTTTTGTCATAGATGCTGCTTTCGCGTATTACATAGTTCTTCTTGGGACATTAATCGCCAGCTTTCTTCTTGCTTCATTGTATGTTAGTTTCTCCTGGGTTCTTATCTTCTGAATAGCGAACTCTTCTTTTAAACTTCGGGCAGTTCTTTGAGTTTGCAAAGTGTTCGCCTTCACAGTTGATACATACTGGAGTTTCGCAAGATGATCCTTCGTGCAGTGGTTTCCCACAGAAGCAGACTGGAGCATCGGGCCGCACTATGACCAAACTTTTAACACCGGTAACATCTTGTCGGATTAGGGATATACTCCAGGACTTCGAGATTATAAAATGCTACCTTTATTTTCTTTGGGAGAGTGGGTGAATTGAACGTCAGAATCAGTGAAGGGGTATTCTTTAATTCACCATCTCTCTTGCTTTTAATTCTCTTCACTTCGCAGACCATTCATCATACCAAAAACTATGTCTTTTTCGCCACGTGGCGAAAAAATAAAAACTAAAAGTGTCCAATCAACGGGGCAGATAACACAGCCCAAAGCTAAACAGCACACTATATCACTAAACGAGTCTTTTTCCTCTATTGTCTATAGGCACAAATAATTATATAATAGTCTTAAGATCCACAATAAACTAGAATCACTAAGGCACGTCTGTCGCTCGTGACGCTCGACACAAGACTCTTTAGGCATAGCCGACGGACTAAACCTAGTCTGGATTGTGAAGAAAAAAACTAAATATATATCTGTGCTATCTATATAGTTATTGTGTGTTGTTTGTAGTCCATTTGAGTTCAGTGTTATTGTGTCTATTTTACAGTGTGTCTATTTTTCTGGATGCTGCAAATATTATTGTAGAACTGTTTTGGCACGGAAGGGAAAATATTATTGCGACTAGCGGCAATATTTAGACAAAGTTTTGCGGGGAATTAATCCACGCATCGGAATAAATACGCCAACGGTCCGAATAGAGTGGATAATAAGTATGCAGTTGGATTGGACGAAACACATTACGGTTTCGAGTGAAATTCGATTGTACTAGGGCCTGAATGCGACCCGAAAATTTGCATTAACGAGTGCCTGAACTAGTATAATAGACCTTTTCATAGCTGAAATTTGTTTGTGCGCATATGTCAATTTCCGCCATGTTATACGTCAAAAAGTATGATTTTTTTGACAATTTTTTTTTGACAAACTTTTTGACGTATAACTAAATATGTGCCCGAAACTTTCATATTCCTGCCTTTCAAACTTGGCGGATGCGCATGCGCTCAACTAACCGTAAAAGGTCTATTGTGGCACCCCTGACGCAATGCTAGCGCGACCGGGCGAAGCACATGGACGTCAAGTGGAACAGGGTTTAGTGAGTAAAGCTAGCGACCGCCAGTCTAATCCACCACAATAAAAAAAGGTTATGTTACGTGGAAAAATAGGTAGAGAAGGAAAACGCAGAGCTGAGTTATCAAACATCTACACAGCCAGAGGCAGTGAATGCCTGATCAGTAAAGAAAAAATAAAGAAGACAGGAAGGGCGGAACTATACCGGGTGTGGCAAAATGACTGGGAAGTCTGTGAAAAGAGGCAATGGACAAGGTTGCTTATAAATGATGAAAAATGGGTAGTGAGGAAGTACGAAGAGCTGAGTTAACAGCTAACTCAAGTACTCATTGGACATGGTTGTTTCAAGATTGGCAGAACTCCCAATAGTTTTTGTGAATACTGCAGGGAAGAGGACACCGTGGCTATACCATACACACCATCTACATATGTAGCAGGTGGGACGAAGTGAGAAACGATTTCCCTAAGGATGTACAGCTACGGAACACTAAATTCCGCTCTCTCCTGGTCATTCCGCTCAGTCTTCGAGCATTCTTGCAACCAATGCTTCCAAATATCCACATTCATCCCGCATACACTACGCTTTCTACTTTCTTCATTCATCCACGCTCTTCACACCCGCACTTGAATCTTGCCAACATTGACTGATCCTCCTACCCTTTACTTCTACTCAAATATCTTCCATAGTCTTTGTGAAATTTGTTGCTATCTATTTTGGATTGGCGCTCTTGGCAGTCCACCTCTAATAGCCTATCCCTAACAATACTTTCCACCCTCGCTTATTATTCTTTCGAGCGCCTCGGTCAATATCCCGCCTCTCTCATACAATTTCCTTTTATTCCTCCACAAAAACTCTCTTTCCTCCCATTAATTCCCTCCTCATTCATTACACGGAAAATTTCTTTAACTACCCGTTCATCTCACATCCCATCCACCCTATGCTCATAATTAATCACTCGCCCCGCTGCAATTACCGTCAATATACACGCATTAACTTCCTGAAGGACAATTTGGCCTGGCGTCGACTTGCTTCACATTTTTTTATAAAAAATTTGCTGCACCCTTTCGATCTTGACCTCCTCTTTCGTTCCACAAACCCCACACCCATACAATAAAACACTTCGCACACATATGTTCCATATCATCTCTGCTGCACTAAAGTTTCCATCTAAGTTACTTTTCCATCCATCCTAGATCCGAGCTGTGTCCACCCAAGCTTTATTTGTCACATACTCTACGTGTTCTATACTACTATACCCATTCTTGGGGCTCTTGGGTGAGACCATGTATGGTCACCAGCGGCCACATAGCCTCTCCACTCCAACTCCACACTCGCCTACAGGCGGTGCCCCTGTTACGCTGAGCAACCTGATGGAAGGTTTGAGTAACCAAACCCAGCGGAAAACCAGGTCAACAAGCTGAAGAGTGTTGGGGTGTCTAGGTAGGGCTAGTACCTGGCGTAGCTGGGGAATGGCCTCCTAGACTGGGCAGGGACAGGAACAGGACGGCAGCGGAATGAGACAGGCTCTCAAAAGTAGGGCGGCATTCCTCAGCCTTGAAGGTTGGGACTACTGTCTTTGTTCACTCTCACTAGTTGTCTCAGTTATATGTGCCACTAGGATCGGAGCCTGTACCTGTAGGAGCAGACGGGGTACTACGTACAAGCCCCCCTGTTGCTCTATGCACAGTCACCCTTATTCACCATCAACCATCCCTACCCCTTAACTTGCATCGATCTTTGGAGACACCATCACCCATGAGCGGAGGCGGCGATGGCAATGAGGGAAGTATTTTCGGCAATGAAGAAATCCCGACGACGACCCATTCCCAAAAACACAAATGACGATCCAAAAAGTAATGCTGGGATCTTTTAACCAGAAAAGAACAAAAGCTTGTCTGAAACTAAACAAGAACTAAACAGGACCTTAGAATTCTGACGGGACACTGCAGACTTAGAAAACACCTCAAGGCCATAGGCCTGGAGGAAGATGACAGATGCAGATTCTGCGGCTCAGCAGAAGTAAGCACCCATACATATGTTCAAAGACAGAGGAGTTGCAATCCTTGAATCCCACCCAGATCCTAAAATTCCTAAAGGAATCGAGATTAAAGGAGGCACTCTAAATGGGTAAGTATACCAACAATTAGAGGAAGAGGGTGGTGTACAATAGATTTACGAAGGTCGCAGTACGTAGTAAGTCACCACGAAATCTACAATCTTCATCTACCCCAAATACTTTCGCACTACCTATATTTCTTTGCCCTACCATTTAAATCTTTCCTTCCTATACTGACCTCCTTTTTAAACTGCATCTACTTTTTCCGTTTTTCCTACATCCACACTTAAATTCCTTCGAGGTACCATACGACATTATCAGCTGCAAGGATAAGGATGAGAGGAGTAGACAGAAAGCTGAGAAGCTACGTACAAACCTAAACCAATAGCCGGACTGCGACAGTAAGTTACGATAATTCAACGGCAAATTCTGAATTGATTTAGAAGGATACGAAACTAAGGCGCAGGAGGAGGGTGTACCCCCTTGCAACCACATGCAACCACACATGCTTGTGGGTGCATCAACACTTGCACACACAAGTGTTGAACCATACCTTAACACCAACCACTCTTATAAAAAATGGTTATGTTAGGTGTTGCGTCTTTGTGTGAATAGACTACTGAGAGAGGGGAGGTTTCCACAAATCTGGAAAACTGCTCGTTGCTAATAGAAAAACCAAAAAAACACAAAGACTCGGTGGACAGCTATCGACCTTTTTTCTTACTAAATGCACCAGGGAACTTATGGGAAAGCATCATAAGAAGCAGCTTCGGGACTTTTTTCGGACTTTTCACACTTAGAAATTTTGTGTGTCTGAAAATTTCAAATGAGTTTTAAATTATTTGCGAGTTCTTTTACTCAAAAGATTCAAACTCGAGCGATTCCGGCTGAGGAGCGCTGGGCAGGGCGCCGGCGGTCCCGATCACCGCGGACTCGCCCGGTCGGATGCCGATTTCTCCGAGGAGTGAGGGTACGCACAGTGGGACGGGATTCCAAAAAGCTGCCCAAAAATCGAAAAAGTATTTGATTCGAGTGAAAATCTGTACTTGCGGGTTTTCGAGGATGCTGATCAAGAATTCGAAGTCCAAATTCAGAAAATCAAAATGGCGGATCCAATATGGCGGAGAATTTGCGAATTTGCGAGTTCTTTTACTCAAAAGATTCAAACTCGAGCGATTCCGGCTGAGGAGCGCTGGGCAGGGCGCCGGCGGTCCCGATCACCGCGGACTCGCCCGGTCGGATGCCGATTTCTCCGAGGAGAGAGGGTACGCACAGTGGGACGGGATTCCAAAAAGCTGCCCAAAAATCGAAAAAGTATTTGATTCAAGTGAAAATCTGTACTTGCGGGTTTTCCGAGATGCTGATCAAGAATTCGAAGTCCAAATTCAGAAAATCAAAATGGCGGATCCAATATGGCGGAGAATTTCTTCAAAAACGTATTTGATTGGGGTGAAAGTCTGTACTCGGGGGTTTTCGAGGTCGCTGATTACGATTTCGAAGTCAAAATTCAGAAAAACAGAATGGCGGATCCAATATGGCGGAGAATTTTGTCAAAAACCTATTTGATTCGGTTGTAAGTCTGTACTCGGGTTTTTTTTGGGTTCGCTGATTATGAATTTGAAGAAACAAAATAGTGGATCCAATATACACGACTTGTATGGAAAAAACGTTTTATTTATAGTAAAATAACAATGATTTGCTTAATATTGGGTTAATACGGAAATATTAAAATTATAATGATACATAGATACTATAGAAATTACCATAAAAATTTTGAGTTAAATGTAAAAATTTCACAATTTTTACATTTTTACAAAAAGATCCGCTAGATTCCGCAGTGGCCTAGAGCGACAGCACGTGATCAGGCCAAGGTTTTAGCTTAAAAATAAGACAAGCCCTTCCAAGAATAGGTTAATCACTTACTAATCAAGACGCAATTTGTGTGATAAAGATTAGGGAAATATATTAACTCTTTCGGAAATAGGATTATAATCATTATTTTAGGTCCAGAATCTAATGTTATTAGAGGTTCCCTCAACAAAGTATTTTTTTACAAAATATTTTAGGATCCTGTGGATGTTATTCGATCCTGTGGATACTTTTTCCAGACAATATATTATCGATGATTACAGAGCTGACCAATAGAGAAATAGGTTGCTAGAGTTCACAGAGAAAAAAAAATACAAAGACAGGGAAAACAAGTAGATATGATCGAGATCTGTGCATTCATTGGGATACTATTTACTGCTGGGCATCTGAAATCTTCTAATGTGTTAATGTCCCGAAGCTGAGAACAAGAGCTGGAAGAAAAGACGGCTTGTCAAAGCAACAATATGTCTTCGGCAAAGGCAGATCAACTGTCGATACTGTCATAAAAATACAAGAGCTAGCAAGGGTTGCCTCCGCCCCTTCCTAACGATATAAAAAATTAGCGATAATTGCCACCATTATCGCTAATTTCTTATATCGTTAGGAAGGGGCGGAGGCAACCCTTGCTAGCTAGCTCTTCTATTTTCCTGACAGTATCGACAGTTGATCTGCCTTTGCGGAGGACATATTGTTGCTCTGACAAGCCGCCTTTTCTTCCAGATAGATATACGAAATGCATTTTACAGTGCACCGTGGTCTGAGATTCTGAAAACGCTGGAGGAACAAAAGATATCGGCACACTTAGTATGACTGATTGGAAACTATTTTACAGGCAGGAAAATATAATTAGGGAAAAGTAAAAAAATCGACGTAAGTATTGCAGTGCCACAAGGCTCTGTCTTGGGGCCCACATTATGGATTGCATATTATGACAGGATACTCAGGACCGGAGGGAACTCACCTCATGGAATACGCAGACGATCTGGCAGTGGTGGTGATAATTGGCAACGCGGACTCCCTGAAACGAAAAGTGAAATGGTCGCTTAATATCATCGACCAGGAGCTGGAAGAAATGTGTCTTGAAATTGCGCCAGCAAAATCAAAAGCGTTTATGCTGATGGGAAGAAGGATCCTATCTGAAATTAGCGTAGGTTTTAAAATCTAGAAACGGCGTCCAAACCGATCATAAGAACGTTCAGTTTATTTGTTTTTTTCGGTTCGGACACGTTTTTTTAATGGCACATAGTTGAAAAAGTCTTTATATCATTCGTTTTGGTGATCGCGGACATATCGCCCAGAGAGTTCTTGGTCGAGGAAAGGACCTAGCCCTATAATCCACAAAAGCGCATTGGACAGGACAAATAATAGGGAACACAAAAACAAAGCCAAGTGTTACATGTACGAAAAATGGCAACGTTTCTGGAGTGCTTCAAGTAAAGGAGAGTGTGCCAGATAGCTGGACGTCTTTCTTTGGTGAATACAAGATAGTAATTGAGCAAATATTGAATCAATTAGATTGACTGTTAGAGGAGTATCTAACATATTTTCTTTCATAATAGTTGGTAAATAATTTTGCAGCAATTATATTGACAGTGTGAGGGCACCTTTAATTGAAAATTTTGAAGAGAATTAATTACTAAAACTATCTCTGACTTGTTTTCAATTCCATTGTCTGTTAGAAATTCTTATCTATTTCAGAAAGTGCGATTGGAGGGAATAAAATAAAACATTTCTGCAAAAAATAGTTTCTGTACACAAATCTTCCATATAAATATTTATTTCATTAATTTTATGTGTATATATATATTTATCTATTTACAAATATCAACATATTAAATATAACAGTCAAATGAAATTTACCGAAATCGGTAAAAAAATATGCCATTTGTCTTAATAAACAACATTATAAAAGCTAGACATTTTATTCTCATTTACATTTCTTTGTAATATTCCCTAAAAAAAGTCAATCGAAAATACTTTCTTCACTAAATATACGTATTGCAATAACAATAAAGTTTCAAATGGAAGTCGGTCATACACAAACTCTGCTTCCCGTACAGATTCAGACGACTCACCGTTCCAGTCACATTGAAATTATAACTGTCTTTGTACGTGAACTTCCTAACAGTCGCTTCGAACGTGCCACCCCCAGGTTTAGTCTTAAAGGTGATCGTATAATCTTGACTAGCGTTTTGTTTCATAACATCTTCCACATTGATCTGTATAGAAGCGTCGATGACTTGGTCTAACTCAAGCACGGCACAATCCGAGTAGCCCACTAATAAATTGTTTATATGTTCATGAACCGTATAATTAGCAGCCTCTATCACAATTGGATCTGTAGCATTAATCTGCTTACTAGTTTGGCACGTGCACCAATGAGAAGAAATATCAGCGTCCTGACAAGTCCTCTCAGTTGAAATTATACTAAATAAACTCTTACCCCTTGTCTCATTTGAATTTCTTTCCTTCACAAACTCTCGCGTTAGTTTCTCTGGATCACTTAGATCTTTTATAGTTTCGTGTAAATCGAACGGGGTGGTTAATCTCCTTGTATTAACCCTCAAGTTGTTGACGAGGAAGTCGCGTTGTTTCAAATACCATTCTGGTAGAACGAGATATAAGAACGGCAATCTTTCTTCCATTCTGCCTTGGTACGTGTATCTTATATCTCCCCAACGGATTCCATGGTCGCTCAAGAAAATTAACACGGTGTTATTCAAGATCCCAGTTGAGTTTAAGTAGGAAAAGAACTTTGCGTAGTGTTCATCGCCGAGTTTAGGTTTGTTGAGGAAATCGTGAGATAAACTTGATCCCCAAAAGAATCCAAAATATGAGATCTTGTTATTGTGCATGGTCGTCGAAAAGCTTTTAATGTAATCCAGGAAGATTCTGTAAACATCCCTAGAACCTATACATTGATCAACATTTAACCTATGGCTGTTTCCAACTTGCCTTGTAGCGGTTAAGTCAAAATGATCCCAAAAATAATCAGTCGGTTGTTTGAGGAAGCCTCGCTTCATGTAATAAAATAATCCCATCCACGAAGAATCTTCCCCAAAGGCTGTAGTATATCCAGCCTCTTTATACTTCTTCCAAATGAAAGGACACTTATCAAAATAACTCTTCTGCTGCGGCCAGCAGTCTTTCAGTTCCGTTTCCGTTAGGCCTGTTAGGACCGGCATCAAGTTCGGAAAAGTGTTGTCTCCAACTTTATTGTAACCGAACATCTCCACAGAGTTTAAATGTTTCAAGACAGCGACCGTTTTCGGCATCTGCCTTTTTAAATTTAATCTAGAAACGGCGTCCAAACCGATCATAAGAACGTTCAGTTTATTTGTTTGGTTCGGTTCGGACGCGTTTTTTAATGGCACAAAGTTGAAAAAGTCTTTATAAATATCTTTCGATTCGTAAAAGCAAGAAACCCTAACAAATTCCTGGTTGACGTCAATGCTGTTGTTGAAGTAGTTGCACGTCTTCTCAAACTCGACGATTTCGTCGCTTTTATTGTTCGTAGGTGGTACCCTGTAAAACTGCTGATAGCAGCAACTCAACAAATCAGTTTCGTTAATTTTATAATTTGCAAATGCGGATTCTACAACATACAAAGACGTCAAATTTGATTCTACTAAGGCCGGCGTTCCATTATTACAAATCACTTGTCTCTCGTCAAAAATATATTTCTCAATCGACGAGTCCAGCGCCTTCATCTCGGGAATCTTGCAGCCCTTCGTCCTGATCAAGAACCCTTTCAAGCGCATCTCCTCCGTCACCAAAACTTTCGGCTTCGGCTGCGTGAAATACGTGCGACTCATCGAATTCATTTGCACTTCGAATATGTTGAAGACCAACATAAGCAAACTGAAAATCAACACGATCCATAATATCTTTTGGGACTGAAAGCTGTTAAACTCCATTCGCTGAACATTTGCTTCAGATCTAAAACAAATATCCCATTACCTCGTTATATAACAAAAATGTACAGGGTGGGCAAGACTCAGCTCTATTATGATAAAAGGAAAAACGTTAGAAAAAAAACATGAAAAGAATATAGGCAGCTTAGTTGGCTTTCTAGTAGCACATGTAAATAATATAGGCGCTTAGGTTAGCTTAGCTTATACAGAACCACTAAGAGAACTCTAAAAGAAGAAATAAAGAATGCTGGAATAGACTATGCGAAGAACTTGAAGAAGATGTGTGGGGTCAGGTTAGGTTAATGGGAGCGAATAAAGGTGGAATACATAACCGCTAAGAGGACGCTAAAAGAAGAAATAAGGAATGCTGGAATAGACTATGCGAAGAACTAGAATAATATAAGGTGTGAGGAAGGACGTACGTAAAGAAAACGGGACAAATGACGACAACTGTAGATGACAAGATCTGCTATTCCCTCAAAAACCAGTCACCAACATGGAAAGGATTGAGTGCCGATGGGAGTAAAAATGGAACGTAAATCCACAAAAGCTGTAAAATAATCTAAACCGCATGAAGAAGGACCCGTTTCAGATTATTTTACAGCTTTTGTGGATTTACGTTCCATTTTTACTCCCATCGGCACTCAATCCTTTCCATGTTGGTGACTGGTTTTTGCGGGAATAGCAGATCTTGTCATCTACAGTTGTCGTCATTTGTCTCGTTTTCTTTACGTACGTCCTTCCTCACACCTTATATTATTCTAGTTCTTCGCATAGTCTATTCCGCCTAGTCTATTCCAGGGTGCACACCGGAAATCGTCCAAGCAGCATGGGGGAAAACGCGACATAGTGTTAAAAGAAATGAATAAATGCTTCGAAAAAGGGAGCTTTTCCAAGGAATGGAAAGTAGTTAGAGTGGTATACTCACAGAGAAACCTCAAAAACATAACGAGACGCAGAAAAGCACATACTTATATGTGCGAAGGTATTGGAGGGCATAATAAAAGAGAGGATAATGGCAGAAATAACTGGTAGACACCTAATTAGCAAAAACCAGTCCGGTTTCCTCCATGGCAAGTCAACTATGGACACGCTCCAAGCCGTCCTCCAGTACACCAAGTGGCTCAAAACGCAACCAACCAAAAGCAGATAACTTGTTATAATTATGCATATTCAGAATGCATTCAATTCCGCTCCCTAGGATTAAATTATCGACACTATGAAGAGGAAGAAACTTATCACTTATCTGATACGCATTATTCAGGAATACCTGAAGGACCGAGGCATAGAATTCTCATCGGGCAAACGTCACAAGGTAATAAAGTGCCACAGGTCTCGATATTAGGACCCATCCTGTGGCTGATTTTTTACGTCAAGATATTTGAGGAGGATAAAGAAGAGGAGAAAGCCAAATTAATAGGTTTCGCGGATGACATATGCATGGCGATTAACAGCAAAAATACGGAAGCAGTAGAAAGAATAGGAAACAGGATGGTGGGTAAGGTAATAACAGGTTTGAACAATATGGAGATCAAGACAGCAGCAGACAAAAAAGTGATAGTCCTGGACACGGGCGTAGCCAGGGTTTAATTTCGGGTTGGGGGTTTAGAAAATATTTCGGGGGGTTTTTCAGAAATGCACCAATTTACTTTCTAAAACTGACACACAAGGGTTCCTAAATTCCACATCTACCATGTTCTCTTGAAGATAGTCACCTCTACTCGTCCCTCCTAATTTCAATATAATATTTATGTTATATTTTGCTTATTTCGGGTCAGAGTTGAACCCCCAAAACCCCCCGCTCTGTCTACACCCATGGTCGTGGAGGGTTGAAGATAGGTCACAGAAGTAAAGATAACAGTAGAAGGGCGGGAGATAAGTAGTAAGGAAGCGTTACGAGAATGAAAGCCCACATCAAAAATGCGACGGAGAAAGTAGCAAAAGTAATGAACCAAATAGGGAGGATCCTTCTAAACACTCGTGATCCAAAAGCACGGAAGAGAAGGATAGTTGCTAAGGCGGCCTCATCGGTAGACCTGTACGCGGCGCCGATCTGAAAGAAGGAATGGAGATGAAGTAATGCCGAAATTAAGACAGAGGACAGGACGAAATATGGTCTTAAAAACAACATCGACGGAGGCGCTATACATTGGGAAGGTGAAACCGCTCCAGCTGCAAATAATGGAAAGGGCAGAGATGTACAAGGGGCAGAAATCCAATGGGGAGTCCAGAGAAGATACGGTAAATAAATGGCAAGCGCTATGGGACGTAGCCATCCCACAGCAGGCGTCGCATAGCAGGCGTAGCCATCCCATAGCAGGCGTGAAAGTGGTGAAAAATCTGACTGAGTGCTGAAGAGTCTGACTGAAAGTGGTGAGGGGCATAAATCCAAAGAGGAGTTCTGAGAAGATACAATAAATAAATGGCAAGCGCTATGGAACGAATACCAATGCATCGCAAAGATATTTATCAAGGACATTAAATTCTGGCTGAAAGGGCAAGGGGAAACGAACTACCACGTCACATAGGCATTTACTGAACACGGATCCTTAGAAGCGTATATGCATAGGTTCAGGTTAATAGACAGCGATATGGTCTGCTGGTTCTGCCCACGCGAGTATACGATGGAGCATACGCTGTTTGAATGCGACAGATGGATTTCGGAACGAATGAGAGTCAATGCGTTATTTGGCAGATGGATTGGAGAATATAGTAGAGAAAATCGCGTATACTCGGAAGACAAAGGACATACTGTTTACATCGAGGAAGTAATGAGGAAAAAAATCAACCAGGAAATTGAGGAAGAAAGGAAGCGGAGAAGAACAACTAGGACATGTTAGCAATTGCGGCGTGTCCGGGCGGCACCCCAGACGCAAAACTAGCGCGACTGGAGGAGGCACATGGACGCCAAGTGGAATGGGGTTTAGTGAGTAAAGCGGGCGACCGCCAGTCTCACACTTCGGTTATAAAAACTTCCCCTGAATCGCGGATAATCGGAAGACAATGGACATACTGGATTACATCGAGGAAGTAATGAGGAAAAAATTCAACCAGAAAATTGAGGAAGACAGGAAGCAGAGAAGAACAACTGGGGCATGTTAGCAATTACGGCGTGTCCGGGCGTCACTCCTGACGCAATGCTAGCGTGACTGGAGGAGGCACATGGACGCCAAGTGGTATGGGGTTTAGTGGGTACAGCAAGCGATCACCAGTCTCACACTTTGGCTATAAAAACTTCCCCTTACCACAATAAAAACGGGTTAGATTAGGTAACTGTTTCTAGAGAAGCGGTCCTTGTCATAGTTGGCATAGCACCAATATAGCTGTTAATACAGGAGAGAACAAACATCTACCCAGAAAGACGCAGTGAATCCCTGATCAGCAAGGAAGTCTAGGAGGGCGAAACAATTCCGGGCGTGACAAAATTACTGGGAAGCCTGTGAAAAGGGGCAATGGACAAGGTTGCTTATAAATGACGTGGAAAGGTGGGTAGAGAGAAAGTATGGAGAGCTAAGTTATCAGCTAACTCAAGTACTCAGCGGAGATGGCTGTTTCAGAGACTACCTCCACAAGGTTGGCAGAATTCCTAACAGCTTTTGTGAATACTACGGGGAAGAGGCACGCTGTCCTCTTCCCCGTAGTATTCACAAAAGCTGTTGGGAGTTCTGCCAACCTTGTGGAGGTAGTCTCTGAAACTCACATCGCACTCCATCATCAGATCCGAGCTGCAGCCACCCTTTCTTTGTCACATACTCTATGGGTTCTATATTACTATGCCCATTCCTGGGGGTCTTGGGTGTTATGCGCAATATATTGTCACTAGCGGCCACATAGCCTCTCCACCCCAACTCGACACTCGTTTACACGTGGTGTCCCTGTTACGCTGAGCAACCTGGTGGAAGGTTTGGGTAATCAATCCCAGCGGGAAACAAGGTCAGCAAGCTGAAGAGTGTTGGGGGGCCTAGGTAGGGTTAGTACCTGGCGTAGCTGGGTTTAATGGCCTCCTAATGGATAGGGAGGAATGGCCTTCTATTGGATAGGGACAGGACGGCAGCGAAATGAGACAGGCTCTCAAAAGTACGGCGGCGTACCTACGCCCTGAAGATTGGGGCTACTGTCTTTGCTACTTAAGAGTACTCACTCTCACTAGATGTCTCAGCTATATGTGCACTAGGATCGGAGCCTGTACCGGTAGCAGCAGGCGGGGTACTACGTGCAAGCTCACCTGTTACTCTGTGCACGACACTATGCACGAATGGCAGGCAAGATGGAACCAGGAAACTGAAGAAAGACTAAGAAGGTACCTTGAAATGCAGGAGAGTAGTAGTCGGATTAGGAAAGACACTATGCATGCATGGCAGACAAGATGGAACCAGGAAACTGTAGAAAGGCTAAGAAGGTACCTTGAAGGGGAAGAGAACAGTAGTCGCATTGAAGCAGACATTACGCACGAATGGCAGACAAGATGGAACCAGGCAACTGAAGAAAGGCTAAGAAGGTTCTTGAAGGGGAGGAGAGCAGTAGTCGGATTAGAGAAGACAATATGCACGAATGGCAGACAAGATGGAACCAGGAATCTTAAGAAAGGCGAAGAAGCTACCTTGGAGAAGAGGAGAGCAGTTGTCGGATTAGAGAAGACGCTATGCACGAATGACAGACAAGATGGAACCAGGAAACTGAAGAAAGGCTAAAAAGGTATCTTGAAGGGGAGTAGAGCAGTAGTCGGATTAGAGAAGACAGTATGCACGAATGGCAGACAAGATGGAACCAAGAAACTGAAGAAAGGTTAAGAAGGTACCTTGAAGGGGAGGAGAGCAATAGTCGGATTAAAGAAGACGCTATGCACGAATGACAGACCAGATGGAACCAGGAAACTGAAGAAAGGCTAAGAAGGTACCATGAAGGGGAGGAGAGTAGTAGTCAGACCAGAGAAGACACTATGCACGAATGGCAGACAAGATGGAACCAGGAAATTGAAGAAAGGCTAAAAAAAGTACCTTTAAGGTACTTTGAAGGGCAGGAGAGCCGTAGTCGCATTAGAGAAGACACTATGCACGAATGGCAGACAAGATGGAACCAGGAAACTGAAGATAGGCTAAAAGGTATCTTGAAGGGGAGTAAGAGCAGTAGTCGGATTAGAGAAGACACTATGCACGAATAGCAGACAAGATGCAACCAGGAAACTGAGGAAAGGCTAAGAAGGTACCTTGCAGGGGAGGAGAGCAATAGTCGGATTAGAGAAGACACTATGCACGAATGACAGACCAGATGGAACCAGGAAACTGAAGAAAGGCTAAGAAGGTACCTTGAAGGTGAGGAGAGCAGTAGTCGGACTAGAGAAGACACTATGCACGAATGGCAGACAAGATGGAACCAGGAAATTGAAGAAAGGCTAAGAAAGTACCTTGAAGGGGAGGAGAGCCGTAGTCGGATTAGAGAAGACACTATGCACGAACGGCAGACAAGATGGAACCAGCAAACTGAAAAAAGGCTAAAAAGGTATCTTGAAGGGGAGTAGAGCAGTAATCGGATTAGAGAAGACACTCTGCACGAATGGCAGACAAGATGGAACCAGGAAACTGAAGAAAGGCTAAAAAGGTATCTTGAAGGGGAGTAGAGCAGTAGTCGGATTAGAGAAGACACTATGCACGAATGGCAGACAAGATGGAACCAGGAAACTGAAGAAAGGCTAAAAAAGTATCTTGAAGGGGAGTAGAGCAGTAGTCGGATTAAAGAAGACACTATGCACAAATGACAGACAAGATGGAACCAGAAAACTGAAGAAAGGCTAAGAAGATACCTTTAAGGGCAGGATAGCAGTAGTCGGATTAGAGAAGACACTATGCACGAATGGCAGACAAGATAGAACCAGGAAACTCAAGAAAGGCTAAGAAGAGACCTTGAAGGGGTGGAGAGCAGAAGTCGGATTAGAGAAGACACTCTACACGAATGTCAGACAAGGTGGAACCAGGAAACTGAAGAAAGGCTAAGAAGGTACTGAAGGGGAGGAGAGCAGTAGTCGGATTAGAGAAGACACTATGCATGAATGGCAGACAAGATGGAACCAGAAAGCTGAAGAAAGGCTAGGAAGGTACCTTGAAGGGGAGGAGAGCTATAGTCGGATTAGAGAAGACACTATGCACGAATGGCAGACAAGATAGAACCAGGAAACTGAAGAAAGGCTAATAAGGTACCTTGAAAGGCAGGAGAGCAGTAGTCGGATTAGAGAAGACACTATGCACGAATGGCAGACAAGATGGAACCAGAAAACTGAAGAAAGGCTAGGAAGGTACCTTGAAGGGGAGGAGAGCAGTAGTCGGATTAGAGAAGACACTATGCACGAATGGCAGACAAGATGGAACCAGAAAACTGAAGAAAGGCTAGGAAGGTACCTTGAAGGGGAGGAGAGCAGTAGTCGGATTAGAGAAGACACTATTCACGAATGGCAGACAAGCTGGAACCAGGAAACTGAAGAAAGGCTAAGAAGGTACCTTGAAGGGGAGGGCAGCAGTAGTCAGATTAGAGTAGACACTATGCACGAATAGCAGACAAGATGGAACCAGGAAACTGAAGAAAGGCTAAGAAGGTACCCTGAAGGTACCCTGAAGGGGAAGAGAGCAGTAGTAGGATTAGAGAAGACACTATGCACGAATGGCAGACAATATGGAACCAGGAAACTGAAGAAAGGCTAAGAAGGTCCTTGAATGGGAGGAGAGCAGTAGTCGTATTAGAGGAAACACTATACACGAATGGCAGACAAGATAGAACCAGGAAACTCAAGAAAGGCTAAGAAGGGACCTTGAAGGGGTGGAGAGCAGTAGTCGGATTAGAGAAGACACTATGCACGAATGGCAGACAAGATGGAACCAGGAAACTGAAGAAAGGCTAATAAGGTACTTTGAAAGGCAGGAGAGCAGTAGTCGGATTAGAGAAGACACTATGCACGAATGGCAGACAAGATGGAACCAGAAAACTGAAGAAAGGCTAGGAAGGTACCTTTAAGGGGAGGAGAGCAGTAGTCGGATTAGAGAACACACTATGCACGAATGGCAGACAAGGTGGAATCAGGAAACTGAAGAAAGGCTAACAAGGTACCCTGAACGGGAAGAGAATAGTAGTCGGCTTAGAGAAGACACCATACACGAATGGCAGTCAAGATTGAACCAGGAAACTGAAGAAAGGCTTTGAAAGCCTTTTCTGAAAGAAAGTACTTTGAAGGGGAGGAGAGCAGTATACGGATTAGAGAGGACCAGAGCAGATGAAACTAGAAAACTGGATATGCGGTGTGGACAAAACCACTCATTCCACGCATAGAACCATGGGTGAGACGAGGATACGGAGAAGTGAATTACTTTCTCTCGCAGCTGTTGCTCGGACTTGGTGGGTTAATGGCATCCCTCTATGCCAGACACCTGAGGGAGACCGAAAATTGTGTGTACTGCCCGGGCCTGGTGGATGATTGCCATCATACATTTTTCAACTGCCCCAGATGGGCGAGACAACGGCTAACCCCTGGAAAGCTGACCCCTCTAAAGCTGACCCCTCTAAAGCTGCAGGAATGCTACAAAGCAGAGAATGCTGTGACGCAATGAAGAAGCAGGCGACATCTGTCATAACAGTAAAAGAGAGGGACGAAACGGACCGTGAAAAAGTAGGAATAAGATGAACAGAAGGCAAATCCTGAGCGAAGTAACGCTGAATAGGTAGTCCCGCAAGATGTAGGAGACCTCCCGCAAGGTGTGAGGGAAAGGTTTAGTCGGTGGGTGTACCCTAGAGCGTTACAAATCCGACACTATCTAGAGCGGAAGAATCATACTCTGCATGTCTTTCGAAGATTTGGAAGAAGAAGTTGGGCCTTGGCTGGAAAGAGGTATTGAAATACAATGTAATCTCGGTAATTGGGCCGTTGGGTAATCGGACACGACCAGTAATCGAGCGGTGGATCTGGAGACCGCTCGCGCTCTTCCCTTCCACCACTCTTTCTGATAATCCGGCGGTTGCCCCATATGTGTCGGATTATCGAGATTTTACTGTATATGTAAATTAGATTTAAAAATAAATGAATTACAAATTCTAAATCTAATCTGACGTAACCTATTTTCAGATTGTTTTCTATCGTTCTTCCTTTTCTTATAATAGAGCTTTTATTCGAGTTTATTCGCCCTGTACAAATAATCAAATGAATATCTTGATGTATTGCATTTAATAATAATTCGATAAATTGATAAATTTTATAATAATTCGAGTTGAGCTTACAATACTATATACTTTATAGAATAATTAATTGTAAAATAGAATATTTTGTCTTGACTGACTGTGAGTTGCTTAAAGTAAAATACAAATTTTTCACATCTAGTCTTGCTAGATAGTTATTGTGTTTTGGCTGTAAAAAGTTACTGAAATATATGTAAATTACATTTAAAAATAAAAAATTTACAAATCGTGATATAACTAATTATAGATAACTTGCGAAGGTCTTCACAAAATTTGATTTTGAGCCAAAAAATTTTAGTTCAAAAATGTGTTAAATTATTGTCGTTGGCATGTCGTGTTAAAATTCAATGCATTAAGTTAATCAGATGAAAACGTTTAGATGTTATCTACTTCGCGACCGAAAATAAAATAGAGTGAAAATTGTTACCTTAACTGATATTTCTCGCTTTTATTAGGAATAGGTAAAACCGCGTGTCACCTCATTTTAATAAAAAAATGTGCGATTACATTGTAGTATTTTATAGTAAACATATTAGAGCAGTCCTCAGATTGACCATCTGAGGCGAAACTGCCTTTTCGGTTCGATATATTATGCAGACGTCGCGGCGCATGGCGTCTGTACACCCCGCAGAAATGGAATAAAAACTTTGCGCCAATTTTCAAAAACAAAAAAACAATAAATACTTTCCCAAAAACTGACACCGAAACAAACTTGCACTATCTTGCTCATTTACTCACCATGCACAAAACTGAACAATTAAAGTCCCATCCGGACAATTTTAGATAAGTCTACAGCGATAAATTCAGTATCTATGTGTTTCACAGCACAAACTCAGTAATACAAAAGCGAGAGTGGATATATATACCGAAATATATCATCTATTTTTTATGTGTTATCTAATATTAAAATTTAAATAATTTATATCCAATTTTTATTTGCATTAACTTGCAAACCTGCTCTATGCATTCAAATTATTTAGGCATATTCAATCAAACAGGTAAACTTAAGCCAATTACACAATTTTAAACGAATTAGACAATTTTAAACTAATTAGGCATTATAGAACCAATTAGGTTTTATGTAACGAATGATACAATATGAAACGATTTGTAAACGATTGTATAACGAATTGTACAATATGAAACGAATTATACAATATGAATGAAACGCGCGACACTCAGCCACACGACGTCGTGCGACATCGCCTGTCAAACAATGATTACATTTAGCACGTCGCGTAGCTGTCGCTTAGCCATAGTGAGAACGTGCCCATTTAAAACAATGTAATCATTATTTGACAGGCGATGTCGCGTGACGTCGCGTATATGAGAATCGTCCTTCACTCGGCGCCGCGGTGCCCGGCGGCACTGCCGCAAAGCCAAAAGTTCAATCTAAACAACTGCGTCGAAAAATCGCGAGTCTCCGCGGCACGTTGAACGCAGACGGCAACAAACTTGAAGGTGCCCTTTTACAGTGCACCCTGCACATTTATGGAGATATTTCCTGATCGGGGGGCCCAACGGAGGTGCGGATCGGTTTTTTAGATTCCCGCATGTATCCTGCGCGATGTGAACCCAAATTCTCGCCGATGATTGCCGGCCAAAGAGGCGGTTGCGGATTTTTTTTTCGACATTTCGGCTGCACCGGGTGAAGGCAGCGACGTAGGAAGCCGCGAGTGGTACCGAAATACGCGTATCGGCGGGCAGCATCGCATCGTGCCGCAATAGTCTGATTCGGTTTAAGTTTAGAACATGGGCGCAGCAAAACCTTCACGGTCTAAACCCTGCTTGCTCTATGGTATTATGCTTTCGTCTACTTCACCAGATATGTGATTCAGTATAAATCTTTCGAAGACCTTGAAGAGATGACATAGTGATAATGATACAGGTCGAGAGCTTTTAGGTTCTGCACAATCCTTTCCCGGTTTCAACAGCGCGACTACTCGAGCCTTCCTCCACATTTTTGTGACTTGCAACTTCCTTGCACAGCAGTTTATTAATGGTTGCAGTTCCAAAGTGTTTTATTTGTTCTGTTCTTAGATTATCGAGTCCCCCAGCTATGTTATTTTTTAAGCTGTTAATGGCGGTTTTTAATTCACAGCTTGTGAATGGCTCAGCTAGACAGTCGGTTTCGTTGTCTGAATCCTTTTGTATTTGAGTTTTGGGGGCCCTTCTTTGGGTCTTTCCGTTCATTAGCAGTTGGTGTGCGATCTGGTCTGAAGTGACCAGTATCGTGTTCGGAGTAGCACTTGTGGGGTCGTTGCAAAAAAAATTCCAGGCACGTCGGCTGTTCTGTTTCATATCCAGATCTTCCATCATCATTCCCCACTTATCGGAGTTTGCTCTAGAGATTGCTTGCATCAGATCTTCGCCCGTATTTATGGTATCCTCAGAGAAGGGGTCGTCCTCATATAGAGTTCGGTACCTCTTCAACAGGTCTGCGGATTCTGGAGTAAGACCTGGTATGTATTCGGTTTTGCAACCCCTTGGGATGTGTTGCGTTGATGACGGTAGCCGTTAATGACGGTTGTGTTGAAGCGTTGAAATTGTCTGCGATTTGACCTCCGGCTAAGGATTTCATCTGGCGTAACAGTTGCGACGGGGTTTGATCACCGATGTGGACATTTTCGAGTAATTGTCGAACCTTCTTACTACTTGAAACTGACAGTCGTTCTATCAATGTTTGGTACTTACGTATTAACGCCACCACAGCGAGACGTCGCGCTACCGCGCAATATGTGATCTGGATTTATCTGCTCTAATATAACCTAACCTAACCCTTATCCAATATTTTTTCTTTTATCGGATCGAGAGGTCGCGCTACCGCGTGATATGTGGTCTGGATTTATCTGCTCCCTTATAACCTAATCTAACCTTCCATTTTGTTCAAATCTGTAATCTGCAGATATAATCTGCTCTAATATAACCTAACCTACCCCTTATCCAATATTTTTTCTTTTATCGGATCAAGAGGTCGCGGTACCGCGTGATATGTAGTCTGGATTTATCTGCTCCGTTATAACCTAATCTAACCATCCATTTTGTTCAAATCTATAGCTGCAGTAGCGTTAGTACGTAAGTACCCAATGTTTTTTTTAACAATTTTTTTTTTTAACAATAGGTCTTCAATTTCCGCGACGTATTCTTGTTTCATGGAGCCGATGAGTTGGTTATATTTAGAAATATCCACCTAAATAAGGAATAATGCTACGTGAACTCGAAGAAATCTCCCAAGCGGTGAGGCTGAAAATGAATCTTCAGAAAACTAAAATCATGAGTCCGAGCAATATAATGGCCACCAACGGTAATCATACTCTTGAGAAAGTGGGTAAGTGGGACACTACATCAAGTTGGGAAAGTACAATCAGACAGCCGAAATCACCAGAGATATCGGCTTGAACTGGGCGGCGACTTGACAGGCTCAGCTACATTCTCCGCAGTTCTCTCTCTCAGCTACATTCTCACCACACATCCCTAAAACCTGGAAAGAACTTCCAGGGTTGAGACAATACTAAGTGATGCTCGGATTTTTTAACCAGAAAATAACAAAATCTTGCCTGAAACTAAACAGGAACAAGCTTAGAATTCTGACAGGAGTTCTGACGGGCACTGCAAACTTAGAAAACACCTCAAGGCCCTAGGCCTAGAGGAGGATGACGGATGTAGATTCTGGGGTTCAGCAGAGGAAACCCCCATACATCTGCTCAAACACTGCAGAGCACTGCTCCGCAAGAGACAGATGTACCTCGGGGCTCACTACTTGAACGCAGAGGAGTTGCAGTGCTTCAATCCCAGATCCTGAAATCCCTAAAGGAATCAGGACTAGAGGAGGCGCTCTATATGGGTAAGTATACCAGCGCTTAGAGGAAGAGAGTAGGGTACAATAGATATATAAAGGTCGTAGTACAAGTCGTCCCCACTATATCTACAACCTACACATCCCTATAAACCTCAAGTAGAAAGTTTATGACTCATGCATCTTGAGGGCGCAACGTATGAGCTCGAGACTGTCATTCTGAGCGATGGAGTGAGCGATGCTGGGAATCAGCCTCAGCGACAAACTTTGAAATGAAGAAATCAGGAGGAGAACAGGAATCGTGGATGTGGTGGAGCGTGTTAAGTGACAATGGGAGGGTCACATAGCGAAGGACAACATCAAGTGGACTAAAATCCTATTACAATGGAGGCCGCGAAAATCGAAGAGGAATGTTGGCAGGCCTCAGGCAAGATATCGAGACGACATCTGACGCCACGCCGGAGGAAACTGGATGAAAGTAGCCCAGGAAAGATCGATATAGAAAAATTTGGAAGAGGCCTGTGTTCAGGAATGGACGAAAACGGGCTAAAAGAGACAGTAAATAATTCTAGTACCGACGATTATTAAACACACGGGATATTAATATAGTGCTAAAGAGCTGTAACGTTCAAGAAGGGGCCTAAAGATGTGCTATAGGTGTTGGGGTACTACCACAACGCCAGGGATTGTGAGGAAAGGGACTCCAAGGATCTCTGCCGTAGATGCGGGGAGGAGACCATGAGACTAAAGAGTGTAAAAACGACCCGCATTGCATAAAGTGCAATAGGACCGGACATGCAGCGGTATACAAGGAAGCACTTGCAAACGCAAGAACAAAGAAATGGCCGGAGTTACATAATAATAATAATAAATGGGACCCATGTGAATAGATGGAGGTAGGAAGGCATTGCAAAGGTCCCTAATATCAAACCGACTTAAGTTTCTACAACCCAACATGTACAGGAGTGGGATGGTGCACGGCCTGCTAGAGCAAGCGTGTAGAGAAAAAAATCTTGATATAATCCTCGGACAAGAAGCCAACAAAAAGCGAGCCAAAAACATTATATACGGCAAAAATTGCGATGCGTCTATAAGATAAGGCAAAGGACAACGAATGCGATGGACAAGGATTTGTAAATGTGGACCTTTGCGGTGTAGTCTTACTACTTTTCGCCTAACAAGGAATGGAGCTCCTCCTACTTCTTTTTAGGACATTGTCCTGTTTCTTTACGCATCTCTCGTCTCTTGCGACCTTGAGCTCCATGACGCGTTCCATCGCTTGGGTGATCTTCCCATGGGTCGTTTTGTGTTGGGTTTTGCTACTTTGGCCCATTTTGCCAGTCGTTCTGGGCCCATCCGGTCGACGTGTCTGTCCCACTCTCTTCGTCTGGCTCTGGTTCATCGCACCACGTCCTGTACGTTCAGATTTTTCCCTGATTTCTTTACTTCTTTTTCGATGAATAAGAGTCACGCCTGATATTGCACGTAGTGTCTTCATTTCGGTGGTGCGCATTTCTTGTTTAGTTGGGTTGGTTTCTGCCCTCGTTTCGGCCGCGTATGTTAGAATGGGACGAACACATGTTTTGTAAATTCTGACTTTGCTGTGTGAGGACATATATTTGTTCTTCCAAATGATGTTATGTAGTCCTCCGGATATTTGTGCTGCTTTGGTTGTTGATCTTCTGACCTCCTCTTTAAGTCTTTTGCTGTCCGTTATGTCTACCCCAAGATACTTAAATGTGTTTACTTGCTCTATAATGTTGTTCGCGGACTGCAGCTTGCATCTTTTTGGTGTTTTGCTGATGACCATGCATTTTGTTTTTTCGGCTGAAATCTGCAAGTTATACTTTGCTGTTGATTGGGAGAACTTATATAGTAGACGCTGGAGATCGTCCTCGTTGTCCGCTAAGAGCACTGCTTCATCAGCGTAACAGATGATGTTTGTAGTTCTGTCGCCCATGCTATAGCCGATATTTAGTGCTTTGATGGTTAGAATAATTTCGTCCATGACTAAGTTGAATAATGTCGGGGTTAGGCTATCGCCTTGGCGGATTCCATCGGCTATGGGTATGTTGCGTGTTGAAGGAATGGACATGTTCAGGAATGAACGAAAACAGGCTAAGAATATTCTTATCTCTCTCTCTCTCTCTCTTATGGCACTATAGCCCAAACTGAGCTTTATACTACTATTGCTTCCTATATAACAGGGCTGTCCAACCAATCGACCGCGATCTACCGGTCGATCTCGGCGTGATTTTGAGTCGATCTTTAGTTTTCACACGCTTCTATGTAATCACTTAAAAATACATTTCGATAAATATGAAGTAACAATTAAAACACGCTTCTCGCACACTTAATACACACAATCTTATGGAAATTGTCTTTAAAATAATCAATTCTATACGTGGCAGTGCCCTTCAGAGTTTGTTTACATTAGAAAATGAGGATAATGATAACGAACTTTTGCTTCACACTGGCACAGTAGAAGTCGATTTTTCTTGCGGTTTCCAGTGTTATTAGAAGACGTAAAAAGTTTCCTTTCTGAAAGAGGTGAAAGTTACACACACTTAAGAAACAGTCAATATTTAACAATTTTTGACGTCATTATTATCATTATTTAGCATTTTTTGACGTCATTATTATCATTATTTAGCATTTTTGACGTCATTATTATCATTATTTAGCATTTTTTGACGTCATTATTATCATTATTTATCATTTTTTGACGTCATAATTATCATTATTTTGCATTTTTTTACATCATTATTATCATTATTTAGCAGTTTTGACGTCATTATTATCATTATTTAGCATTTTCTGACGTCATTATTATCATTATTTAGCATTTTCTGACGTTATTATTATTATTATTTAGCATTTTTGACGTCATAATTATCATTATTTAGCATTTTCTGACGTCATTATTATCATTATTTAGCATTTTCTGACGTCATTATTATCATTATTTAGCATTTTTGACGTCATAATTATCATTATTTAGCATTTTTTGACGTCATTATTATCATTATTTAGCATTTTTGACGTCATTATTATCATTATTTAGCATTTTCTGACGTCATTATTATCATTATTTAGCATTTTTGACGTCATAATTATCATTATTTAGCATTTTTTGAAGTCATTATTATCATTATTTAGCATTTTTTGACGTCATTATTATCATTATTTAGCATTTTTGACGTCATTATTATCATTATTTAGCATTTTCTGACGTCATTATTATCATTATTTAGCATTTTCTGACGTCATTATTATCATTATTTAGCATTTTTGACGTCATTATTATCATTATTTAGCATTTTTGGACGTCATTATTATCATTATTTAGCATTTTTGACGTCATTATTATCATTATTTAGCATTTTCTGACGTCATTATTGCCATTATTTAGCATTTTCTGACGTCATTATTATCATTATTTAGCATTTTTGACGTCATAATTATCATTATTTAGCATTTTTGACGTCATTATTATCATTATTTAGCATTTTTTGATGTCATTATTATCATTATTTCCGTTTTTGACGTCAATATTTAGCATTTTTTTATGTCATTATTTAACATTTTTTTTCATTATTATCATTATTTAGCATTTTTGACGTCATTATTATCACTATTTGGCATTTTCTGACGTCATTATTATTACTATTTATCATTTTTTGACGTCATTATTATCATTATTTAGCATTTTTTGACGTCATTCTTATCATTATTTAGCATTTTCTGACGTCATTATTATCATTATTTAGCATTTTTGACGTCATAATTATCATTATTTAGCATTTTTGACGTCATTATTATCATTATTTAGCATTTTTTGACGTCATTATTATCATTATTTCCATTTTTGACGTCAATATTTAGCATATTTTGACGTCATTATCATCATTATTTATCATTTTTTGACGTCATTATTATCATTATTTAGCATTTTTGACGTCATTATTATCATAATTTAGCATTTTCTGACATCATTAATATCATTATTTAGCATTTTCTGACGTCATTATTATCATTATTTAGCATTTTTGACGTCATAATTATCATTATTTAGCATTTTTTGACGTCATTATTATCATTATTTAGCATTTTTGACGTCATTATTATCATTATTTAGCATTTTCTGACGTCATTATTATCATTATTTAGCATTTTCTGACGTCATTATTATCATTATTTAGCATTTTTGACGTCATAATTATCATTATTTAGCATTTTTGACGTCATTATTATCATTAATTAGCATTTTTTGACGTCATTATTATCATTATTTCCATTTTTGACGTCAATATTTAGCATTTTTTTATGTCATTATTTATCATTTTTTTTCATTATTATCATTATTTAGCATTTTTGAAGTCATTATTATCACTATTTAGCATTTTCTGACGTCATTATTATTATTATTTATCATTTTTTGACGTCATTATTATCATTATTTAGCATTTTTGCTAAATAACAGTGTTTTATTATTTTATATAAACTAATAAAGCGCATAAATTGAGAATGGAATCAACGTAAACATATCTCGCTTATGTGTAAATCATATCTTGCTTATATGTAACTTAATAGAACGAAATAAACTCGAAAATCGTTTTCAGAGCTTCGTTTTCCTTCGTGTAACCAAATTACTTTCTGAAATGAAAACTTCCTAGGGAATATTATATACGTTTTCTGATTAATTTTGGCACGCTGAATCGATTGGTGAAGACTAGAAGTCTGTTGGGAGCCGTTCAAAAGTTATGACATCGTGAAATCATTCGGAAATGCTAGATGGTGTACACCGAAAAAATATAAAAATCTTGTTTATTTGTAACTTTAGAGCGAAATAAACTGGAAAACCGTTTTCAGCACTTTGATTTCCTTCGGGTAACCATAAAAAAATCACGAAAAAAATTTCCAAAAAGTTTTTCAACAAAAATTTTCCATCAATTCGTTCGAAAAATATGTGCTTTCTCGGTTTTTTTCGATTTTCTCGAGAACGGTAAAAAGCAGTGAAATCATTTTCGGCACACAGAAATTACACGACAAGACGAACAAGTCGATGTATAAATTGTCGGGAAGGATTCAATAATTCGTCGAGATATTTCAAACTGAAATTTACCCGATTCTCGATTTGCTAAGTAGATATCTCGGAAACGGTTACAGAAAATCAAAAACGGATTGCGGCATCATTTTCAGAAGGTCATTTTCCTATTAATTTACTAATATTGTCCACAGGAAATTCACGACTTTGCGAGATCTCTACTCGAGCGCGGAAATTTCTTAAAAATTTCTTCAATTCTTACAGGCGGTAGTGAACAGAAAGAGCTGGCGAAATATAATTTGCATATTTGTAATCAGCATCTAAAATGCTTTCGTAAACATTTTTACATTTTGCTGTAACTCAAAAAATAACGATTTTGACAAAATCGATTTTCTCGCATTTCGTAGTTTCGGCGGTCTAGACTACCCGTGTCGACGGTATTTCTTAACTGAAAGTTTCCTAGGGAATAGTATATATGTTTTCGGACTAATTTTGGGACGCTGAATCGATTGGTGAATACTAGAAGTCTCTGTGGTGAGCCGTTCAAAACTTACGACAACGTGAAATCAGTCGGAAATGCGAAATGGTGTACAGCGAAAAAATATAAAAAACTTGTTTATTTGTAACTTTAGAGCGAAATAAACTGGAAAACCGTTTTCAGAACTTCGATTTCCTTCGGGTAACCAAAAAAAAATCACGAAAAATTTTTCCAAAAAAATTTTCAACAAAAATTTTCCATCAATTCGTTCCAAAAATATGTGCTTTCTCGTTTTTTTTCGATTTTCTCGAGGACGTTAAAAAGCAGCGAAATCATTTTCGGCACACAGAAATTACACGACAAGACGAACAAGTCGATGTGTAAATTGTCCGGAAGGATTCAATAATTCGTCGAGATATTTCAAACTGAAATTTACCCGATTCTACATTTGCTAAGTAGATATCTCAGAAACGGTTGCAGATAATCTAAAACGGATTACGGCATCATTTTGAGAAGGTCATTTTCCGATTGATACACTAAGATTGTCCGCAGGAAATTTACGACTTTCCGAGATCTCTACTCGAGCGCCGAAATTTCTTAAAAATTTCTTCAGTTCATGCAGGCGATAGTGAACGGAAAGAGTTAGCGAAATATAATTTGCATATTTGTAATCAGCTGCGAAAATGCTTTCAGAAACGTTTTAAAATTTTGCTATAACTCATAAATTAACAATTTTGTCAAAATCTATTTTCTCGCATTTCATCGTTTCCGCGGTCTAGACACCCCGTGTCGATGGTATTTCTTAAATGAAAGCTTCCTAACGAGTATTATATACGTTTTCAGACTAATTTTGGGACGCTGAATCGATTGGTGAAGACTAGAAGTCCCTGTGGTGAGCCGTTCAAAAGTTATGACAGCGTGAAATTAGTCGGAAATACGAGATGGTGTACAGCGAAAAAATATGTAAAACTTGTTTATTTGTAACTTTAGAGCGAAATAAAATTTAAAAACGTTTTCAGCACTTCGATTTCCTTCGGGTAATAATAATGAATATGAGTTGTTATTTGATATGTAATTCTTAGTAGACTTTAGTTCAAAACAAAACGATTTGAATCTTGAATGTGGTGGTGCACTCACTAATTAACCAATTAACAACGGTCATTAGATACTCTTATTTTACCTAGATAAAGCATAGTTTGCTTATGATTATATCAATCAAGATTAGATTAAAAAGTTGGATGAATCTGGATGAATATGGGTTTTCGTGTATTAATAACAAGATAAAGATTTTAAATATTTATTTGAGAAGTACTTATTTCCTTTAAAAAAAAATAATAAAGTGTTTCAGTAAAGATAGATGTAGAATATCTTAATGCACACTTCATCTAAGTGCACGTTGCTAATAAATAACTATCTATAATTTTGATCGATAAAAAATACACAACCCTGATTTAAATGAAATTAACTAATCTACAAATTGATTTAACATTTCTCTCCATTTTGGTAATCGCCAATCGAACTTTCAAGACTTTGAAGCGACGTCGCCGTAGACATATCCTCCATGCAAGTTCGGGCTCTCTCGATATCAAAAACGCCCTCTTTGATAATCTGCGTAGCCGGCGGCATCGTCGGATCTTCGGCATTTGCGGCAACTAATCTTATAAAATCTTTCTGCGATTCTCTGGCTTCCATTAAGAAAATGCTCTCCTTCACTTCCTTCTGGGAATATTGATCGATCTTATCGTAGATGACTCCGTGCATTCCCAATTCCTTCAAGTATTTTATGGTGTCCGGATCAGCATTCTCATCTCCCCAACAAAATATTACCAGGTTTGCATCACGTGCCATATTCACCTAACAAATTAATAAATATTATGAAGTTGCAAGCATCTCGAAAAAAAGAAATACGCAAAAATAACTAATTAATTCATCTCAGTCATTACCATCTACATTAAAAAAACAATTGAGTATTATTGAATGTCCCATTATACATTAAGCTTTGATAGTCCATTTGTAACATAAGCAAGACCAAACTGATGATAGTAGATCGACTTTCTCATAACAATGTACAACTCTACATCGATAATAAACAAATTGAGAGAGTAAACACAAGTTTAAATATCTGGGCACTACGTTGAATGATAAATGGGATATCGATAAAGAGGTTAAAATTCGTGAGGCTTATACCCGAAAAACATTTGCTAAATTCCATACCTGCCTCCTACGACAGGAGGTACCCCTAAGTCTCCGACTACGAGTGGTTAAATGTTACATATGGCCAATATTGCTATACGGATCAGAAACTTGGTCATTAAAGGCCAAATTTTTTGGCCCCTTAATAGAATCGAAGCTATAAAATTGTGGATTCTGAGAAGATTACTCAAGATTTCCTGGGTACACCTCGTATCAAACGAGCAGGTTTTACAAAAGAGCAAATACGCATCGACAGCTATTGGATATTGTAAAGCAAAGAGAAACATCGTACTTGGGGCATATCCTGCGAGGTCCCAGATACAGACTGCTGAAAACTATACCTATGGGCAAAATCGAAGGTAAAAGAGGACCGGGACGAAGGTAACACTCATGGCTCCGCAATATTCGGAACTGATACAATATCGCAGATGCCGCATCGATATTTAGAAGAGCCGAAGAAGGCACACTTAACATTACCCAATTAACACATGAACACCAACGCGCTAGACAGCGTATGGCACCACAAGAAGAAGTCCACTTGTCTCTTTAGTCTTGCCTGTGTTACCTTGCTGTTTAGTTTTGTCCGTCTACTCTTGTCTACCTTGGTCTTCTCTTCCTGGTGAAAATGAAATGTCTAAACGAAGTGTCGGTTATGCGTCAACGAAGTCTCTCCGAAGTGGCAGGGAATTGTATTTCTGGACACTAAAATTTGATCAGTGAAGCTTAGTTGCTAATTTTAAAGTGTTAAAAACGCCCGACACCTAGTTTGTCTCGGAAACACTTCGACGACACTTAATTTGTACCGGAAACACTTCGTTGCACTTACACTACTCTTCTTTTATCTCGGAAACACTCCATTACTGTGTGTTCATTGTTACGGCAGCTTGGTTTTCAGAAAAGCAGCAGCATTCGACTGATGTTGAAAATTTTCTTCTTCAGATTCTTCTTTCTTTTCTTCCTTCTTGTCAGCTGGAGCAGCAGCTGCGGCGGCATCAGCTGGGGCTGGAGCTGCGGCAGCAAACTTGCTAGGATCCTTGATGTATCCCTTGATGGCGATCCTTGATGTATCCCATTTGCAATGCTGTGTGGTGCAGAGGCAGTTGTTGCTCAAACAGACTGAAGCCAAGTTACCAACTCCAGCCAAGAACTTAGCTCTGAGATCTTCAAGCTTAATGTCAAGGATTTCTGGGGCAAAGATGGTGCCAGAATCGTAAACTTGTTCAACAAGCAAACCATATGAGAATGGAGAGATGTTCAACATGTCCAGCAAAGTAGCTTCTGAAGCACCTACTTTATCTCCAGGCTTCAAGATGTGTACATCCTTGATGATTTTAATTGTACCCTTAGAAATCTTGGTCCGAATAGACAGAGCCTGGAGGAAAGAAGTTTTTCTGGATCCAATCCAGTTTTTTGAGCTGGAATGATGACAGACGATGGGGCGATGGCACCTGGACGAACCGGGGCGATGGCACCTGGACTAATCGGGGCGATGGCACCTGGACGAACCGGGGCGATATCACCTGGACGAACCGGGGCGATATCACCTGGACGAACCGGGGCGATGGCACCTGGACGAACCGGGGCGATGGCACCTGGACGAGTCGGGGCTCGGACTTTGTTCTCCAATAGCTTGTCACGGTCTACGAGATCTCCACGGGTGAAGACGAAACCGACTTTTCCACGGATGTGGGGGAGAAGTTTCTCAAGAGCACTATTTCTCTCCAAGTGACCCTCGATAGCTTTACACATAACCGCGCTTCCACGAAGGGACATACGTATTTGCTGCATTTGTTTCGAACCCACATTGTCAGCGCCCACAATAAAACATTTCGGATAGTCTTCAATGACTTGAATGAGCTTTAAGAAGTAATTAGACTTCCAGGTTGCCTTGTGCTCCCTACCCATCTTGGTGTGTGTATGGACTCGTTAATGAATTTAAGAACAAGACAGAAGACACGGTCGCAATGACGTCTTTACACGCATAATGGAGTTCTTACCCATCAGTACCACTGCCCTTCCACGGAGGGACATACGGATTTGCTGCATTTGCTTCGAACCGACATTGTCAGCACCCACAATAACACTTTTCGGATAGTCTTCAATGACTTGAATGAGCTTTAAGAAGAAGTTAGACTTCCAGGTTGCCTTGTCCTCCCTACCTATCTTGGTGTGGTAAGAACAAGACAGAAGACAAGGACGCAATGACTTCTTTACACTTCGACGACACTTCGTTGGACTTAGTCAAGCCTGTCTAGTCTAGTCTGTCTTCGAAGTACTCTCTTCGACGTAAGAGAGGATGTTTCTGAGGTTGACCGGTTGCAAATAGGACGAATGGCTGGAGAGTAGACAAGACTCTACTGGATACCCATCTTGGTGTGGTAAGAACAAGACAGAAGACAAGGACGCAATGACCTCTTTGCACTTCGACGACACTTTGTTGGACTTGGTCAAGTCTGTCTTTTAGTCTTTTTAGTCAAGTTTGTCTTCGACAAACTCTCTTCGACGTACGAGAGGATGTTTCTGAGGTTAGCCGGTTGCAAATGAGACGAATGGATGGAGAGTCTCTACTGGAAAGATTGGAAGACGTTATGAAAGAGTTGAATGAAGGGACAAACCCCGAAAATGGATTGCGGAGGTCATGCGAAGCAGTTCTTCATGAGGCCACTGATGAGGTGTTTCAGAGAAAACGGAGGGGCATCAGAGGCAGGAAGGCTGGTGGAGGCCAGTTTGCTGATGGAATGAGTAGGTATCTGAAAAGCCTAAAACCTGTTTGCGTGAAAGGAGATGTATGGTAAGAAATAATGGGCGAGCAAATGAGGAAGTGCGTGACAAGTGTAGAAGGATATAACCTGGCACGCAGGGAACTTCACAGTAGAGATGAGCATAAGACGAGTTTCTCGATCCAGATCCCATCCCATGGGACGGACCCCTGTCACTGTCCCATCCCAGCACATTTTCGTCCCACTGTCCTATCCCATTCATCCCATCCCATACAGGTCGCGTGGCCCATCCCATTCCTCCCATTTTCCCATACAGCAGACTTTCTGTTCAAATTTAATTTTTCGGTAATTACTTTAGCTGACAGTGAATAATCCTTTTTCGTCGCAAATGGATCGTAAGATGGAACTACATCGTTATCACATAAATCTCCTGGGCTGGATATATTATGGAAAATGTGCGTATTAGCAGGATAAGCAATTAATTATGCATAAACTAGATTTACTAGATTATCAAAACTTTTGCCACTACGCCCCATAGAAATTTGTCGTCCCATCCCATCCCACGCAACGTTCATACCACTCATCCCATCCCATGTGACGATGGGATGGGATGGGTCGATGGGATCTCATGCTCATCTCTACTTTACAGAGCCATCGTGAACTGAGGAAGAGGTGAATAATAAAATTGCACAAAGGGTTAATACTCTCCGGGAGGGCAGCCTAATGACGGTAGTCAAGAAGCTGTTCCCAGTACATGAGGGAGTCAACTGGCTGGAACCCATGGTATGGAGATCGACGCTCCTTTTCACTCTGGTCGAGTGCAGTCGGTCAGATGAGGGAGGAGAACGCGACGAATCCTAATGGAGTTCCACCCGAAGCATACAAGGTGTTTGGGCATATATGCGGCGATATGTGTTGCACTATGAAAGAAGCATGATGAAGGAACAGTTGATGAATGGCAGTTTCCACTAGGAATGGAAGAGAAGGAGACTGGTGATGATTGAAAAAGAGCGAAAGGAAGGAAAGGAATCCATATACAAACCAATCTGCCAACTGAATGGGATAGCGAAGATGTTTGCGAGTATGATTGAAGCTAGGATAAATGAGTATCGCGAGAACATAAGGAGGGGTTCAGGGTTGGCCGCACTGTGGTGAACGCAATGACGCGGGTGATACAGAGAGTAAGGTTAGCAAATACGGGTACCATGTCGTACCCGTAGTAACTGTGTGCTTGTAACCCTGGACATGAAAAATGCTTTCAATTCGGTCCCATGGGGCGGAATCATGTAGGCTTTGGACCTCAAGGGGTTAGCTCCTTACCTTCGAAAGATGGTGGGCTACTACTTGAATGATAGGAAGATAGTGACTGTGAAAGGAAAAACATCAAGAGGAGAGCAGGTGTTCCACAGGCCTCGGTTCTTGGGTCGATACTGTGGAACATATTATATGAAGAGGTTTTGACATTGAGGCTGCCAAACGAGATTACACTCGTCGGGTCGCAGTCGCAAGAACGGAAGAAAGGCTGAAAACGATCATGAATGAGGCAATTAGTGGGATTCACCGGTGGCTGGGGGAAAGGCGGCTTGCTCTAGCTCCTCATAAAACTGAGGTAGTCCTGCTAATTGGGAGAAGAAAGCTGTGACCATGTGAATGTCTAGTCTGTCTACTCTAGTCGGACTAGTCTAGTCTCTCTAGTTTAGTTTGTCTAGTCAAGTCTGTTTAGTCTAGTCTCTAATCTAGTTCAGTCTGTGTAGTCCAGTTCATCTAGTCTAGTATGTGTGGTCCCCAGGGGGGCCACTTGTCAAGTCAACTGAATGTGCTTGCTACGTCCCCCATCAACAAAAAAAAATAGTATGTGTGGTCCAGTCTGTCTAGTCTAATCTGTCTATTCTAGTCTGTCTAGTCTCTCCAGTCTATCTAGTCTAGTCTGTCTAGTCTAGTCTCTCCAGTCTGTCTAGTCTAGTTTGTCTAGTCTAGTCTGTCTAGTCTAGTCTGTCTAGTCTAGTCTGTCTAGTCTGTCTAGTCTGTCTAGTCTGTCTAGTCTGTCTAGTCTGTCTAGTCTGTCTAGTCTGTCTAGTCTGTCTAGTCTCTCCAGTCCGTCTAGTCTGTCTACTCTGTCTAGTGTGAATAGTCAGACTAGTCTGTGTAGTCCAATCTGTCTAGTCTACTCTGTCTTCTGTTCTAGAGCTATTGCTGCCGGTAGTAGCACAAAAAGGGAAGTGAAGGACGCGGCGCACAGTGGTCTGAATCTGAAAAAAGTTGGCCAAAAATCGAAAAAATCATAGTCACCTAATCAGTTTATTTCAAAAGAATCTTGTAGCGGATACTTCAGGGTATGTTATTTTAAAATAAAAGTTGGATATCTGTTATGCTTGAGACCTTGTCGACTCAGCGCACACACGTGTAGCGGCTCCGAAATATCTTTGTTTATTCAAGTGCGTGTAACTTTTCACTCGAGTGTCCTATTTTGTTTGATGAAGGGTGTTAAGGAAGCTTTGTAGAATATTTACATATGTAACGTTTTCATTAATTTATACTCGCGTGTGTTAGAGATCAAGTCAAAGATGTGCCTACATAATGGTATTTCTTGTAAAAAAAATTCCGTATATTAAGCAAATTAAATTAAGTAAAAATTAAGTAAAAAAGGCAAAAAAGTTATCACCGCAGCGGGGTTCAAGAAGTTGAGATATGGAATGTATAGATTACGACGTTTTGTAATAGAATCTAGAAGAAAATCTTGCCCATGTCTGCCTCTGTATATGTATGATTAGAAATACGAGACGCCGCGCAGCGCCGGGCAAGTTTTTTGTTACCTGGGATCTACGCAGACACAGATGTTTTGAAACTTAGACTTGGAAACTAAATGTAAGTGTTTGGAGGAACATTTCATCACTAAAATGTAGCAAAAATGAATGTTTTCAAATCCATGACAAGGATCGAGGATGCTTCAACCCGGTCGACCGGAACGATGGGAAGAAGCTGTTGTCCACACCAAAAAACTATCAAAAAACTATCTCAAAGAGCAACAGAACGCTTTCTCCGAAACAATGAACAGTGACATTCTTATTCTAGAGGTTATTATTCCATAATAACTGCTACTCCAACACATAAACTGTTAATTATTTCGCAATTGTAATATTCTAGTTGTTATTACCAATATTTAATACCCTTATATACCTATTCATATGAAGTTCCGAACAATTTTTAAAGAAGTGGTTGCCATTTTGAATTTTAAAATTGCATTATAATAAATTCGCATTCAGCGACTTGGAAAATTTACCAATTCACGTTTAAATCTGAAACTTTTTTCTATTTTTGGCCAACTTTTTTGATATCCAGACCACTGTGGCGGCGCGAGTAAAGAAGACTACGAGTGTCTTCTCGCGCGAGTCAGTCGCCCGTTGGCTTGAAGAGCACCGATTATGAACCGGTTATGAGAAGATCACGTACGATGTGGACATACAAGTAAGTGCAGTATGCAAGGAGGATGGCACGCAAACGTATGAGGGCGATCACGAGGTGATCCGTGCGCTGAAGCCGGAGATGGATTTAGAGGAGTTCATGTCATTAAAGACGAAGAAGTGGCATGTGGAAGTCTTCACCGTGGAGAAGATGGACGAGGGCTCTCCTTTAGCAAGGATCTAATCTTTCGGATTGCAGGGCAGAAAGGGGTAAACCAGGGTGAAAGGCAGGTCTGGGAGATGCTTGATCAGTTGCTCCAGGCCAAAAGTGTGTATGAGGACATGGATGTAGGTTCTGTGGCCTACATAAAGAGCATGGTGTGCATGGACGGTGTCGAGGTCTCGGCTGACAGTACGAGATACCACTTCTTTGCCCGTGTGGATGGTGCAAAGGCCGAGAATGCCGAACAGAAGGCGTTCGAGACCTTAGTAAAAATGAGAGAACTTTGTGAGAAGAAGTTTAGAAAGAGGTTAGTCATGGATGTGGCTGGGAACCTTAACGGGTGGCATGTGCGAACGGTGATTGAATGCGTGTTTTTCGGTACAGGAACTGAGGTAACCCTGTACTGGATGAAAGTGGAAGGTAAATCGCATCAAGAGAAAGCGAGACACCGGAACGACCCAAGCCGTTCTGGTAAGGAGGGCTGGTAAGGATGTCTCTTATGCATGATGGTAAATGCCATAAAGAATGAAGTGTATGTAGTGGATATACATGTGAAAGGGATTAGGAAAACCGTAGCTGTGGACCTCATGCTTAGACTGAAAGACGAGGGGGAAAAGCAGCGACTGGCTGAGAGAATAGCCCAAGTGAAAGAGGTGAGTGAGGTCAGGTCGGAGGTGGGTGTAGCGAAGTGTCCTGGTCCGGGACATGGACGAGACTACTACCCCAGAGGAAGTGAAAGAGGCCTTGCAGAAGGTCACTGAATGCAAGGAGTGCGTAGTAAAGTCCCTCCGCCCAGTGCGGGGAGGGGCCAGAATGGCGATCGTGGCAAGAGCAGCGCGAACAGTGCTGGAGAAAGGTAGAATTAAGGTAGGATGGGCTATGTGTCGGGTGAGTGAAAACAACAAGCCGCCCAAGTGTTACCGGTGTCTTGGGTTCGGGCACTTGGCGGCAGCATGCAAGGAAAAGGAGAGAAAGATGGTATATTTGCGGTGCGGAGAATGTGGGCACAAAGCACAAGAGTGCAAGGCCAAGGAGGCCATGTGCTACGTCTGTGAAGTGAGCGGGCACAGCGCAGACTATAGGCTGGCCCGTATACCGAAAATGAGTGGAAAGTATGAAAGGGAAGTCTATCAGAAAATGATTATACTGCAGACAAACTCAAATAGGAGTGCAACTGCTATGGAGTTGATATGGAATGAATGGGAGAACTCGGTCCTGTATGGGTGCTACATTTCGCCCAACATTACGCTGGACCAGTTTGTAGCATTTTTGGATGAGCTGAGAAGCAGTATGAAAACCTGGTCCAAAGAGATTGATGCTGGGGGGATCTCAATGCTAAGTCTGCTTGGTGGGGATGCCCCAAAGAGAATATGAAAGAGGAAGAATGATGGAAGAGTGATTGGCAGAGGGGGACCTAGTGGTGCAATATAGGTACTGTGGTGCAAATGAGGACATGGCGGAGCATACAATCTGTGAGTGTGACATGGGTGCGAATGAGGAGCGAGGCTGAATGCAAGGTGGGAGAGGTTGTAAGGAAGGTGAGCTTGGTGAGGATTATGCTCCGTAGTGAGTATGAATGGGGCGTGCTGACTGGGATGATAGGATTTATAATGAGGAGAAAGGAGTGAGGCGGGTCGAAGGGTTGCTACGCGTGAGCCGTGCGTGCCAACGCCGGGCCCCCCTCAGTGCGAAGGGGGCGCACAAATTTATTGTAAACCTTGATGTGAAGGGGGGCACGGCGTACAAACGGCGCGCCCGGCACGAGTGAATGGAGAAAATGTTTTCTTTTAAAAATGAAAGGGGGAGGTAATTGATGAAGTTATGCCAACTTTGGATTCCATAACGTTTCCTCTGGTTCTGGCTGGGGGGCTTGAATGGTGGGGGTTTTTTAGTGGGTCGCCCCTTCTGGGCAGCCTCCACACTACCACTCGGCACAGGTCGAGTGGTGTCTGTTTGCAGATTTTCACCTCCCAGCACGAGCAAACAAAAAAAAAAGTCTACTCTGTCTAGTCTGTGTGGTCCAGTCGGTCTAGTCTAGTATGCATAGTCCAGTTTGTCTAGTGTACTTTGTCTAGTCTGTCTACTTTGTGTAGCCTGCCTACTCTGGGGTCCTCTTGTTAAGTTAACCGTTAGGTCCTTACTACATCCCAAAAAAAAAAAAAAAAAAGTTTGAATGTCTGGCTTAATAAAATAACTTACATAACCCGGTTCTCTCAATATATCTTCTGTATGAACATTAACTCCCAAAATCTCAATCATGTTGGCATAAGAGATGGCATTATGAATATCCCAACATCTGGGATCCTTGTATTTGGGCCATTTGGCCGTGTCACCCTGCGTTAAGAACATGACTGGATATTTGTTCTGTTTGATGCGGATCATGGAGCAAATGTCTGGGTTGAAACACGAAAAGATGACCCTTCGTGTGCCAGCATGTTTCAAAACCACTTCTAGTATAGTGTCTAGATAGAGGTTTAAATCGGTGGGGTGATACAACTCGTAGGATTCGTCTAAACGTTGCATGGTCCATTTTATCTCGATATTGAAACCAACATGTGGATTGAGAACTTCGAAGGCATGTTGTAATGTTGGGAATGGTTGATGTTCTTCCAAATCTTCATCAAAGAATCGGGGGTTTTTCGATTTACCTTCAGTTAAATGATAAACCTAAAACATTAATAAAGCATTAAAACGGAGCTATAGCCTTTAGAGATAATACCTTTAATAATTTAAGTTGTTCATGAGTTAAATCTTTAATAGGAACTTCCAACATATCCGTCTCATGCAATTGCTTTTTCCGCTTCAAAGAAATACAAACGTGAAAATCATGATAAATTATTGGCACTAAATCCTTGCTCAGTTGCACATCAAACTCAACGAAATCGGCACCGTGATCTATAGCCGTCTTCAAACTGGCTATTGTGTTTTCCCTGACCTCTGCACAATTCTTCATATCTTCTTTAAAACTATTCCCAGCCCCTCTGTGCCCTACATCTAATCCACTCCGAGTCTTTTTCCAATGTCTCGCAAATGAAATATTCAAATCACATTTGACATTGGGCAAAGGTCTAATAACAATGTATTCTAGTTTGAGTTCACCTATAGGTCTTTGTTTGGGGCTTGTAATTGGTAAGATTATATTGCCTTCGGAGCTCTGTAAGGAACTTGGGAGGAGGTAGCTGAAGCCAGCATGGAAAGGGGGCTCAGAATCTGAGCATTTGCTACCATACATGAAGAAATCTAATAGGAAAGCTGTGGTTTGTGGGAATAGAATTGAAGCTTGAAAGATGAGCATAGAAGAAGGTTTGTATTCAATTCCAAATTGGTTCTGAGTATGGAAGGTGGGATCCTTGCTGTATAAATCTGCAACCTCTGTATTGGCATGTTTGGGGAGTTCGGCTAAATCTTGAGTTTCGGCACTTAACGAATCTTCTAAAGCTTCTGACATGGTTTTTGTGATGTTTGGACTTGGTTGGAGTAGATTTATTGGGGTGACTTTTATGTAGATGGTACGATTGGCATATTTTGGTCTCCAAAGAGTTATTGGTTCTCTTGTCAGTTTTAACTGAACAGCTGTTTCTTTGTTCAACCACCCTCTGTCTACTAAGGAGTCTTCTATGTCCCCAAAGACTTCAGGTTCTGAATCAAATTGTGGAGATGGGTCTGAAATTTGTATTTTTCTGGGATTTATGTTGGCTTCCCATCTCCGGACGAGAGTTTGTATGCCTTGTTCGACAATCACACACAAACAATATCTATATTTGAATTGGACTTTGGTCAGGATTGTGACGACAGCTGACCAGATTTCGGTGTCTTCTGGCTCTTGGTTGAGCACAACAACTTTTTCTGGGGACCAGTTTCCGAGTTCGTCGATATTTCCGGACACACAAGGAACTTCACCGGGTTTGAGGTCTAGCACCCGGACGCGGAACAACCAATCCTTTGGCGCAATAGCAGACTCTGAGGTGGTGGCACTTCCCAAGGCTGAGTCACCTCGACCTCTCCTGATCGCATCATTTGCAGGATCTTCTATGAAAAACCACTTCTGCATTTTGAACTAACTGAAAGAAGATTTATATTTAGTTTTACATGGATTTAAATTTAAACTTTTTTATTACTTAACATTTGACATTTTTTATATAATAATTTATTTAGTTATTCCTTTTCAATGTCACCTGATTATTTTAATGGCAATACAGTCTGGCATGACTGGCTTATCTCTAATTTTATAATTACTTTTACATTTAAATTATTAGCTTATCTCGCACTAACTACACCTACTACACATACTACATGACAGCTCTGCACTACCAATATACAGTAACACAAAGAATTGCGTGCGCATTTATTTTGTATAGATCAGGGGTAAGCAACCTTTTTTTTCAATTTTATCATCGAGTAACGAGCCGTCACTGAACTTAAAGGGGGAGAGAAATCGCGATTTTTTTATTTTTTTATTTAAAATACTTAAATATTACGCAACGATTGGAAATCTTCCACAACTAATTTGCAAAAGAATCGGGTATTAAAAAAAATTATTTCAACGACCTGCCGTCTCCGGGGGCAGATGGGTGAATTTTTCCAGATGTTTTAGCTTTTTTGCACTAAACTCGGACAGTTTTCGTCGCAATGACGTAGTTCCGGCGCCGCACAGTGGGCTGGATTGCCGAAAAAGTGGACAAAAATAGAATACCTCCTTCTATACATTTGAAATTTTGGTTACAGGGGATTTCTACGCCGTTGAACACGAATCTGTTATCTTCTTCTTCTTATTGTGCCATATCCTCAGTGGACGTTGGCGATCAATATGGCCCATCGTATTCGATCCACAGCCGATCTGAACAAGTCAACCGATGTTCTTCCGGTCCATTGTCGCAGATTCTTCAACCAGGAGATCCGTCGTCTTCCCTGTGACCTCTTCCCCTCGATTTTTCCCTGCATGATGAGTTGAAGTAGCCTATATCTGTGGCTGTTTCTCATGATATGGCCAAAGTATGACAGTTTTCTGTGTTTGACTGTTGTGAACAGTTCTCTGTCCTTCTGCATGCGTAGGAGTATGGTTTCGTTGCTAACATGGTGGGTCCAGGAAACGCGAAGCATTCGACGATAGCACCATGCTTCGAAGGCCTCTAGTCGCTTACTAGTTGCCTCGGAGAGTGTCCATGCCTCCACTCCATACAAAAGCTTAGAGAAGACGTAGCATCTAAGTATGCGTGTTCGAAGATGGATGTTCAAGCGCATGTTACACAAAACATTCTTCATTTGATTAAATGTAGAACGTGCCTTCTCTATGTTGATCTTTACTTCACGACTATGATCCCATTGGTCATTGAGGTTTACACCCAAGTACGATATTGATGGTACTCTCTGTAGTTGGGCCCCATTTACCAGGAATTGGGCATTAGACGCATTTTTGCATTTTTGCTGACGATTAGAATTTTTGTCTTTGCCACATTCAATCGCATATTAAGTGGTTCGCATGCCTGTACTACTTTATCAATCAGTCTCTGTAGTCCTTCGGCACTGTCGGCAATTAGTACAGAGTCGTCTGCATACCTTAAGTTATTAATTATTTCCCCGTTTATCTTTATCCCAATCTGTTCTTCTTCGAGTGCATTCTTAAAAAGGTTTTCTGCGTATCGGTTAAACAGTAGCGTGGATAGTACGCAGCCCTGTCTGACACCTTGTTACGCAGCCCTGTCTGACTACTGGAAATTCCTTTGACATTATATTTTCCACACGAACACATGCTGTTTGTTGTCTGTACAGATTGTTGATTATTCGTGCATCTCTGTCATCTATTCCTGATTGCTTTATGGTTTCTGTTAGCAAATCATGGTTAACCCTATCGAATGCCTTTTCGAAGTCGATAAAACACGTGAAAACATCGCAATTCACGTCTCTTGCTCTCTGAATCAGAACACTCAGACCAAAAAGGGCATCTCTAGTCCCCAATCCACTCCTAAACCCAAATTGCGTCTCGCTAATGTCTTCTTCTAGTTTTTGATATATTCGTTCGTAAATAATCTTAAGAAAGACCTTCATGAAGTGACTTGTGAGACAGATAGTTCTATAGTCTTCGCATTGTTTAGCTGTGGTTTTTTTAGGAATCGGTATAAACGTAGAGACTAGCCATTTCTCGGGTATATCTCCCGATTCATATATGTTGTTAAATAAGTCCGTGATTAGGTCTAGGTATTCTTCCTCAATGAGCAGTTGCAATGAAGTTCTTGTGCTTTAACATATCGCCAAGAACTTCATCTGGGCCCGGGGACTTGTTGTTTTTGAGTCTTCCAATTGCCTTAAGAACTTCTTGATGAGTTATAGAAGGTCCTGTTTGTGCTGGGCTATTCGTGTTAGAAACTGTTCGGCTATCGTCAGCATAAAGAGTCTGTATGTATTGTTGCCATCTTGCTACTTTGTCATTCACGTTCAGTAGTGCAGTCCCGTTTTTGTCGGTAATTATGTTATTCTGTCGTGGTTTGTTTATTCCAGCTGCATCCTTTATTTTTTTATGTGTATTTAAAACGTCATGTTTTCTGTCTAGTTCTTCTATTTCAGAGCATTGTTCTTTCCACCAGTTTTCTTTGGCTTCTTTGATCTTTTTTTTAATGTTGTTGTGGATTTGCTTATATGACTTTAAGTCTTTGCTCTTTGTTTTTCTTCGTTCTTCCATCAAACCTAAGATCTCATCTGTAATCCACTTGCTTTTCTTTTTTCTATGATTTGTGTAAAGGTTTTTATCTGCAACAGTTTTCATTACATTGGTGATGGCTTCGACTTGTTGTTCTATGTTGCGGCTGGCAAGGCAATCTGTTATCACGATGTTCAAAAACAAAATGGCGCATCCAATATGGCGGACATTTTTTCGAAAACTTATCCAATTTTTACAAAAGTTGGTACTTTTTTTTGGGTACTTTTTTTAGTTGGTTTTTTTTGGTCGTTGATTGCGAATCAGTTATCAGAATTTTTAAAAACAAAATGGCGGTTCCAATATGGCGGATAATTTTTCGAAAAACTTTTTACAAAATTGCATACTTAGTTTTATACGTCGTTGATCAGCAATCAACTGTCTAAATTCCAAAAAACAGAATGACTTGTCCAATATGTCGGACAATTGTGCATTGTCGGACAATAATCGCACACGGTGTCCCCGGTGAAGGTGGAGCATTCAAATGTTGTCAGGGGGTACTCCTTGTTCAGTAAAGATTTCATTGAAATTCTTCAAAACCTTAAAAACCTAACCTAACACACTTTTTTTGCAATTTTTGATTATTTTGAAATTTTCGTGTTTGGTTTTGGTTAGAATACCTGATTGACGTATCTGGATTCAGTAAACAAATCGTCTTAATAGGTTCCACTTCAGATGGAACAATAAAATTGTACACATTTGTAGAGAAAGGATCAGATTTCATCGCCTGATCGTCACAGTGTCAGTTTTGCAAAATATTTTATCTATTGGTTGCCGGAGCCCCACAAAGTCAAAGCGGAACTGAAGGAAATAAATTCAAGGAGCTACTGTTTTAAAATTGTAAGAGATATCTGAAATATTTTATCAGTTCTGCCTAGATCGTTGATTTTAATACTGAAATTAATATTTTGGTATCTTCACGGTCGATAGTTTTGACACAGGATTTTTGGAACCAAGTTCGTTTAGGGGTAGGAGTGGTTCGGCAGAAAACGTTACGTTACGTTATACGCCTATCTCTTTCTCTCAGTGTATATTTCTATACCGCTCGCGCTCTCTTTCTTTCTCTTTCTCTCAGTGTATATTTATATAATGCGTGCTCTCTCTGTTTCTTTCGCAGAGTGACAGACGATCGTGGTCGGTTTATTAACTTAAAACCAAACGAGAAACAAAACTTAGGGGATAAAATAATAAAATAGACCTCTCCAGTTAGGTTCCGAGCTGTAACTATTTTAGTAATTTAGCAATCGACAGTTGAATATCACTAATTAAAATGTTTTAGAAAATTAAAGTTTTAGAAAATAGAAAAAAAGATTTACAAAAGCTTCTGGAAATGTCATTTAAGTTTCAAGACTTAAAAGTCTTAAACAATATCTATAAACTAGATAGTTTTAGCTAAAACTAGCAGTTAATTTAATAGCTGTAATTATCTTAGTAACTCAAATTCATATGTCATCTGTCATTTATGACAGACTAGATAACATACCAGTTTACGGTTACTTAAGCGCATGCGCGTCCGCCATGTTTAAAAGGCAGGAATATGAAAGTTTCGGGCACATTTTGTTATTTTCACTGGTTATACTTCAAAAACAAGACGAAATTGACACATGCGCACAAAAAAATCTCAACTATGAAAAGATCTATTTTGATGTTTTGTTTTTCATAGCAACTGGTCTTGGGCCGCAAGTTGGACACTCCTTCCTGATCTAAATCAAAAACTCAGCTACACATGTTATCTATCATTTATGACAGATTAGATTATTTTCGCACACATTTTTTGCGACCTTCAAGTTTTGATGTAATCTAATAATCTCGATAAATACAGTAAATAATTGGATGGTGGATTTTAGTCTATATCTACAGACTAACTCCTTGCGTTGCGAAATTTGTAAACTTATACTCACAATTTGGTGTCTGAAATAAATGAATGAAAAAAATTGTCGGTTTTCTTTTGGGCCGCATTGGAACTTGTCTTACGGCCCGCGGGCCGCAAGACAAGTTCCAATGCTTTCGGGTCGCATTTCAACTTATCTTGCCCCAATTTGTTCAAATTTTCCAGAACATTCACTCAACGTCAAAATTAATAATAATTCAAAATGGGAAGTTGTTCGATTCTTAAATGCGCGAGGAACTTACCGCATACGTTTTTTTTTAATGAAGTTCATATTTAAAAAAATTAAATAAACTACAAAATCCTCAAGATTTCAATTCTTTAAAATACACTTTCAATCGTTTCACTCTCATCAACTTTTTCACCCTATTCAACTATTCTATCCTCATACTAGTTATTACATATACTGAACGAGCGAACGTACTCCTGATACCCATGTTCAGTAAAGATTTCATTGAAATTCTTCAAAACCTTCAAAAACCTAACCTAACACACATTTTTTGCAATTTTTGATTATTTTGAAATTTTCGTGTTTGGTTTTAGTTAGAATACCTGATGGACTTATCTGGATTCACTAAACAAATCGTCTTAATAGGTTCCACTCCAGATGGAACAATAAAATTGTACACATTTCTAGAGAAAGGATCAGATTTCATCGCCTGATTGTCAGTTTTGCAAAATATTTTATCAATTGGTAGCCGGAGCCCCACAAGGTCAAAGCGGAACTGAAATAAATAAATTCAAAGAGCTACTGCTTGAAAATTGTAAGAGATATCTGAAATATTTAATCAGTTCTGCCTTGATCGTTGATTTTAATACTGAAATTAATATTTTGGTATCTTCACGGTCGATAGTTTTGACACAGGATTTTTGGAACCAAGTTCCTTTAGGGGTAGGAGTGGTTCGGCAGAAAACGTTAAGTTATGTTATACGCCTATCTCTTTCTCTCAGTGTATATTTCTATACCGCTCGCTCTCTCTTTCTTTCTCTTTCTCTCAGTGTATATTTCTATAATGCGTGCTCTCTCTGTTTCTTTCGCAGAGTAACAGACGAGCGTGGTTGGCTTATAACCTTAAAACCAAACGAACAAAACTTTCGAGATAAAATAATAAAATAGACTTTTCCAGTTAGTCTCCGAGCTGTAACTATTTTAGTAATTTAGCAATCGACAGTTGAATATCACTAATTAAAATGTTTTGGAAAATTGAAGATTTACAAAAGCTTCTGGAAATGTCATTTAAGTTTCAAGACTTAAAAGTATTAAACAATAAAATAAACTAGATAGTTTTAGCTAAAACTTGCAGTTAATTTAATAGCTGTAATTATCTTAGTAACTTAGTAACTTCATATGTCATCTGTCATTTATGACAGACTAGATAATAGACCTGTTTACGGTTATTTAAGCGCATGCGCGTCCGCCATGTTTAAAAGGCAGGAATATGAAAGTTTCGGGCACATTTTGTTATTTTCACTGTTTATACGTCAAAAACAAGGCGATATTGACACATGCGCACAAAAAAATCTCAACTATGATATATATATATATATCTATATATATATATATATATATATATATATATATATATATATATATATATATATATATATATATATATGATTATATATATGATATATATATAAAAGATATATTTTGATGTTTTGTTTTTCATAGCAACTGGTCTTGGGCCGCAAGTTGGACACTCCTTCCTGATCTAAATCAAAAACTCAACTACACATGTTATCTATCATTTATGACAGATTAGATTATTTTCGCACACATTTTTTGCGACCTTTAAGTTTTGATGTAATATAATAATCTCGTTTATACAGTAAATAATTGGATGGTGGATTTTAGTCTATATCTACAGACTAACTCCTTGCGTTGCGAAATTTGTAAACTTATACTCACAATTTGGTGTCTGAAATAAATGAATGAAAAAAATTGTCGGTTTTCTTTTGGGCCGCATTGGAACTTGTCTTACGGCCCGCGGGCCGCAAGACAAGTTCCAATGCTTTCGGGTCACATTTCAACGATTCTTAAATGCACGAGAAACTTACCGCATACGTTTTTTTTTAATGAAGTTCATATTTAAAAAAATTAAATAAACTTCAAAATCCTCAAGATTTCAATCCTTCAAGATACACTTTCAATCGTTTCACTCTCATCAACTTTTTCACCCTATTCAACTATTCTATCCTCATACTAGTTATTACATATACTGAACGAGCGCACGTACTCCTTATAGATACCCATGTTCAGTAAAGATTTCATTGAAATTCTTCAAAACCTTCAAAAACCTAACCTAACACACTTTTTTTTTGCAATTTTTGATTATTTTGAAATTTTCGTGTTTGGTTTTGGTTAGAATACCTGATTGACTTATCTGGATTCACTAAACAAATCGTCTTAATAGGTTCCACTCCAGATGGAACAATAAAATTGTACACATTTGTAGAGAAAGGATCAGATTTCATCGCCTGATCGTCACAGTGTCAGTTTTGCAAAATATTTCTATTGGTTGCCGGAGCCCCACAAAGTCAAAGCGAAACTGAAGGAAATAAATTCAAGGAGCTACTGCTTGAATTTATTAATATTTTGGTATCTTCACGGTCGATAGTTTTGACACAGGATTTTTGGAACCAAGTTTCTTTAGGGAGGTCTCGGTAGGAGTGGTTCGGCAGAAAACGTTACGTTACGCTATACGCCTATCTCTTTCTCTCAGTGTATATTTCTATACCGCTCGCTCTCTCTTTCTTTCTCTTTCTCTCAGTGTATATTTCTATAATGCGTGCTCTCTCTCTGTTTCTTTCGCAGAGTGATAGACGAGCGTGGTCGGCTTATAACCTTAAAACCAAACAAGAAACAAACCTTACGAGATAAAATAATAAAATAGACTTTTCCAGTTAGTTTCCGAGCTGTAACTATTTTAGTAATTTAGCAATCGACAGTTGAATATCACTAATTAAAATGTTTTGGAAAATTGAAGATTTACAAAAGCTTCTGGAAATGTCATTTAAGTTTCAAGACTTAAAAGTATTAAACAATAAAATAAACTAGATAGTTTTAGCTAAAACTTGCAGTTAATTTAATAGCTGTAATTATCTTAGTAACTTAGTAACTCAACTTCATATGTCATCTGTCATTTATGACAGACTAGATAATAGACCTGTTTACGGTTATTTAAGCGCATGCGCGTCCGCCATGTTTAAAAGGCAGGAATATGAAAGTTTCGGGCACATTTTGTTATTTTCACTGGTTATACTTCAAAAACAAGACGAAATTGACACATGCGCACAAAAAAATCTCAACTATGAAAAGGTCTATTTTGATGTTTTGTTTTTCATAGCAACTGGTTTGGGCCGCAAGTTGGACACTCCTTCCTGATCTAAATCAAATTACACATTACTACACATGTTATCTATCATTTATGACAGATTAGATTATTTTCGCACACATTTTTTGCGACCGCAAGTTTTGATGTAATCTAATAATCTCGTTTATACAGTAAATAATTGGATGGTGAATTTTAGTCTATATCTACAGACTAACTCCTTACGTTGCGAAATTTGTAAACTTATACTCACAATTTGGTGTCTGAAATAAATGAATGAAAAAAATTGTCGGTTTTCTTTTGGGCCGCATTGGAACTTGTCTTACGGCTCGCGGGCCGCAAGACAAGTTCCAATGCTTTTGGGTCGCATTTCAACTTATCTTGCCCCAATTTGCTCAAATTTTCCAGAACATTCAATCAACGTCAAAATTAATAATAATTCAAATGGGAAGTTGTTCGATTCTTAAATGCGCGAGGAACTTACCGCATACGTTTTTTTTTAATGAAGTTCATATTTAAACAAATTAAATAAACTACAAAATCCTCAAGATTTCAATCCTTTAAGATACACTTTCAATCGTTTCACTCTCATCAACTTTTTCACCCTATTCAACTATTCTATCCTCATACTAGTTATTACACATACTGAACGAGCGAAAGTACTCCTGATGCCCATGTTCAGTAAAGATTTCATTGAAATTCTTCTAAACCTTCAAAAACCTAACCTAACACACATTTTTTGCAATTTTTGATTATTTTGAAATTTTCGTGTTTGGTTTTGGTTAGAATACCTGATGGACTTATCTGGATTCACTAAACAAATCGTCTTAATAGGTTCCACTCCAGATGGAACAATAAAATTGTACACATTTGTAGAGAAAGGATCAGATTTCATCGCCTGATTGTCACAATGTCAGTTTTGCAAAATATTTTATGAATTGGTTGCCGGAGCCCCACAAAGTCAAAGCGGAACTGAAAGAAATAAATTCAAGGAGCTACTGTTTTAAAATTGTAAGAGATATTTGAAATATTTTATCAGTTCTACCTAGATCGTTGATTGTAATACTGAAATTAATATTTTGGTATCTTCACGGTCGATAGTTTTGACACAGGATTTTTGGAACGCAGTTCCTTTAGGGAGGTCTCGGTAGGAGTGATTCGGCAGAAAACGTTACTTTACGTTATACGCCTAACTCTGTCTCTCAGTGTATATTTATATACCGCTCGCGCTCTCTTTCTTTCTCTTTCTCTCAGTGTATATTTATATAATGCGTGCTCTCTCTCTGTTTCTTTCGCAGAGTGACAGACGAGCGTGGTCGGTTTATAACCTTAAAACCAAACGAGAAACAAAACTTACAAGATAAAATAATAAAATAGACTTTTCCAGTTAGTCTCCGAGCTGTAACTATTTTAGTAATTTAGCAATCGACAGTTGAATATCACTAATTAAAATGTTTTGGAAAATTGAAGATTTACAAAAGCTTCTGGAAAAGTCATTTAAGTTTCAAGACTTAAAAGTCTTAAACAATAAAATGAACTAGATAGTTTTAGCTAAAACTTGCAGTTAATTTAATAGCTGTAATTATCTTAGTAACTCGACTTCATATGTCATCTGTCATTTATGACAGACTAGATAATAGACCTGTTTACGGTTATTTAGGCGCATGCGCGTCCGCCATGTTTAAAAGGCAGGAATATGAAAGTTTCGGGCACATTTTGTTATTTTCACTGTTTATACGTCAAAAACAAGGCGAAATTGACATGCGCACAAAAAAATCTCAACTATGAAAAGGTCTATTTTGATGTTTTGTTTTTCATAGCAACTGGTATATATTTGGGCCGCAAGTTGGACACTCCTTCCTGATCTAAATCAAATTACACATTACTACACATGTTATCTATCATTTATGACAGATTAGATTATTTTCCAATAGGTATAAACATAAACGGAGAGGTAATAAATAACATCAGATATGCCGACGATACGGTATTATTGGCAGGTAGCGAAGCAGAACTACAACACATACTCGAAAGAGTAAACCACCAATGTGAAGCTTATGGACTTCAAATGAATCTTTCAAAAACTAAGTGTATGGTAGTTTCTAAGGCACATAACCAACAAGTGCAACTAAATATCAACAATACCATAATTGAAAGAGTAGATTCCTACAAATATCTTGGAACCGTGCTAGACAAAACAAGCGACCAGGCAGGTGAGATACGAAGAAGGGTGGAGATAGCAAGATCAGCGTTTATGAAAATGAAAAAGTTTATTTGTAACAGAGACACTAATATAGAATTACGAATTAGAATACTACGCTGTTATGTGTTCTCTACCCTGCTATACGGAGTTGAAGCCTGGACCCTAAAGAAACCTGAACTAAAACGGTTGGAAGCGTTCGAGATGTGGTGTTATCGCAGAATGTTTAGAATATCCTGGAAAGATAAAGTCACCAACAAACAAGTACTAGAAAAGGTAAAAAAGGAATGCGAAGTCGTGCTGACCATTAAGAAAAGGAAACTGGAGTATCTAGGCCATGTCATGAGAGGCCCCAAATATAGTCTTCTAAGACTTATTATGCAGGGAAAAATTAAAGGAACCAGGAGTATTGGTAGGCGTAGAGTATCCTGGCTGAAGAACCTGCGCGAGTGGTTCAGCTGTAGCAGCACGGAACTGTTCAGAGCAGCGGTGAACAGGATAAGAATAGTCATGATGGTGTCCAACCTCCGGTAGGAGAAGGACTGCAAGAAGAAGATTATTTTCGCACACATTTTTTGCGACCGCAAGTTTTGATGTAATATAATAATCTCGTTTATACAGTAAATAATTGAATGGTGGATTTTAGTCTATATCTACAGACACTAACTCCTTGCGTTGCGAAATTTGTAAACTTATACTCACAATTTGGTGACTGAAATAATTGAATTAAAAAAATTGTCGGTTTTGTTTTGGGCCTCAATTGAACTTGTCTTGCTGCCCGCGGGCCATACTCACAATTTGGTGTCTGAAATAAATGAATGAAAAAAATTGTCGGTTTTGTTATGGGCCGCATTGGAACTAGTCTTGCGGCCCGCGGGCCATACTCACAATTTGGTGTCTGAAATAAATGAATGAAAAAAATTGTCGGTTTTGTTTTGGGCTGCATTTCAACTTATCTTGCCCCTTATCTTGCTCAAATTTTCCAGAACTTTCAATCAACGTCAAAATTAATAATAATTCAAAATGGGAAGTTGTTCGATTCTTAAATGCGCGAGGAACTTCGTTCCTGACGGGGGAGGGGGGTCCCCCTGACCGCATACGTTTTTTTTAATGAAGGAGTTCATATTTAAAAATTTTAAATAAACTACAAAATCCATAAGATTTCAATCCTCCAAGATACACTTTCAATCGACTCCCTCATCAACTTATACTAAAAAAGCGAACCCTTTTAAAGCGAAAAATACGTCAAATCGGGTTCGGGGAATGAAAACAGACGTTTTGAATGAATTGTTAAAGGAATTTTGCCGGGCAAAAGTAGTAAAATGTTTAGAATACTTCAGAGAATTGACTAATGTTTGAGACATAGTGATGCCGCCGGAGGCCCCGGCGCAAAAACAAAATTACAGGTTTTGTGCCGCTGTGTGGCCGTATTTGGACGATCGCGACGAACGTAGTAATATCGAGAGCGCCGAGTTTTTCCGCAAAAAACTTCCATCTCGAATTTTTGAGCCTTCGCTGAAAATTTGGAGATAATTGCGAAAAAACTAAAAAAAGTCGCAAAAGTACAGAACAATGTACATTTTGATGAATGGCCTTCTAAATATGTAAACCCGAGTCATTTGTACAAAACAGCATAATTATTTAATGTTATGTTACATAACAGATTACAATTGGAATATACGTGAATAAACAATAAGTACGTTACCTGGCACGTCAGCATATTAAAATGTAAAGATTTAAAATTTTATGTCCGTCTCGCGGTCATAAAAAAGTTCATAATTTTCAATAAAAATAAAATGAAATTGGATTACAAAGTTAATTTGTAGTTCAATTTGAAGTAGCTCGAATATTTGTTACTTTCCAATTTGAAGTCAATAACAAACATGCAGCTGATTATTCCTAATCTAAAATTGATAATTGCCAAGGAATTTTTAAATCGAGGTCGGGGAAATGTATATATTATCCAATTAAAAATTATGTAGTGCTAAGTAATGCAAACTGAATTATTCTAATTACGATAAGATTTAAAATTGATAGCACAATGCTCTAATTGGCACACGAAAGTTTGGCAGCTTTGCAAATCCCAAAGCTATTTATAAAAAATCACGAGACTGTGCCTTACCGAACATCTTCACTGTTTAAATTTGCGTTTTTTTTTCAATTCAATTTGCTAATTCTCTAAGTTTCAAATACTTTACCAAATACATACTAAAATACATATGTAAAAATTTAATTTGAATAAATTATGTAAAGTGTATTTTACTCATTCTGTAAAGTGTATTTTACTTATTTTGTATTTATGTATTTCTATAACTCCAATTTTCCATAACTGCATTTTTTTCTGTGAACTATGGCAATTCGACTTAGGAAAGTTCGACTGTATGTTGCTATCAGGTCTTTGACAAGTTTGTCGATTAAGATACAGATTTGTCGATTACTTTGTAAGTTAAATAAATTAATAACATAATTTTTTAATAAATTATTGCCCTGGTGTAATGAAATATCGTCGAAGTGTCCGCACGAAGTATCGACGAAGTGTCGTCAAAGTGTGTTTTGGAACACTTAAATATGAACAGTGAAGCTTCGTTGAACCGTTTCATTGTGAGTGTCATCGAAGTGTTAACATTTGTGCTGCACGACATGTCGTTTGTCTTTTGTTGAATCAAATTCACTTTGTTGCACTTTAAAACACTTTGTTGCACTTCGACAACACTTCGATTGTCTCGGAGAGCCTTCGTTGCATTTCTAATACGTTTCACACGACGCTTCATTTCACCAGGGAATATAATTAAAATACTTCTTTATTAATATTTCCTTTCTTATAGATTTTGTCAGTGAGTTCATTTATTGCGAATTCATTGGTTTAACAACTACAAAATACAAACACATATTTTTCTGTAAAGATTACAATGAAACAATTAAAATTATCAGAATTAAAATTATTAAATTCGAAAAATAATCTTTATTACGTTCTTTATAGGTTTGTTCTAACAACAGTCAAAACGGTCAACAAACTTTCAGACGCATGAGCATGATTTAAAATCATTGTTCTAACAATAGTCAAAACGGTCAATAAACTTTCAGATGCAAGCGCATGATTTAAAATCATTGTCGGTTGCAATATTGCCCATTCGTTGGATTGTTTTCTGACCGTTTTGACTGTTGTTGGAGCAAAGCTTAAATGTTACTATTCTTTAATTAGATACACTTTGTTTATGGTTAATGAATTATTAATGAGATTTCGATTGATTCTATAAATAAAAATATCGCTGTGAGCTATTTTGTTTGAGGAAAATAAAACTTATTAAAAGGCAAATAAAACCAAAACAAATCTGTATGTACATAGTAGATTGTTTGTTTTTAAGTTTTCATTTTTCTGATAATTATTATAATAATGGATTTATGGCAAAAAATGTCCCTTTTCTATGATAAATTCTAAATAATTCAATGAATTCTTTCATATTTACGATCAGATTATGTTACGGAGGTTCGAGCGAATCCCATGTTAAATATTGTTTTCAAGTTTGAGCTTTGAAACTTTTTATTCATGAAGATCAATACTTTATTTATGTCCTCTCAAAATTTGAAAGTGATCCTCCGTTTAGTTTCTCCGGAAAAAAAAAATCAAAAATGATGATTTTTCGAATCTTATACACAGGTCTTATGCACAGGCCGACAAGCTTCCGTCACGTCTTTATTTATTTTTTTCGGTATTAACTTCCCAATTTTAAGGAATAAAAAACTATATACAATAAACTTAGATAATATTAAAACACGATAACATTAAAGCAATGTGATGTTCCCGATGTAATTATTTAAATAATTAAAGTTAATTTTTTTTGTTTTGAATCTTGTTTATCGACAGTAATTCATATGACATATGGTTTGGCAACGTCGTCGATAACAGCTGATTGTGAGAGAAAAGAAAAACATGGGAACATTTTGAACTTTTGAATGTCTGTGGAACTATTTGATAGAATACACTTCAGCTTTTTACAAAGATTATCTATAATTTTTTGTCTTTTGGTAATTCGAGGTTTTCAGCCAACATCTTGGACTTATAACATTCTGATCCCTTTACAACCAGTCGACTCATAACACTGATGTTGCCAGATCTTTTTATGTCACCTTATAAGTCAAAAATAATGAAGTCATTTAATAACTTTATTTTATTAAATAAATACCAATTTTAAAATTTGTTATGATATTATAAATAAAAATAATGAATTTTAACAACTACTAGGATAATTGAAAATATAGAAAAATTCAAGCACTATTTTGACATTAGTTACGCTCGAACCTCCTTAAAAAATATTAGATTACTAAGGAGGTACAAAAATAAATGAGACAGACAAAATCCAATTTTAAACATTTTGGCAAAATAAATACTTGAGAGAGAATATATTTATTATATACTTTATGCATTATACAAAGGGCTATCAACCACGAGGTCCTTCTGCCCGTAAATACTTGATTAGTATACTTTACTTATTATTATGAATTGTTTATGTTGTTTAAATTGCCAAGTCATTGTTAAATAACTATACAAAGCATTGCATACCTTTATAACGATATAAGATAATAAAATCCGTCTGATAGCTGAACACAAACTGGACCATTTCGAAACGGGTTTATAGAACGTTATTAATTACATCCTTATCAGAAACAATACAGGCGTACCATTTGTATTAGTAGAAGTCAATAAATTGAATTGCTACGTGCGGTCTGTCTAAGGTCTATCTGTGGTTTATCTAAAAAAAACAACAAACATAACGTTAGTTTCAAATGATTTGTTTAGTTATGTTATGAATCATATAATTGGTTTACTTGTTTTTATTTCACGTTTTACAAATAGTTTATAGTTGATGCTCTTCTCTCACCATTTTCCAAATGCCTTGGTGAAGTGTCATCGAAGAAGAAGTGCAAAGAAGTGTTGTCGAAATGCAATGAAGTGTTTCCGAGCAGCGCCGTCGTTTGAGGCCCCGGGCATATATATTGAGGTAGCCGCCCCAGTAAATAAAGAAAGTGAATAAACAAATAAATTCTTTAATTTTTAATATATACAAGAATATATACAAGAACATATGTAGAAGAAATATAATATAATAATATAAAAGAAAAACAAAATTTAACTTTATTTTCCTTGCTTTAATTTCAGCAAAATAGAGGGGGGTTCCTCAAAATGGGGGGCCACAGCCTCTTTGGGGGCCTCCTAGCCCGTGGGCCCCGAGTATTTGCCCGATTGGCCAACGCTAGCGACGCTGCTGTTTCCAAGACAAACGAAACATCGAGTGACACAAATGTGCCACTCCGAAACTTCAGTTCAAAGACACTTCACTGATACTTCGATTGCGTGAATATCAACACTTTGCACGGTTTTTGCCTCACTTTGGAATACAATTCTGGTTGACATCTGACGTCAAAGGCAAGTATGTAGTAATAGTATATTGTGCAACTAGTGCGGCAAGTTGTCAATTGCCCACGAGGGCGAAATTGTAAAAACTGTATTCATTTTTCACTCATTCTAAAACTTTTCATTTAATTTCAATTTTTTAATAAAAAAAAAATCTGTCACTTTCACTTTTTTAATATTGATTTTGATTGTGTTTTAGTTACATATTCGATTTTTTTGAAAATTTGCATGCGCCAGGCATAATTTGCGTGCGACACACATACTTGTCACACGCAAATATTTGAATTGACAAACAGCCATTTATCGCATTAAAAAACGGGCGCCAATATAGTATTTATCCCGCATGAGTAATATAAATTAATAGTACTCTACAAATGAAATGTCGTCGAAGTGTCTGAATGAAATGTCGTCAAAGTATCAGGAGCAACATTGAAATTGGAACAGGAAAGTTTTGCTGAACCGATACTTGGACGCCACTTCACAATAAAACAGTTCAACATCACTGATACTTCGATTGCGCGAATGCCAATACTTCCCCGACGCTTCACAGAAAATCGGTTCAGCAAAACTTCCCTGTTCCAATATCAATGTTGCTCCTGTTACTTTGACAACACTTCATTCAGACACTTCGACGACATTTCATTTGTACATTGAGTACAGATATTCATTATTATTACTCATGGGGGATAAATACTCTATTGGCGCCCGTTTTTTAGTGCGACAAATGGCTGTTTGTCAATTGAAATATTTGTGTGCGACAAGTATACTTGTCGCACGCAAATTTTCAATGAAAATCGAATATGCAACTAAAACACAATCAAAATCAATATAAAAAAAGTGTAAGTGAATTTTTTTTTTCATTAAAAAATTTTAATTAAATAAAAAGTTTTAGAATGAGTGTACATTTTTACAATTTCGCTCTCGTGTAAAATTGACAACCTGCCGCACTAGTTGCACAATATACTATTACTACATACTTGCCTTTGGCGTTAGATGTCAACCAGAATTGTATTCCAAACTGAGGCTAATCGCTCCATCGCTAAGTGACAGATATACCTACGACGTGAGGTTTTCATATATACAATGGGCTTCTAATGGGGTAGTGTATTAGTATCACATGGCAGACATACAGGAAGAATCTCTCACATCGCCTCTGCTACCTAATTCCAACTCTCACCTCCACCAAGCCTCAATGAGGTGGTAAACCTTGGAAACCTGAGTAACCGGGTCTAAGATGCGGTACTCAACCCGTATGGAAGATCAGGTCAGGATGAACGATAGCAGGAGAATTGGTCCTCCGAAAACAGTGTTGGACCAACAACCTCATCCCGCAAACACAAGCAAGTTATGATACCTGAACAAGCGCCTCGTATATCGGAGTGGAATACACAACAACGACCATTGCAAAGGATGAACGACAAGGAGTTGAAAGACGTCGTAGAGAGAGACCTGAAAAGGTTGAAGGACAAACAATTGCAGAGAACGGCAGAGGATAGCAAGGGATGGAAAATGATCGTTATGGAGGCAAAACACCTATGAGTGACGTAAGGTCAAATAAAGATATATACTGCGTCTGATATATATGGCCGCGTCCTATATTGAGCAGCCTTATTTGAGCAGCATCATGCACAAATACTTAATAAGAAATATTGTCAGTAATAATAATAATATAATAGACAAGAAAGAGTATTGAATAGAAATACAACAGAGCTTCGATTTCCCTTGGGTGTTAGGCGTATTTGTTATGCTCTTTTGTTCCGACCGAATACAGGAACAATATTGTGCATTACATGAACATGCAACCGATAAAGATTAATATTCCATCATTGGTGTTTAATAGAACCATTGATGCATTGAAACTGTTCGAGGAGATTACTATAGGCATGGGAAGGAAGAAACATTTTAGAAATAAACTTCAACTTGGATTTGGACGGCTTTAAAAAGGACAGTGGAACTTACGCAGGAATCTTAAGACCATCCCTGTGGTATAGTTTATCTGTGCTCCAGGGATCACATGCCACGACATTCCAAGCGGAAATACACTCCATCATGATCTGCCCGTGAAAATCTAATGGATGGACTATAAAAGTAGAAACATCCGTATTTTAACGGACAGTCAGGGTGCTATAAATGCTTTAGTAGGGGTAATGATAGTTACTGCAATATCAGCAGGGCCGTTCTTGTCAATTTTGGCGCCGTGGGCTTTAAACCATTTAGAGTATTAGAATATTTCATTGCAGTTGTAAATAAAATTATTTTGTTAAATGAAGTTCCCGTTAACCTACATTTCATTTTTAAGAGTCGCGTCCAAAAACCCCCGTAATAGTAGCTAGCCATCCACGATAAAAACTGTAAGGGCTCCCTACGCTTGATGTAAGATCAAGACACCAAAAAAGAAGTGTAGGCAGGGGAGGTTAGGCCAAAACCTATTCAAGGGTGTTTAGGATCCAAAGGAGAAGAATGTCTTTTAATGATACCTGCGAAACTTGCGCCCCCTTGTAGCACAACTCGCACCGCGCGTCGTGGTGTCGACTCGTTGTCACTTTTTTAATTTATTGAGGATGGCTTCGCGGACCACTTCGGGTGCTTCCAGGGACCACCATGCAGTGGTCTGCGGTCCACCGGTTAAGATCCACTGAATGGATCGCACTAGTGGCGGATCCAGGGGGGGGCTAAGGGGCTCAAGCCCCTCCCAAACGCATCTGAGTTCTTCCGTGGCAAATCAAAGTGAACTCATCGGAAAATATATTTTCAAAGTTATTCTTCTTCTACTTTTTCGCGCAACAGCTTAACTGGGACCTAGGTCTCCTCCCTTTACGTATACTTGTGTTTGGCGTCTAGGTCCTAGACACAAGCGTAGGGGGCCCTTACGTTTTTTAATGTGTGTGGCGAGCCACATTTTAGGGAGGTATTCTCGGCAAATTGCTGAGATGACTTTGCCAGAGTCATGCATAAGAGGTCGGTGGCTTATTACAATACGTGTCCCGGGATCCAACCGCTAGCGCCATACATCCACTGTGCCGCGCATAAACTAAACCTAGCTATCGTGAAGGCATGCAGCTTGTCTAGTGTTCGCAATATGATGGCAATAGTAAATAATGTTACCATAATATGTTAATGTTAAAATAATTGTTAGTTAAGTTTTGTACGAGAGTCGGCAAAAATATTGGAACTTTTCAAACAATCTATCATTAAAATACAGCCACAGACGAAAAGAGTCGCAAAGTTGCAAAGTCTTTCATAGACTTTGTTTTGGGACAGTTGATGAGTCGCGTTTCGAGAGCAGAGCACTCTTCGATTCTCGATCTGTTCCACCTTCTACCAAGTGCCATCGTAAAGTGCACGCACTTAAAGTGACGATTTACCTTATCCTCTATCGTTATCGGAAGAAAAAAACTCTTTGGAAGGAGCTATGGACTGGTAGACAACATCTCCACCAAACAGCAGCTGAGACAAATTAGTTTCAAGAGACAAATTAGTTTTTTCCAAATATAAAAATTTTGTTACAAATTCTCGCTACATTACCAGTAACCACTTGTAGCGTGGAACGCAGCTTCTCTTCATTTAAACTAATAAAATCGTACCTTCGTACGATTATGACCCAAGACAGGTTAACCGATTTGGCTTCCATGTATATTCACCGAGATTTGTATGCTAATCTACAACGTCACAAAGTCATTAATGAATTTGCGAAAAGCTATCCGAGGAGACTTATTAGGCGTTAAGCAAAATAAAATGTGTGTTTTTTAGTGTTTTCTTTGCCAGTCTATACTATACCTACCCTCAGCGGGGTCAAGCCCTCCCCAAATGACAATCCTGGATCCGCCCCTGGACCGCACTGTTTTTTGGGGCCAAAAGCCTTGGAGCCGAGTTGGTTGAGGAAAAAAAGTACAACAAAGTGTTTATGTAACAAATATAGTAGTTTATGATACGAATGTGTGAAGAAGGACTTTTGTGCATGAGTTGAGTAGTTTAAACTCGCCTTCGGCTCGTGCTTTAAACTAGGCAACTCACGCACAAAAGTCTTTCAGACACGTGTGTTTACACGTGTTTTATCTACGAAGCATGTTAAAATACTGTTGAATCTACAACAAAATAATTGCTTCTTACCGATAATAATGTAAAAATTGTAATTTTGACAGACAAAATACTTCAAATCACTCATACAATAAGTTTAGAACGTTCAGCGCCTCCGTTGCAAAAATTACTAACTAGTAAAAACGCACAATGACGGGAACACTATTTGGTGGTCGGCGATGTAATATTGATTAACCTCTTTTCGGAGGAAGGGGAAACCTTTTATAGGCACCTATTGGGTAGAGTGGGAGTCCTCGTCTAGAGAGAGTATACCCACTCAAAACTGTCCCCCCTTTTTTCTTGTCCCGTAACACTCAGCACCGCAGTACTGACTAACCTCAAGCTGTGGGCTCTGGCTCTACATATTCAGTATATTCAATATATTCCTTCCTTCTGCCATTCCCTCTCGCCTTTCTCCTTTTGGAACCGATGGCACCGCTCAGGGGTCTAGTACACCGCCACTTATTACTTCCAGCTTCGTCCTCTGTCCTGCCTACTTGTCGCAACTGAACAAGGTATGCTCGGACGTTTCCGGTTCCTTGTTACAGTACGGACAGTTTTCCGCCGTCGTTTGGAAACAACTTTGGAAACAACCATGGCCCGTCAGCGCCATTGTCAGGTTAGGTATGATTAGGTGTTAGGTCAGCTGACCATGTTTTCTTTCCGGCCAGGGCTTAACGTCTGATATCAGCCTGAAAGTCCGTTTAGACCTGTCATTTTCACACAACTCTTGGATCGTTCTACGCCTTTCTTCTTCTTTAATAGTCCGTGCATCATTTTCCTCCTTGCCGTGCAAGTTCTGCGCAATGCTGGCTATCTCCTCCGACAATAGATCTATTGGGATCAGCCTTGCCAGCACCCGCACCGCATCAATCCCGAGAGTTCTGTATGCGTTAAACTACCGTGACTACCCTGATGGCGATCTTCCTTTTCGCGCTTTTTAGGGCTTCCCTATGCCTTTGGACATTGATGCTGCCGACCCACACCGATGCCCCGTGCAGAACAAGGGTGTTCACGGATGCCAGTACTCTTCTTTCATTTTCCGATGCTCATCCGGCTCTCCGGCGTATTCTCAATAATTTGTTGATTATATTGTACGCGCCTGCTTCTTCGGTTAACATTTCGTCGAAAACGATTTCCAGGTATTTCAAGTACTTCTGCGGGCGTATTGTTCTACCACCCAGTACAAATTCCACCGGGCCACATTTCTTCCTCCCAATTAAGTGCTGCCTCTGTTTTGTCCGGTGCTATTTACAAGCGATTCGCGCTCTTCCACTCTTGGATCGCTTGTAGTGCCGCGTTGGTTTTACCCTCTAGCGCGCCCTCTTCTTTTGCTGTGACCACTGAAATTTATAGTAACTGGAACGAGCGCTGCCTCTTGGCTTGTGCGGGGCGAGAGAGAGCATCACAAGGTCTCTCGCATCGCTCTGTCTTCGTCTAGTAGTCCAAAAGGAAAACTAAATGTGTGTCCGACGTCCATTCTTCCTTGCAAATACAACAGTATTTTATCATTTTCTTTTTGAAAACAACTTTCATTAAAATATATAAAATTCGGTTTATAATATGCTCACCGATTGAACGATCTCACTCTTTTTCTTGATACAACTAGCTTTTCAGTCACATCCTCCACTCTCGACTACACTGTTGGCTAGACAAGGATGAAGGGGGGTCCTTGGAACCTCTCTCTCGGTCCGCACAAGCCAAGACGCCAGCGCTCGTATCAGTTACTATATATTTCAGTGACACAGACAGATCATTTTTTTGGTCCTAGACGAAGACAGAGCGATACGAGAGACACCTTGTGATGCTCTCTCTCGGCCCGCACAACCCAAGAGGCAGTGCGCGTTCCAGTTAGTATATATTTCAGTGGATCTACCTTAATATTTTCTGTTTGGTTCTAGTAAAGATTACCAATTATTTTGAGGTCTCTATCGTCCAGGCCTGCGCCTTTAAGAAAATATAGTAACAGAAATGCACCAATTTTAACAGGTTTGCATATTTCGGGGGGGGGGGGGGGGTGTTGAACCCCCAATCCCCCCCCCCTGGCTACTCCCATGGCTGGGGTATTTTCCTGGGAAAATCGAATATTTAACGATGACGTAAATGAATCAAGATATGGAATAATAAGTGCACGTCGCCAGTATTTATTGTCATTGTCTGATGGAGGATTGCTCCTGTGTTTTTGCTTTTGAGCAAAACGTGGGACAGAAATTTCTATTTCCAATTCCATTGAATTGTCTTACGCTTTTTTGAGTAATTGGTCAGTGATTCGATCTGCTTCTTGACGGTCTTTTCTTGCAAGGCGTTAACTACTGGTTCCAACACTGCCGAGTATTTTGCTATTGTAACTAAGGCTACTATAAACACTGGTTTTGTAACCGTTGAATGAATCTGCAATGCAGATTTTCTTGTAGCATAGTTTCCTTATGAGGATAATTTTTCTAGCGCTTTTACAAGCTCCGGGAAATTTTGAGAAAATTTTCGGATAGATTTATATTTTTCCGACCATCTCGTCTCACTCATTCGTAATAGATTGGGAAACAATTCCTACGAGCAGTCGATTCTCTGAAAAAGTTTATTGTGTCCTTTATAGTGGCAATAGTATTTCTAATTTCCGGTGTCTCGTTTGAATCGTTCACTACAAGATTTAGTTTGTGGCTTGAGCAATAAAAATATAATGCTCGAGAATATTTCTTCCTTAAAATTGCTTGTACACCGCCCTCTTTGCCTGCCATTGAAGAGCAGCCATCGAAACCCAATCCTACGCAATATTCTGGTGATAGATTACAGCTAATCAAAAAATTGTCAATTGCTTCAGCGATTGATGAGGCATCTTGTGTCTTTAGTTCCACAAAACCTACATATTTTTCTCGGATTATCGCCTTGCATGCATCGTAGAACCGCAAGCCAATTGATAGCAGTTCTTTCCCAGCTATGTCCGCTGTTTCATCAGCTAAGACCGCGTATGCCAGTGTTTTTTTTAACATCACTTATTATACTCTCCCTAACAACTTCGCCACATAAAGAAATTAATTCATTTTCTATTTTTGGCGACGTATAAACTGCATTACGGCCTCACTTTTCCAGATGAGTCTTCAATTTCTTATCGCCAGAATCAATTCGTAAATTCAATAAATCTAATAAAACTCCTCTATCTGCTTCCTTTCCTCTATCAGGCATATCATGCATACCGCAAAATACTATACAAAAAAGAATTGATTACAATATTTGCCTTTTTTCTTCGATTGCTTTTTGGTGGCCACTTTGCAGTTGAACATCCACAGGTATATTTTGAAGAAAAGCCTTTGCAGCAGTTGTTGCAGATAAGTGAAGGTTGGTGGTGGTTGGTGGTGCATATTTTTGAATTTTGTGAATAACCTGATCACAAATAATCCTAAAACTCCTCTAACAGTGCCAGTGACGGGAGGAAACAGTACACATTGCTTGCAAAAAGCACCTTTTAGTCGCTTTGAATATACTAGCCACGGTTCATATTGATCTAACCAAGTATGGTTGAATTTTCTTATCAAATGACTTGCATCAGTTTCAAAATCGTAATTCCTTGGTGGAACCCTGGGATTTTCTAACAAATTCTTCTTCTTTTTGACTGTTAACTGGGTAGCCAGCCTAACATAACGACCAATATTATTTTCGTGATAGCAATCATTTATTGTAAGTTCGGGATTGACACAGGCTTGTTGAGATGTTGATGGAGAATAATCGACAGGGGCAGCTATGTAGACAAGTACTGCTGTAGAATTTGGTAGTTGCCCGACTTGTCTGGTGTCACAGTGACTTAAATAATCGTGGCACTTCAGTGTTGTCATGGTTATGATCGCTTCCGCTTCCACTGCTACTATCTCGATCCTTTTTCCTCTTATCCTAATTCCTGATAAATAAATCTCATATGTGTCTATTGAAAAATTTTGAGGTGGCCACCATGTAACTTTATCCGCGCGGGTGGACGCACACTACACACAAACAGACATTTTCCAAAATCGATCGGATTCGTTGGGTGCACCTTAAAACAGATATTTATGGTGGATTCCAGGGGGGGGGGGCAGCTGACCCCCCCCCCCCCTGCCCCTCGCTGGGTACGCCCTTGCTTCCGAGTAAAATCCATCTGGACCTGCAACTTTTCTATTTTTTGATAACGAGACTGCATGCTGGACTTCTTCCTTAGTTATGTCAAGCCCTTCACGTGTATATTGTTCAGGAGTCTCCGATCTTTCATCATGAAAAAGGTTTTTGATATAGCTACACCAGTGTTCTACTCTGTAGTTAACGTAAAGAATTGTTTTATCTTCACCGTCCAAGAGAATGCGTATTTGTCGAGGTTTGTATACACCAGCCGCTTCCTTAATTTTCCGCTTCCTTAATTTTCTTTCTGCTCATCCTTAGGAACAAAAAAATTGATATTAGTATCGTATACACTTTTGGGATTTTATGTCCCTTTGAAACTTACCAATGGGACATATATGTCCCGCAAGACTTTTCATGTGGAAAAAATATTGCTAGGTTGTAAATATTTCACTATTTCGCTTACCTGATAGTTCTACGTATCTTTGGCAATTCGTTGACAATAAATACTTCTAATACACCTTTTCATAGTTGAAATTTTTTTGTGCCCAGGTGTCAATTTCCGCCTGTTATACATCAAAAAATGCCCGAACTTTTGACGCATAACCAGTGAATTTGCCCGAAACTTTCATATTCCCGCCTTTCAAACTTGGCGGATGCGCATGCGCTTAACTAACCGTAAAAAGGTCTATTTGTTTTATATTTCACGGCTATTATACGTATGTATGGATACAAATGCACACTCACAATAACTGTGTATAACTAGACTCACACTAAACATTTGGCGGGAATTTGTTAACCTATATTTCATTTATATGCCCAAGATTTGTGGATGACTCATAGTAAATGCGATTTCGGGACGTATTTGTCTTATAGTAGTTTATTCTTTGCTCTGGGATATTGTATTATGTATATTTATTGCCCTTACGGGTTTATAAATTGAATCCAAAATTTACTAAAACTAACATCGAACATAATATAAATAAGAATAATAATAAAAAGAGAAAAAGAAAAAATACACATTAAAAAAAAGAAACATGCTGCTCAAACTAAAAACAAAAAAAACAAAAAAGAAAGTCACTAAATTCCTATCCCTAAACCCCGATTACCGGCTTCCCTCCCCACATATTGCTCTTCTTCTCTCCTCAACTTTCTTCATCCAATCTATCCCTCTTCCATCCTCGTTTAAAATCTCTTCTCTACACTCGTCCCTTTCTCTCATTTCTGGACATTCGTTCAGCAAGTGTTCTATTGTCTCCTTGTTTTCTCCACACATCCTGCATACTCTATTCCTATCCTCCATCCAAAATTTATTATCTCTCTCTTCATTTCCACATCTGAATCTTGCTATTGTCACTCTCTCTTTTCTACTTTCTCTTCCTAGGTACTTTGGCAGTTCTTCCGTTATTATTTTTTCATATTTCCCATTGTACCTAGACTCCCTAATCCTTGCTCTCCTTTTTTGCCTTTGCACATCTCTATCTCTCTGGACCAATTCCTCTGTCATTACTCTACCTCTCTCTCTCATTCTTTCTATCTGCGCTCCTGCATACCCGTTTCTTTCTAGATATGCTTCCCTCTCTTTCCACACCCCCTTTCCTATTTCTTTTCTTTTTTCTTTGAGGCACTCTTGCAGAATTCTGCACTCTCCTCTCTCTATCACTCTCTCCTCAAAACTTATTGCTCTCTTTCCTGCTTCTATTCTTATTCCATCTCTCTTTGTTTCCTCCATCACTATATACCCCGGGGTCTCTCTACCTAGTCCTAACACCCATTTCAAATATTTTTCTTGCACCCTTTCCAGTCCTTCTTGCTCTCTCCATCCCCATATTTCCGCTCCATACATCATCACACTTTTCACCAGGCTATCAAACATCATCACTCTCCTTCTATAGTCGTGTCTAAATTTTCTCTCTCCTATTCCCAATACCACTCCTTGTATTTTATTGGCTTTCTTTACTAACTCTCTCACGTGTGCTGTTTCAGTATTTCTCTCATTAAACACGTACCCTAGGTATTTAAATTCTTTTACTTCTTCAATTTTCTCCTTCTCCCATCTCCACTCAATTACTCTTCTCCTGCCACCCCCTTTTCTAAACACCATCATCTTGGACTTCTCCACATTCACTGTCAGATTTTTCCTCCTCATATATTTCTCCATGTTTCTTATCATTTCTTTCATCCCTTTCTCGTCTCTCGCTAGCACCACCAAATCATCCGCGTAGGCTAGGGACCACACTTTTTCTTTGCCCACCACAACCCCACCCGTCTGCGCCTTGCTGAACATCTCCTCTATGTCTCCAATAAATGCTGCAATCAGGCTGGGGCTTAGTGGGCAGCCTTGTCTCACTCCCTTATGCGTATTAAAACCTTCGCTCACCCTTTCACCAACTCTCACTCTACTTATTGTTTCTTCATAAATCTCTTCTAATTTTGATATCAGATGCTCCTTTATCCTTTTCTTTCTCAGGCATTTCCACAGTGCCTCTCTTGCTACATTATCAAAGGCCGCCTTCAGGTCCACAAATAATGCATACCTTGCATTATTTGCCGCCCCTCTTTTTTATCTCATTCCCTACTATGTGATTCAAGATGTTTACGTTATCCATGGTCCCTCTCCCTTTCCTAAATCCCGCCTGTCCGTCTGGTATCACACCTCGCTCCTTCAATTCCTTCGTCAATCTCTCTTCTACAATCATTGCATATATCTTATATGCCGTATTGAGCATGGTGATCCCCCTGTAATTGCTTGCTGTTTCCCTTTCTCCTTTCTTATATATGGGGCATATTATCCCCTTTTTCCACTCCTGTGGGAAGCCCTCTCCCTTCCACACTCCATTCATTATCTCCAACAGCCTGTCAGCTTCCCTTTCAGTTCCATATATCCACGATTCATTCTGTATTCCGTCCCTCCCCGGTGCCTTTTTCTTTTTCAGTTTACTCAGTTGTTGTTCTAATTCTTCTCTTGTTATCTCTTCTATTTCTCCCACCCTGTATTGACTCTTTTTCTTTTCCTGTCTGATTTCATCACCACCCAGCAGCTGACTGAAGTACTTTCTCCATTCCTCCATAGTAATTCTATTACTCACTCTTTCTACTTTTTTCTTTCTTTCCCTATTTATGTATTTCCATACCTCTTCTTCCGTCTTTATGCCTTTCATCTTTAGTTCTTCTTCCATCCATTTCTTTTGCTTCTTCTCCTTGCATACTAATTTGTACCTCTTGCGTGCTCTCTTGTAATCCTCATTACTTGCTTTTCCTCTTTTCCAATTTCTTAATTTCTTTCTTACTGATTGCTTCCCTTCCCTGCATTCTTTATCCCACCACTCGTTTTTCCAAGACCCCACCTTCACTCTTGTCTCTATCACTTTTTTTTCTGTTGCATTTTTTACGTGATCACCCAGTTCTTTCAGTTTTTCGTTTATCCCTTCCTCTTCGTATCTAGCCTCCCTAAGTCTTGTTCTATAATTTTCTATTGCTTCTTCCGTCCAGATATTCTTCACAATTTTTCTTCTAACATCCTTCTCACTTCTTCTATTTTTCTCTCTTCCTTTTGTCTTCACTTCCAATGGCATATGATCCGACTCGACTCTTTCTCCCACCTTGAATTGTTCTATTTCATCCCATGCTTCTTCATTCACCATAACATAGTCAATAACTGTCCCCTCTTGGTCCGATATATGTGTACTCTCCTTTCTCATCTCCTATACTGTTTTCATTAAGTATGTCCCACCCTCTTTCTTCTACTAGACTAATCAGTAGTCTCCCTTCGGCGTTTTCTGTTGCGTCTTTTGTTGGTCTTCTTTCTATTGTTGTTTGTTCTTCTTCTAGCCGTATTCCCTTTTCTCCAATTCTTGCGTTAAAGTCCCCCCCAATCACCAGAGTTCCCTCGTCTTGCTGTTTTACTCGCTCTTCTATCATTCTCTTCGTTTCTTTCATACTTCTGCTGTATATTGTTATAATTCTCCATTTTTTCTGTCTAATTTTCACCGTTCTTTCCATAATGCCTCTTTCTTCTTTTGCTTCGGTTCTGTTTTCTTCTTCCAAACCCTTTTTCACTCCCATTATTATCCCCCCTTTAGCTCTCCCTTTCCTGCTTACCCTCTCTGCAAATTGACACTTCCACTTAAACTCTTTCGGCATTATTTTTTCCAATTTTTCCCACCCCTTCTCTTCCACCCACGTTTCTACCAATCCCACTACATCAAATTTTCCCAAATATTCCCAAAACTCATTGTCTTTGTTTTTTATCCCCGCTGTGTTCCAGTATACTATTCTTAATTGCTCCGTTTCTTCCTTATTCCTCTCCATGTTCGTTTTCCGTTTTCTGTCCTGTCGTCTTTTCCTTGTGCTCTTATTCAAAAATTTGTTGTGTTTAACTCCCCCTTTTCATCATCCCACTTAAAGCCTTTTCCGTCTATCCATATCTTTTTATAACCGACTTTCACCCACCGTCCCTTTTGTCGCTCTTCTTTGGCTAGCGCTCTTAATTCCTTCTGTATGTCTCTTTCCTTCTTTGTCAGATCGTCTTCTATGTATACTCTCTTTTCCCTTTTTTCTCTTAGTTTCCTCTTATTTTCCATAACTTTCCGCTTTTCACCCCAGGTCCCAAGTTCCGCCACTAACATTTTCCCTCCACTTACTTTATACATCTCTTTCACCGTCACTTCTACCTCTAATTCTGCCTTTATCCATTCTTCCAGATTCTTCTCGTTCTCACATTCCCCTTCGTCCAGTCCCGTCACAACAATATTCTTTTTTCTCATTATTTTTTCCTTCTCTTCCATTTTCTCCTCCAGTCTTTTAATTTTTTCATTTAGTTCTGTCTTTTCTCTTTCCCATTTTTCTTCCTTTTCACGCATCATATTTTTCAAATATTCTATTTCCCGGCTCATCTTCCGATTCTCTTCCTTTATCTCCCCTATATCTTCCATATTTTTTTTCAGCATCTTCATTTCCTCACCCATTTCCTTTTTAGCTGGTGATCTTTCCAGTTTCTTACTTTTTTGAAAGGGGTTCAACCTTTCTTCTGACTCTCTTCCCTTTTCTCTTTTCCTTTTATAATCTTCGTCTCGGTCGTTTTCACTCTCACTTTTTTTCATTTTTTCTTTTTCTTTCTTTTTTTTCCTTATCGCGCGCCGTTTTTACGCGTCACAAATAAAAAAACTCAATCCGTAAAACTCGCTTCACAAAACACGTCCGCTCCGCTCAACCGCTCGAATTGGACTCCCTCTTTGCTCTGGGATATATATGTCCCGACAGTGGTGAAAGGGTTAAAGATTAGTCTATGACTCATATTAAATGCGATTTCGGGACGTATTTGTCTTATAGTAGTTTATTCTTTAGTTTTTAAAGATTACTGGATGACTCATATTAATGAGATTTCTGGACGTATTTGTCTTATTGTAGTTTATTCTTTGCTTTGGGATATATATATGTCCCTACAGTGGTGAAAGGGTTAAAGATTGCTGGATGACTCATATTAATGAGATTTCGGGACGTATTTGTCTTATAGTAGTTTATTCTTTGCTCTGGGATATATATGTCCCGATAGTGGTGAAAGGGTTAAATGATACATGCAAATCTCGCCCCCTTGTAGCACGACTCGCACCGCGCGAAGTTGTGTCGACTCGTTGTCACTTATTTAATATTTTGATGATGGCTTGGCGAACTATTTCGGGTGCTTCCAGGGACCACCGGTTAAGAACCACTGAATTAGACCAATAGGCCGCAGTGTTTTTAGGGCCAACCCCCCTGGAGCCGCATTGATTGAGGAAAAAGTGTAATAAAAATATTACAAACATATTTAATAGAAAAGCAAATTTTGTTTTATTTAAATATTTTATCCTTACGTTTTTTAAATTATGAATTTCTTATTTAAGAGTTAACATATTTGCTTACAAGTCATATAAACATTAGAAACAGAAGCAATATTAGAAAAATATAATCCGAATTTAAAAAAAAAACTTTTTAATAATAATAGATAAACTAACTAAAACTATAGATATAATTTGATTGTTTAAGATTTTTTCCAAAAGAAGGAACATTATAAATATCCAATAAGTCCAGTTTGTTTTCGTTTTTGTATGTAAGCCGAAAGATACATTTTATGTAAACGAAATATCATGTGTCGAGTCATAAAAGATTATACAATTTATCTAAAATAAAAAATATACTTTTCATCTACGCAAATAAATATTTTTGTATTTTTTACAAAAACTTTCATTTTCCGTTAAGAGTTGTATTACAATATATATTTAACGTTTTTTTTTTCAATAAAATGCCTTTGTTAAAACAAACTGTTAATATTTTAAGAAAAATTTAAACCAATTATAAGAAAAATGTTGGGGAAGATCAATTTATTTCATTATTAGAATATCTTCTGCACGATTTTAATTCAAATGAATCTCTAGCAAACATTTCATTGAAGAAATTAATGAAACATTAAACAGAAGATTATTTGTAACTTTTCCCACATAATTAATTTAATTATTACATAATTCTACAACTTATTTAATTATTCCGATTTTAAACAAAATTTATTTTTTAAACTTATTAATTATTACAATAATCAATTATGATATTTGCATTAAACGAAAATAATTTTTTTTCGTTAAATGCAAATAGCATAATAATTACTTGTTGAATAAATTAAATATCTGAAGATAAGTAAATACCACGATTTTCTTTTAGAATAGTTAAGGCATTTATAAAACAATAGCTTACATACTTTTTGGAGCTTATAGGAATTCAAAATGTACGCAGATTTTGGTAATTATAAACATTCTCTCTTTAACGTCAACTATGTTTAAATATAAACTTTATTTAATAAAAATTAAAAAAAAATTCGTTTGAAAAGAGAAAATCAAGATAAATTTATATAAAAAAGAAAACAAATATTTACAAAGTTATGTACATAAACATTACAAATTGTACAATAATATACACGATGATATAAAAAAGTATTAATTTAAAAAACGTATCATACCTTATACTCTATTATAGTATATACAAAATCCGCTTGTTCCTCGAACACATACTAAACACAATTTCAACAAAAGCGTACGTGTTCAAATGTATAAATTATATCCTTGCAACTGCCGCACGAAAAGTCTGATTTGCAGTATTTTGCAGTTCATAAAAGAATAAACAAACACAGCTAAAAGTTCATATTACAAATTCCATCCACTTTCCTTTAAATAAATAATATTGCACGCAACAAACCAAATAAATTAATTTAGTTGCCTCTTCTACACTGTTATCACAAAGAAAATTTAATATTCAACTGTTTCAATTAGGATGTACGAAAGGACAGTTATCTCTGTTCCGGCAATACCCGTGTTTCTTAACATTTATACAAAATCTTCCGGCCCCGCGAGTTGGCCCACCTCCTCCTCTTCCATTCCAACCCCCTTGATTCGGTCCAGGCCCCGCCATCCTCAACCACGGACCGTTACCCCCGCCTCCTCTTCGAAAACCGCCCCTTCCTCTCATATTATTATTATTGAAATTATTTGGTGGAAACATTGGCATATTGTTTGGTTGGTTAAATGGTGGTCCAAAATTGTTATCAAAGTTGTCGAAGAGATTTGGGGGACCGTTCATCATTTCTGGCGGTGGAAGGTTTGGATGATTTAGAGGCATTCCATTTGGCATGCTCCAATCATTAGGTGGTCGTATTACGTTGGGCATAATGTTTGGAGGAATGAAGTTTTGAGGGAAGGGAGGAGGCATCGGGCCGAAATTCGGATTAGGCGGACCGTTCATGTTCATATTCATAAATGGATTCGGTAAATTGTTGAATATTGGAGGAATGTTGGGGACGTGTGGAGGTGACCCTCTAGGTTCGGGCCAAGGCTGTATAGGTGCGTCTTGTTCAGGATTATCGGGATCTTCTAAAGGTATTATTATTGCGTTAACTATTGTATGAGTTTCAACGTCTGGTTCAGCAGCCGTGTCAGGTACTCTATTATTGAAATATATAACTTGTAAGACTCGTTTCTCCCTTGCGAATTGAATTTCTTTTTCTAAACTCTTCGATCCGATTTCCGTCTGCGGCGGCGGAATGTCCAACTCGATCAAATCCCGCCAGTGCATTTGAGTGTCCATATTATCCTCGTTTGGAAGTTTACGGGAGCGCAACGCTTCCCTTTCACTAGACATTTCCATCCTGGCCATGTCCATGAAAGGTTTCATAACGTTAACGCGCTCCGTTTCATCCAACTCGAAGTATTGAATTTCAACTAACTCGCAATCCGGTCGCCACCTTAAAGACCTTTTAGGGCCTTTCCGCTTCGAATAAGATAAAACGCCTTTTAAACCGTTAGCATCCGTTCTTGTAGTCTCCTTAACTTCCTCGTCGGGTTCCGCTGGAGTATCCGGAATTTCTTCTTTCTTTTCTTCTTCATTCTCAATTTCCTTCTCTTCCTCGCCTTCAGTTTCTAAAGTATCCTGATAGAAGTTCGCCGGCGTGATATTCTTGAGATTAGTAGTGGGGGATGTTGGAGTTGTGGGCGCTGGTGAAGTAGGAGGCGAAGATTCCTTGGACACGCTAGCTCTTCGTTTTCGCTTCTTCGGCTCCTTCTTAGCGGTTGCCGAAGCTGTTAAAGCGTCCATAAATATATCGCTCTCTTGTAACACAGCCGCTGCAATTAACAAAATAAAGAAAAATAAATCAACATATCAACACTAATTCAAACATTTAAAGTAAATAATCTGTGCGACCAGGAGCTGCTAAAGATCTAGATAAGTAAATGAAAATTTAGGATTTTTGCGTTATTTATCGAAGATCAAGATTAATATAAGAAGTGTAGACAAAATCTGAAGCTTCGCTTTTTTCTGTATGGGTTATATTGCTATGGACGAAGGCTTTTGGGGTATAGTTTGGGATAAAATTCATGTAGTCTAATACATAGCACATCATTCTATTTAAATATTTACTCGGAGATATATTTTACAAACAGGAAATGGTGTGAAATTTTAAAACCAAAATTCGATTGTCATGAAATACTAACTATATCAAAGCACAGTAAATTTAAACGGAACTAATACATCGAGTTACAAGAACTAGAAATTACGTTCATTGCAGGCTTATTCTTGTTTGAGAGATGTCTTTAATAAAATTTAAAGATTCAGCTGTAGGCACTAGGTGAAACATTTTAAAATAATAATAATTAATAGACACTAGGTATAAGTTTCACAAATTGATAAAGTGTTAAATAAATCAATTTGTGAAACTTATACCTAGTGTCTATGATTTATTATTATGTCTATAATGTTATGTTGGGCCACTTTGAGGAGAAATATCCAAGCATCTGCGAAAATTGTGCTTCTGCAGTATATTCACCATCAATTGTTAATAGAAAATCTGTATAAAAATTATCTGGTCCTTGTGTGAATGCAGATTAAAATTGTGAGCAAATTTTGAATTAGCTTAAATTATTTATGTAATTAATATATGAGTAATTAAATTATTTTCACACAACATTTTTATGTATAGATTAGCATAATATAGATAATTTCACAATATGATTATTGTATTCGATAGTTTGAGTGTTTGCGCTCGGGCAAATGATTGGCCCACGGTGACGCAAGGTGCGTGACGTCAGCTGTGAGCGTACACTCAATCGAAAAAAATGCAGCGCGCTCATTGGCTGCGGCCGCACATATCGCGCACAAAACAGAACTTCTAGCTGGACCAAGACACCAGAGAAACTTACGTTTTCTGCGTGAATTTGATAGCCCCTTAAAAAAATAAGGACAAGTAATTTAGCGTTATTTTTATCATAAAACATTCTTGTTCTTTGGCCGTTCGCGTTTTTTTAGGTCTTGGCATATATATCAGACTTGCAAATGATACAGACGTATATTGTATGATAGAATCTGAAGCATACTATATATTTGAATAAACATAATAACGTGAAATAACTATTATCTGTCCATATTTTTTTGAGGCACCTTTTATCTTTTCTTTCTTTTTTAATAAAAATAATAAGTAAAGTAAGAGGAGAGGGCCTATTGTATCAAAATGTTTGGCGAGAATGCTGCATATACATAGATTGTTTTATATAATCACTTATATTTTATTTCTTTTTATTTGTTATACAAGTCTGTATACATCTTGCAAACGTACCAGTTTAAGAGATACCAGATTACCAGTGTGCCACTAATAAACACACAAAAATCTAAAAAGAAAACAAGTAAAAGCAAGAGAAGAGAAGATATTTTCGGTTACCTAAACAGAAATTCTTACAAAATAAAATAAAATAACTTTTGTAAGACCCAAAAAATAAAATAATAAATAAAATAAATGTATCAATATATATACGTCACTTTGCTGCAGCTCCAAAACAAAACAAACAATTCTGGTTGAGTCTTCCTCCATCACTATTTTGTGTTTTTCACCTTTCTTCACTAAATAGATGTGTACTATGTATAACCGGAATGTTTCAAACTTAAAAAAATATCGAACATTTTTTTACATGTATCCCTAAATAATAAATGAAATTTTGCGATTCGCTTTTTACGTGGATGAACCTTCATGGTAGATGTTGCGGATTACAACCATGACACCCCAAAATCGACAACCAAAAACCTGTAAAATAAAAATTCTAATAAATAACAGTTGGCGTACAACTTACGTTTTGGTTTAGGAGGTATGAGTTTAATGGCGCCGGGTCGATCCGGTATGGGCGGGTCTAGAAGCCGCGATTTCTTCTCCGGCGGTGGAATCAGATCTCTGATTGGGGAAGGCCGTTTCACTGGGATCACACTAGGTAATGGAGCTGCGGGTTTTTTGGGAGCTGTTCGAGGCGGCGGGGGCTTCGCTTCTTCCAATAAACCTGTTGAACGCATCTTGGAATTGAAAACTTTAACGGTTTTCGGTTTTTCTTCGTTGTTTTTTCTGACTTCTACTGAAAATGTGGGTTTCTTTGTTTCCTCTTTCTTTGTTGTAGAGCTAGTACTACTCTTTTTGTCCTCTGGTTTTTTGGGTATTCTGCCTATCTTTTGTAAAGTTGGAGGTTGAATTTTCGCCAATGTATCTTTATCCTTTTCTGCTTGTTTTTCTTTGCTTTCTTTTTTGTCTTTACTAACAGGTTTACTACTGCTGCTGCTTCTGGACTTTGATGATGAACCATTACTCCTATGTCTGTCACGATCTCTTCTATCTTTATCCTTACTGCTACTGCTTTTAGTACTGCTGCTGCTTTTAATTTTATCTTTAGAGCTCTTATCCTTATCTTTGCTACTCCCACTCTTGGATGAACTAGAACTACTCCTATGTTTGTTCCTATCATGATTCGACTTTTCTTTCCTCTTGTCATCTTTTTTATCAGCTTCTGTTGTTTCTTTTGTTGATTCTACATTACTAGATACAGGTACAATATTTTCCTCACCAGTAGGAACTATTTTACTTATCACTTGTATACCGTCTTTTAAAGCAACCTTAAACCTAAGAGTATTGTCTGAATTTTCACTTATTGTATTATTTTCTTCATTAGTTTCTTCATCGGTCTCCATAGGAGCCTCCTTAACTTCTTGTACTACCTGAATCATTTCTACCGGTTTTTCAATCGGCGGCTGTGCATTTACCGTTGTAGCCTCAGCTTTTGTTACATCCTTGACTATCTTCAACCATTCTTCAACTAAACTCGAAGCCAATTGCTGAATACCTAAATAATAAAACATGTAAATATTAAAAATCGAAAATTCTCCTAAATTAATTTAACTTACTGGGTAAATCTTCACGTTTAGTTAAACTTTTGACTAATTTAGGCAAGTTATTCATTTTTAATCGTTCAACATCCACCGGAGTGATAAGTAACAATTGTAAGACCTCTGTGACCAGAGCCCAGTTTTTATTAAGATGCGCATCTTGGAGCCAAATGTGTATCAAGTTCCAGCCGCCCTCACCCATAAATGAACCTAACAATTGCTTGTCAGTATTTTTCAATATTAACACGTATATACATTTGCTAACCAATTTTTTTGAGAATTTTGTCATCAAACTGTAAAAGCAAAAACAAAAAAAAAGTAATAAATTCCAATCATTATATTTAGTTAATTGCAAGAGTGTAAGATTTAAAAACAGTTTCGGCTTACTTTGCTAGCCGCTGCACTTCATCCTTGGACAGGATTCCACCGCCGGGAGTCAGCAAAACTTGCAGACAGTTTAAAAGTTGCTGGGGATCGATTCGTGGCTGCAAGCAAATATTCACAATTACAAATGTGTCATTTTGTTATGCAATCAATATTTTTACCAAGCACAGCTTTCTTTGTGAAATTTAAAATATTATTATTGGTTTACTGAACATGCACAAAAATATGAATTCTATATGGCCAAATGGAATAAAATTTGATATTTAATAAAGCCTGAATGCAAAATTGTGAAACAAAGAACTGTTTTATATCTGCCGTTTTGGAATTTGGTTATTTATTCTGGAGAATTTTAAAAATAAATTACGATTTAAGTAAAATGTTAATTTTGCGCAGAATGAATTAATCATCTATCTATCCAGAAAGTGATTTTGATGTATCATACAATGACGTCACAGTCGGACATATTGGCTTCCTTAACGATTTACATCACCAACAACCATATGGACACAAAAAGAAACGTTCCAAAATCAATATTCGCTTATTTTCAACGCATTTCTCAGTCAAATGAAATAAACACAACGTACATTTAACTTTATTTCGTACATGGAAACTTTATTCGCTTATTTTATATTTTGTTGTTTGTATCGGGCCTTACCATTTTTGCAAATTATTCCTTTGGCTGGAGCACGAACGCAATATTAATTTACTTTTGCGAAATCATTCGAATTCTTCTAGCTATTACGAGTTTCTGGAGCAAAAATTAATTATCGTGAGAAAACCATTGCGAGACAACGCCCTGACCTCCATGACGTGGAATTTATATTTTGTTACAAATCGGACAATCTCGTCCGTTTTAAACAACTGTTTATACTTTGATTAATTGGATATGTGGATAGATATTGTTTTTTCGAGAAATTATTCAATTGAATCGTCGTTGAATTAATTATTTTAGAAATCGTTATATTTCTGCACGAGAGAAGTAAACAACAGCTGAACCTTCTAACGTGTAATAGCGGAAATGACGATCAACGTCGATCGAACAACCTACCACTCCAAAAACCAGTGGTACCAACTTAGCATGTAACATGAAGTTGTATATTTCAAAACTGTATCCGGATAAAACAACGCTTAACGAAAACTAAAGAGCCGATGAATAAAATCGAAGAGGAGCTGGTATACATTAAGCGGCTCGCACAAGCTCAATATATTGACCAATATAGGGTAATATTGATCAATATATTGACCGTGTGCGGGCCGCTATAAAAACCAAGCAAAGGAGGATAAAGCCGCATGGGAAATAAAAGGTGTAAGTTGCAGAAAACCATGGAGAAAATCAACAAAGCCGAAGAGGGTAATTAAGGGAATCAAAGAAGTTGATAAATGGGAAGACGAAGTCAAAAATTAAATAATACAACGCGTAGAAACTATTAGAGCGACATAACAACGCAATACTAAAATATTAAATAAAACATGTGATGATAATATAAATTAGGATGTGATATTTTCTACGTATTATTAAGTTGCTGTGATATTTTTGACTTGTATTTTGTACACTATTTTAGGCCGTAACTAGGTTTTTGGACAAAATGGCCAATTTTTGGTTATGGCCAAATAACAGCGGTGCCTATTTAATTTTTGGCGCCTTTTATATATTTCAATAATGGCGGTTTATTTTGAAAATAAATTTTCGTAGATATTACAGATCATATATGCTATATAAATATAAAAGTTTGTTTGTGTAATTAATTTCGAATACATATTATTCCGAAACCCTATCGTTGACGCCTTTGTAAAATCGGTACGATCCCATGGCAGCATTAATCGACACGGCACATTGGCCATACCCTACTGGGATCTCTAATTATAGGATGTGTGTTCATAGCGCGTTGTCGATGTGATATTTTAGACGCGCATTGTTATATCATACAACCATCTGTAAAATTGATTAGATAAATATGGACGTATTTTTACATACAGATTAATGTCCCGATATTTCAATACGCGACTAAACAACGCGTCGAAAATATCACAGAAACATAACAATACACTACGAAGACAGAACGCTACAAAAATATCACATCCTAAAATATGTGATAATAATAATGATTAGGTTGTACTATTTTCCTATTCTGATATTTTCGAGGTGTTATTATGCTGCTGTGGTATTTCCGACGTGTATTTTGTCGTGAATTATTTTTTACCGACTTATTTTAGGATGAGATTTATTCGTAGCGTGTTGTTTTCTTTGCGCATTGTTTAGTCGCCGTGTTATTTTCGACACAATGTTTAGTCGCCCTTTCTCTATTCGCGTGCTGTGATGTCATAGAACCGGTTAATTGACCTTTTTAAGGATAGTTAAGCGCATGCGCATCCGCGAAGTTTGAAAGACGAGAATATGAAAGTTTCGGGCGCATATTTTGCTATACCTCAAAAAGTTCGGGCTCTTTTTGACGTATAACATGGCGGTAATTAACACATGCGCACAACTATGACAAGTTCTATTAAAGAAAATGGTTCTATGAAATAACAACGCGTAAATAAACAACGTATCGAATACTTCACAGTGATATAACAAGAAATGAAGAATTTAAGAAAGAATTTTGAGTCACAGCAAAATTTAAAAACCTTTCTGAAAGCATTTTTACTGCTGATTACAGATATGCAAATTATATTTCGCTAGCTCTTTTGATTCACTTTCGCCTGCAAAAATTTAAATTTTTAAGGAATTTCGGCGCTCGAGTAGAGATCTCGGAAATTCGTGAATTTCCTGCGGACAGTCTTAGTGTATTAACAGGAAAATGACTTTCTGAAAACGATGCCGCAATCCGTTTTTAATTATCTGCAACCGTTTATGAAATATCTGCTTAGCAATTCGAGAATCAGGTAAATTTTAGTTTTAAATTTTTACACGAATTATTGAATCTTTCCCTACAATTTACACATCGACTTGTTCGTCTTGTCGTGTAGTTTCTGTGTGCCCAAAATGATTTCGCTGCTCATTACCGTTTTCGAAAAAATCGAAAAAAACCGAAAAAGCATGTTCTTTTCGAACGAAATGATGGAAAATGTTTGCCGAAATTTTTGTTGCAAATTTTTTTCGTGATTTTTTTTGTTTACACGAAGGAAATCAAAGTGTTGAAAACGGTTTTGCAGTTTATTTCGCTCTAAAGTTACAAATAAACAATTTTTTTTTCGCTGTACACAATCACAGATTTCCTACTGATTTGACGCTATCTTAACTTTTGAACCGCTCACCACAGATGCTTCTTGTGTTTACCAATCGATTCAGCGTCTCAAAATTAGTCGCAAAACATATGTAATTTTCCTTGCGAAGCTTTCAATTAAGAAATCCCACGACATCAGCCATTGATCCGCCGCAGGACACTTACATTTTAATTCAGTGCACGGGAAATTTTGAACCGTTTCCCACAAATTTATCCTCGAAAGATGCGTAAGAGATCCGGCTAAACTATTCTCCGGAAAAAACTTGCAATATGTTTGAGGGAATGACTAAAAATAGCCAATAATAGCCTTTAATCGAAAATAACCTATAGCTAATCCATAAAGACACCTCCACTGCAATTAGTATTAGTTTACAGAGCCGACTTTCTGTTACGTTTGAGCCACTTTTCGTAAGAATCCATCAATTAGTTAGCGAGCCATCTTAAAAAATGTAAGAATTATCGAATTTAAAAAAAAATACTTCTTATTAAGAAAACAACATCACGCCTTAAATCATCACGGTAAGGCCTAGGCCGCTGTACGGCTAAACCGTCGCTGTGTTTAATCGCGTGACTCAAGTAAAGCCTAGGCCGCACTACTGCTAAACCGCCGCGGTTTTTGATCGCGTAATTTTATGACTAGAGTAACTTACAAGCGGCCGCACTTGCGTTTTTTTCCCCGCGGCTAATTTTTCTCATAGCGTACTGTGTGTTTCTAAAACGGTTTAGCGGTTACCGTTCGCGGGAATAAACCTTAGGCCTCGCCTCAAACACAAAAAAAGACAAAATAAGGAATAAATAAATTAAAAATAAATTTAAAAAAATAAGGATGTGATATTTTTGTAGCGTGTTGTTTTCGCTGAGCGTTGTCAGTGTGATATTCCCGCCGCGTTGTTTAGTCGCGCATTCTGTTACAAGGAGACCATATTTTTACTTATATTTTGTCCTCTACTACCTTTTACCGTATTATTTTTGGATTTGTTTTCGTTGCGGTTTCTTTTCGTAGTGCCTTGTTATGTCGCTGTTGTCGCCAAACCGCCAGTGTTGCCGGTTTTCACAGTTTTCACCGGGCTTCCCATCCTGAATGAATACAAAATATGCGATACCGGGGTGGCGCATACTAAAAGCCAAAGTGGAACAGGGGGTTTATAGAGATCTTCCCCAAAACCACTAGAATTTAAAAAAAAAGTCTTGTGTGTCTAGTCTTGTCTGTCCTGGTCTTATTTGTCTAGTCTTGTCTGTCTAGTCTTGTCTGTCTAGTCTTGTCTGTCTAGTCTTGTCTGTCTAGTCTTGTCTGTCTAGTCTTGTCTGTCTAGTCTTGTCTGTCTAGTCTTGTCTGTCTAGTCTTGTCTGTCTAGTCTTGTCTGTCTAGTCTTGTCTGTCTAGTCTTGTCTGTCTAGTCTTGTCTGTCTAGTCTTGTCTAGTCTTGTCTGTCTAGTCTTGTCTGTCTAGTCTTGTCTGTCTAGTCTTGTCTGTCTAGTCTTGTCTGTCTAGTCTTGTCTGTCTAGTCTTGTCTGTCTAGTCTGTCTAGTCTTGTCTGTCTAGTCTTGTCTGTCTAGTCTTGTCTGTCTAGTCGTGTCTGTCTAGTCTTGTCTGTCTAGTCTTGTCTGTCTAGTCTTGTCTGTCTAGTCTTGTCTGTCTAGTCTTGTCTGTCTAGTCTTGTCTGTCTAGTCTTGTCTGTCTAGTCTTGTCTGTCTAGTCTTGTCTGTCTAGTCTTGTCTGTCTAGTCTTGTCTGTATAGTCTTGTCTGTCTAGTCTTGTCTGTCTAGTCTTGTCTGTCTAGTCTTGTCTGTCTAGTCTAGTCTGTCTAGTCTTGTCTGTCTAGTCTTGTCTGTCTAGTCTTGTCTGTCTAGTCTTGTCTGTCTAGTCTTGTCTGTCTAGTCTTGTCTGTCTAGTCTTGTCTGTCTAGTCTTGTCTGTCTAGTCTTGTCTGTCTAGTCTTGTCTGTCTAGTCTTGTCTGTCTAGTCTTGTCTGTCTAGTCTTGTCTGTCTAGTCTTGTCTGTCTAGTCTTGTCTGTCTAGTCTTGTCTGTCTAGTCTTGTCTGTCTAGTCTTGTCTGTCTAGTCTTGTCTGTCTAGTCTTGTCTGTCTAGTCTTGTCTGTCTAGTCTTGTCTGTCTAGTCTTGTCTGTCTAGTCTTGTCTGTCTAGTCTTGTCTGTCTAGTCTTGTCTGTCTAGTCTTGTCTGTCTAGTCTTGTCTGTCTAGTCTTGTCTGTCTAGTCTTGTCTGTCTAGTCTTGTCTGTCTAGTCTTGTCTGTCTAGTCTTGTCTGTCTAGTCTTGTCTGTCTAGTCTTGTCTGTCTAGTCTTGTCTGTCTAGTCTTGTCTGTCTAGTCTTGTCTGTCTAGTCTTGTCTGTCTAGTCTTGTCTGTCTAGTCTTGTCTGTCTAGTCTTGTCTGTCTAGTCTTGTCTGTCTAGTCTTGTCTGTCTAGTCTTGTCTGTCTAGTCTTGTCTGTCTAGTCTTGTCTGTCTAGTCTTGTCTGTCTAGTCTTGTCTGTCTAGTCTTGTCTGTCTAGTCTTGTCTGTCTAGTCTTGTCTGTCTAGTCTTGTCTGTCTAGTCTTGTCTGTCTAGTCTTGTCTGTCTAGTCTTGTCTGTCTAGTCTTGTCTGTCTAGTCTTGTCTGTCTAGTCTTGTCTGTCTAGTCTTGTCTGTCTAGTCTTGTCTGTCTAGTCTTGTCTGTCTAGTCTTGTCTGTCTAGTCTTGTCTGTCTAGTCTTGTCTGTCTAGTCTTGTCTGTCTAGTCTTGTCTGTCTAGTCTTGTCTGTCTAGTCTTGTCTGTCTAGTCTTGTCTGTCTAGTCTTGTCTGTCTAGTCTTGTCTGTCTAGTCTTGTCTGTCTAGTCTTGTCTGTCTAGTCTTGTCTGTCTAGTCTTGTCTGTCTAGTCTTGTCTGTCTAGTCTTGTCTGTCTAGTCTTGTCTGTCTAGTCTTGTCTGTCTAGTCTTGTCTGTCTAGTCTTGTCTGTCTAGTCTTGTCTGTCTAGTCTTGTCTGTCTAGTCTTGTCTGTCTAGTCTTGTCTGTCTAGTCTTGTCTGTCTAGTCTTGTCTGTCTAGTCTTGTCTGTCTAGTCTTGTCTGTCTAGTCTTGTCTGTCTAGTCTTGTCTGTCTAGTCTTGTCTGTCTAGTCTTGTCTGTCTAGTCTTGTCTGTCTAGTCTTGTCTGTCTAGTCTTGTCTGTCTAGTCTTGTCTGTCTAGTCTTGTCTGTCTAGTCTTGTCTGTCTAGTCTTGTCTGTCTAGTCTTGTCTGTCTAGTCTTGTCTGTCTAGTCTTGTCTGTCTAGTCTTGTCTGTCTAGTCTTGTCTGTCTAGTCTTGTCTGTCTAGTCTTGTCTGTCTAGTCTTGTCTGTCTAGTCTTGTCTGTCTAGTCTTGTCTGTCTAGTCTTGTCTGTCTAGTCTTGTCTGTCTAGTCTTGTCTGTCTAGTCTTGTCTGTCTAGTCTTGTCTGTCTAGTCTTGTCTGTCTAGTCTTGTCTGTCTAGTCTTGTCTGTCTAGTCTTGTCTGTCTAGTCTTGTCTGTCTAGTCTTGTCTGTCTAGTCTTGTCTGTCTAGTCTTGTCTGTCTAGTCTTGTCTGTCTAGTCTTGTCTGTCTAGTCTTGTCTGTCTAGTCTTGTCTGTCTAGTCTTGTCTGTCTAGTCTTGTCTGTCTAGTCTTGTCTGTCTAGTCTTGTCTGTCTAGTCTTGTCTGTCTAGTCTTGTCTGTCTAGTCTTGTCTGTCTAGTCTTGTCTGTCTAGTCTTGTCTGTCTAGTCTTGTCTGTCTAGTCTTGTCTGTCTAGTCTTGTCTGTCTAGTCTTGTCTGTCTAGTCTTGTCTGTCTAGTCTTGTCTGTCTAGTCTTGTCTGTCTAATCTTGTCTGTCTAGTCTTGTCTGTCTGTCTTGTCTTGCCTGTCTAGTCTTGTCTGTCTAGTCTTGTCTGTCTAGTCTTGTCTTTCTAGTCTTGTCTGTCTAGTCTTGTCTGTCTAGTCTTATCTGTCTAGTCTTGTCTGTCTAGTCTTATCTATCTAGTCCTGTCTTTCTAGTCTTGTCTGTCTAGTCTTGCCTGTCATGTCTTGTCTGTCTAGCCTTGTCTGTCTAAAGTGCTTCGAGGGAAGCTCTGATTAAATCCCCTATTCCACCTTGGTTTTTAGTATGCTCCACCCTGGTATCGCATATTCTGCATTCATTCCGGGTGGGCAGCCCGGACGGTTTTACTGAAAAACCTCCCTAGTTCACCCGACCAGGATTCGAACCCCGAGAGTCTTGTCTGTCTAGTCTTGTCTGTCTGTTCTCCTAGGTAGTGCAGTTGACAACACGCCCGCCTTTCGATGCGGGAGACCCGGGTTCGAATCCTAGTCTGGGAGGCGACAACTAGGGCTGTTTTCACTAACCGTCCAGACTGCCCACCCTAAATGAATGCAAAATATGCGATACCGAGGTGGCCCATACTAAAAGCCAAAGTAGAATAGGGGGTTTGGTGAGAGCTTCCACCAAACCACTTTAAATCGTCCTCCTCGGTGGACTAGCTGGCAACATATCCGCCTTTCAATGCGGGAGACCCGGGTTCAAATCCTGGATGGGTAGACAACAAATGGGGCGGTTGCCGCAACCGGGGTATTGCATACTAAAAGCCAAGGTGGAATAGAGGGTTTAGTGAGTTTTGTTTGTCTAGTCTTGTCTGTAGAGTCTTGTCTGTCTAGTCTTGCCTGTCTGTCTAGTCATGTCTCTGTTGTCTCCGCGACCAGGATGCGAACCCGGGTCTCCCGCATTGAAATCCGGGTATGTTGTCAACTCCACTACCGAGGAGGACAGACAAACAAGACTAGACAGACTGAACTAGGCACACAAGTCTAGATAGTCAAGACTTTTTTTTTTTTTTTTGGCTTTAGTATGCGCCACCCTGGTATCGCATATTTTGCATTCATTCAGGGTGGGCAGCCCGGACGGTTGACTAAAAAACCGCCCTAGTTGTTGTCTCCCCAACCAGGAATCGAACCCGGGTCTCCCGCATTGAAAGGCGGGTATGTTGTCAACTACACTACCGAGGAGAGAGATAGTCAAGACTAGACAGATAAGAATATACCGACAAGATTAGACAGGCAGGACTAGATAGACAAGACTTGACAGACAATATTAGATAGATATACCATCTCAGTTAAATTGGAAATAACCAAACAAAATTTCCAGAGGCGTTTCCGCCAGGAAGAGAACAACGAAATTCCGAGAACGTAAGGGTCACTATAATTAATTAGTTTTTCTGTGAATGATAATCTCGAAAAGATTAATAAAATTGTCCTTTATTCCCAGGATTAGGCTCATAAGACTTCAAACTGTGCGGCCCCCGCTGCGTTAAACCTGCTAACAGACTATAAATAACTATAATAAATAAGACTATAAATAACTTAGCTATAGCTACTTAACCATTAATTCCAAGAAAATGACAAAACATCCACTGTGCTCCCTTATATATATGTTAATTTGCAAAAACCCTCTTAGATGGTTCCCAAGAAGATCTCAACCCGCAATGAGCAAATCACCAAATACCCAGGGTAAAGTGTTGCATGAAGTGTCGTCGAAATGAAACGCAGGCCTTCCGTGAGAAACGAAGTGTCATTGAAGAGCAACGATGTTTCCGAAACAAACAAATCACTTCCCCTACATTTAGACCACACTTCATAATAAATATAAAATTTAAATAACAATAATTAACACAACAATAAAACAATATAGAACAATATTAAAGTTCAACGATGTTTCACTTTTCAAATTTCAGTGTTCCAAAAGACACTACCCTGACCTTTTGACGACGCTTTGTCGACACGTTACCGACACTTCACTCTAAAATTTCAAGCTTTGTTGAATATGTTTATTGTGAAATATCATCAAAAAAGTGTTTTGCCGCCCTACACTTTGTCTTGCAAGCATTTCGTTGCAATTCAATGCCACTTCGTTTGACACGAAAACACTTCGTTGCACGTCGTTGCGTTTCGAGCACACTTGGTTTGTCTTAAAAACGCCTCGTTGCAGTTCAACAACACTTCTTTGCACTTCGCAACAACGCTTCGTTGCACTTCGACGACTCTTCATTTTCACCAGGATTGTTAATTACACATCGGTAAAATCTTACATTTACACTGAAATTAAAAGAATAAATGAGTAACATCTCAAAATTCTTCGTGATCATACATGATACCCTTTCAATCTGTCAAAATGTCAATGGACAAGCTTTAGGCGGTAAGTCTCCATTTGGAGATAATGAATGCTTCCAAACGCCGGGTTGTTTCACCTTCGAACCTCCTCCGCCCCGACATCCGATGAGATGCTGTCCACCTCTCTGCTGTCCACCACCAAAAGTTGTTCAAAGTGGTCGGCAACCAAAAGGGAAATACTACATAAACCACAATACTGATAAAAAATATTGTCCTGGCGCTTGCCAAAGACCATGCTGCCTGCATACTTGCGTTAATTCGAGGGAGAAAGGCGCTTGCTGTCTTTATGACGACCTTTGTAAGGCGCTTTATTGCTATACTCATCCAACTGGAATTAAGCCGTCTGGACGATATCCACCTGATATTTATAGAGGTCCACTTTATTAAAATATAAAACTGATTGTAGGGATTGATTGATTGATAGGGAGTAGGGATTGATTGATGGCTTTGATGATTCAGAGTCAAGGAGAAAAATACATCATTTTATATTGTAGTGGTAAACGTATAAATAATTAATATTGCAGCTTGTTGCAGCTAAAGCAACACAATCATCATGACATTTAATAATAAAATGCAACTCAAATTCAGACAAGAAGTCAAGAAATTCGAAGGTTTTCAGGAACCTAAAACAAACAGAAAAGCGACTGGTGTCAAATGGTCAGATGAGAGGAAAAAAGCTCATTCTGAGAAAATGAAAGAATGTTGGAGAAAGAGGAAGGAAAAAAGAAATAAATAGTTATCTTGATGTGGTCCTTAGGAGCTAATACATCGAGTTACAAGAACTAGAAATTACGTTCATTGCAGGCTGTACTTGTTTGAGAGATGTCTAATAAAATTTAAAGATTCAGCTGTAGGCACTAGGTGAAACATTTTAAAATAATTGACACAGGTATAACAATAATTGACACAGGTTTCACAAATCGATGAAGTGTTAAATAAATCAATTTGTGAAACTTATACCTAGTGTCTATTATTTGTAATTATAAGTCTTTAATGTTGTTGGACCGTTTTGAAGAGAAATATCCAAGCATCTGCGAAAATTGTGCTTCTGCAGTATATTCAGCATCAATTGTTAATAGAAAATCTGTATTGAAATTATCTGGTCCTTGTGTGAATGCAGATTAAAATTGTGAGCTAATTTTGAATTAGCCTAAATTATTTATGTAATTAATATACGAGTAATTCAATTATTTTCACACATTTTTATGTATAGATTAGCATAATATAGATAATTTCACAATATGATTATTGTTTTCGATAGTTTGAGTGTTTGCGTTCGGGCAAATGATTGGCCCACGGTGACGCAAGGTGCGTGACGTCAGCTGTGAGCGAACACTCAATCGAAAAAATGCAGCGCGCTCATTGGCTGCGGCCGCACATATCGCGCACAAAACAGAACTTCTAGCTGGACCAAGACACCAGAGAAACTTACGTTTTCTGTGTGAATTTGATAGCCCCTTAAAAAAATAAGGACAAGTAATTTAGCGTTATTTTTATCATAAAACAAATTAAATTGGGCGTTCGCGTATTTTTGGTCTTGGCATATATAAACAGACTTGCAAATGATACTTACTTACTTACTTACTACTTACTCCTCGGCGCTACAGTCCATGAAGGGCCTTGGTCTCTCTGACGATCGTAGCCCAATCCTGGCGATCTTCACCTCGTTTCCTCCATCTTCTGACTCCCATCTTTCGTAAGTCATCCTCTACATCATCCAGCCATCGTTTCCGTGGTCTCCCTTTGCACCTTCTGTCACCTGGGTTTCCTCTGTGTACCTTCTTGACAGACCTGTCATCTGGCATTCGCTCTACATGGCCCAACCATCTTAGTCTATTACTCTTTATTTCCAAAACTTTGTCAGCATGACCGTATAGTTCCTCCAATTCCCTATTTTTCCGTATTCTCCATTGCCCTGCGTCATTCACTGCCCCAAAAATCTTTCTTAATATTTTCCTTTCCCATCTTCTCAGACATTCCTCTTCTGCCACCCTCATTGTCCATGTTTCTGAGCCATACATTACCACCGGCCTTATAACTGTTCGATAGACAGTTATCTTCGATTTTCTGCTCAGCCTACGTGACTTGAGAATCTTAATCAGGGCCCAGTATGCTCTGTTTCCCGCTGCAATCCTTGCTTTTATTTCTTCACTTATGCTGTTATCATTAGTTACCAACACTCCCAAGTACTTAAACTTCTCACAACTCTCATAGTTGACTCCATTCAACTTTATGAGTTTGTCTTTCACCGCTGTGTTTCTCCTGGAAGAGAAGATATACTGTGTTTTGGCGCCGTTCACTCGAAGCCCCAATTCTTCTGCCTCCTTTTCTAACCTACTTTCAAATGATACAGACGTATATTGTATGATAGAATCTGAAGCATACTATATGTTTGCATAAACTTAAGGGGGCATAAACTTAAGCTAAGGTATTAAAATTATTTTTTTGCATTTTTTTTAAATTTTTTTTAAATAAATGCTTAATATGTTAAGAATATTGTGTTAAAATTTCAAGTCGATTGGAGCAAAATTGACGAAGTTACGAGTATTTTTATAACAGGAGCGATAACAACCAAGTTTCAACGTTCGGTAAATAATGGTGTACGATATCGCAACTATATCGGCGACGGTGACTCTAAAGCTTACTCCGGGTTAGTGAATTCTAAACCTTATGGTGATGATTTTCCAATAGTGAAAAAAGAATGTGTAGGACATGTTCAAAAAAGAATGGGCACTCGTCTACGTGCAATACTCAAAAATACCGTTGTGGAAACTGAAACTAAGACTGGAAAGATCAAAAGAAAGAGCCTTCTTCGTAAAGAGCGATCGCAAGATTCAGCAAGGAAGGAATGGGCAGAGGTAAAATAATCGGGAGCAGAGACCGAAACAGCCTCGCTGCCAAGATCCCCTGGCTGGAAGTACCAAAAGACAAAATGGTATGCAAATACCACTTCGAGAAAAACTACACAGCACTGTGTAGTAGTAAAGCCGATTGGAGCAAAGAATCCTCAGCATACCACATAGAGCAAAATGCCATCAAGTGGTATACAGATGGTTCGAAGACAAAGGAAGGCACTGGTGCAGGAGTGTTTGGACCTCGTACCAGATACTTCGAATCCATGGGAACATCCCCAAGTATCTTCCAATCAGAGGTACACTCAATCGAAAGATGTGCACAGTTTAACCTCGACAGGAATTACAGCAAAAAACGAATTGCTATCCTGTCAGATAGCCAAGCAGCCATCAAGGCCATTAGCTCATACACCATCAGATCCAAACTGGTATGGGACTGTGTGGGGAAGCTGAACAAGCTTAGCAGGGATAATAAAGTAACGCTATACTGGGTACCAGGACACACTGGTATAGACGGAAACGAAGAAGCCGATCACCTAGCAAACAAGGGATCCAGTAGCCCCTTTATAGGTCCGGAACCCTTTTGCGGTATGAGCGTGAACACCATCCGCAAAAGTTTAGATGAAGAAATAAGAGGAAAATGGATGAAAACCTGGAAAGAACTTCCAGGGCTAAGGCAATCCAAAGTGATGCTGGGATCTTTTAACCAGAAGAGAACAAAAGCTTGCCTGAAACTAAGCAGGCACAAGCTCAGAATTCTGACAGGAGCCCTGACGGGACACAAGGCCTAGAGGAAGATGATGGATGCAGATTATGTGGCTCAGCAGAGGAAACCCCCATACATCTGTTCAAAGACTGCGGAGCATTACTCCGCAAGAGACAGATGTACCTTGGGGCTCACTGCTTGAACACAGAGGAGCTGCAGGCCTTGAATCCCACCCAGATCCTGAGATTCCTAAAGGAATCAGGATTAGAGGAGACGCTCTAAATGGGTAAGTACACCAACACTTGGAGGAGGAGGGTGGGGTACAATAGATCTATAAAGGTCGCAGTACAAGTCGTCACCACCATATCTACAATAGCCTTCTGGTAAAGGGAAGCTTACGGCCAAAATGATTGATAAACTGACGGTATACTACGGTTTGGCTATTAGACGTTATTCTGATTCCGTGGAAAATATGAAGAATGCTATCTGGGCAACGTTCTTTCACTACAGTTCGACGGACGAGAATCCACAGCATGAAAAATGCCCGAGCGGCGCGGACTCCTGGTGCGAATGGCAAAAAGGTGCAGCTGCTAATGCATTGGATTCGTTCAAACACACGTACAGTGCTCTTCCCGAGTATGCTTTGAATGCCATCAAGCCTATCTATGAAGATCTGAGCAAAGATGCCCTCTTGGAGCGATGTGTCGGAGGTTTCACGCAGAAGAACAATGAGAGTTTGAAAAATCTCACCAAAGCACTTGAGTGGAACCCCTGTCATCGTTGAAATTGCAGCTTATGTGGCAGCCAGTGTCTTCAATGAAGGTTCTTTTGCTTTACTAACCTTCATGCAAGACATGGGAATCAGTAGTGGATCAAGTGCTCATGACTGGGCGCGATCAACTGACTCCATACGTATAAGCCGAGCAGAGCAGGAAGCTGAGAGACAAACTAAGGAAGGCAGGATTCGTCGAAGTCAGGAGCGAAATGGTGCTTTAGACATCATGGATGATAGCAACATTATGGACCTGGCATTGATGATTCAGTGTGAGGTAAGCCGATAAAATGTTCTTATAAACGTTTAATACCAGATTTTTTAGTGTTCAAAACTTTATAGCGTTTTTCCCACAACTCACGTTTTCAAAGTCGGTGCCCCTCAAAACTTCAAAACTACTGCACCGATCCTTTTGAAATTTTGAAAACTATTTCTGTACATAATTTACGAGGTAACGCTGGAGAGTTTTTTCTAATTTGTTAATAATTTATATTTTACAATAACAAAAGAGCCGATTTTTTTCACTAAAAATCGCGTTTTTCCCTTCAAAGTGTTCCAAAAAAGTGAAAAATTAAAATTTCGAAAAACCCTCCCAGCGATATCTGGGGAAAACTATTATCTAACGAATGAACTTTGATTTTTTGATTTCAGATGACCCACCACTAAGTTATGAGGGGCACCGCCATTCAATTTTTTTTGAGACACGTCCGAATAATTGCTGCCATTGTCGTGTGTTTTAATATTTCTTCGTGAAAATTTTATACAACATTCTTCAAATGTCATACTTTACTGTCCTATTAGTTTTAATAAGGAGATTTTAACTGTGTCATCAGAATTCCAAAAAAATGCCTTTTTTCGTACGAATTAACTTTAGCCCCCCTTAAATAACGTTAAATAACTATCATATGTCCATATTTTTTTGTGGCACCTTTTACCTTTTCTTTTAATAAAAATAATAAGTAAAGAGGAGAGGGCATATTGTATCAAAATGTTTGGCGAGAATGCTGCATATACATAGATTGTTTTATATAATCACTTATATTTTATTTCTTTTTATTTGTTATACAAGTCTGTATACATCTTGCAAACGTACCAGTCTAAGAGATACCAGATTACCAGAGTGCCAATAATAAACACACAAAAATCTAAAAAGAAAACAAGTAAAAGAAAGAGAAGAGAAGATATTTTCGGTTACCTAAACAGAAATTCTTACAAAATAAAATAAAATAACTTTTGTAAGGCCCAAAAAATAAAATAAATGTATCAATATATATATATATAACGTCACTTTGCTGCAGCTCCAAAACAAACAAATCTGGTTGAGTCTTCCTCCATCACTATTTTGTGTTTTTCACCTTTCTTCACTAAATAGATGTGTACTATGTATAACCGGAATGTTTCAAACTTAAAAAAATATCGATTTTTTTTTTCATATATCCCTAAATAATAAATGAAATTTTGCGCTTCTCTTTTTACGTGGATGAACCTTCATGGTAGATGTTGCGGATTACAACCATGACACCCCAAAATCGACAACAAAAAACCTGTAAAATAAGAATTCTAATAAATAACAATTTGCGTACAACTTACGTTTTGGTTTAGGAAGAATGAGTTTAATGGCGCCGGGTCCATCCGGTATGGGCGGGTCTAGAAGCCGCGATTTCTTCTCCGGCGGTGGAATCAGATCTCTGATCGGGGAAGGCCGTGTCACTGGGATCACACTAGGTAATGGAGCTGCGGGTTTCTTGGGAGCTGTTCGAGGCGGCGGGGGCTTTGCTTCTTCCAATAGACCCGTTGAACGCATCTTGGAATTGAAAACTTTTACGGTTTTCGGTTTTTCTTCGTTGCTTTTCCTAACTTCTACTGAAAATGCGGGTTTCTTTGTTGTAGAGCTAGTACTACTCTTTTTGTCCTCTGGTTTTTTGGGTATTCTACCTATCTTTTGTAAAGTTGGAGGTTCAATTTTCGCCAATGTATCTTTATCCTTTTCTGCTTGTTTTTCTTCGCTTTCTTTTTTGTCTTTACTACCAGGTTTAGTACTGCTGCTGCTTCTGGACTTTGATGATGAACCATTACTCCTATGTCTATCACGATCTCTTCTATCTTTATCCTTACTGCTACTGCTTTTAGTACTGCTGCTGCTTTTAATTTTATCTTTAGAGCTATCTCTGCTACTCCCACTCTTGGATGAAGCAGAACTACTCCTATGTTTGTTCCTATCATGATTCGACTTTTCTTTCCTCTTGTCATCTTTTTTATCAGCTTCTGTTGTTTCTTTTGTTGATTCCACATTACTAGATACAGGTACAATATTATCCTCACCAGTAGGAACTATTTTACTTATCACTTGTATACTGTCTTTTAAAGCAACCTTAAACCTAAGAGTATTGTCTGAATTTTCACTTATTGTATTATTTTCTTTATTAGTTTCTTCATCAGTCTCCAAAGAAGCCTCCTCAACTTCTTGTACTACCTGAATCATTTCTACCGGTTTGTTTTCAATCGGCAGCTGTGCATTTACCGTTGCCTCAGCTTTTGTTACATCGTTGACTATCTTCAACCATTCTTCAACTAAACTCGAAGCCAATTGCTGAATACCTAAATAATAAAACATGTAAATATTAAAAATCGAAAATTCTCCTAAATTAATTTAACTTACTGGGTAAATCTTCACGTTTAGTTAAACTTTTGACTAATTTAGGCAAGTTATCCATTTTTAATTGTTCAACATCCACCGGAGTGATAAGTAACAATTGTAAGACCTCTGTGACCAGAGCCCAGTTTTTATTAAGATGGGCATCTTGGAGCCAAATATGTATCAAGTTCCAGCCGCCCTCACCCATAAATGAACCTAACAATTGCTTGTCAGTATTTTTCAATATTAACACGTATATACATTTGCTAACCAATTTTTTTGAGAATTTTGTCATCAAACTGTAAAAGCAAAAACAAAAAGAAAGTAATAAATTCCAATCATTAGATTTAGTTAATTGCAAGAGTGTAAGCCGCCAAGTCATCACTGAGTTGAGGCGTATGAGAATTGATCTCGGCCCGGCTCAACATCAGATAGTTAGAGGCACGGCCGAAACGGCATCAATTGGCTCTGACACTGCGGTGCGGAAAGCAACGGAAAACTATCGCACTACAAATTCCCAAGACAATCATCATTATAGCAAATATATACACAAAAACGACTGCCAGTCATGGGCACCTCTCAAATCGGGAGGCGGTGCTAAGAATCCCCTCATGGAATCAAGCAAATACACTAAAAATACATAGAAGAAACCTGAAAATCGCGACATGGAATGTGCGCAGCATGTTCCAGGCAGAAAAACTGGAAAATGTTACATCAGAGATGCAAAGAATGCAAATAGATATATTAGGCATAAGTGAAGTAAGATGGCTAGAATCAGGAAAATGTGACACCGAATTGTATTACGCAGGTAGAAATGACAACCAACGTCAACACGGAGTAGGAATAATGTTAAGCAAGGAACTAAACAAACACGTAATAAATGCCTTACACTTCTCAGAACGGCTAATACTACTCCAACTACAGACCGTCATGGGAAAAATGAACATAATACAAGCATATGCACCGACTGCAGATAAAGACGATACTGAAATTGAAGCATTCTATAATCATCTCGACGAGATCCTTGCACAGATCTTAAGCCAAGGCGAAGCGGGTGAATGGGTTGGTAAATATGGATTAGGCATAAGAAATGAGCGTGGCCTGCGTGGCGATAGGCTTCTGCAATTCTGCATCGAGAAAGATTTAAAAGTGACAAACACACACTTTAAACTTCACCCTCGAAGATTATACACTTGGAGATCTCCTAGTGACGGCCCAGATAACATAGTCCGTAACCAGATAGATTACATATTGATACGCAAACAATTTAAAAACGGGGTAACATCAGTCAAAACTTACCCGGGCGCAGACGTAGCTTCCGACCATAATCCAGTAGTAATGAAACTAAGAGTAAGACTTAAAGCCAGAAACTCAACAACACCTACTAACAAAAAGATAGACATCTGCAAGCTACGAGACCCTAAAGTATTACAGAGAGCCACAACTAAAATAAACGAAGGACTTAGTAGGCTAACAATCAATATAGAAGTAAACAGCAGCACAGAGAAAGTAAATAACATCTGGAATAACGTCAAAGACGTCTTCCATGCAACCCACAACGAAGTTGTTGGAACCAGAGATCATGTAAAAAAGAAGAAATGGATGACAACCGAGATCCTTACATTAATAGAAAAACGACGGTTATATAAAACCACAAAAGAAAGGGATTATCGTGACACTCAAAAAGTTATAAAAAAGAAAATACGTCAAGCTAAAGAAGAACAGCTGAGAGAATAGTGTATCGAAATCGAGGATCTACAGAAAAGGTACGACAGCTTTAATGTTCACAAGAAAATTCGAGAGATGGTGGGTAGTAATAACAAACGAAGAGCGACTATACTGAAAGACACAAGCGGAAAAATAATATTAGACCTGAAAGAAAAACTACAACGTTGGAAAGAATACGTAATAGAACTATTCGACGATAGCAGGCCCAATAGCTATAATCTAAGCCATCTTGCACAGAATGGCCCTGATATACAAAACAGCGAAGTGAAACATGCCATAAAAAACACAAAAACAGGCAAAGCTGTAGGTCCAGACGGTATATACAGTGAAATGCTCAAGCTGGTCGAAGACGATCAAATCAACATCCTCACAGATCTTATGAACACAATATACAAAACTGGCATCATACCACAGGAATGGCTTGCATCTACGTTCATCACCCTACCAAAGAAACCGCATGCGACAGACTGCAATGATTACCGCATGATAAGTTTAATGGGACACACACTAAAGGTATTCCTAAAGATTATACATACCAGAATATATAGAAAATGTGAGGCGGAAATAACAGACACGCAATTTGGATTTCGCAATGGATTTGGAACGAGGGAAGCACTTCATTCATTATGGGTACTGGTTCAACGTTGTCAGGATGTAAACAGGGATATCTGCTATATTGACTATAGCAAAGCTTTCGACAATGTAAAACACGAAAAACTCATAAACATTTTAGAAGGCATGGATATCGACTACCGCGACATAAGAATAGTATCAAACCTTTATTGCGGCCAGACAGCATAAATAAAGATCGAAAACGAACTGTCAGATGACATTAATATACGAAAGGGTGTCAGACAAGGATGTGTCCTCTCCCCAATGCTATTTAATATCTATTCTGAAGCAATATTTAAGGAAACACTCACAGAAGACCCCGCAGGAATCGTTGTAAATGGTAGAACAATAAATAACATCCACTATGCAGACGACACGATCATGTTAGCGGACAATATTATAGATCTCACTCGCATGATGAACAACATAGTGGCGAAAAGCAAAGAATACGGTCTCCAAATTAATTTAACGAAAACAAAATTCATGTTAATTTCAAAAACCAAACAACAAATTCATTTAGTAGTAAACGGGGAGCGCATTAAACAAGTCTCGGAATATAAATATCTTGGAACCTCGATGAATGACGAATGGACACATCAACAAGAAATTCTAACGCGCATTGAACAGGCTAGAGCAGCATTCGTCAAAATGAAGCAAATGCTAACTTCTCCAGACCTAAGCCTAGACCTAAGGCTGAGAATGGTCTGTTGTTACATTTTTCCAGTACTACTTTATGGAATGGAAAGCTGGACCTTAAAACAGCAAACAACGAAAAGGATAGATGCTTTCGAGATGTGGGTTTATCACCACAAGCTGCGCATACCATGGACCGACAAAATCACAAACGTTGAAGTGCTGTGGAGGATGAGCAAAGTACCAGAAATTGTCTTTACTTTAAAGAAGCGAAAACTGAAGTATCTAGGCCACATCTCTAGAAATGAAAAATATGGATTACTACAACTTATAATCCAAGGTAAAATTGAGGGGAAACGAAGTGCAGGGAGACGGCATATATCCTGGCTGAGTAACCTGCGAGAATGGTTTGTAGTATCGTCGATGGACCTGTTTCATTCGGTCTCCAAAGCTAAAATTGCCACGATGATCAGCAACCTCCGGCGGAGAAGCTGAACCAAGAAGAAGAAGAGTGTAAGATTTAAAAACAGTTTCGGCTTACATTGCTAGCCGCTTCACTTCATCCTTGGACAGGATTCCACCGCCGGGAGCCAACAAAAATTGCAGACAATTTAAAACTTGCTGGGGATCGATTCGTGGCTGCAAGCAAATATCCACAATTACAAATGTGACATGTTGTTATGCAATCAATATTTTTACCAAGCACAGCTTTCTTTGTGAAATTTAATATATTATTATTGGTTTACTGAACATGCAAATTTTATTTCTTAGTGTGAAATAAAATATAAAAAAAACTTTATTTCTATTTATATATACTTTATAACTTTTATACTATTTATACTTTATAATGTTACAAAAATTCTTATAGTTATGTTTTACTAATTTGATAGCTAACGAATTATATGTTGATATGTATTGTTGCGAACTGGTAATTTGGTATGGTGCTGCTCCAGGATCAGGACAATGGATGAATTAATTACACGCAAATATGTCCTTTATATGTAATTAAACACTACTTATCTGCTAATATCTTACAATATGTACAACTAATCGCTAACTTATTACAATAATTACTAACTAACTTAAAAATAATAAATAATAAACAATACACTTAATTCTACGAAACTTATGGTCGAAACCCGGAATTTACTTCAACGAAAATACGGAGGTTCGTCTTTAAAACTCAAATTACTCTCTCGCTAGCTCAATTCTGACTGCCCCTTTTTAACTTCCCCTCTACCTCATCACCTCCGTCTTGGCGTGAGTCCTCCCCTAATCTTTATGGAAAATTTCCAAAACTCATAAAACAAAATCCTCTCGGCGTCTTGGCACGATCCCTAAGTTCGAGCGTCTGCCCGCATGATTTAGATAAAGCAGACTAATGGTCCTAAATAAACAAAAACTAATCGGGTGTCCACTTAGTTTTCTTTGCCGACTCGTGAGAAACTGAAATTCTTTGAAACCAAAATCGCGAGATCACAACAGTACAAAGAGCTTGACGACTAATTATAATATATTCTTCTCTAATTAACATCTATATATAAACTAGACTAAGTATAATCTATGCTGAGTTTACAGTCTGTGTAATATGGAAAACAACTTAATCTACTGCTGGGGTTGCAAGATCCCGAGTAGGTAGGCAGACCACAGACACAAAAAGAAATGTTCCAAAATCAATATTCGCTTATTTTAAACGCATTTCTCAGTCAAATGAAATAAACAACGTACATTTAACTTTATTTCGTACATGGAAACTTTATTCGCTTATTTTATATTTTGTTGTTTGTATCGGGCCTTACCATTTTTGCAAATTATTCCTATGGCTGGAGCACGAACACAATTTTAATTTACTTTTGCGAAAACATTCGAATTTTTCTAGCTATTACGGGTTTCTGGAGCTAAAATTAATTATCGTGAGACAAACATTGCAAGACAACACCCTGACCTCCATGACGTGGAATTTATATTTTGTTACAAATCGTTCGTTTTAAACAACTGTTTATACTTTAATTAATTGGATATGTGGATAGATATTGTTTTTTCGAGAAATTATTCAATTGATTCGTCGTTAAATTAGTTATTTTAGAAATCGTTATATTTCTGCACGAGAGAAGTAAACAACAGCTGGACTGACACACTGAAACACACTGAAATGACAATCAACGTCGATCGAACACAAATTGACTGGTGCATTCATAAGTCAATGGTTACTGTGATGTTTTCCTCGCCTTGTTTTTGCGCGTTGTTATGTAATAGAACAAAAAAAGTTATATTTAAATAAATATTTCGGATTATCCGTATTTTTTAAATTTCGCGGGACTTTCCCGTCAGCTTTGACGCTTGCATAAAAGAGAATAAAAAGGATAATATACTTTTCTCTCTCGCACGCAACTTGGACATGCTTCCAAACTAAGTATTCGAGAGAGATAGATGTATAAGGTGCGAGAGAGAAAGGCATTTTATTCTCTGTATTCACGCGTCATAGCTGACGAGAAAGGCCTGCGACATTTAAAACACACGGATAACCCGATATTTTCTTTATTTAGCATTTTTTCAAAAAGGCAAACTTGGAAGAAAATTTCTTTCGAAATGTTTTTGTGAGAATAGTAATTTATGGTATATAAGTCTACAGATAAGACTAGAGAGACATTAGAGAAGATTAGACCGACAAGATTACACAGACTAGATAGATAAGACTAGACAGACAAGACTAAACAGACAAGAGTAGATAGACAGGACTAGACAGGCAAGACTAGACAGACAAGACTAGACAGACAAGACTGGACAGACAAGACTAGACAGACACGACTAGACAGACAAGACTAGACTAGACAGACAAGACTAAACAGACAAGACTATACAGACAGGAACTAGGCAGACAAAACTAGACAGACAAGACTAGACAGACAAAACTAGACAGACAAGACTTATTAAAAAGTGGTTCGGGGGAAGCTCTCACTAAACCCCCTATTCCACCTTGGCTTTTTAGTGTGCGCCACCCCGGTATCGCATATTGTGCATTCATTCAGGGTGGGCAGCCCGGACGGTTAGTGAAAACCGCCCTAGTTGTTGTCTCCCCGACCAGGATTCGAACCCGGGTCTCCCGCATTGAAAGGCGGGTATATTGTCGACAACACCACCGAGGAGGACAGACAGACAAGACTAGACAGACAAGACTAGACAGACAAGACTAAACAGACAAGAATAGGCAGACAATACTTTTTTTTTATTAAAAAGTGGTTCGGGGGAAGCTCTCACTAAATCCGCTTTTGGCTTTTAGTATGCGCCACCCCGGTATCGCATATTTTGCATTCATTCAGGGTGGGCAGCCCCGACGGTTAGTGAAAACTGCCCTAGTTGTCGCCTCCTAGACTAGGATTCGAACCCGGGTCTCCCGCATTGAAAGGCGGGCGTAGGCGTAAAAACCTAACGCAGCGATACTGACGCGGCGACATAGCGATAGTATTACGCACCATGGAAGTGCACGAGGCGCCATTCGAGCGCAGCGACATTGACGCGCTCAGCGTCAGTGCGTCAGTGTCGCTATAGTGTCAACATAGTGCTATAGTGTCTACAGTGTCGCATATATTTCCATAGTGCGTAATACTATCGCTATGTCGCCGCGTCAGTATCGCTGCGTTAGTGACGCCAGAGCCGCTTTGTGCTCGGAAGTCTACCTTAAGGCACTACCATTCGTCTGTGCAGTCGAGTATTTAGGAGAGTGGATTTCAGCAAACGAGAGTGAGAACTTGGCTATAGATACCAGATGTACCAAGTTGGAGAGGGTCTACCAGCTTCAAACATCTTTCCAAGAACCTTAAACTTAAATATTACAACTTAATAGTAAAACCCTTCGTAGTCTATGCCTCAGAATGCCTCTTGGTGTACAGGTAAGGTTCACACAGGAAACTAGAGCTTAATGAACAGAAGATCCTGAGGGGAATACGAGAAGAGGATGGCACATACAGGATAATGAGCTGTACCACCCGCAAGAAGACATAATCACATCACTTCATGAAGAAAAGACACCTAACTTTCTATGGACATTTAACCCGCATGAATCCCCGCAGACTCACGAACAGGATCTTCACCACGACAGGTAGAGGGAAAACCTCCAAAAACAAATGTATCACCACAGTCAAATCAGACCTGCAGCAACTTAAAATTCCACCAGAAACCATAGAGGATCGGTACAAACTTCGGCAGACCATACGACAGTCCTACTCGGTGGTGTAGTTAATAACATACCCGCCTTTCAATGCGGGAGACCCGAATTCTGGTTGAGCAGACAGCAACTAGGGCGGTTTTCACTAACCGTCCGGGCTGCCCACCCTGAATGAATGCAAAATATGCGATACCGGGGTTGCGCATACTAAAAGCCAAGGTGGAATATGGGGTTTAATGAGAGCTTTCCTCAAACCATTAAAAAAGACCATTCGAGTCTGTCTAGTCTTGTCTGTCTAGTCTTGTCTGTCTAGTCTTGTCTGTCTAGTCTTGTCTGTCTAGTCTTGTCTGTCTAGTCTTGTCTGTCTAGTCTTGTCTGTCTAGTCTTGTCTGTCTAGTCTTGTCTCTCTAGTCTTGTCTGTCTAGTCTTGTCTGTCTAGTCTTGTCTGTCTAGTCTTGTCTGTCTAGTCTTGTCTGTATAGTCTTGTCTGTCTAGTCTTGTCTGTCTAGTCTTGTCTGTCTAGTCTTGTCTGTCTAGTCTTGTCTGTCTAGTCTTGTCTGTCTAGTCTTGTCTGTCTAGTCTTGTCTGTCTAGTCTTGTCTGTCTAGTCTTGCCTGTCTAGTCTTGTCTGTCTAGTCTTGTCTGTCTAGTCTTGTCTGTCTAGTCTTGTCTGTCTAGTCTTGTCTGTCTAGTCTTGTCTGTCTAGTCTTGTCTGTTTAGTCTTGTCTGTCTAGTCTTGTCTGTCTAGTCTTGTCTGTCTAGTCTTGTCTGTCTAGTCTTGTCTGTCTAGTCTTGTCTGTCTAGTCTTGTCTGTCTAGTCTTGTCTGTCTAGTCTTGTCTGTCTAGTCTTGTCTGTATAGTCTTGTCTGTCTAGTCCGGTCTGTCTGTCTGGCAGAAGAAGAAACAGCAGACCCATATAAGGAGTCAATAAGAGCCGCGTGGTCCTATGTAGACCCAAACGGGGAAAAAATGAGACTAAAATGCATAACATTTAGATTGATGTATCAGTTATATATTAATATAAACTATAATATTTCTGTAACAAATATATTCTCTGAATAGGGTACATACGAATAATATTAAATTATTCAAATCCATAATTTTAAAAGTTCTTTGTTTGCATTGAATAAAGTGTATATTAAGTTGCATACACCTTAAACGCATTCGTTGGACCAATGAAATCTCTCCACATGTTCTGTCATGCGTACGTCAAATATAATCAGTTGTTGAGCTGTCTGCAATTTAGTCTGCCGCAAAGAATTGTTAGGAGAGGATAAGTTGGTGGAGGGTGTAATGATCGAAGACTGACTAAAACAATCGTAAAACACAATGAATTTCTCGCGTATTCACTGTTTGCTGTTAATCCAGTTCGTGTTTCTATCGTTAACCTTAGTACTAGCTGGCAGAGACTTTTACAGAATATTAGGTGTCTCTAAATCGGCCTCTCTGCACGAAATCAAAAAGGCTTACAGGCGACAAGCCAAAGAATTACATCCCGATAAGAACAAGGATGACCCCGATGCCTCGACCAAATTCCAAGACTTAGGTGCAGCTTACGAGGTAAATATTTGGTTTTCGAATGCAGTATAATAGTGGGTAAAGCAATAATAATAGAGGATTTTCATAATGGTAAATATAAAAGTGGGTATACAGTTGGACAAATATTAACCTTTTGTTGACCGACGGTACTTCTAAGTTCACGGAAAGTACAGTTCAAAGCACTCAGCTTTGGACAGACCTGGGCAACTAAGGGTTAAAGGCTCATTTACACAGCAAGAGTAGCAGGCAAGTACTGGGTAATATAAAAACCCAAAACAAAGTAAGTAGAGTAGCTAGTAGCCAGTAGAGCCTCTACTGATAACTATGCTCTGTGTAAATGCCACCGAACTGAAAATGAATACAGTAGTGTGGCAAATGTGATCTACCAGCTACTCCACTGTATCCTCAACTCCACCCGTGTAAATGAGCCCTAAGGTGCTGTTAGACTAAGCAAGTAAATGTATTTTCAGAAAGTGTTTCCTAGCAACTGAATGTTTAGAAGGTCCTTTTATGAACAGTAAGACTATGCAAGTTTTACTTTCACAATGAAAATACTTCCGGAAAGCATTTACATACTTTCACAATGTAAATGCTTTCGGAAAGCATTTATATACATTATACATTACATTGTGAATTACAGTTCAGTAATATTGATGATGTCTATTGGTTTCCAATGATATTACTACTATAGTCCATTTTTGTTAAGAATGCAGTAACTAGAAACCCGATTTACACTGAAAAATGTTTAATCTAGTTACAAAATTTGGCGCTAAATTTAAATATTTATTATCATTTATTAATGGTTTGATGGAATATCTATTAAATACACCAAATGGCAACAATGGTAATAAAACACAAACAAATAAATGGAGAAAAACGCAAAAATCTAAATGATACAAACAGATCAGATGACAATTATTGTGAATTGACACGGCAGCCATTGACAACTAACAGCTCAACATGCATTGGTGTACGAAACAAATATACTTGGAGTTAATTAGCCGTACTTATTAGCCGTAGTATAATTTAACGTTCTATCACAGTGGTGGCACCTATGGCACGCGTGCCACAGCTGACACGTAGGAACGTGATTTTTTATTGGCACGCGAACTATTACTCACGCATGCCTTCTAAAATTGTTAAACTATCTTTTCTAAAATAAATGATTAAGTTTCTCAATCTACTTTTGTGCAACTTCATCTACTTTTGTGCAAAAATGTGTAAATTGCAAACTTTGTAAGTAAATAAAAACCCGCAAAGTTGGAAACGGGTCCATTCCATGTCAAGTGGTCTAGGGCTCCGCGCACGACCATCTCAGATTTCGCTGAAATTTTATGTGGAGGAAATGTGAATCCAAAATGGACTTTGGTAAAATTTTAGGTTGACTGATGGAATATTCATGGAGTTACAGTTCTTTGTTTGACCCCATACTGGAACCCGCGACAGTATGCCAGCGAGATTTCAACAACTTTGAATCTCAATATCTCAATTACAAGTTTTTCAAAATGCATGAAATTTCGCCGGCTTGTACAACTTTATGGGCTTTATTCAATTAAATTAATGAAACTTTTTATGCATTGCACCCAAAAAGTGTAAAGTGCTTCAAAGTTGGCCTAAAATTTTACTTTAAAAATAAATGTAAAGTTTAGGTTTCCACAACTATGGCTGTAGTTAAGCTACAGGCTTGATACTTACACATAGTGTCTCTGTATACCTGTGTTTTCGAATGTGCAGTTTGAACCTCCTAGTTACTCATGTTAGCTTACAAATTGAGTGTAAAGTTTGTGATTTGTGTAATGCGGCCATTAATAGGGTATTTTCAAACCGATTTTGCAAAAAAGTGTCATCCAGAAACTTTTTGAAGCCTATTCCATTAGAAAGAGCATGTTTTAAACGCCCTACAAAAGTTGGATAGATGTTTCAACGCGGATATATAAGGCCCTAAAATCAGGTTCAAAGCAGGGCGTCATTGCCGTGGCGACGCTGAACGCTACAACATATAATTCGCCTTTATCTTTCAAGATTGTCAGTTGTTTTAACAAAGGTACATTAAATAAGTGTATGTCTTGCAATGGTCCATGGTGACTTTGTCACTACCAGTTCAGAAGCTTGAACTGGCAACCCCATCGCCATAGGGGTTACGTCCAATAGCTGTGCAATACCAGCCACGGGTGGGTTTCTTCATCCAGGTTCCCAAGCCTGTAGTTCGGTTTCTTTGTTGAGGTATCAAAGCCTTTGTATGGTTATCTTTCTGGTTCCCAAGCCGATGATTGGGCTGCTTATCCTAGGTTCCCAAGCCTAAATTGGGTATCTTATAGGGTTCCCAAGCCGAAGTCTAATTTGATTTTAGCCGCCAACAGTTCTTTTACATCTTTTTGTATTTACTAGCCACATTCTTCAGTTCGGCTTCTGCAAATTGGTATTGTGGACCAGATGATGTAACAGAAGGAGCAGGAAGCATGCAAATGAAATGTTGTTCAGGAACCCAGCTTCAACATCTTGTTTTTCTGGCCAATAAAATGAAACAGTCGGACCATGTGGGTGTATAAATTTTACCAGTCCATCGTTTTGTTCTACTGAAATTTCCACTATGTTGCCGACCCACCATTTGTTGTCGTAAATACAGGCAACATAACAGCCAGGAAATAGCTTGATTAATTTCAAACTCGAGATGGCAGCAGAAACTTTGGCAACAAAATTTATTGAATTGTTTGAATTCCGCTGACACAAACTGAATTCAAATCGACAGATATAAATTGATAGCGTTCTCTTGTTCCGGCTATTGTGCTACTTTCTTTCCACCTTTCTTCTTGAATTTTCTTGCTTTCTTCAACTTCTTCTTTTGGAACATACACGTACTTAATTCCATGTATGTTTTGGTCACAAAAGTCGTACAAATCTTTTGGTGTCAATATTTGATCAGCTGATGGCCGTTGGTGGCTTGCGCGAGCAGCTAAGCGTTTAGTAGTGCCACCAACTCTATCACAGACAAAATTCTTGTAGTTTTTATATTGTGCAGCTGACCACTAAAGTAGTGTATTTTTGTGGTCTGTTTGAGTCAACAAAAACTCAATCATCTTTTGAATAAATACGTGAACGGCTACTGTATCATGTTGCATATGATCGGAAATTATGCAAAAATTTACAATTTGGAATTTTGCCTCTACAATGATGTAATAACAACGGATGTACTGTGGCTTGTGAATTTTCCCAATGAAAGCCCTGGGCAGCGTCTTGGACAATGAACGAGTAATTCTCAGCAAGATCCATCAAGACAAGCAGTTCCATTTCCTTCAAGCTTTCATTCAATGACTTCAAATATTCAGTCTGATGCTTTGAGACGAAATGATGGGCTGTTAACATCCAAATCTTGTTTGTCAACTTTTCGATGAAATTATCCACTGTCAAAATACACGTTTCCAACGTTTCACGGTCAGTATGAACCCACCGTTTAAATTCAATCAGCTCCTCTGAATCATACTTCTGAAACGTTTTTTCCAAATATTTGGCAAGTGCTTCTTCACCAGGGCAGTCGTGCCATCGTCGTGGCAATGACGCTCTGCTTTGCACCTGATTTTAGGGCCTTATATATCCGCGTTTAAACATCTATCCAACTTTTTTAGGGGGTTTAAAACATGCTCTTTCTAATGGAATAGGTTTCAAAATTTTTCTGGATGACTCTTTTTTGCAAAATCGGTTTGAAAATACCCTTTTTTTTTAAGTAAAATTTCAGGCAACTTTGAAGCACTTTACACTTTTTGGGTGCAATGCATAAAAAGTTTAATTCATTTCATTGAATAATGCCCATAAAGTTGTACAAGTTGGCAAAATTTCAAGCATTATGAAAAACTTGTGAATGAGATATTGAGATTCAAAGTTGTTGAAATCTCGCTGGCATACTGTCGCGGGTTCCAGTATGGGGTCAAACAAAGGACTGTAGCTCCATGAATATTCCACCAGTGAACCTAAAATTTTACCAAAGTTCATTTGGGACTGGAAATTTCAGCCAAATCCGTGATGGTCGCGCGGGGCACTTTTTTAAAATTAGACCACTTGACTTACAAGCACGACATTTCCAGCAGTTGAAACCTAAATTAGTGTAGTTTATAAAAACATAAATTAATTCTTCCCAGCTAGTCTACTAGTTAAGATTCAGACTAAAAGTTGGAAACGCAATAGCTCACTAGCTGATCTAGTTATCACAACATCTCCAGCAGTTGAAACCTGAATTAGTGTAGCTTATAAAAACATCAATTAATTCTTCCTAGCTAGTCTACTAGTTAAGATTCACTCTAAAAACTTAACAATATTAAAATTTTCAACAAATAGCAAACTTTGTAACTAAATAAAAACCCGCAAAGTTGGAAACGGAATACCTCACTAGCTAATCCAGTTACAAGCACGGCATCTCCAGCAGTTGAAACCTGAATTAGTGTTGTTTATAAAAACATAAATTAATTCTTCCCAGCTAGTCTACTAGTTAAGATTCAGACTAAAACCTTAACAAAACCGAATGTCTCAATAAATAGCAAACTTTGTAACTAAATAAAAACCCGAAAAGTTGGAAACGCAATAGCTCACTAGCTGATCTAGTTATCACAACATCTCCAGCAGTTGAAACCTGGATTAGTGTAGTTTATAAAAACATAAATTAATTCTTCCCAGCTAGTCTACTAGTGAAGATACAGACTAAAAACTTAACAAAACTGAAATTCTCAATAAATAGCAAACTTTGTAACTAAATAAACATCCGCAAAGTTGGAAACGCAATAACTCACTAGCTAATCCAGTTACAAGCACGGCATCTCCAGCAGTTGAAGCCTGAATTAGTCTAGTTTATAAAAACATAAATTAATTCTTCCCAGCTAGCCTACTAGTTAAGGTTCAGACTAAAAACTTAACAAAATTGAAATTTTCAATAAATAGCAAACTTTGTAACTAAATGAAAACCAGCACAGTTGGAAACGCAATAACTCACTAGCTAATCTAGTTACAACCACAGCATCTCCAGCAGTTGAAACCTGGACTAGTGTAGTTTATAAGAACATAAATTAATTCGTCCCAGCTAGTCTACTAGTTAAGATACAGTCTAAAAACTTAACAAAACTGAAATTCTCAATAAATAGCAAACTTTGTAACTAAATAAACATCCGCAAAGTTGGAAACGCAATAACTCACTAGCTAATCTAGTTACAAGGACGGCATCTCCAGCAGTTGAAACCTGAATTAGTGTAGTTTATAAAAACATAAATTAATTCTTTCCAGCTAGTCTACTAGTTAAGATTCAGACTAAAAACTTAACAGAATTCCAATTCTCAATAAATAGCAAACTTTGTACGTGTATAACTTTGTAAGTATTCTTAACTAAATAAAAGTCTAGAACTCTAAACTAAATATGCAAGCGTGTAACTAGAGTTAGTATTATTTCTGTAGCTTCAACCTAGCTTCGTCTAACAAGGGAACCCCCCGGACGCGTCATCACCGATTCGGCCCAAATTTACAGTATATGTAAATACAGGGTCAGGGACAGGGTCCCCACGGGGAATCGAACCAGCGATCCTCGTACTATAAAGCCGAGCTCTTACCGATGCGCTAACCGGCCATTGAAATTTATGCTAACATAGCGGGTTTATGAGTTGTCGGTAACTTACCGGTCCGCGTAAAAAGTGAGTTATTTTTTTAACGCTTGTCCATCTGGCCCTCCCGCTTGCGTCTCTTTCATTTATAGTCAAGCCCTACATATACTGTAAATTTGGGCCAAATCGGTGATGACGCGTCTGGGGGGTCCCCTTGTAAATGTTAAAATGCAATCTATATTGTATTAGTTGTATTGTAGTAGTGTGGATGATATACGTCGTTACAATATAATCAAATCTGTGATAATAAGCGACCTAACTAGATAGTTTAGATTCCGTTAGTCTGTAGCTGAATTAGTGTGGTAAACTTTGATTATATTTTCTAGTTAACTAATTGAGATATAGACTATAGTTAGTGGTTAGTCAATGAGTCGTTGTTATCAAAACCCAGCTCAGTTACTAGTTCAAGTTTGACTAGTTACTTAACTAATTGGGCCAAATATGTACTAAATCAATTTTAACTGATTTGTGTTAATTGATTCCATTCAGACTTAATCCACAATTTTAACTGATTTATAGCTAAATTTGAATTTTATTGCAATAGCTAGTTACTCCGTCGATTGGTTTGCACCTAATTGCAAAAGGCGCAAAAAAATTCAAATTTAAAAAATTCACCAAAGTCGTATTTACAAAGCTACAATTTTGAAATTTGGGAATTTCTGAGATCACGTAAGAATATCAAATCATACCACGTTTCATCAAAATCCGTCGATTGCTTTGTCCGCAATTTCAAAAGACGCCAAAAAATGTACAAATTTCCAAAATTCAGGAAAGTCGTATTTACAAAGCTACAATTTTGATATTTGGGAGATCTCGTAAGAATATCAAATCGTACCAAGTTTCATCAAAATCCGTGGATTGGTTTGTCCGAAACTTCAAAAATTCACAAAAGCCCTATTTACAAAACTACAATTTTGAAATTTGAATACCTCGTAAGAATATCAACTCATACTACATTTCATCAAAATCCGTTGATTGTTTTGCCAGTAATTGCAAAAGGCGCACAAAAATTTCCAAAATTGACAAAAGCCGTATTTACAAAGCTACAATTTTGTAATTTGTACAAAATAAATTTTTAAATTTCTCAATCTACTTTTGGGCAACATTAATGGTATAAAATTAGTGTTTCTGGTTCGGATATATCCGAACCGCAAAACCGCGGTTTTCTGTGCAAAAACCGAAACCGCATAACCGTCATAAAGAACCGCGGTTTTCGGTTTTATCTAAATCTAAAAATATCTAAAAATAAAATACATTGACTTAAAGCTCTTTCGAACTACAATGTTTACAAGCTCTAAAAGTCTAAACATATGTATTTGCTAGGTTAGGTTTTATACATTTGCTCACGTTACGGTATAGAGACTTTTATGACAATTTATTGTCGCTAAACAAGAGAAGATACTTAAACATTAATATACATGGAGAAGACAATTTTAATTGCAATTTAGGCTTGCTGCGAATTGAAGGAACTTGTTCTGCATTAACAATAAGTGTTGAAAAACATTTAGATTCATTTGATATCAACTTCAGTATCAGCAAAAATGTGGTGCAGATTCACCTACAGAAAAACAAATTTGCATTAACCATACAATTCATTTCGCTTTTTGCTATCCTTTTTACAAAAAATCATCTGAAGTAGAAAACAGCTGCAGCCGAAGAAGATTTATTTCCTGAAGAATCGGATGAAGAAGATGTCGATAATGAGTATTACTTCAAAGAAGATTCTGAAAAGTAGTTTACAAATGATAAAAGAAACAGTTTCTACAACGAAACGTAAAACCTTATTTGAAAAGGAAATTGAATTAGCAAAGGACATAAAGACAAGGTGGTCCATTTTTTGAACTTCTTTAAGTTCTATTGAACCAATGTTAAGCAAATTTTAAGCTTCTAAAAATCTCTATATTACAGACTCTAATAGAACAAAATTCAGTGCATATAATTTAATATGTTGATTTTCAATTGTTATGTGACTTAAAAGAAACTTTATCTCCAGTAAGCGTAGCAGTAACAATATTAAGCCGCGATTATTAACACATTTACAGCACAAGTTCTGATATAAGCGAAGCTTTAATGAAAAATATCATAGAACGTTTGAAAACCCAGGAAAATTTGGAATTAATAGAATTGGTAATTATATATTGGTAATATAATAGAATTAGATCCTTCGAAAGTTCCAACAAAGTCTGTTTTAATATTAGCCGAAAATCTTTTTGAACGACTTTATCCAGACAACAATAACATTGAAGTTGACTAAAGGTGACTGTTCGGAATTAGAAGAAGTGACAAATCCAAACTATTCCTTACAAGACGAAGCAAAAAGCTATTCAAGTATTAAATAATAGTATATTGTGGAACTAGGGTGGTAAGTAGTCAATTGCCACCAGCGCGAAATTGGGCGCACGAACGAAGTACGCTCATTCGCTCGAGAGGGCAATTGACAATACCGCACAAGTGGCAGATAATATTTTTTATTACTCATGCGAGGGGACGTATCTTACAAGTTTGGGGTCCAAGGGTTATAAAAAAATTGAATTATAAATAAAGAAATGGTGGTGTGGATTTGTCATAAGAACTCTTATCAATCTCCGGTATCACCATAGAATTTACAATCATTTTAAAACGTTTTCTTTAATTTTTATTATTATTTTGTAATGAAAAAAATTTCTGACACTTCACGTCACTTTTTTAATATTGAGGTTTTGATTGTGTTTATTTATTCAATTGTTTTTTTTAAATGTAACTTAGCGATTTTTATTGAATATTTGCGTGCGTTGCCCAAGTTATATGCCAATATAGCCAAAAAACGCCCCTTTTGTCGCACTAAAAAACGAGCGCCAAATAGTACTTATCCCGCATGAGTAATAAAAAAGTATTAAACAAAAATTCTTATATGCAGGAAAGTCCCTCTCCTAATTCTATGAAACATGGGTTTATAAAAGAACTTCTGAGTAAACAAAAAGACTAAAAAATTGTGTTTCAAGCACTATCTAATTAAAGCTATATCCACCTATGCCGAAAGATCATTTTCCCTAAGCGCCAACTTTTGTACAAAACTAAGATCTCGTTTAAATGTCAAACATTTAAATAGCTTAGTGTTTTTAAAATATTATTATTGATATAAATTATATTATTATTCAATACGTGTTCTATATTTTTCATTTTTTGCCATATTAGTTATACAATTGAATTAGACTCTAAGAACTCTAAGAACTCTAATTAGTTCTCTAAGACTAAGAGATTCATAGCCAAGAAACTAGACTTTTTATAGAAGAAGTAAATAATTTCAAATGTTTAGAAATTTTGAAATAAAACAAAACTGTTCCAATTGTTCCATCATTAGTTCCATCGCCTTTCAAATATCGGACACTACTAGTAAAAGTTCTTAAAAACCGAACCCGAAACCGAAACCGCGGTTTTTAATTTTCAAGATTCGAAAACCACGGTTTTGAAAAAGTGCGGATATTCAGAAACCATATGTAATAAAAATATAAGACGTGTTCAAAATCCGTCGATTGGTTTGCCCGTAATTGCAAAAGGCGCACAAAAAGTTTCAAATTTAAAAAATTCACCAAAGCCGTATTTACAAAGCTACAATTTTGAAATTTGGGTATTTGTGATATCTCGTAAGAATATCAAATCATACCACGTTTTATCAAAATCCGTCGATTGGTTTGCCTGTAATTGCAAAAGGCGCACAAAATTTCAAAAATTCACAAAAGCCGTATTTACATAGCTACAATTTTGAAATTTGGGAATTTGTGATATCTCTTAAGAATATCAAATCATACCACGTTTTATCAAAATCTGTCGATTGGTTTGCCTGTAATTGCAAAAAGCGCACAAAAATTGCAAAAATTCACAAAAGCCGTATTTACAAAGCTACAATTTTGAAATTTGGGTATTTGTGATATCTCGTAAGAATATCAAATCATATCACGTTTAATCAAAATCCGTCAATTGGTTTGCCTGTAATTGCCTGCCAGAGGCGCACAAAAATTCACAAAATTCAAAAAATTTACAAAGCTACATTTTTGAAATTTGGGAATTTGTGAGATTTCGCGAGAATATCAAATTATACCAAGTTTCATCAAAATCCGTCTATTGGTTTGTGTGTAATTGCAAAAGGCGCACAAAAATTTCCAAATTTCATCAAAGCCGTATTTACAAAGCTACAATTTTCACTTAAAAAGTGGTAATTTGTGATATCTTGTAAGAATATCAATTCATACGAAGTTTCATCAAAATCCGTGGATTGGTTTGCCCGTAATTTCAAGAGGCGCACAAAAATTTCGAAAGTTCACAAAACCCGTGTTTACAAAGCCACAATTTGGCAATTTGCCAGTGATTCCAACTTGGGGGGTTTTACCCCCAAATTTAGGGGGAACCTAGATGTAAATGGGTTTTTTTTGAGGAATTTTAGGAATTTTTATCGGGTACATTATTTAATAAAGTTTTTTTAGTGCGATAAAAAAATGTATATCTTGAAAAAAAAAGTTAAAAAGAAAAGAATGTATATAATGACACAGAACATAATAATTTATAAAATACCAAATAATGCGCAAGTGAGCACAAAAAGCATGAATTCACTTCAAACAAACAATGAAAATTCAACACAAAAACAGGACTCTATACAATTTATATTAAGGCTTGAAACAAACATTGCATATTGTTTAGAGTTGTGCTTACAAATTAACAAAAAAAATAAAAAAAGCAAAACCCAAACAAAAGTCCTCTAGTCCTCATTAAATACATATCTCGATGATATTTGAAGTATTGAGTCAACATTATGTCTAGGGGACAAAAAACGAGACATTTTATGAAACAATTTATTTTTAATTTCAATTATTTCTTGTTTAACTTAAAAAGAAAAGTTAACAAAAGAAGAGTATAAAAAGAAGAAGATAATGTAGGAAAAGAAAATGAAGAAGGAAAGTTGAGAAACAAAATATGAAAATCGTTTTATTTCATTGTTATTATCATTACTATTATTAGTTCATAAATTAATGTGCGTAAATGTGTAAAATACGCCCACGCACGTAAATACAAAAGCTCTTTTATACTATTTAACAGTATTTTATATTTACATTTTAAATTACCTCTCAAACAAGGTGAACAATGAAAATTTTAGGGGTTTTAATCGGAATCTAGGGGGAATTGAAGATGTTCCTAGGGGGGAAATTCTGTACCGGTTGGCATCACTGCAATTTGCAAAACCTCGTAAGAATATCAAATCATATCACGTTTTATCAAAATCCATGAATTGGTTTGCTTGTAATTGCAGGTGCACAAAAATTTAAAAAAATCCCGAAAGCAGTATTTAAAAAGCTACAATTTTGAAATTTGAGAATTTGTGAGATCTCGTAAGAATATCATGTCACAATGTCATTATGGTACCACGTTTTATCGAAACCGTCGATCGGTGTGCCCGTAATTTCAAAAGGCGCACAAAACACGCCAAATATTCACACTAATACGGTAACTGATTTTCACTATCACATTGTAAAAGTAGACCTGGCACGTCAGCATTTCAAAACGTGAAAATTAAAAAAAAAATTGCACGCGGCCGGAAAACCCTGTTCAATCATATTTAGAAATTATTCGTATTATATTCATTTAATTACCTACATATCACCAAATTCTACGCCAGTGACTGCGAAAGTAGGTGAAAAAAGAGAGATGAGTAGATAAAAGGTTGAGAAATATCGTCGGTGTGAACTTCCCCTCGCTTTAAGCTAATCAGAGAACCAGGTCAAATCTTCCCTGTACTGCATTCTTAAAAAAATGGACTATAGTATCAACATACTATTGTTTATCCTTGTTGTGTTGTGAAATATTAGTACTAATTCAAGTACTTATGTCTATCAAGATAAGTAATTAAACTTATAATTACTACACAATTACCTATACTGCTAGCATTACAACACCAAAGACTGACCAACTTATTAAAGCAGAACACAGCTTGAATATTTAAATATATTGAACCTTTCCGAAGCTCTATAATAATTATTAAGTTTTAAAACTGCAAAACAAATCTCATGTTGACAGACAACAGACTGATCTTTGATGAAAAATGTTTCGAATGTATTATGATTTTGAAACGATTGTAACGACTCTATTAGACTAAACCATGGCTATCTAACATGTGGCCCATCAGCATTTTCTTTAAAGCAGCCACTTTATTGCTCCATTGAAAAGATGAAAAAAATGATAGAATCCATTTCATTGGCACTGTCATGTTATGTTCTCCTAAGTCCCATTTTTTGGACACAACCCAACTATTCAAAATTTTTGGGTCTGTTAACTCCACCCACTTGTAATTTTTTCTGGAGCTTGGGGCACTTGGCACAGCCCTGGACTAAACTATAAAACATTACTATTATCTATCTCTTTATTACAATATTGTATAACCATATTTTCTTTGATCTATAGGTATTATCAGATGAAGAAAAACGTAAAAAATACGATAGATGTGGCGAAGATTGTCTACAAAAAGACGGCATGATGGATAATAATTTCGATCCATTTGCCAGTTTCTTCGGTGATTTTGGTTTCCCGTTCGGTAACAATGAGCAGCAACAGGAAGCTCCGAAAGGAGCCACCATCGTCATGGACGTTATGGTGACGCTAGAAGATCTTTACAGTGGAACGTTTGTCGAAATCACGAGGAACAAACCGGTGATGAAAGCGGCGAAAGGCACGAGGAAGTGTAACTGTCGGCAGGAAATGATCACGAGGAATCTGGGCGGGAATCGGTTCCAGATGATGCAACAGACTATCTGTGATGAATGTCCGAATGTTAAGTTAGTGAACGAGGAGCGGACGTTAGAGATGGAGATTGAGCCAGGGATGGTCGATGGACAGGAGACTAAGTTTACTGCCGAGGGCGAGCCACATTTAGACGGGGAGCCTGGAGATTTAGTTTTGAAAATCAAAACACAGCAACACTCGGTTTACGAAAGGAAAGGAGATGACTTATATACTAATGTTACAATTAGTTTACAAGTAAGTTTGCGTAATTGTTTGTTTTTCGTTCATGGAGTTATGATGAAATAATAAATTATTGTTTCATCATAATAAATAATTACAGAACTTCGTTATTGTTTATACTGGCTGCTCGGTAGTCTGTGTGGTTTTAAATGAAAGAAATTCGTTTCATTGGCACTGCTCATGTTACGTTCTCCTTTGTCCCATTTTTGGACAAGCAAATCATCCCTTACTATTTAAATTTTTTGGAACAGCACTAGCGCCAAAGGTGACACTTTCTAAGAAACACTTTTAAACGTAACTGATGCAACGTCATTATTTAGAATTTATTTGTATATATTGACATATATTTTGCTAAATAAAAAAAATGTTTTATTATTTTACATAAACTAATAAAGTGCATAAATTGAGAATGGATTCAAGGCCAAAACATAGGGTATAACTTGCTTATGTGTAACTTTAGAGCGAAATAAACTGGAAAACCGTTTTCAGCACTTCTATTTCCTTCGGGTAACCAAAAAAAAATCAAGAAAAAAATAATTGAAAAAATTTGTCATCCAAAATTTTCCATCATTTCATTCGAAAATATGTGCTTTTTCGGTTTTTTCGATTTTCTCGAGAACGGCAAACAGCAACAAAATCATTTTCGGCACACAGAAACTACACGAGAAAACGAACAAGTCGATGTGTAAATTGTCCGCAAAGATTCAATAATTCATCTAGAAATTTCAAACTGAAATTTACCCGATACTCGATTTTCCAAGTAGATGTCTCGGAAACGGTTGCAGAAAATCAAAATCGGATTGCGGTATCGTTTTCAGAAGGTCATTTTCCTATTAACACACTCAGATTATCTGCGTGGAATTAATTACCTTCCAAGATCTCTACTCGAGCGCCGAAATTTCTTAAAAATTTCTTCAATTCTTACAGGCGATAGTGAACGGAAAGAGCTGGCGAAATATAATTTGCATATCTGTATTCAGCAGCAAAAATGTTTTCAGAAACGTTTTTAAATTTTGCTGTAACTATAAAAATAACGATATTGACAAAATCGATTTTCTCGCATTTCGTCGTTTCCGCAGTCTAGACTCCCCGCGTCGATGGTATTTCTTAACTGAAAGGCTCCAATGGAATATTATATAGGTTATCCGACTGATTTTGGGACGCTGAATCGATTGGTGAAGACTAGAAGTCTCTGTAGTCAGCCCTTCAAAAGTTATGACAGCTTGAAATCGGTCTGAAATGCGAGATGGTGTACAACGAAAAAATATATAAAACTTGTTTATTTGTAACTTTAGAGCGAAATAAACTGGAAAACCGTTTTCAGCACTTCCATTTCCTTCGGGTAACCAAAAAAAAAATCACGACAAAAATTTTCAAAAAAAAATTCAACCAAAATTTTCCATAATTTCGTTCGAAAAATTTGTGTTTTTTCGTTTTATTTCGATTTTCTCGGAAACGGTAAAATGCAGCGAAATCATTTTCGGCACACAGAAACTACACGACAAGACGAACAAGACGATGTGTAAATTGTCCGCAAAGATTCAAAAATTCATCGAGATATTTCAAACTGAAATTTACCCGATTCTCGATTTGCTAAGTAGACGTCTCGGAAAATAAAAAACTGATTGCGGTATCGTTTTCAGAAGGTCATTTTCCTATTAATACACTAAGACTGTCCTCGGGAAATTCACGACTTTCCGAAATCTCTACTCGAGCCGCGAAATTTCTTCAATTCTTGCAGGCGATAGTGAACGGAAAGAGCTAGCGAAATATAATTTGCATATCTGTAATCAGCAGTAAAAATTCTTTCAGAAACGTTTTTGAATTTTGCTGTAACTCAAAAAATAAGGATTTCGCCAAAAACGATTTTCTCGCATTTCGTCGTTTCTTCGGTCTCGACTCCCCATGTCGATGGTATTTCTTAACTGAAAGCTTCCAAGGGAATATTATATACGGTTTCCGGCTAATTTTGGGACGCTGAATCGATTGGTGAAGACGAGAAGTCTCTGTGGTGAGCCGTTCAAAAGTTAAGAAAGCGTGAAATCTGTCGGAAATGCGAGATGGTGTACAGCGAAAAAATATATAAAACTTGTTTATTTGTAACTTTAGAGCGAAATAAACTGGAAAACCGTTTTCAGCACTTCGATTTCCTTCGGGTAACCCAGAAAAAATCACGAAAAAGAATTCCAAAAAAATTTTCAACAAAAATTTTCCATCATTTCGTTCGAAAAATATGTGCTTTTTCGGTTTTTTCGATTTTCTCGAGAACGGTAAAAAGCAGCGAAATCATTTTCGGCACACAGAAATAACACGATAAGACGAACAAATCGATGTGTAAATTGTCCGCATAGATTCAATAATTCATCGAGATATTTCAATCTGAAATTTACCCGATTCTCGATTTGCTAAGTAGACGTCTCTGAAACGGTTGTAGAAAATAAAAAACGGATTGCGGTATCGTTTTCAGAAGGTCATTTTCTTATTAATATACTAAGATTGTCCGCGGTAAATTCACGACTTTCTGAGATCTCTACTCGAGCGCCGAAATTTCTTAAAAATTTCTTCAATTCATGCAGGCGATTGTGAACGGAAAGAGCTAGCGAAATATAATTTGCAAATCTGTATTCAGCAGCAAAAATGATTTCAGAAACGTTTTTAAATTTTGCTGTAACTAAAAAAATAACGATTTTGACAAAATCGATTTTCTCGCATTTCGTCGTTTCCGCGGTCTAGACTCCCCGTGTCGATGGTATTTCTTAACTGAAAACTTCCAAGGGAATATTATATACCTTTTCCTACTAATTTTGGGACGCTGAATCGATTGGTGAATACTAGAAGTCTCTTTGGTGAGCCGTTCAAAAGTTATGACAGCGTGAAATCAGTCGGAAATATGCAATAGTGTATTTTCGTGTATAGTGTAGATACATATTTCATTAAATATACATATTACATTAATACATATTACATTAATACATATTTCATTAATATACATATTTCATTAAATTATTTATTTTTTGTTTTTGCCTGTTGTTTTTATACGCCATTATTGGAGACAGAGTTGTCTTTTTGGCCACTGGTGGCGTTAGGCGCGGTTATGCACAGAGCGAATAGGGCGAGATCTTTTTGTGCGGAACGGTCCCGTTATTTTTAGTTTTGTTTCGTTTACCTGTAAAGCAAAACACACTTTGCTTTAATAATATCGCAGCTTTACAGGCAGAAGGACCTCGTGGTTGATAGCCCTTTGCATAAAGTATAGAACTCACAAAAATATATTCTCTTTTTATTGCGGTTGTCTTCCTGTTTATCATCTTAATCTGCTGTTTCTAGAAATTGTTTTTTCTAGGAAATGTTTGTCTCTAAAGAAATATAGTTAACCTATGTTTTATTATGTAGATCAAGGGTGGGCAACTTTTTTCAGCATAGGGCCAATTTTCAATTTTCCTCTGACGATGCGGGCCTGATCAAATCGAGCGATTTATAATACTATATATATATATAATACTTTATATATACTATATAAATAAAACTATGAACATTTTTCGTAAAAAACAATGAAAATTCGGGGGCATTAGAAATACGGCACTGCAAATTAAGGGCTACCAAAAATTAGTTATCTAATTAAAAAATGTGAAATTATTTGAATAGAAAAACAATTAATAGAGTAGAAAATAAGAATAATAATAAATACATATTTACCACAATGGGAATAAAGTATAAATAAAAATAAAAATTTGCAATTAACACTTTTATTATTGCAATGATTACAATAAACTTTCCTCAATCTTCAATGTGATGGATTAAATTTAGAATGTTCCTGATCTATTATTACATCATACTTAGGATCTAATTCGCTAGTAGAAATTCGAAGAACTGCGTCCAAATTTTCATCTGTTATTCTCGATCTGATTTTACTTTTTGTATGTTTCATTAACGAAAATGTACTTTCGCACAGGTAAGTTGATCCAAAGAACGCCAGATATTTTTGTGCATGATCCAGAATATTTTTGAAAATTTCCCGATTTAAGAAGCATAAAATTCCGGTACTGATTTTTCAGTAAATTGATTTTTTAATAGTGCACTTGATTGTAAATTTATCAGTTCTAGTTGAATACTGGATGGTGCATCATCGACATTAAAAGCAAATGGTAGACTTACTAATGCAAGATCATTAGAAATTTTATTAAAATCTTTAAATCTTCTTTGAAATTCCGTGAATAAATCTTTTATTATCATTTCATATTTTTCATAATCAGTACTTTTTAAGTTATTTTCCCTTTGTTTTAAAGTTGGAAAGTGAATCAACTGTTCCTGTTGAAACTGTTGAGAAAATAATTTTAATTTACTTGTAAATGAGGTAACATTTGTGTACATATCATAAATAAAAAGTCCCTTTCCTTGTAATGAAACATTCAAATCGTTCAAATGTGATAATAAATCAACTGAGAAGGAAAGATCATTCAACCATTGTTCATTCTTTAGTTCTTCAAATTCATTAAGCTTGTTTTTAATATTTAAGAAGTTCACAATTTTATCTAACAAATTGTGAAATCGTTTTAATACTTTTGAAAGACTTAGCCATCTAATCTCCGTATGGTAAGGAATATCACTAAAATCACATTCAATTTCTTTCAAAAAGTTTACGAATTGACGGTGGTTTAATGCTCGTCCACGGATAAAATTTACAACCTTTGTTACAAGTGATATCACGTGCTTTAGTTTCAGAACCTTTTTACAAAGTGTTTCTTGGTGTAAAATACAATGTAAAAAAATTATTTCTTTTCCTGGAGTGCACTTTATGTCATCACTTATTCTTTTTAACAATCCAATGTTTTTTCCTGTAAAACTGGGACACCCATCGGTTGTAATATTGACAATTTTGTCCCACTTAACATTTTGTTTTTCCAGTACTTCTTGGATCGCTGTAAAAAAGTCTTCGCCAGTGGTGGTGCCTTTCATAGGACATTCAGGAATGAAAATTAGAAGTTGACTCGTATCGGTAATATCACACGACTCGTCTAAAGCCAGTGCATAATAAGTGCAGTTTTCCAATTTTAATTTCAATTGATCACACAAGTTATGTGAAATATTATTTATACGTCTTACAACTGTTCTTCGTGAGAGACTAATTTTTTCAAGAGTTGTTTTTTTATCAGGAATTAATAATTCGGCAACATCTAACAAACACTCCTTAAAAAATTCTCCATCAGAAAATGTTTTGCCTTGTTTCGCAATTTTATGTGCAACAATGTATCCAGCTTTTGTTAAAGCTTTATCTGTCTCTGACAGGCTTTTGCAAGTATTTTGTTGTTTAGTTAAACCATTTTTTAATTTCTCTGTTTCAACTTTCATTTGCTCTGGCAAAAATAATTTATATTTGTCGAAATGATTGGTTGAAAAGTGCCGTTTTAAATTATATTCCTTAAAAACGGAAATAGTTTTATTACAAACCAAACATACGGCTTTATCTTGTATATTTGTAATTAAATATTTGAAGGTCCAATTATCATTAAAACTGCGGCCTTCGCCATCAATTTTTCTCTTCTTTAATTGGCTCATTTTATGGGCTGTAATAAATTAAAATTAAATTCATTACAAAAAAAATAATTTGATATCTTTTCTGGAATACCTTATAAAAGTCCAAAATCTAAGGAAATATTGTTCGAATTGTTCTCTAGCTCACAGCACACTAATAAACAACCACGATGCACGTACGCACCTACCCGTGGATCATGAAACACTAAAATAGTTTTAACTTTTCAACCACGTGTGTGCACGTGTGCGTCCGCGACCGCAGTCGCCGCGTTCGTCTCTCAAAGTCGCTCAAAGTATCAGGTTGCACACGATTGAAATGCACGTTTAGCTTGCGAAGTTCTCCATCTCACCCTTTTAATGTCTTTTGTCTTTGTCTGGCATTCACAATCATCATCATCTTTGCGCAAAGTTTTTCTACACCGCAATCTCGTCACACTGCTTGCACAATTTTTCATTTATGCCGCGGGCCAACTTTAACATCGTAACGGGCCGGATTAGGCCCGCGGGCCGGCAGTTGCCCATCGCTGATGTAGATCATAGGTTCCCAACCTGGGGTACATGTACCCCTGGTGGTACATTGCGTTGTTGCAAGGGGTACAATAGAAATTTCTTATGAAGAGCGTATTTTTTGCGTAATTTCAAATAGCTTGTTAATGTAGTGCATCCAAACATCAGACTTCTCTTCAGCACCAGTTATCAATTTGTTGTAGTTATCGACTCGCATATTCGTGGTTTTTTTCGTGTATAAGTCTGATGCCTCTTTTATCTTTTTAGGTAATTTAAATCACCGTGCAAGTTTTGGAGCTTTTCAATCTCCGAGCATTCTTGTTCAAGCCATGTGTTTTTTGCTTGTCGAATTTTGGATCTTATGATTCTTTGCAAACTGTTGTACTTTACACCATCTTTGTTCTTGTAGACTCGTCTTTCATACATTAATTCAAGGATTTCGTCAGTTATCCATTTAGTTTTAGGCTGATATCTAGTAGGGAGTTGTTTCGGAGAATTTCGGCTGTTTGACTCCACAATTCCAGATGGCTTATGTTCTGACAAATCAAGCTCGTTTAACTTGTTGTTAGTTTTCCTTGAAATATTTTGTTGATGTAATCTTAGTTCTGAGTTTCGCTTTCAGTAGGGTGTGATCTGAAGGCACGTCATATGTGTAGGCACTGATTATTACTGAAGCATATCTTTTATTAATTAGTATGTAATCGATTTGGTTACGTACGATGTGTTGTTGGTTGTCTTGTAGAGATTTCCAGTTGTATGGTCATCTGGGAGGGAGCCTGAACCAAGTATTGCTTATTTTGAAGTTCCTTTCCTGACAGAATTGTATTAATTTATCTCCTCTTTCGTTTCTATCTCCTAGTCCAAACGCACCAACTATTCCATGTATTTTATCAGATCCAACTTTTGCATTAAAGTCCCCTATAATCATGGTGATTTTGTGTGTTGTAATTATTCAGAGATTTGGAAATAAAATTCTTTGATTTCTTCCTCACTCGAGTTGGAGCATACACCTGTATGATGATAATAGAGAAGGATTTTGCCTTTATTTTTAAGAGCATTGTTCTATCTGTATTTGGTAAAAAAGCAGTCATAGAATCAGCTATGTAGTTTGATACAATATACCAACACCTCATCTATGTCTATGAGTATCATTTCCTGAGCCATATATTTATAGTTTTGTTTTCTGATTGTAATTTACCTGAGCCTGACCAGAATATTTCGCTTACTCCAAGAATGTCAATGTTCAATCTTTTCATTTCTCTGATTGTGTTTGCGAGTTTACCTGCTTCGTAAAGGCTGCGGACATTCCATGTCCCGATTTGAATGTGTTTTTTTTGGTTTACCTCCGGCGATTCTTAGCACCCTCGATGAGCCGGAGACCGAGGGCCGTGTGTTACTTGTAACTTCCATGTGACTTTTCGTGGGATATTGCTTCAGTGGTTTCCCCTTGCCTTCTGAGGAGTTTATAGTTTTATTATAATTATAATTTATATGTATTATAATTATAATAAAACTATGTTTTATCATAAGATTATTTTATTTTGTTCTTTTTTTGCCTGAACATACTAAAACTTTTTTCCCTTACCTCTAAAAAAAGGGGAGGGGTACATCATTTTTAGCAGTTTATTTTTGGAAGTACAATTTTTCAAAAGGTTGGGAACCACTGATGTAGATTATTAATTATTATGTAGATTATTATTAGTTAGATTATTAATATATTGTAGATATTCTTATTTTGATTTATATTTTCTTTCTGTTTTATAGGATGCTTTAATAGGTTTTACGTTAGAATTGAAACATTTGGATGGTCATATGGTGTCCATCACTCGGGATAAGGTGACATGGCCAGGAGCACGAATTCGGAAGAAGGGCGAAGGTATGCCCAATTATGACAATAACAATCTGCAAGGCACATTGTACATTACCTTTGATGTTGAGTTCCCCAAACAAGAATTTACTGAGGAAGACAAAGAAGGTAAGAATTGAAATATTTTTTTTGCCCTCCTGAATTGTAAAGTTAGGTTGAAATCGTGAGATTTTTACACACAATGTAAAAGAGATTAGATGAGTAAACTGACTAGATGACTAGATTTTTACACACAATGTTGCAAAGTACGGCTACTATGCGGTAATAGTATATTAAAGAACGAGTTCAATAAGCGCGGTTTTGCAGCACGCGTCCATGTTTAGAAAACGACGAGCTTAGCGAGGAGTTTTCTAATGGACGAAAAACGCCTTATGAACCAGTTTTTTTATAGTATTTTTTCTATTTGCGCCCTTTTATGCCATTTCTAAATAAAAAAAATTGCCGATACATATTAAGAAAATTGTATCGCACTCTGTGAGCCATAACCGCACGCATATGAGTGCTGTTATTTGTCCATTACAGACGCAGAATAGAAAAAGTCACTCACTTTACCGGATAGTTACCGTACTTTGCAACAATGTGCAAAAAAAAAATTATACAAATTTCGTGCGAAAATAATTTTACAACGCGACAGCTCCGACTTCCTCAAACGAGCTGTCGCGTTGTAAAATCAACTTTTCCGCACTCTAATGTAAATAACTATTATTATACAGGGCTGGAGAATAACTATAATTCGGAAAATTTATTAATAATAATAAACTACTGCTTTAGAAAGTATTGTTGTGATCTCATGAGTTGGTCTCTAAGAATTCGAGTTTCTTAAGTGCCGGAAAAGAACCTTAAGTAATCAACAATCTTGTAGAGAGGACAATCTTGTCCTCTCTACAACCCTTAAGTTCGAGCCCTTAAGTTCGAGCGCATGCACGCATCATTGAAATAAAAGAGGCTAAGGGTCCTAAATAAAACGAACTAATCGGGTGTCCACTGTTCTTTGCCGTCTCGTGAGAAACTCGAATTCTTAGAAACAAACTCACAAGATCACAATATCACAAGATCACAAAAACTAATCTGTTTTTATTTTGTTTTAGCCATCAAGAAAATTTTGAACCAAAGTTCCAATAATAAAGTTTATAATGGACTGAGAGGATATTAATAATTATTTATTCTAGCTAATTGTTTGTACATATTACGTATTTGTATGTGTGAAGTTTTGTTTTGTATTAAGAATACAAACGCGTTTATAATTCTGGATTATAATTATTACTAAAAAGAAAACTTGCCCCGTTCTTTGTTGGATTTCAAAAGTTTTTAAAAAATCTCGGAAGATTTTTTCCCTATTTATTTGCAAAAGACATTAACGGATCAAAAGTGTTATATTTTTTACTATTTATTATCCCATTTATTTGCTGTTTATTTTTGTAAATACATTTTGATTTATGAAACTATGGTTTTATTTTTTAAATATGATTTGTTGATATGATGAGTTCACAAGTAAAGTGGTTTAACCCTTTCGCGATGGTTTTTTTTTTTCTGGAATACATAGGAATACTTTTGTGGTTTTTTATGTTTAAGTCAAAATTATATTTTATAATAGAAAATGTAGAAAAAACATCAAGGGGTTGAAGGAGGTAGTGGTACATATAAGCGCCATTAGTCTTTTGTTGTGGTACTTTTATGTACCATCAGTCCTATAGAATAACTTTCTTTGAAAAATGTTAAATATTTTTATTGTATATAAAACAAAATATTTTAAGAACGATATATTGCAAAACATTTGGAGCACAGCGGATTGTCACATTCTTGACAAATTGTCTTTGTGCGTTTTGGGTCTTATTTTCCACGCACCTTTTGCACCTTCTTCTTGTTGTACCTTCCACAAGAAGATGTATAGATACAATTTCGAGCCGCTGTCTTTCCCATATGGTCTTCCTTTCTTCGATAAACGTCACACAGTTGCTGTTTTCTTCCTACAGATATCATTTCTTCCGCCAGGAGCACTAGAAATTGGAAAGGAATTTTTGACTTTGTCTTCTCTTTATACATAATCCATGCGTTTACGACAGCCTACATAAGCAGACGGATATAAAACTTTCTTCCACTATTTATTTGATTTGCGATCTAGATCGTATAATCCCATCATCTGGTCCGCCAAATCAACCCCTTCCATAATCTCTATATGATGCAATCATTTCTGTAAATGGAACAGTGATTTTGGTGCCATCTTTCAAAGTTTTGTTGACAGACATTACAGCAGTACAGCAATTGCTCAACATAAGAACCCCTTTTGTGGCTTGTCTTCTTTACAAATGAGAAGAAATCAAAACATTCTATGCTGGCGCAGTTGTTGACACTATACTAATGCATTAGAAAACCAAATGTAACACATACAATCCAAATTTAACCGAATTAAAAATGTTTAGTCCTGACATAAAACTTAGTGGTATACATGTGTACCAGGAGTCGCGAAAGGGTTAAGTCATTTTTTGGAAAATTATTGTAACAACTTCATTATTATCCAAATATTTAACATAAATATGTAACATATTGTTTATTACTCATGCGTTAAAAGTACTATCTTCGCGAACGTTTTTTTTTGTGTGACAAATGCCATTTTTGGTTGTATTACCACATAACTTGGGTAACGCACGCAAATATTCAATATTGCTAAGTTACTTACAGAAATAACAATTAAATAAATAAAATAAATACAATCAAAACCACAATATTAAAAAAAGTGACGAGAAAGTGACAAAAAAAATTTTACATTACAAAATAAAAATTAAACAAAACGTTCCAATTGCGCTCTCGTGACCAATTAACAACTTACCGCTCTAGTTGCAAAATATACTATTCATTGCTGAAAGTCATTAATTATGATTAAAAACCATAGTTGGCGTAACTTTTCTTTAGCTGTGACCGTTTCATTTGAAATATTCTGAGCAATGGTGGTGTAATTTGTATTTTACGGAGTTTGTTTTAATTTGTTACGATGTACTAAACGAGTAACGAGCCGTCACTGAAGTAAAGAGGGGTAAAAAACTAAGTTTTTATTGAGAAATATGAAAAATTGGCAGTTTTTCTCTAGATTTTTTTTTTCATCAGATCGAGTAAAAAAATAACTAAAAAAATCACTTATTTACGTTAGGTTATTGAGTTTTACAGGGGGGCGGCTGTAGGTGCGTTTTAACATTTCTTCACTTTTTCCGTTAAAACTCCTTTCTTTCTGCACGGCGAAGGACAGAATAGGCTTTTGATCAGTGTAAGTCTGACGGTGGATCAGATCTTTACAGTTAAGCAAATTTTGAATAAAGCATGCGAATATGACATTGACGTGCAAACATCTTCATAGATTATAAAAAAAAGCTCCAGAAGAATAAACCCACTATGGCGATGGAGTTTTGACGGGATGGTTTGACCACTGGTCGGAAATCCACCATTTACGCAACAACGACGAGTTCCGCAACGTCTTGGAAAGAATCTGGAAGTATCCAGCTTCGGTCAACATGTACATGTTCCACGGTGGGACCAATTGGGGATTCATGAACGCGCCAACATTGCGGATCGTAGCACCGATAACAAAGGTTATCAACCGGACGCGACCAGTTACGATTACGATGCCCCCTTGTCCGCGGCTGGAGACTACGCGGAAAAATACGTCATCGTCAAAGAACTGTTGAGCAAGTATAATCCGATCAGGCTTAAAACTCCACAAGCTCCTTCTATTAACCTTAGGAAAGCTTATAAACCCGTGAGTATAACACACCAAATGTACCTCACAGATATCCTTAAAAACATCCCTGATACCTTCCAACGCGCCAATCCAATCCCAATAGAATCTGGAAAAACCTTCCTATCAATAACAATTCTGGTCAAAGCTATGGTTACATAATGTATATGAAGACTGGATATTCCCGAAAACTCCGATCTTAAAATTGGCGTTAGGGTCTGCGATAAGGTTATGGTTTTGGTCAACGGGGTTTTAATCTCGAAACCGTGGAAGACTTCTAGGGATTTAAACGGTTTTGCTTATTGGAGAGTGGCGAACTCAACGCATTATATGTCCCAGATATTGAAGACCCGAAAGCTACAATATCCGGAACATATAATGTGTAACGAGAGCCGATATGCCCTTTGCAGAAGATCCTCCAAGGCAAGGTATATGGAGCTAGAGGAGTGGACAGAAGGAGAATATCGTGATTGAAAAATTTAAGAACGTGGTTCAACCACTCAGCTTTTCCGCACTGCTGTTAACAAAGTTCGAATAGCCAACATGATAGGCAACATCCGGAACGGATAGGCACTCTAAGAAAAAGAAGAACTCAACGTTGGAACTGGAACCTTTGGAGTTGAAGAACGCCATGTTGGAACTGGCCGTGGAGAATTGGGGGAGGAATAATTTCGGGAGTTTGTAGCAGTTCGTTCAACGCAAACGCTTTTGGCAAGATAAGATTTATTTGAATAATTACAAGGTTTACGATTGGAAGATTGTTCCTTTGCAGTTCAAGACGTCTTGGAACGGGAATTTGAAGGGCTGCAGTGAGTTTGAAGATATTTGGATTCCGCGACCGAGTTTGCATAAAACTCAGCTGGTAATTGACGAGGAACCCCAAGACATGTCGGATTGGAGCAAAGGGATCGTTATATTCAATGGTTTCGTGTTGGGTCGCTACCCCAAGATCGGCCCTCAACAAACGCTTTACCTCCAGGCTCCCTTCATCAAACCGGTGAACGAAATCTTGATCTTCGAGCATTTCTACGGCTCCGCCAGCCTGAACTTCGTCGAGAACCCGATTTTCAAAACCATACCATAAGCTTTCTTGAGCAGGATACGATTCGATCGACCGCAACAACCTCTACCAAATAGATAATACCAACTAAACTGGTGATACCAACTAAACTGGTGATACCAACTAAACTGGTGATACCAACTAAATTGGTGATACCAACTAAACTGGTGATACCAACTAAACTGGTGATACCAACTAAACTGGTGATACCAACTAAATTGGTGATACCAACTAAACTGGTGATACCAACTAAACTGGTGATACCAACTAAACTGGTGAAAATGATATAGACCACAATATGCGAAACTGAAGCCGTGGTGCGAATCCAAAACCAACTCACGGACCCTTTCAAAATAACGAAAAGGTCGAAACAAGAGGATGGGCTAGCACTCGCACTCTTCAACCTAGCGCTGGAATTTGTTATAAGACGTTTGGGTCTAGGTAGGGATAACATCCTAGCCAACAAAAGAGTGCAACTAGCGGCATATGCCGATAACATAAATATTATGAGCAGAAGGGCCGATGAAGCGCAGAGGACCTATGCCCAACTAAAAGCAGTTGCAAAAGATAGCGGGCCCAGCATCAACACAAGCAAAACAAGGTGATGACACAAAGAAGAAAGCACGGGTCAGAATTACAGTTGCCAGACAACGACGAGCATGTCAACAAATTTATATATCTGGATATGGAAATCAACAAAGATGTTACCGAAGACGGAGAAGTAAGACGCCGAGTCCTAGCAGCCAATAAGGCCTACTATGCAATGGCGGAAATATTAGGATCTAATAGTGTACACCGCAAGAACAAGCTTAGAATATACAAGACAATAATTCGGTCCATCGCATGCCATCGTGGCGAAACATGGACTATGACCGAAAAAAACAAGAACGCTATGGACATACTTGAGCGAAAGGTGCTACGTAGGATTCTAGGGGCGGTAACGGTCGGAAACATCAGAAGGCCAAGGTACAATAACGCGCCATGCCAGATATACCAAGAACCACCGATTTCTACATTCATCAGACTGCAAAGATTAAGATAGGCTCTAAGTGCGCTAAATGCAAAAATGCAAGGTAGGCGGCCGGTGGGGAGGTCCAGAAAACAGTGGGAGGGAGTGACTCGGGAAGACGCATACCAACTACTCGGAGTAAGAGCGTGGAGAAGAACAGCAAAGGACAGAGAGGAATGGAGGACAAAAATACAGGAGGCCAGAACCCGATTTGGCTGTAGCGGCATATGAAGAAGATGAAGAAGAAGTCTGTCGCGCACAAGTCCCACAAAGCGTCCTCCAGGTACGAAAAACTAAAATCCGCTTTTTGGGCGATTTGAGGAGCAACTTTGGTCCGCGGCTCGATTTTTTTCTTGCATCCTCTGGCCGCGTCCCTGGCACGACTTTCGACATTTGGCGGATAAGTATGCGACCGCCGGCTCGTCCGATGCAGCGGAACGAAAATTTCGTTTACTCGACGCGGTTCGTTTATTAGAAGGGGTCCAGGTCTGAAAATAGGTCCGTTCGATGCGGGAGGGTTGCCCGCAAAGACCAGTAATAGAATCCGGTGACTGCGACGCCCTGCTCTCGCTCCATGTCAATTTCATCGCGAAAAATCTGGAAAACCCGATGTTTTTCAACACATTCCATTCAGCGTGGTGTCTTTTATTAGTTTGTTTGGGAGTTTAATCCCGATTGCGTTTAAGATGAAGTCGCGACGCCATGAACATTTTTGGACTCGATTTTGATTGGACAAGATAGTGGTCCGATCCACACAGTTCGGGTCCACGCATGTACGTCTTTGTCCATCAAAATATAGTCCAACATCTCCGGATGGATTTCGCCACGTTAGTTGATTTTTGGGTGAGTGACGAAAGATGCTCTTGCGGTCAAATTGTTTGATGCTGCGAATAATAAAAGTCGTAATCCGTTCTCGTTTATTTCCCCATCTTCTTCCCATCCGGTTCGATCTGCACTCGTGTGTGCATTAAAATAGCCCGCGAGTATGATGGTGGTGTCGTATCCAGTGTGTGTTGAAGCTGCTCATATAATTCATTCTTGTTCGTGTCCCGGCTGGCCTCTTCGGGTGTAGACGGATACAATATGGGTCTTGATCGTTCCATCGATAGTGATAACTGTCAGAAGCTTTGACATCGGCTGGAATGCGATAACACTGGCGGCAGCCCGTTGGTCGACTATAAAGCCGACGCCGGCGCCTTTCGTTTGTCACCACCGGCGCCTTTCGTTTGTCACCACCGGCATAAAATAACGTAAACGTCTTGTCGATAGTTCCAATCGACAGAGAGAAGAAGGAAAAGCGGAAAGGAAGAAGAAGGACATCAACCAGATATTAAGTGGGAGGAATTGGAGCAGGTTCTGGGTGGACTTAAAAGAAGGAAAGCGACAGGCTGGAAATCCAAATGAAACTTGGAAGCTAGCACCGGTGACAATATAAAAGAAACTTCACGAAATATTCAAGAAGATTTTCCAAGGAAGGACAACAAGGAAGGGAAGAAAGGAGACAAATTTTCAAAGCAGGCAATAAGGGAGAAGCAGAAAATTAGAGAGGTATCACGCTCATGAATACATCTGAGGGAACGTACCCATACGTACGTGACACATTTTTTTTTCAAAATTTCCGATCCGAATTCATCTGGGTCCGTATACCGTCATCTGCCTCCGCATCATCTGGTTACGCATACAACGGTATCCGTATATATACCAAACGGCAGGGGTTTTGACATCGGAAAAAGGTGCCGGCAAAAAGCCTTGGTACAGAATATTCCTTAGTGCACTGCGGATTCTTTTGGTACTCATTCCTTAAAGGCACCCAAAACTCATTTGTCTTTTTTTGAATTTCCTGCATTGACAAGGAATTCTTGTGACATTTGATAAACGCGTACAGCCGATCGTACAACGCCATTATTGTAGAAGAAAGTACAGGAAGAAATTGAGGAAAACGAAGTGATTCCTGACATACACGCGGGATTTATAAAAGGAAGGGGAACTACGGACCAATTGATTACCTTAAAATACGTAATAGAACAAGATCTGGCATAACAAGGTGGAAGGTATATGCGTTAGTAATAGATCTTTAAGCGACATATGAGACAGTAAACCGAAAGATGCTGTGGGAATTGTTGAGAGCAAAAAGGATTAGGTGGTGGCTAGTGACGGCGCGGTTACAGGCCTATACGGTATTACAAGCTGCAGAATAAGAAGTGAGTGAGAAAAGTTCGGAAAGATTTTGGATTAGGAAGGGGTTAAATCGTGGAGTCCACTTAGCCCTGTCCTATTCAATGTTTTCATTTCTGACTTGGAAAAGGTTTTAAAGAATGGGTAGGCAGGAGGAGTGGTGATAGACAGGAGGAAAATCTGGGTGCGGTATTAACTCGTAAGTGATTTAGTCGTATATCCATGCGATTTCTTGCTTAGTTTCTTCGATTTCCCGATACTGATCGACGCGGCGGGCCGACCCTCCCTCTTTCACGCCTTAGATTTAGGACCAGACGACGGTGGAGAATTGCAATATAGTAAGAAGGAAGAGCTGACTGCTACCTTGACAAATTATTTTTTCTCAAAGTTCCATATTTTGTTCTTATTGGCATATTTTAGTGCTTTTTGGAAAAGTAGTGCTTTTTTTAAGGCAAACATTTTGCATCATTATGGATGAGGTATAGGAAATATAAAACACATACAATTAAAAAATAGCTTTATCCATATAAAAATAGTCCATGATAAAATGCATAGAATATATGCATAGAACACTATACAAAAATTAGTAAAATTCGAACAAAAATTAACACGTCATCACAAAATAAATAAAACAAAGAAATTTCAAGTTTGACTATAAATTAAAAGTAACTTTTTTTGTCCCTGCGACATCATTCAAATTCCTAACTAATTCGGTTTCAAACTTTTGGAGCATTTTATTAACCCTAGCAAATAACAACTTAACATTGTCTTCAACATCGTCAACTGTCGGCCTCAGATCGTTCAAAACGTCGTAAATTTGATTCATAGCCGATAAAACCTCGCCCTTCGACATTTTCTTTTCTACCAACTTTTCTTCATTTCTCAACATACCTTCCAATTCTTGCAAGAAGTTAGATTGGTATGGGGAAAGATTAACATCGGTTTCTGATATCTTCATAACACGAATGTGAGACTCTAATTCTTCTTTTCTTTTCTCCGCTTCAGCTAACTCCCTCATCTGTTTTTCCTTAGTTTCCATGAACCTCTGTTCCCAGCTTTGTTGCGCACCCAACAACTTCTCCTCCGTTGTTGACAACTTCAGCCTCAATTCTTCCATTTCTTGCTCATGCTGAATTGAATCACTTATATTAATTAATGAACTAAACGAGTTTCTTTCATAATCTTGTCTTAGAGCTCGTAATCTTTCCACTTCAGCTCTCAACTCTCTGATAAGTTTATCATGAGGATTTTCATTAATTCTAGCCCGATTTACTATAGATCTAGCTTGACAAGCGTAACGAAGAGTAGCCAAAGTTTCATCAACATTGCTACTAGCTGGAGTAATTGTTGCCAACATTCCTGTTAACGAATTTCCTCCTAAACTTTCCTGAAAACAATTGAAACCTTAACAAATTGATTTTGTTACTAAAATTTTACTTACTCGTAATAACCAAGTTAATACTGAATCCCTATAAGGAACAAATTGATTTCCTCTTTTATTTTCTGCCAAAGCTGAAATGACTTTTCCTAATGTCAGCAGAGATTTATTAATACTGACACCTTGTCGTATTCGCTCTTCATTATTCATAGCATTGGAAAGCCTTTCGCTTCCTGCTAAATCTACCAGAGATATCTTACTCCTTCTAGAAGAATCCCCGTCTTTATTTCCATCTGATAATGATACTTCAATAGAGAAAATGCTATGTGATCTAGAAGAGTTTTCGTTCATGGCTGTGGCAGCTGTAGCTCTATTTTTATTCCCTAACAATAACCAAGTACGCATTTCTTTATATGTCTTAACTGTGTGCACACTAAGATCGACGACATAAGGCCCCCAAACAGGGTGTTCCCTGACTTTAAGTGGAGTCCTGTGGTTATTAGAATTTATGGCAAGTAAATCATGAATTTTCTCATTATAAATTTCAAAGTAACTAATTTCAACTGAAGCTGTACATTCTGGTGGTAAATTTGATATCCTATTGAAAAGTTCTTTACAAAATCTTGGGGTTAATCCAGCATTTAAATCAATATCTATGATTTCACCCGAGTTTTGGCCCATCATACTGTAGCTTTTGCCTGAGCCAGTTTGTCCGTAAGCAAAAAGGCAAGCGTTATATCCCCGGAAAGCACTATCTAATAAAGGTAACCCCATAGTCTCAAAAACATCTTCTTGACTTGCATATTTTTCACTAGTTTCATCGCACGACCAAAACACATGGTCATATTGGAAAATATGATCAAGATTAGTCTGATTTGTATGAAAATTTGATCGTATTATAATTTCTTGTTCCTCGACGGTTACTATATCTGTTGTGCCAACACATGTTAGTTCTCTATTATTCATAGGTCTCACCCGCACAGCTACTGTCAAATTCCTTTCTTGGTCGAATTTATCCCCTTTACTCAGTCTTTTGGACGAAGATACTGGAGTTTCTACAGTAACTTTGTTGAAACATTCGGGGGTTTGTGGGGGCGCCAATGCACGGCCTACCCGGCGTGGAGTCGCGTAAATCGATCTTGGAGTAGTTGGAGCGGATAAAGCCATTTTAATATCTCTTAGAATTAATAATGTTAACGTTAAATGTTAATTCGGATTTAATATAACATTATGTGGTTGAGGATTCAAATGAAGTTTTGCAAATTCTTAACCGTTTTGACAGCTGTCGTTTTTAAATGTCAGATTGTGATTGGCTGTGTACTTGTAACTAATTTCATTGCAGTTATTTTTTTTGTTAAATGATAATGATTTTGTTAAATAATTTTTTTGTTAAATGAAGTCTCCAAAAAAATTAGGAGTTTCGGTTTCTAAAGTTTTTACAAATCCGAGAAGATTTATTCCCTATTTGTTTTCAAAGGACATTTAAGGATCAAAAATATTATATTTGCTGGCGTCAGCTGTCGTTTTTAAACGGCAGTTTGTGATTGGCTGGATACTTGTATCTATTTTCACTGGAGTTATTTTTCCGTAATTGATAAAGAGATGTCACTAAAAAGATCCAATTAATATTGGAACCTATTCTATATTTTCATAAAGAAACATTGAGTTTGATTTGCGTTCTTTGTATTAAAAAGTGTTTTTTTGTAATTATAATAACAATAAGTTTTTAAAATCATTTTTCATTCTTTCATGTTTTTATTTTTCATTCATTTTTTATTTAGTTTCGTTAAAATGCAAATGATGTCGCTGTAAAATGTCAGATATTTTTAAATTTGTTTAAATCAATTTTGAATGTAATAAAACGTAAAATATGTGTTTTATTCAGATTAATTAGATGTTCACATTAATTTGAAGTTTAATTTTTTTAGATATTCAGGTGTAATAAGATTTGTGAAATGTGTTTGTTTGTTAATTAGGCAACCGGAATGTTAGCCTTAAATAGATCATAGAGGTTATTGTATGTTTTTGCATGTATTTTCTATTAAATATGAAGAAATTATGAGGATAATTAAGGTAATTAAGCTTATTACTTATTGCAAACACGTATATTTTAATTAAATTGTTATTTTTGTTCCAGCATATTTTTAATGCTACATTTTACATGGAATGATATTTGAGTAAACTAAGGCTAAATGAATTGATTTGGTATCAAAGGGGCTCATACAATGTACGTTTATAATCACTTTTAACGTTTATTCCTTCAAGTTTGACAATTTTTGACACTTAGCTTTTGTTATTAACAATCTAGATTTTCTTATAAAACGAATCCATTTCAATTTCAGTAATTTGCTTTCCTGAAAATCAATAATGGCTCCCAAAAAGAAGAAAATAAAGAAGCCAGTAGTCGTCTCGACACGAAAAACCAGATCTCAGATGAGACAAAAACCTACAACTTCTAATAAAAATGATGATAAAACTTCAAAAACATTGAAAGGAAAACCTGGCAAAAAGAAATTCGGCAAATTTCATTGCTTAAACGAAAGCCGGTCTTTAGACGATGATGAAAAAGCTCAATCTGATGCAAAAACCAGAGAACAAGAAAAAGAAGAAATTGATGATTCAAGTGTAATTGTTGATGATAAAAGTAGTGACGAAGTAGGAGAATCCGATTTCCTTGAAGAAGACTCAAGCGAGAAGGAAATTGAAGAAGAGATTGTAGCCTCACCAGAACCTATTGAAGTAATCATTGAAAATGTAGAAAGCATGGAAATAGATGATGTAGAAGATAAACTTGGCCATGAACTTTCTTCACAGTTAGTCAACCTTGAAGTTTCTAAATCTGAAAAGGAAAGTGAAGAAGGTGATTTGCTCGTGTCAGTTGATGGAGAAATTGTGGTGGAATGTGTTGTTGATGATGTTGCAATTAATGAAGAAAATGTAATTACTGAGGAAATAATTGAGTTAAAAGATGATTTTGGGCACGATGAAATAGATATTAAAGTTAATGAAGATATAGTGGAGGAAAGTGTTAAACAAGAGATAGAAGGTGAAGATGTTAAGGAAGAAGAGAAATTATATAAAGCCGAGTTAAAGTGTGCTGTGGAAATGATGTTGGAAAAAGTCGAAGCAATTGAAGATGTCAAGCCAGTTGTAGTTGATAAGATTATCGCAAGCAGGAAAAGTAAAAGGATTTCATTAAAAGCAAAGACGAAAGTTGTTGAAACAAGAGAAGCAAAAATAGTCGAATCCAAGGATGTGAGGATCTTAGAAAAGAAAGAACGCGAAGCAATCGAAATAAAAGAACTAGAGGCTATTCTTGGAGATGAAGAAATGCCGGTAGATGACGAATCAGAGAGCAATAAAAAGGAAGAAGAGTTAAAGAAGAAAAACCAAGAAGAAAGTGAAGAAGAAAATGAAGTAAACAGCAATGAAAAAGGTGAAGATGAAGAAGCACATGTTCATGTGAAGAAAAGTTCTAAAAAGGGTAAAGATGAAGAAGCAATTACTCCAATGGACACAGATGAATCAAATTCTGAGCGGAGCGAAGGAAAAAGGGAACTTGTAAGATCAAAGAAGAAAGTTAAAAAAGCCCCTTTAAAGTCAGAAAGCGAGGAAAAAGCGAAAAAGAAGAAAAAACCACCCACGTTAAAAGTTGTGCCAAAGAATAAACAACTTAAAAAGAAAACGAAAGCAGTAGAAGAACCTAATGATGACAACAGCATAAGAAGATCGAATAGAATTAAGACAATCAGTAGCCAAAAGAAAAGTTCCAAAGGCAAAGGTTTGGTCAAGAAAGACGTAAACGCAGACAATTCAGATAACAGCAACTCGGGTAATACAGACGAAAAGTCTTCCAGAGATTCCCCATCATTCGCTCAACCGCAAAAAGGTGATTCAGAACAAAAACCGGTAAAAGTCAAATCGCGTTGGAGAAGATCCAGTGAACTTGAAATGAACACCTCACAAACGAAATCTTCCAAAGATATTTCAGCACCTGCTGAAGTAGTCGAAGAAGCTGGCAATAAAAAGCCAGTAGATGAAGAAGTTGAGCGTAGATTGAAGCAATTTGTCCATTTAAAAGAGAATCAGTATTTAACTGAAAGGATCAGTTGCAAAGAAGCCAAGAAAATGACTTGTGACTGCTTTTTGACTGAGGAAGAAATCGAACAAGGAGAGTTTGGATGTGGAGAAGATTGTTTAAATAGATTGCTTATGATTGAATGGTAATTAGTTTTAGTATCCCCTTGGGTTTTTTTAATATATTTCTTAATTTTTCAGTGGAAATCTCTGCACAGTTAGCGATAGGTGCACAAATAAGCGGTTTCAAAAAGGACAAGCTGCTTCTTGTGAAGTTTTCAGAACTGATAAGAAAGGATTAGGTATTCGTGCTTCTGCCAATATTCCATAGTAAGTAACTCTACCCATTTAAACATGCATTAATATACAGAGTGTTTCATAAAAGTCTGGCAAAAATTCTAGGGCGTGTTCTACACCCCAAAATTAGAAAAAAAGTCGCTATAAAGGAATATCTGAAAACGCTTCCTAACTGAGGTACAACTCTTAAAAGGGGGTCGCTTCACACAACATTTTTGCTAATATCTCAGACGCAAGTAATGTTTTTTTCGCTGTTGTCTGCCTGTTGGGATAAGTCTCCCTCTTGCTCTTCCACATAGTCCTGTTCTGGGCAGCTTGGTATCAGCCCGTTCGTTTAAGGTCGTCGTTCCATCGCATCTGTGTTCTTCCTACGCTTTTTCTGTTGTTCCAGGGTCTCCATCTTATGATTTTTCCGCTCCATTCGTCTTCATTTCTTGCGACATGGCTGGCCCAACTCCATTTCTGCTGTAGTATTTCATTTGTTACATCCCTTACTTTTGTCTTCTCTCTGATCCAATCGTTTCTTTTCTTGTCTCAGTGATATTCCAAGTATCTGTCATTCGATTGCTCTGTGATTGCTCAGACGCACAGTGGGACGGAATCCCAAAAAGCTGGCCAAAAGTCGAAAAAAGATGTTTCGTTTTCGGGGTTGGAAGGGTTTGGGTTAGATAGAGTAATAGTCCGAGTATCGAATTGTAGACTGGGGTGGGCATAATCCCTTATACCTGCTGTGGTATTCCAGTTCAAAAGTGCCTTTACTCGAGCGAGACGCGTCGCGCTCCGAGCGAGTTTAACAGTGTTGTATTGAAAACGACGCCAAGCCTACATAAATAACGTTAAAGCAGATCTGAAAAATGGATTCGAAAGGGGAAGGTATGTACAATATTGTCATAATGTCCTAAATTTATAATAATTTTGTATGTGATATGAACAAAGGACTGATTTGTCTGAAAATGAACGTAAAATTGCATCGGAAAATTGTAAAAACATGGAGAAAAGTTATATTGCACTCCATTGTTCAGCGGCCGGACATTTTCTAGGTTGCAGTTTAATCTATTGTTTAATGAAAACAACAAGAAAATCCTGCGATTTTATGCGCCACCGATAATGGTGCCAGTTTTTGAATTTCCTTTTTTTCAATTTTGAATAATTCAAACATAAACCATAAAAAATTAGTTCAGATAAAAGTTGTATGGTTCTAAAAGATCTATCCAGGGGTGTACTCACATAGTAGTCCCAGTGCCCCAGATGGGACTGGTGAGGCACACATCGATTTTTTAGGGTTCCGTACCGAAAACGGAACCCTTATAGGATCACTTTGTTGTCCGTCTGACTGTCCGTCTGTCTGTCTGTCCGTCTGTCTGTCAAGACCATTTTTCTCAGGAACGCGTAGAGGTAATAAGTTGAAATTTGTTTCAAATACTCGGGTCTGCGGTCTCTATCAGCTGTGAAAAAATCAAACTTGTAAGTCAACACGATCAAAAGATATGGCCGTTTATGTCGCATATTTTGCGATTTCACAAGGGAATCAAAACCTATAGGGTACTTCCCGTTGACCTAGAATCATGAAATTTGGCAAGAAGCTGTGTCTTACAGCACATGTAAAGGGAAAAATCTGAAAACCGTAAATATGTAGTTTAATTACAAGAAAATGCGTATTTACTATTAGAAACTTATGAAAATACACTAATGTGTTGCGTGGTATTGTCAGGCACCAGAAGTATATGGGTTGCATACAGTTAGGTCCTCCTCGGTTAGGTCCGAAGGTTAAAAAGTATGTGTCGGCACCAGTCGGCACCAAGTTGTTTATTCTGAATTTTCTTTGTTTATATTCGTTATGCATTTCATCATGTACGCTCTATATACATAATATATACAGGGTATATATTATGGCTAAATTTTGCTTGTTTATAACCGACATGCGACATACTCCAGTCCCGTAACATCCTGTATATATTATATTTCGTCTAATTTTTGTTTATAATCTACATATACTTAAATCACGTACGCCCTATATTTTTTGGTAGTCAATTGCCCAAAAGCAGTCAATTGAATAACTGATTGTTAAGAGTATCGAAATAGATCTAGAAATAGTTAGTATATTAGTTTATATTAGATCTAGAAATAGTTAGATCTTAATATAAGTTAGTGAATAAGTGTAATACTAAAATAAAGTTTTCTTTTTATAAGTTTACTAAGTTTAAAAATATTCGCGTTATTTAAAAAAAATACCCTGTATACCTTTATACAGGGTATATAGGTATACAGGTATATAGGTATATAGGTATACAATTTTGCCTGTATACCTATATACCCTGTATAAAGGTATACAGGCAAAATTGAGCAGTAAAAACAAATAGTGAAGTTCCAGAACCCCTAAACACTCATAGTGAATGGGGGATGTATGGTAATAAAATATAGGGTAGAATTCCATCGTACGACAGCGACATCTTGAGGTTATGCTTGCAGCGGTACTAAGATGGTCATGATTTCAGGAGGGCCGCTTGTCAAGTTAACTGAATGTACTTGCTACGTTCTCCACAAAAAAAGATACCTTACTTACAAGTTTGTACGGAACCCTCGGTGCGCGAGTCACAACAAGTTTTTTTTTTCTCATTTCCCTCATTTTTTAAAGCAGATTTATATTCCACGCGTCAAACAATAAATATTTTTTCAAGTCAATTTTTGCTAAGCCCTTTCCAAGAGGCTTATTTTTTTTTGTTATTTCCGTGTATTTTGTCCATTCATTTTACGATCTCGATAGAATCGTAATAATTCGCATTCATGAATAATTCACGAATTATGAGTGACAGAATAATATTGAGGAACAAATTAATAATAACTCGTAAGGTTGAATATGTAATTTCCTATTTATATGTATTAAACTCGGACATTTCAGAATCGGCTGCCGATGATCCGGCCGTATTTGGTTTATCCAGGAAGGATATTTTCTCCTCGTCAGGAAGAAATTGTAGGGCGTGTTCTACAGCCCAAAATAAGAAAAAAAGTCGCTATAAAGAAATATCTGAAAACGCTTCCTAACTGAGGTACAGCCCTTAAAAGGGGGGTTGATGGTGCAACTGCGTACGCGGAAATTGAAAAGGCCATGACAGAGAAATCATGAAAGAAAAAGAACAACGTCCTTTCACGCTATCCGTCAACCTGAAATGTCTCATACGAAATTTGTTGATGAAATTCAATTATAAATGGAAAATCGTTTCGAGGCACGAGGACAAAGTTTTCCGAATGTCTGAGTGTGTTCGTTCCCTTGGAAGAAACTCCAGAAGCTTCAAAGAAGTCCAACAACATGGGTCGGCCTTCTTTAGAATTTTCCGAAGCTAGTGAGCGTACAAGGCGGAGGAGGACTGAACAATTGCGTGCAAACAATCAAGTGCGGAAGAATTGTCGACTTATGCGACTGAAATGAAGCTTCGAGCATCTGGCAAACTAGATGCTGCAAAAGTTGTCAAAGATGTGAAGCCCATTAAAAGCTACAAGGTATAGAGAATCTATCGGATCGATTTCGGAAACACCTCTTTCTCCTGATGGTGCTCTGTCGGTTATACTTTAAACAAATTTATCAAAGTCACAGTACCAGAAAGTTCGCAATGTAAGCAGAGAAAATGGCTCCAATTTATTTCCGTTATTTATTTCCGTTATGTAATAAAGTACATCAAGCGAAGCTTAAATGTTACCCAACGAAATCGGATATTTCTGTAACGGAATGTAGTGCCGAAGTGAAACTTCGGCTTTGAACGAAGGCTTTGCTAGATCACACAATCGAAAGAATCTTGTTAACTCAAGGGGATGTGATTAACGGTATGTCTTACTATGTATTTCTTATTATGTCTTATTGTGTAACAGTATGTCTTATTATGTCTAACTTACAAAGTTCGAAACTTGAATTTAATTTGTAAGTGGGGTTGTGATGGCACTTCCGGCCAAAGTATGTTCAAACAAAAATTTACCGATGATGATGGAAGCAAGTCTGATGCAAACATTTTCGTTACTTCACTCGTTCCATTCGAACTTTTATCGGTCGACCAAGAAACACCATTGGATCCGCCATTTTGTTTTTCTGAATTTTGACTTCAAATTCGTGATCATCGACCCCGAAAACCCCCAAGTAAAGATTTTCACCCGAATCACATACTTTTTAGACTTTTGGCCAGCTTTTTGGGATTCCGTCCCACTGTGAGACGCAACTAACGATTTTTTTTAGCTGTTTGCCCGTTGAGCATAAGACTCCTTCTTGTTTTTTCACGTAGTCCTATTCTGGGCCACTTGCTACCAGTCGGGCCTTCCGTTCTTTTCAGGTCGTCGTTCCATTGCATCTGTGGACTTCCTACGCTTCTTCTGTTGTTCCACGGTCTGCATCTTATGATTTTTCCGCCCCATTCGTCTTCATTTCTTGCGACATGACTGGCCCAACTCTACTTCTGCTGTAGTATTTCATTTGTAACATCCCTTACTTTTGTCTTCTCTCTGATCCAATCGTTTCTTTTCTTGTCTCTCAGTGATATTCCTAGTAGAGATGAGCATGGGATCCCATCGTCCCATCCCATCCTATTGTCCCATGGTATGGGGTCGTCTATTAATCAGTGTTTTTTAGCAACTTTTTACCTTTTTGTGAGCTATTTCTAGATTTTTTGTAGCGCATGTCTTTTGTGTGTAGGCTTTATTTAAGTTTTTCACGACGTGGCGCCGCAGTTTGTCGATTATCCAATCGCGCTTGCGCAGTTCGGCTGGCATTTTTCTTTTGTGAAAAGGAAAACTCCTAATTTATCCTTGAAAATGGTGCAGCTTTGTTTTTAACGATTTTAACGATTAGATTGAAAATAGACAATAATCCAAAATTAACGTTTATCGTGCCAATACGCAAAATTTTATTACATGTCCAGCTCAGGAGATTTCTGGGATAACGATGTAGTTCCTGAAAAAAATTCCGATCCGTTTGCGACCAAAAAGAACTACTCATTATCGAAAAACCGAAAAGAAAGTCTGCTGTATGGGAAAAATGGGATGGATGGGATGGGACGAAAATTTTACGTTTGTGGGATGGGACAGTGGGACGATAATGTGATGGGATGGGACAGTGACAGGGATACGTCCCACGGAATGGAATCTGGAACGAGAAATTCATCCCATGCATCTCTAATTCCTAGTATGCGTCTTTCGATTGCTCTTTGATTGCTCAGATGCTCAAACTAATGATTTTTTTTTATCTGTTTACCCGTTGAGCATAGGTCTTCCTCATGCTCTTCCACGTAGTCCTGTTCTGGGCCGCTTGGTAGCAGTTAAAGTCTTCCGTTCGTTTCAGGTCGTCGTTCCATCGCATCTGTGGTCTTCCTACGCTTCTTCTGTTCCTTGTTGTCTCCAGCTTATGATTTTTCCGCTCCATTTCTTGCGACATGGCCGGCCCAACTCCATTTCTGTTGTAGTATTTCATTTGTTACATCCCTTACTTTAGTCCTTTCTCTGATACAATCGTTGTTTTTCTTGTCTTCCAGTGATATTCCTAGTATGCGTCTTTCGATTGCTCTTTGATTGCTCAGACGCAACTAATGATTTTGCTCTTCCATTTAGTTCTGTTTTGGGCCGCTTGGTACCAGTTAATGCCGTCCGTTCGTTTCAAGTCGTCGTTCCATCGCATCTGTGATCTTCCTACGCTTCTTCTGTTGTTCCATGCTCTCCATCTTATGATTTTTCCGCCCAATTCGTCTTCATTTCTTGCGACATGACCGGCCCAACTCCATTTCTGCTCTGGTATTTCATTTATTACATCCCTTACTTTTGTCTTCCCTCTGATCCAATCGTTTCTTTTCTCTCAGTGATATTTTCCTAGTATGCGTCTTTTGATTTCTCTTTGATTGGTCAGACGCAAGTAATGGTTTTTTAGCTGTTTGGCCGTTGAGCATAAGTCTCCCTGTTGCTCTTCCACGTGGTCCTGTTCTGGGCCGCTTGATACCAGTTAATGCCTTCCGTTCGTCGTTCAGGTCGTCGTCCCATCGCAGCTGTGGTTTTCCTATGCTTCTTTTGTTGTTCCTTGGTCTCCATCTTATGATTTTTCCGCTCCATTTGTCTTGCGACATGGCCGGCCCAACTCCATTTCTGCTGTAGTATTTCATTTGTTACATCCTTACAAAAAAAAACTTAAAAAGTTAAAAACCTTACTTTTGTCTTCTCTCTGATCCAATCGTTTCTTTTCTTGTCTCTCTGTGATATTCCTAGTAAGTGTCTTTTGATTGCTCTTTGGTTGACAATAAGTGGTCACTGGTAGTATGCACTGATTGTATAGAGCGCTTTTTAATTCAAGGGGGATGTCCAGCGCTAGTATATCTTTTATCTTGCTGTAGGCCGTTCAGGTTTGTCTGATCCTCTCGTTTGCCTCTAGTTCTTGGATTGCCTTACCTATTGTTAGTGTTTTCCCAAGATACTTATATGTTTGTACTTTTTCAATTAAGTTGCCTTTGATGGTAATTTGTTCTTCATCTCTATCTGACGTCATGTACTTGGTGTTTCCAACGTTAATTTCTAATCCTATGCGTTTCGTGGCTTTGTAGATATCGTCAATGAGTGTGACGAGTTCTTTCTTGTTGCTGGCTATCAGTACTATATCGTCGGCAAACATTAGTTGGCTGAGTTTCTCGCCCGTTATGTTGATGCCTCGGTTACTGACATCAATTGTTTTTAGTGCATCTTGTAGGCTACCGCCTCACTTCTCGCGTAAAAGGCACCCGGCCCAGACGGTCTGCCTATTGAAAAAGCTGTTCCGCTTAGCAGCAGGGGCGGGGTGTACCTCGAAGGACTTGCCGACATCTGCAAAAGATGTCTGGAAGAGGGAGTGTTTCCCAGGTATTGGAAGGTCTTTTTGGTAAGGATCCCTCGACGCCTGGTGCGTACAGGCAAATATGCTGGAAAGGTTGTTGCTATGGGGGCTACAAGCCGTTATAGAGCAAGGGGGTGGACTCGCTCCGGAGCAGTTCGGCTTTCGGAAAGGGGTTGGGGACCTAAAGGAATCAGGACTAGAGGAGGCGCTCTAAATGGCTGGGTGTAGCAACGTTTAGAGGACGAGGGTGGGGTGCAATAGATCTACGAAGGTCGCAGTACAAGTCGTCACCACCAATACTACAATCTGCTACAATCTACTAGGGGTTGGGACGGAGGATGCTATTCGGGCTGTCGTTCGTGCCGCGGAGGGGGCCAATAACCCAAATGGCCAATAGGGGGCATTGTGTGATCGTCAGCTTTGACGTCGCCAATACCTTCAACACTGTACAATGGTGGTTCGTTGTCGAGGCCCTAGCAGGGTGGAAACAACCAGAGACATTGCTGAGGCTTACTACCGATTACCTGCACGACAGAACCATCAGGTACCGCGAGTGGGAAGACTGGCGCTAACGGGGGTTTTCTGCCGGGGTTCCGCAGGGATCGATTTTAGGACCATTCTTTTGGAATGTCGCCTATGACGGTCTTTTGCGGACGCTGAGGTCAGGTAGAGGCGTTCTGGAAGTTGCTATTTTAGAAGAGAGGATACCGGTCGAACGGTCGATCCGGTATCTCGGTGTGATCCTCCAGGCGGGTCAGTGGGGATTACACGTGTGCCACACTGCCATCAACGCGGCACGCGCGTCACAACATGTGGCGCGTCTCATGCCGAGGGCCACCGGGCCCGGGGTGGGTAGGAAGAGGCTTATAGCCAGTGTGGCCTCTAGCAGACTCCTAGACGCGGCACCGGTGTGGGCAGCGGCGGTGTGAGGTAACGCCCGTAACGGAGCGTTTGCGACGGGCAATGCGCCTGGTGGCCATTAGGGTCCCCCGGGCTTACCGTACAGTGAGCAGTGACGCCGTGGAGGTCATATCGCGGATTCCTCCCGCGGACCTCCTTCTTATGGAGCGCGCGTCAGTGAGGAACGTGAGAACATCTGGTGGGAACCGCGGGGAGGCAAGGAGAGCTTCTCGGCAGCAACTCCTTTCCTGCTGGCAGAAAGGTGGTCACGCTGCGGAAATGGCGCGTGGACTCGTTGCCTCATCCCAGATTTAATTCGGTGGATGGGGCGAGGGCTGGAAGAGGTGGGCTCATACTTCCTCACCCAGCTCGAACTCTCGTGGCGTGTTCGCGTTGGGAAAGGGAGCGACAGGCTTTGGTATCGGCCCTGTAGGGGAAAGTTATGGCTCGCGTACACCTAATCCGTCATAGGTCGAAGTTTTCTCGGGCGACCGTCATCGTCCGACGATGACGGTCGTGTTTGTGTACGCCATCTCTTTTTTTTACAAGTGTTTGATTCAATCCTACGAGTTCGGCCGTCGTCGCCCAAGCAAACTTCGGCCGATGACGGATTAGGTGTACACGAGCCATTACGGCCGAAGCAGTGGCGGGTGGGATCGCTGGTCAGGTGGGGTGGGGGGCGTGATTGGCCTTAAGCCGATTCGCCAATACTGGCATGTGGGCTGAGGAGTTGCTTGCGTGGGAACAAGGGCGCTAGGGTTTTTCTTGGCTTTGTTTTGTTACAGTTATGGTAAATGCTATTGCATAGCATCTTTTCCTTTTGTTTAATCCCCTTATACTTTTGTCCAATAAAGTTCGTCTGTTGCCCATTACAGGAAGACTTGAAGGGTGGGCACAGGCAGTAATGCCATCCTTGGCGGTCTCTCTGCCCATCCGTTTCAGTGGAGCCACTTGAGCCAGCCTAGGCTGGCAAACATTCCCAAAAGTGCATCTTCCAAGACCAGGCTAAATAGTTTCGGCGATAAAGGTTCTCCCTGTCCTACACCTCTCCTGATTCTCACTTTTTCGGATGGTTCGAGCAGTTGGATTTGTAGTGTGGCGTTGCGGTAGATCAAGTTTGATCAATCAATATTGTTGATCACAAGGCCGTACCCAGCGAGGGGCAGGGGGGACAGCTGACCGCCCGCCCCCCCTAGAACCCACCTCGCCGCACAGAAACATCTATAACATTATTAAAACCTCACCGTGTCGTCTTCCGGTGCAAAGAATCGTCATGTTCAGCATAATTCATTTCATAATCCTCAAAACAAATATGAGCTGCCCCCCCTAGTTCATATCCTGGGTACGCTCAAGGTTGATCAAGTTTGCATACCTATGATCAATTCTGGCATTTTTTAGGGCTTGCTGGAGTGCCCAGATTTCTACTGTGTCAAAGGCTTTTCGGAAATCTATGAACTCAAGCCAAAGATTTTGTTTCATATTTTGGGCTCTAGAACACGCGCTACAATTTCTGCCGGACATTTATGAAACACCCTGTACATTCAATATAATTTTTTTTGGTTTAGTGGCGAGTTTATTTTGGAATACGTTGGTGAAGTTTTGGATCCAGAAGAGTTTGAAGACAGAGCCGCCGATTATTCCAAAGATAAAAATAGACATTACTATTTCATGGCGCTTCGAGCAGATGCAGTTATTGATGCTACTCAAAAAGGTTTGATCCAAACCAACTCATTTGATTTTCGTTTATGTGCTATTGTATTCTTCAGGAAATATATCACGATTCATAAACCATTCTTGCGATCCAAATGCAGAAACACAAAAATGGACAGTAAATGGAGAACTTAGAATTGGATTTTTTAGCAAAAGGACCATTTTAGCAGGAGAGGAAATTACTTTTGATTACCAATTTCAGAGATATGGGTTAGTATTATGTTAGATAAAGATCAATTTCTATTTCATGTTTGTTTGTTTAGAAAAGAAGCTCAAAAATGTTTTTGTGAAGCTCCAACGTGTAGAGGATGGTTAGGTGAAGAACCTGATGATGAAGATGATGAAGAAGAGGAAGAGGATGAGGAAGAAGACGAGGAAGATGAGGAAGAAGAGGAGGAAGAAGTTGTTACACCAGCTGTTGTAGAACCTCCAAAAGTACTGGATGGTGAAGTAAAAGAAAAATTGGAAGAAGAAGTAGTTCCTAAAGTTATTGCAGAGGAAGTGGTAGGAGAAGTGGTTGAAGAAGGCGTGGAAAAGGAAGTAGTGAAGGAGGTAGTTGTTGAGAAAAAGAAGAAGGAGAAGAAGCAGAAGATTTTGAGACCCAAGAGAAAACCTAGGAAGGATATTTTTGAAGATTTGGATGTAAGTTTTAATCTGTTGCTAGAAGTTAAAAGTTTAAAATCATTTTTTGCTTTTTAGTTGGATGATGAAATTGCTAGTCTACAGACAACTGGCTTGAAGAATCAAGCCCACACCTTGAAGTTAAGCAGATTGATAGTCAGGGCTAAAGAACTAGCTCAAAGAATGAAATTATTGAACCTACTCAAACATGGAGAACTGCCTTGCAGGAGACTCTTCTTAGATTACCATGGGCTAAGACTTATGCATGGATGGATGATAGATGCTCAACAATTGGCCAAACAAGATAGCACAAAGGAATATCTTAGGTAAATTTAATAGATTCTTCTACAAGTTAAAGTAAAACAAATTCAATTCTTTTTTTCAGATTGGAAATTCTTCAGACTGTTGCTACCTTACCTATACCTAATAAGACAATGTTACAAGATAGCAAAGTGTTGTCAATAGTTGAGAAATGGGCTGTGTCTGATAAGCCACAAGATTCTCCAATGGACTCTGAAAGCAATTCTCCCAAAGACTTAGAAATGCCTCAAATTGTTGAAACCAAAGTGGAAGAACCAAAACTTAAACCAGTAGAAACTAAAACTAAACATAAAGTATTTGAGCAAGCCAAGTCTAAGGAAGTTAAAGTCGAAGAAGACTCTGAGTTCGATATTAGAAGATCAGTAGGCATGGATGTAACTTACAAACAGGTTCATAAAGAATTAACTGCAAAGAATATTATCGAGGAGCTTTCTAGTATTTTTGATGATGAGGAAGGCTCACCAAGTTTTGAGGACAAAGAACCTATTGTAGTTAAGGAAATTATTAGGCTACCACCAAAGCCACCAACTTATGATGTAGTTGTTGAAATTTTGGCTTTAGCAACAAAGCTTTTGCAAGAATGGTCGAGTTTGAAGGAAGTTTTCAGGATTCCTAAGAAAGAGAGAATCGAGCAGATGAAGGAACATGAAAGGGAAGCAGATAAAAGGTATAAAGCTCTTAGCCTAGAACGAGAGAATGTTGATAAGAATAGGGAGAATAGATATAGGACTATGCAGAGACACAGAGATAATGAGAGGAGGAAAGATGGAAGAAATGATAGGCATAATTATTATCATAAAATTAGCAAACATGAGAGAAGAAAAATATTTGCTATGAAAGTTGAACAGGATGAAGAAGATAGGAGGAGGAAGCAGCAAGAAATGTGGAGACAACATGAAAAACATTGTATGATGATGGGCACAGATCCAAGATTTACTGCTCCTTATGACCCAAATCGGGGCTATCAATGCATCTGGAACCAACAAATAGGCCAATGGCAAAATTATCCTCTTCCCGATCACCCTATGCACCCTCACCTACCCATTCCCAATTTCCCTTATCTACCACCAAGAACTCATCCAAATATAATAAATCCTCAAGCAATGCAAAGCTTGCCACCCACACATAAAATGCCTCCTCCCATTCTTCAAATTCCCCCTCCTAATATAACAAATATTTACCCTCCAGGGAATTTATCTTTACCTCATAATATACCTCTACCATCCATAGCTCCAAACATTCCTCAGGCTATGGTCCCACCAAATTTAACACAACCTAACATGCCACCAGCTAGTATGGGCACTATGCCTCCTATGCCCAATATTCCAGCTATGCCTAGTCTTCCATATCAAGAAGAAGTTGAAGATCCTTCACAGGTAAAATACACACTAATTGGTTATAACTGCAAGCAATAATTTAAAGTGACGATTAAAGGAAATGATAAATGGTCAATAGATCTTACGATTAGTTAAGCACTTGCGCATTCGCCAAGGGAATATGAAAGTTTCGGGCACATATTTAGTTATACCTCAAAAAGTTCGGGCACTTTATGAAAAATTTAAAGTGACGATGAAATGAAAAGATAAATAGTCAATAGACCTTTTTACGGTTAATTAAGCTCAGTTAAGTTTGAAAGGCGGGAATATAAAAGTTTCGGGCACATATTTAGTTATACGTGAGAAAGTTCGGGCACTTGCTCACAAAACTATGAAAAGGTTTATTATTTCTCTTTTTGTTTCAGGTAAAATTTATGGGGCCAATTCCTCCCCCTGTAAAACTTCCTCCAAAATGGAAATGTGTCAAAGATAAATATGGGAGACCATATTATTACCATGTAAAGTTTAGGAAGTCTCAATGGCAACCTCCAGAATTTCCTCCAGAAGAATCAGAGGAAAGTAAGTAAAGCAATTAAAATGTGGCTATAATTAGCATTAAACCATATTGAATTGTTTTAGTATCAGAAACCTCATCTAGTTCTGACACAAGTAGCTTAAGTTCAGACTCGAGCTCTGATGATAGTGACAGTGACATTGATGATACTCGTTTAATGAGAGAAATTAAAAATAAGTTTAAAAGAATGGAAGCTCAGAAAAAGCTCGAATTAAAGAAAGACAAACCATTTGAAATTTTAAAGAGTGCTGAAGGTAGAAGTGAAGTTAATTATGGTTTAGCTCAAGATCAAAGCGTGTTGGGAGAAAGTGAAGAGAAAAGTATTGAGGAAGAAAGAGTGTCCTCTCTGGATAAACGATTAATTGAAGAGTTGGGACATTCTAAGGCCGTTGATCAACCACCAGCTAAGAAGAGGAGAATAGGATTAGTTCAAGAAATTATTATTAGTGTAAGTATATGCCCAAATCAAACTTAACCTTAGGTCAAAAGAGTCCATACCAATATAACAAACTACAGTTTGTATTAAACATCAAAGCAACTATCAAAACTTTCTTTTGCCACAAACACCCTGTATATAGAGAAACATAATTTGATTCATATATTATAGAGTTCTGCCACACTATACGTCTAGTGTACCATGTAAAGTGGTATATAGTAATATACGTATAGTGTGGCAGAACTCTAATATTTGAATCAAATTATGTTTATATACAGGGTGTTTCATAAAAGTCCGGCAGGAATTCTAGAGTTGTTCTAGAGCCCAAAATAAGAAAAAAAGTTCCTGTAAAGATATGTCGGAAAACGCTTCCTTACTGAGGTACAGCCCTTAAAAGGGGGAGGTCTCACACAACATTTTTGCTAATATCTCAGACGCAACTAATGATAATTGATTCAAATTTTGTGTGTACTCGTGATTGGTGCCGAACTATCCTTTGTGCTTATATTCGTCTTGATAGCCAACCAGTGGCGTTACATACGGGGAACGATATTTTTGCAAATATTTTTTCCAGCTGCACATTTAGCAAATGCTTGACTAAACACAATCAAAAACTACACTGTTAACTACTGCAAAAGGTACTCTCTGTTTCTGTCGCTCAATATAAAAGTGTTTGTTGCCTGAATGGTTGCACATCCATTTTTCACCCGACGCTGCAGTTCTGCGAGATCCGCCACTTCCGTTTGAAAGACTAAGTTTTTTAAGTGACCAAAAAAAGTAGTCCATGTCTAGTGACCTCGCTGATCGAGAAACTGGAGCTTCTCGACCTATTCACCTTTATGGATAAGCGTTATGTTTGTGCGATCCTTTTAATTTGTTTTTCATTTTCATTATTCTTAGTTTTTCCTCCCAGTTATTCATTTTAATTAACATTGCTCTCGTTTTTCCATTTGTCGGGCTTCCTATTCCGTGTATATTTTGTACCGCATTTATTTGAAATTTGTCCCTTAGTAAGTCCTCTACTTCTTTTTCCCACGTAGCTTTCTTTTATAATTCCATTCATAACTATGTTTAACTTTCTTTCTTGCTTATCCTTTTCCTCCCTAAAATTTTGCAATTTTAGCCAATTTCTCTTCCATTTTCTTTCTATATGCTTCTATCTTACTTTCCCTGTCTGAACTTGCCTTCTTTAAGTCTCTAATCTCATTCTCCAAGCCTATAATTTTCTCTCTTGCTATTTTATTTTCTTCCCTCATCGTTTTTAGTTCCTCTGTTAATTCCGTTCTCCACTTTTTCTCCTCTCTTTTATCTTCTAATTTCTTTGGACTCGCATCAGTTCGCGTTTTATCTCCGCCATTTCCTAGACCACTGAGAGATTTGCTTCAATCAGCGAACGATGCGATATGTGGTCCTCCTTCGGGCTAGCCTCTTTTGGGCTAGTCTCCTTCTTTCTCTTAGAGCAAGGGGAACGGCCTAGCCGTTTTATAGTTTGGAATGGGTTGGCCTGTTCACTATCGGAACTGCCTTCCTTCTCACTAAACTCCATGTCCTTTTTAGGGTTCCGTACCGAAAACGGAACCCTTATAGGATCACTTGGTTGTCCGTCTGTCTGTCTGTCTGTCAAGACCATTTTTCTCAGGAACGCGTAGAGGTAACAAGTTGAAATTTGTATCAAATACTCAAACTTGTAAGTCAACGCGATCAAAAGATATGACCGTTTATGTCGCATATTTTGCGATTTCACAGGGGAATCAAAACCTATAGGGTACTTCCCGTTGACCTAGAATCATGAAATTTGGCAAGAAGCGGTGTCTTACAGCACATGTAAAGGGAAAAATCTGAAAACCGTATATATGTAGTTTAATTACAAGAAAAATGCGAATTTACTAATAGAATCTTATGAAAATACACTAATCTTGTCGTAGTGGTATTGTCAGGCTCCAGAAGCATATGGGTTGCATACAGTTAGGTCCTCCTCGGTTATGTCCTCCTCGGTTTGGTCCGAAGGTTAAAAAGCATGTGTCGGCACCAAGTCGTTTATTCTGAATTTTCTCTTTATACATAATATATACAGGGTATATATTATGTCTAAATTTTGCTTGTTTATAACCGCCTTGCGACATACTCCAGTCCCGTAACATCCTGTATATATTATATTTCGTCTAATTTTTGTTTATAAACTACATATACTTAAATCACGTACGCCTTATATTTTTTGGTAGTCAATTGCCCAAAAGCAGTCAATTGAACAACTGAATGTTAAGAGTATTGAAATAGATCTAGAAATAGTTAATATATTAGTTTATATTAGATCTAGAAATAGTTAGATCTTAATATAAGTTAGTGAATAAGTGTAATACTAAAATAAGGTTTTCTTTTTATAAGTTTAAAAATATTCGCGTTATTTAAAAAAATACCCTGTATACCTTTATACAGGGTATATAGGTATACAGACAAAATTGAGCAGTAAAAACAAATAGTGAAGTTCCAGAACCCCTAAACACTCATAGTGAATGGGAGATGTATGGTAATAAAATATAGGGTAGAATTCCATCGTACGACAGCGACAGCTGCTTGCAGCAGTACTAAGATGGTCGTGATTTCAGGAGGGCTACTTGTCAAGTTAACTGAATGTGCTTGCCACGTCCTCCACAAAAAAAAGATACCTTACTTACAAGTTTGTACGGAACCCTCAGTGCGCGAGTCACAACTGGCACTTGGCATTTTTTTTTTCTTTCTTTCTTTTTGCTTCCGGTATCTTTGCTTTTTTCTTTCTGCTTTCTGTTTCACTCAGCCTCCTTTTCTCTTTCCTGTTCTTCTGGTATGATTACTTGGCTTTTTGGGGTTTTCGTTTCCCTTCTGTCGTAGGGCTGCTTTAAATTCGACGCTAGTGAACTACCGGCGGTTATAATATCAACTAAACTTTCCGTCGAAAGAGGCACTTCATCCAGCAACCCTGGCAAAATGTCTGTTAGAAAATCTCGATAACCTACTCCGGTCAACCGCCCTGGTAGAATATACATCGCCCATAGACCTTTTTACGCTTAGTTAAGCGCATGCGCATCCGCCAAGTCTGAAAGGCGGGAATATGAAAGTTTCGGGCACATAATTAGTTATACGTCAAAAGGTTCGGGCACTTTTTGACGTATAACATGGCGGAAATTGACACATGCGCACAGAAAAATTTCAACTATGAAAAGGTCTGTAATACCACACCAGATATTAATGGAGAATCGTTGCTGATGAGCTCTCACCATAACAGCATGAGGATTTTCGTCCGCACATCAGTGCATGTTATGGGAATTCCTAATTCCATCTCGTGCAAAGGTTGCTTTATCTGTGAAGAGCACTCGACTCGCAAACAAAGGAGGGCCGTTACTTGCTCCATTCACGAAACATTTCCACTCTTTCCGATCGATTGCGATGTCCTTGGCTTGATTGGTATCCAGTCTTTGGTTTCCCAGATCTTCCACTTGTTTCAATCATGTCTTATTTGGCGCGTTTTTTTGTATTCTCCAATCTGGTGGTTGCTCACGCCATTGGAGTTTGCGTGGAAGCCGGGTGTTATTCATTCGGCAGACGGCGCTGTCGTCGGTGAACATCAGATCGGTTACGAAGTTGTCGTCGCCGTCGCTGTATCGGACTCCGCGTCGTTCATCGAATGCTTTCCGCATAATCGCATCAACCACAACGTTAAAAAATAGTGGCGAGGCGACGTCTCCATGTCGTACTGCAGTTCGAATGGGAAACTCCTCGGATAAGTCATTTCAGATACGAACACTGCTGGTTGAGCTGTCGTACGATGCCTGAAGAAGTTGAATGATTTTCAACTGCACGTGTTTGGTCTACAGTCTGGCTCTCCACAAGCTGGCCCCGATGCAATCAAAGGCGGATTTGAAGTCGATGAACACGATAGATGGTGGTGGCCTAGTAGTTAAGGTGTCAGATTTCGGAGTCGCAAGTTCCGAGTCAAATTCTGGACATGGTAAAAATAAGCCACCTGTAGATGGCTCTGGCAAAGTCGTCACAGTAAAAATCTGCCTCGAAACCTCCCCGAATAGTGGCTCGCCAACCACGTGTGTAAGATCAAGACACCAAGTACAAGTGTAGGCAGTGGGAGGAGGCCCAGGTCCAATTAGTGGGATAGTAGCGCCACGAAGAGAGAACACGATGACGCTTCGTTTGCGAAAGAAAGAATTCGATGCGTTCTTTCTTCCGTTAGCTGACGGAGAGCGAATATCTCGATGCCACCTCGATGTGGTCTAAATTCAGCTTATTCTTCATGGCTCGTTTGCACTCGATGTTTCTTTAGCCTCGATTGTATGATTTTCAAAAATACTTTAAAGGAGGCTAATACCTCGGTAGTTCTTGCATTCTCGACTGTCTCCTTTCTTCAGAATAGGCACAACGACCGCTTTCTTCCACGCCGACGGGATACGATCTGAATGCCATATATTCGTTATGAGAACGTGAAGTTGTTGCAAAAAGACGTCTTCTCCGGATTTTATCATCTCGGCCGTTACTTGATCTCCTCCTGGCGCTTTACCGTTTTTCAGCGATTTTATTGCCGTCTTCACCTCGGTAATTGTCGGTTCGGTGTCGGGGAACTGATTCCTAGGCTGCTCGATAATCGGTGGTTCGGGCGCTGGACCTTGTGGCGGATCGTGGTTGTTCAGATGATGGAAGAATTCTCTCCACCGCTGCAAGCGCTTGCGGTGACAGGTCACGAAGGTTCCATCCCATTTTTTATGTTGTTTTGCCGCCTAGTCGTCGGATTGTCTGGTACAACGTCCGGTACTCGTGCCTCGGCGCTGCTTTTTCCATTTCGGCTGCGACATTATTCCAGTACTCTTCCCGTTCCGATTTCAGTTTCTGTCGTAATTCTTTGCTCAATCGACGATATTGCTCCAAATCGACGTGGTGTTTCATTTGTTTCCGCTGGTTAACAAGGTCCAGACAGTTGTCCGAAATCCACGGCTGTGTCCGTCGACGGATGGGGTGCTCCTATAGCAGCAGCAACTTTTCGAGTACTTGCCGCTGGATTTGCTTCAACCATCTCCAGGATCTGCTCTTCAACAGCAGGATTGCATTTGGAAAAACCTATTTGTACTTACTTATTTGTACTTCAGGGTACGTTTTACGATATTTTGCATAACTGTTTTTTAGCTGTTTGGGTGCTTTCTGTAATTTTCTGTGATAAGTTATTTATTTCCATGACTTCTAGTGACGTAGTTGTTAATTTCTTCTTTAGCGTCTCTTGATACTTGTTCCATTTCTTTACAATTTTTTCGATGTTACGTAGTATCATTTTCGCGTTAGTTTGTTGCATTCAATTTGAGTGTTAAAAAAGTAACTCTAAACAGGCTCTATATCAATATTCCTTGCTATTTTAAATTCACCTTTGTTGTCTTTTTTCACCTCGTGTGCCTATAATTCGGCAATGAACCGGTATTAATTCTCATCGTCCTTTTCTTCTTCTCCAAAGCCAGCTAAAATCTCTGCTCTGTTTTCACACACACCTCCATGGCAGCATGTGAAGATAAGACAACGCGTCAAGCCTGTTATTATTTTTTTTATCGAATTGAGCTTCTATGGACTGCGTGGTAACAACCAATTTCATTTTAGTGTCTAGGTCTTGTTCTTGTTCCATCTTTGACTTCCTCCCATCTTCTGAGCCCACCAAGAAGGGCTTCTTTATGCTCTTCGGACAAAGGTTATATCCGTCTTTTGGACGTCGATGCCATTTTAAAACCTTGTACCTCTCTGAGATACCAATCTGCCTAAGATCATTTTTAGATTCTTCAAACCACCTCGGCCTTGTTTTCTTAGATTGGATGAAACTCCATATTCTTTTTGTTAGTCGGTCACTGTCCATCCTCATTAAATGACCATAAAATAACAATCGTCTCTTCTTAATGAATACTGTAATAGATTATATTTTGCTGTACAAGTCCTCATTTGCTCTCATTCGCCATTGTCCATCAACCCATCTGTTACCTAGGATTTTCCTGGATATCCTGCGTTCTCGTTTTTTCCAGCCGTTCAGCTTGACCTTGCTTATTCATGGTCAAAATTTCGGACGCATATAAGCCCTCTTGCTTTAAAACTGTAAAACTGCTTTTAAACTCTTAGACTTTTTGTTTAGAAAGATTAGATTTAGTATCTAGCAGTATTTTTTAAGTGTTTTTTGTCAGTTTTCTTTCTAATTTTCTTATCCTGAAATTAATTGCTTCTTCTTCTAATCCATTCTCCTGGATGACTTTACAGAGATACCTGAAATTTTCGTGCTTATTTCTTGGTAATATTGATCTTACCAGAAAAGAATAAAAGCTTGCCTGAAACTAAACTGGAACAAGCATAGAATTCTGACAGGAGTCATGATTTAGAAAGACTTAGACACACCTTTAGGCCATAGGCCTAGAGGAAGATGATAGATGCAGGTTCTGTGGTTCAGCAGAGGCTACATCTGCTCAAAGACTGCGGAGCACTGCTCTGAAAAAACAAATGTACCTTGGGGCCCACTGCTTGAATGCAGAGGATCTCCTTGAAATCCCTTGGGGGAGGACTCCTTGAATCCAGATCCTAAAATTCCTAAAGAAATCAGGACGCTCTAAATGGGTAAGTATACCAACGTTTTGAGGAAGAGGTTTGGGACAATAGATGTATGAAGGTCGCAGTACAAGTCGTCACCACCAAATCAACAATCTACAATATTGGCCCTGGCCTTGCTTTAATTGCGTCATTAGCCAAGAAACCATTGTAAAATTACAGAAAAGTGTGACTCACCTAATGCCCGCCATACACAACGGTCCACCTGATAGGTCTACCTGCGCAGGTAGACCGGAGCGTGTGTGGGAATAGACCTGTGCAGTTTCTTGCTTACGGTTGACCTGCGCAGGCAAACCTGCACATGAAACCTCTCCGGTAGACCGTAGAGTGTATGGTGGACACACAGTTTTTAGGAAGCGTTTTTGGACACATCTTTATAGGGACTTTTTTTCTTATTTTGAGTTCTAGAACACGTGCTAGAATTTCTGCCGGACATTTATGAAACACCCTGTATATGTAACGTATTCTGTAAAAATGTTGTGGGAATTATTTTGTGTTTTTGTTCTAGCCAAGAAACGAGCAAGACAAATTACAATTTAAAGAGGACGTAAGGAGATATAGACAAACAAAGGAAATGTTGAAAAGACAAAAAGAACTTATAATGCAGCAAACTAAGAAACTAAAAAATCTCAGCTCTGAAAATGTCAAAGTTGGTATGACAAGTGCAGGAAGTTCGAAGGCAGTAGTAAGTAAAGCGCCAAAGAAGAAAGTCACTGTGAAAAGTAAGCTGAAGGAAATGGAAACGGGTGCTGGGAAAAAGATTAAAGAGAATTTCCGGATGAGTATGGCGGGAGTTATGGTTGGTTTTCTTAATTCTTATAGGAAACCCGATTGCAAACAAGGGAGGATTGCTAATACTGAAGATTTTAAACATTTAGCTAGAAAGGTAAATATAATAATATAACTCTATCTACACTTGCCGTAGCGACCCCGTGCAGTGATCACGCGGCGTTCACGTGATAGTTCGTACTGACGTTGTAAAAAGCCTGATTTACACTGCTTTGCTAAATTTTACTTTAAAAATTTTTATGAATAGGATGGTTGTGACAGCTACTACGAGGTAATTCATACTTGCAATTGAAAATTCACTATGAATCGCATGTGGTAAAAACATAGTGAATTTTTCAATTCAATGTAAAAAAAAAAATATATTAATTTTAAAAAACAAAGTCTTTAAAAAGACTGATTTTTGGATAAAATATTCACTAATTTTAACTAACAAGGGGGCCTTGTCAACTCGTCATCACCGATTTGGCCCAAATTTACAGTATATCTAGGGCTTGACTATAAATGAAAGTGACGCAAGCGGGAGGGCCAGATGGCCAAACGTTAAAAAAATGATCCAAACTGACAACTCATAAGCCCGCTATGTTAGCATAAATTTCAATTGCCGGTCATTGCAGCGATAAGAGCTCGGGTTCATAGTACGAGGATCGCTGGTTCGATTCCCCGTGGTGACGCTTTTTTTTTTACTTACAATTTTTAAAATTGTTGCAGACCTACAAACAATACATAAAATTATAATGATCACAGTGAATCATTTATAATGATGATGAATAATGATCATTACATCTAGATATAATGATCATTACATCTAGATGAATGATCATTATCTAGATGTAATGATCATTATCTAGATGTAATGATCATTATCTAGATGTAATGTGCACCAACTGAGATATCAACTAATAAGTAAAAAAACTCAAAAACAAGTTTGAACATCAATAATTTAGTAACTAACTAAGCTAGAATATTGTACTTTTTACGAATTAGTAGCTAAATTAGTTAACTAAACGATTTAAAAGTTTAGTTTTCCTACCTAGCGCACTAACTGAGATATCGTCTTAAAAGTGAAAAATCTCAATAACAAAGATATCAAAGTTTGAACGTCAACAACTTAGTAACCAATTGCGCTAGAATATTCTAGTTTTCACTAGTTAGTAGCTCAATTAGTTAGCTTAACTCCTACAAGGTTTAATTATCTTAGCTAGTGCACTAACTGAGATATCAACTAATAAGTAAAAAAACTCAAAAACAAGTTTGAACATCAATAATTTAGTAACTAACTAAGCTAGAATATTGTACTTTTCACGAATTAGTAGCTAAATTAATTAACTAAACGTTTTAAAAGTTTAGTTTTGCTACCTAGTGCACCAACAGAGATATCGTCAAAAAAGCAAGAAATCTCAAAAACAAAGATATCAAAGTTTGAATGTCAACAACTTAGTAACCAATTGCGCTAGAATGTTCTAGTATTCACTAGTTAGTAGCTCAATTAGTTAGCTGAACACCCACAAGATTTAATTGTCCTAGCTAGTGCACTAACTGAGATATCAACTAATAAGTAAAATAACTCAAAATCAAGTTTGAACATCAATAATTTGGTAACTAACTAACTAAGCTAGAATATTGTACTTTCATGAAATAGTAGCCACATTAGTTAACTAAACGTTTTAAAAGTTTAGTTTTCCTACCTAGTGCACTAACTGAGGTATCTTCTAAAAAGCAAAAAAACTCAAAAACAAAGATATCAAAGTTTGAACGTCAACAACTTAGTAACCAATTGCGCTAGAATGTTCTAGTTTTCACTAGTTAGTAGCTCAATTAGTTAGCTTAACTCCCACAAGGTTTAATTATCTTATCTAGTGCACTAACTGAGATATCAACTAATAAGTAAAAAAAAATCAAAAACAAGTTTGAACATCAATAATTTAGTAACTAACTAAGCCAGAATATTGTACTTTTCACGAATTAGTAGCTAAATTCCTACCTAGGTTTTCCTACCTAGTGCACTAACAGAGATATCGTCAAAAAAGCAAAAAATCTCAAAAACAAAGATATCAAAGTTTGAACGTCAACAACTTAGTAACCAATTGCGCTAGAATGTTCTAGTTTTCGCTAGTTAGTAGCTCAATTAGTTAGCTTAACTCCCACAAGGTTTAATTATCTTAGCTAGTGCACTAACTGAGATATTAACTAATAAGTAAAAAACTCAAAAACAAGTTTGAACATCAATAATTTAGTAACTAACTAAGCTAGAATATTGTACTTTTCACGAATTAGTAGCTAAATGAGTTAACTAAGCGTTTTAAATGTTTAGTTTTCCTGCCTAGTGCACTAACTGAGATATCTTCTAAAAAGCAAAAAAAAACTCAAAAACAAAGATATCAAAGTTTGAACGTCAATAACTTAGTTACCAATTGCGCTAGAATGTTCTAGTTTACACTAGTTAGTAGCTCAATTAGTTAGCTTAACACCCACAAGGCTTAATTTTCCTAGCAAGTGCACTAACTGAGATATCAACTAATTAGTAAAAAACTCAAAAACAAGTTTGAACATCAAAAATTTAGTAACTAAGCTAGAATATTGTACTTTTCACGAAATAGTAGCTAAATTAGTTAACTAAACGTTTTAAAAGTTTAGTTTTCCTACCTAGTGCACTAACTGAGATATCGTCTTAAAAGTAAAAAATTTCAAAAACAAAGATATCAAATGTCTGCTTAAAATTGACCTTAATGATTAATTAAATTAATTAAAAATATAGAGAATCATGCCGAGGAGTCTTCAAAAAGGCAAATCTTTTAACAGTTGTGGGCACATATTTATATGAATCACTAATTTTTCTATATAAAAACAAAAAAGAGTTCAAAGATTCGCGAAAATCGAAGCGAAAATCAGCATGCAATAGAAACACGAAGAAAAAAAAACTCACTATATTCCACCTATGCATATCCTGACGATGACAGAAAAAGGGCCATATTATAATTAAAAATTAACCGTTGAAGTTATAAAGAAAGAAATAATAAATATTAATACTAATAAAATAATTAAAATAATTGACAAATTAATAATTACAATTAAAAAGTTTAACAATAATAAATAATAATAATAATAGAAAGTCATTTTAAAAATTGTAAAAAAAAACAACGTCCCCCCGGGGACTCGAACCAGCAGTCCTCCTACTATGAACCCGAGCTCTTACCGCTGCGCTGACCGGCTATTGAAATTTATGCTAACATAGCGGGCTTATGAGTTGTCAGTTTGGAACATTTTTTTAACGCTTGGCCATCTGGCCCTCCCGCTTGCGTCACTTTCATTTATAGTCAAGCCCTACATATACTGTAATTGGGTCAATTTGGACACCAAAACACCGATTTGGGTCAAATCGGTGATGACGAGTTGACAGGGCCCCCTCGTAAGACAGAAAACTGAAGAGCACGTGGCATACTACCGGACTGGTCGACTGGTTTAAAGTTTTGGCTGCGTGAACTACGCTTCAAAAGCGTTTGCACTGACCATTAGGGAATCATCTCCCGAAAATCACGAGAAGATCTCGCAAGTTTATTACTCCATCGGGTAGCTGTGGCAACTATAGTTATAGAAGCAATAGGGAATATGCAAGTTATTTAAATTTACTTGATTTTTTTACCCCCGATACTTTATGAACTTGACATTACACCTATACCATTATTTTCTCAATTAGTTTGTATTTAATGCATTAAAACTTAAAAAGTCCTAAATATGCGAGCGAAATTCAAATTTGCGAAACGCATCACCTTTTCCCTACCTTTTCATAGTTGAAATTTTTTTGTGCACATGTGTCAATTTCCGCCATGTTTTGTCCGAACTTTTTGACGTATAACCTTATTATTTGCCCGAAACTCTCATATTCCCGCTTTTCAAACTTGGAGGATGCGCATGCGCTTAACTAACCATAAAAAGGTCTATTGGTTGATGCTATGTGACGTGCACGTTATGTTGACATTTAGCGGCGTCAATATTCACTGTTCTGTTTTGAGGTCGATTCCCATATGCGCGACACAGCTACGCGACGTCATGCGACATCGCCTGTCAAATAATGATTACATTGTTTTAAATGGGCAGGTCGCGTAGCTGTCGCGTGAGTATACGTATATAGTGAGAACGCCCATTTAAAACCATGTAAAGCTTGTAATCATTATTTGACAGGCGATGTCGCGTGACGTCGCGTAGATGAGTGTCGCGTATATGAGAATCGGCCTTTGCTGTGAAATATTTCTCTAGTGTTTTCCATTAACTAGTGCGGTTTTGGTAGATGGTGAGATTATAAATTATGAAGAACAATGACTGAAAGTGGTTTACATGAAATTGAATTAAATATGTGTTTGTGTTATATGATTTATCCATTAATTAAATTTGTGTATTCGCGATTTCCACACATCACATAATCTTAAAACTATCTCGCCAAAAATTTGACACTTCTGACAGTTGATAGCTCTGAATTTCAACGGTGCCAACCTTGAAAAATTAAATTATTTAAGAACTCGGCGAGTCATTAACGAACCCATATGAGTGCTTTAATGACTCCATTATAAACGCAAAATAGGAAAAATGTTTTTTTTAGCTTATTCCATTATCGAAATAGCACCAAACTGAAAATCCTTTACTGTCCAGCAAATAGTAAACGAATGTCAAAGTGCTATGCGACGTCATCTAAAGCACGCGTGAAATGGGACCGTTGAAACATGTCAAATTTAATCGGTATTTTATATGTTAATTAATTTAAACACTTTCAACAGTATTTATAATTTTACTACGTTAAAGCGAAGTAAGGCCTAGGCCGCACTACGACTAAACCGCCGCGGTTTTTAATCGCGTGGTTTTGTGACTCAAGTAAGGCCTAGGCCGCAATACGGCTAAACCGCCGCGGTTTTTAATCTCGTGATTTTGTGACTCAAGTAAGCTAATACAAGCGATTTTTTCCCGCGACTGATTTTTCCTATAGCGTACTGTGTGTTTTTCGAGCGGTTTCGCGGTTATAGCGGTTACCACTCGCGGCAAAAAACCGTAGTGCGGCCTCGGCCTAAGCTAATACAAGCGGCCTCACTTGCGGTTTTTTCCCGCGACTGATTTTTCCCATAGCGTACTGTGTAGTGCGGACTCGGCCCAACTACGGTTTATTCCCGCGAGCGGTAGCCGCTATAACCGAGAAACCGCTCGAGAAACACCGTACGCTATGGAAAAAAATCAGTCGCGGGAAAAAAACGCAAGTGAGGCCGCTTTTATTCGTTTAGGCCCCGCACTACGGTTTTTTCCCGCGAGCGGTAACCGATACAAACGCGAAACCGCTCGAGAAACATACAGTACTTTATGGGAAAAAATCAGCCGCGGGAAAAAACCGCAAGTGAGGCCGCTTGTATTAATTTACTTGAGTCATAAAATCACGCGGTTGAAAACCGCGGCGGTTTAGCCGTAGTGCGGCCTAGGCATTACTTGAGTCAGAAAATCAAGCGATTAAAAACCGCGGCGGTTTAGCCGTAGTGCGGCCTAGGCTTAAAAAGTGATTTAAGCTAATAAAAAAAATTAATGCATATTCCCTATTCTATCCAGTAATAGAAAAACCAAAAAGAACAAATCGAGAATAAATCTAATTCTAATTTAATTGTATTCTATTCTATTATCCTTATATTCTATATTTTAATGTATGTATTTTTAGTTAACGCATTTTGTGATGTTGAAAGAACTGAAGCATTGTCCGAAAATTGAGGATTTAACTTGCACGGAAAGTGTGAAGGGTAAAGCGAAGGAGTTTGTTAAGAAATACATGGAGAAGTTTGGTGAACAGTATGTGAGACCTGCAGAAGATGTAGAGACCTATCCGTAGCTCTAGAACCAGTTTATAGAATATCTGTGATATAACACATAAAAAAATCTTTTATTTTATATCATGATTCGTGTTCATATTTGAATTACTTTTTATTTTGTATATGGTACAAAGTGTGAGTGTTGTAAAGTTTTTAGTTTTCTCTTTTTTAAATATTGATTAACAATTTGTGGACTGTATTATATTAAATTTTCTATGAAAAAGACATTTTATCTTTAAACTAATATTAGTTTACCGCCACTTTTTAAAATTCTATTAAAACTTTCCGTCTTATCAACTGTATCTTGTTAGTTGCACAAAATCAACTAACTTCATATTATTAGGTTAACCATAACAAATCACTTTATTATTGACATATTGTATGAAATAGATTTTAAATCGCTTTTATTTTAACAAATACTGTTAGTAAAATGTGGGTTAAAACTGTAGAGAAAATGCTTTTTATTCATTTTTAAATAATATTAGTTTACTGCTGCTTTTTAAAATTCTCTTCAAACTTTCCGTTTTACCAACCATATTTTGTTAGTTGCACAATATTTAACTTCATATTAAGTTAACCATAACAAATCAGTTTATTATACAAATATTGTATGTAATAGATCTTAAATGGCTTTTATTTTACCGAATATTGTTAGTAAAACGTGGGTTAAATATCTAGAATGAAAGCTTTTTATTAATTTTTAACTAATCTTTAGTTTACCGCCACTTTTTAAAATCATATTAAAATGTTTTACCAACCTTATTTTGACAGTTGCAAAATATTTAACTAACTTCATATTAAGTTAACCATAAGAAACCACTTTATTATTCGAATATTGTATGCAATAGAACTTAAATGGCTTTTATTTTACCAAATATTGTTACTAAAACGTGGGTTAAATATCTAGAATGAAAGCTTTTTATTAATTTTTATCTGATATTAGTTTACCGCCACTTTTTAAAGTCATTAAAATGTTTTACCAACCATATTTTGACAGTTGCAAAATATTTAACTAACTTCATATTATTAAGTTAACCATAACAAATCACTTTATTATTGAAATATTGTATGAAATAGATTTTAAATGGCTTTTATTTTATCAAATATAGTTAGTAAAACGTGTATTAAAAGTCTGGAGGAAAAGCTATTGTTATTATCGTGAGTAATTTTTGTATGAAATGTAACATTGTGATATAACCTTACTTTTTTGTCTCCAGAATATCAGCAAGTGGAAACCAAATTAGGGAAAGACATGTATTAAATCCTCCTCCTAGATTAAGAAATCCGACATGGTTAACAAAAAAACACAGAGTTGTAAGTGCATTTCACCTTTGTTATTAATCTGCTTCCAACCACAGAAAATTTGGGGGATGGGATAGCAATGAAATTAACAGGATAGCAATGGAGAGAAATTAACGTGAAAACATAAAAAATATATCCTAAATCTAGCGGTCTGCTTGTAACACCAGACTCCAGTAATGAGTTTATACTGTTATATATTTAGCTTTTGGGGTCTAGCTTCCAAATTTCCAAAATCAATTCATCTTCTCCAGGTGCTCTGTTATGTTTCAGTGTTTTTATTATGTTCACGATTTCTTCATATGTTGGGGGTTTGGAATCCAAACCCCCAAGCATAAGTTCGGTGGTTGATATCCTGTCATATTTCCTCTGAATGTTCTGTAAAAATTTCGTGTGTTGTTTTTATTGAAGTCCTCTTCTATCTCTTTCAACCTGTTGTTTACGTAACCTCTTTTTCCTTTGTGGATTATTTTGGAGGAGGCCTTCTGTATCTTGTTGAATTCTTCCCATTTTCGGGTGTTCTGAGAAAAGGGACCATGACAACATTACACCCAAAATACACAGAATCATCGAAAACATCTGGGAAACAGGAAAAATACCAGAAGAATGGAAGTCAGCCCTAATACACCCGCTCCACAAGAAAGGAGATAAAACGTACCCTAATAACTACAAAGAAATTTCACTACTACCTGTGACATACAAAATTCTATCGAAAGCCCTGTTGAATTGGCTAGAACCTCAGATAGATCCACAGATAGGAGAATACCAAGGAGGGCAAAATATGCCGCCTAAGGCGAATACAACTTTCCGCGCCCCTCCCCCCCCAATATATTAAAAAAAAATAATAAACCGATGATATATTTTCATTAATTAACAAATGAAAAACAAATGTTATTGTAATAACAATATTTACAAAAAATATTATAGGTATAGGACACTTCAACAAAATATATAACTTATACAAAAACAATATTTTTAAATTAAAAATTTACTCTTCTTGCTTTCTCATTTGCAAAATTAGTAATGATGTCGTCGTAGTTTATTTTCTCTGTTATCTCATGTTCTATGGCTAATATAGATAAATTTATTAATCTTTGTTGGATTTTAATTTACAGAACAAACGTTTTCCACTGGCAATGGTAATAGGTAAAGTGTTCTTAAGTTCTTCTTAAGTTCTTAAGCAAACAATAATATTAGGAAAATTTTCAGATAAATTATTTCTTTCTATATAATTCACTGCATCCAGCAGTGTCATACCTGTTGTTAATATATTTCGCACAATTTGTAATTCGTTAGACAAATTTAAAGGTTCTATATCCTCTGTTACATGTGCAAATCCTCACAATTTTTAAGAATTTCGTCTGATTTTTCTTCCCCTAATGATGGAAAACCAAATAAAAATTCAAAAATTTGATTATGATTATCCAATTGTGTAAATCCTTATGTAACAGAATTAGTACAAATATTTAAGAGGTGATTAAAAACTTCAACTTCAATTTTTTAGACAGATTTTCTATTGGTTTATATGTTCCTTCGTAAATAAAAAAAAGTAGAATATCGCAGGAAAAATTCGCTGCTACAAAAATATGCCGTCCTAAAAATATGGCACCGTAAGGCGATCGCCTGTCCGACCAGGCGCACGTGCCGGCACTGGGTTCAGGAAGGGAAGATCATGCAGTGAACAGATCTGGTGCTTGAGAACAATATTAACAATGCAAGACCAGGAACACCATAATAACATTCATCAACATCAAGAAGGCCTACGACTCAATAGATAGAGAAACACTCTTCAACACATTGGAAGAAATGAAGGTGGACAACAAGACCAGAAATCTAATCCAGGAAACATTAACAACCACAACATCCAAAGTGAAGTTCATTGGAGAGGTCTCAGAACCATTTGAACTCAAGATAGGAGTGAGGCAGGGAGATGACCTTTCACCCATTCTATTTAAGGCCGAGGCCGCACTACGGTTTTTTCCCGCGAGCGGTAACCGCTATAACCGCGAAACCGCTCGAGAAACAGTACGCTATGGGAAAAATCAGTCGCGGGAAAAAACCGCAAGTGAGGCCGCTTGTATTAGCTTATTTGACTCACAAATCACAGCAAGTAGGAATTTCACGGTTAGAACGATGATAGAAGTGTCGGTTAGAACAATTTTAAAGAAAGATTTACTCTTTTGGCCTTACAAATGGTAGAAAACAACTTCTTCGAATGGACTCACGTTTTGAATTGAGCTGATTGATTTTGGACAATTGATGATCATGCAGCTGTACTGGCATCAAACTGCAGTGATTAGGATAGAGGGTATAATATTTCAAGAGGCATTAGAGTAAGGTGACCAACCACGTCACCACGTCGTATGACCACCACGTCGTATGACTACCACGTCGTATGACGTACTGCTTTCGGCAGTACAGTACTTCTTTGAGATAGTCTGTTCTGTCCAATTTTTAGGCATTGCATTTGTACTGCCTTCCTTATAGGATGTACTGCTTGTACTACTTTACATGATATTGTAAAACGAAGTAAGTATAACAACTGTGATTTTATGCGTTATCAAAGCGAATGCCAAATCAAGACAAGCTGTTGTATTTCATATCACTATTAAAGAAATTGAAAGCTCTAAATTGTCAGCTCTTGTGAGGTGATAACTGTCTTACATAATCTGTTGGAGCATTTGCTCCAACTATTCAATCAATTTCTTCAGCATCAATGACTTTTTAACAAAAACATATTTTTGTTGATTCTGAAAAGTTTTAAATCATGGACTTATGCCCTCTCAACTATTTAGTTCCTAGATATAATACTGGATTTGTTCCATTAAAGTTAACACAGAAACTCGATACAATCGAAGAGTCAACCCCTGGAAGCGAGGCGAAATTTATTAAAGAAATTAAATTTTTTTATAACAATTGAACCGGTCATTTCGAAAAGGGCACGAGTCACACTTTTTTGAAATATCACATTTTTACGCCATTTTATTCATTGAAGCGTTTTACATATTCCATGCGAAAAAAGTACAGTGCGAAAGAGTGCGTGTATGTTTTTTATTTAGCAATCTCTATATTCAGTTTCTTCAGCATCAATGACTTTTAACAAAAAACATATTTTTGTTGATTCTGAAAAGTTTGAATTCATGGACTTATGCCCTTTTCGAAATGACAGGTTCAATTCCTTTGAATATGTAAAAAAAGGACTGATTGTTTCACATTTTTGGATGGATATTATTAAAATGCCAAAGGAAGACGGTTCATTATGTGAAAGAAAACCACAAAATTGTTATCGATGATAGTGAACCCTTCGATGAATGTAAACGGAGTATTGCTCCACGGAAAAAATAAATGGATGGAAGAGCTTAAAACTACTTGTTAAGTTTGCAATGTGTTTACCGGGTACCAATGCGACAGTTGAATGAGTTGAATTGAGAATATTTTCAATCATCAATGATTTCTGGAGCAGCAGAACATCAAGATTAAACATAGAAACCTTATCAGCAGTGCCTTATCAGAAGGCGAATCTCTAGTATACATGTGAAGCGTTTTGTAATGTTTTAAATGAAATTGAAACATTATTTTCAAAAAATTCATTCAATGAAAAATATAATTATATAAAATAAAAATGACTCAAATATTTCCTTTCTTCATTTTATTGTAAAGCATATGCCCAACCATTACCCCTCCATCCGTCTTAAACCCTGCTTATCACAAAAACTAAACCACAAAACTACTAAACCACAAAAGACTACAAACTAACGAAGCAGTTCAATCATTACAAAACAGAAGGTTTTATGTCGAACTTCAAAATGAAAAAAGCCGCTAGAGAAATTCAAAGAAATGGTCTCCCACAAGGAAGTGTTCTAGCCCCCACTCTATTTAATATATACATCAATGACCCAAAACAGAAAACAGCCAAACACTAAGTGTACGCTGACGACCTGGTTATGACAGTTCAAGGTAAGACATTTGGGGAGATAAAGGTAAGGTTGGAAGACACAATGGGAACTAATGTCCAAAATACTATCGAAAAACTCGCTAAAACCAAACCCATCAAAAACCCAAGTAAGTACTTTCCATTTAAATACCCACAAGGCTCACAACAAACTATGAACTAAAATACGCCGAAACACCAAAGTAACTGGGTGTAATCTTGGATAGAACACTAACTTACAAACAGCACTCTCGCAAAACCAAATAAAAAGTAGTTGCTAGAAATAAAACGGTGCAAAACCTCAAGTCTTGAGAACATCCGCGCAAGCCCTCTGTTTTTCAACTGCAGAATATGCCTTTGTACAAAGCAGTGGGCTTGGCAGAACCAAGTGAAAGAAGAATGGGTATAGAGCACGTAGAAAAATTTAAGCAAACCTTCGACGATCGCCATTTCCTTTATGGCCAAGAACAGCAACGGAAAAGACATCAACGCAAAAATTACTCAATTTCTTTAATGTGCTGAATCGATTAGGGAGGACTAGAAGTCTCGATCGATTTTCTTGCATTTCGTCGTTTCCGCGGTCTAGACCCCTCGTGTCGATGGAATTTCTTAACTGAAAGCTTTGTAGAGAATATTATATACGCTTACGACTAATTTTGGGACGCTGAATCGATTGGTGCAGACTAGAAGTGTCTGTGGTGAGCCGTTCAAAAGTTATGACAGCGTCAAATCAGTCGGAAATGCGAGATGGTGTACAGCGAAAAAGTATATAAAACTTTGAAGCATGGACAGCTTCCCTATCAACGAAAGCCCCTGTGCAGGGTCAAATTTGGACTGGAAGACATGGGAACGTCATATAGAATAAGAACCGGTGTGCCACCCGTAAAAACAATCAAACCAAAGTGGAAAATTGAGGAAGACCAACAAGGCAATTGAGGAAGGCCTCTGTGAATGTGTGGATATACAAAACATGGGCCACCTGCTGGGATGCACATTGTGCCCTGCAACGTGCTCCATCGATGATATATGGATTGCAAATGAAAATGCCATAGACGTAGTCCGGTACTGGGCAGAAATACTTTCAATGGAATGATTTCGGACTCGAAAAAGTAAAGTAAGTGTACAATGTACTGCTTTCGCGTTTAAAAAATCTGGTCACCTTACACTAGAGGGTGTGAAAGAACTAGAGGGCCCTTATTAATGATATGCGATTCGCTGACGATATGGTCGTGCTCGTCGGCAGCCTCACATCTCCAGAATATGATGGACCTTATCACATAGCACTCAGTATGGTCGACAGATGAACGTTGCCAAGACGAAGGTGGTTGTGTTCTCCAAGACACCAAGACGGATGGTCCTTCAAATTAACAACCAGGTCATGGAACAAGTGCCGTCCGTTAAATATCTTGGAGCCCTCGTTAACGAGAACAGTGACCCTAAAATAGAAATAAGATAAAGGATAGAGCAGGCCATTCATCTCCAAGAAGACCCACTTCACTAGTAGAGACCTAAGCCTACAGCTCCGCATACATATATTGCGTTGATATATATCTTCCCAGTGCTACTCTATGGTCTCGGCCAGGGGTCGGCAAAGTGTGGCACATGTGGCTCTTTTGATGTGAGCTTATGACTCTTCAGAAATAAATTCAAATATAAACAAATTTCAAATTCATTTTTCAAACAATTATTATATATAATTGTTATAGAGCTCCGGAAAGGTTGAATATATTTATTTATTCAGGCTGTGTTCCGATTGTTTTAAGTTTGTATGATTATAACGTAGGATGGTTTTACCAATTCTATCTTGAAATATAAACAAAAATCACAAAAAGGTACAAAACTATACCTGTAGTCTCACGACCGCCGCCGAAAAGTTCACAACTCATAGTCACCGCGCGGCTCGTACGTGTTATCTCAGATCTCGGTTGTTTTAGTTATTGTGTCCCGCATAGTGCGGGGATTTGCGGCGATCTACTTACATCGTATGTGTTAAGTGATGATAAGAAGTATGAAGAAAGATTACATCCCATTATTAAAATTGTTCCAATTGCAACAGATGAGTTGAAAGTATGGTGGGTAATAAAAAAGGACTTGTCACAATTTTTAAAGAAAAAAATGATGTGATGTGGACTGGGGGCTAGTGAATAGCATACAAATATCTGTTGCGTTTCAACAGGAGATTTGTTTTGTAGTTTTGTACAATGGCCATCGACAAGGCCCGGATTATGTTGATCGTTTCCAATCTGCAATAGGGGAGGAATTCCAAGAAGAAGAAGCTACCGTAAAATATGGCGGATCTCTTGAAGTGACAGGGTGACTAGAATATAAAAACTGGAGAAAATGGAAAAGTCGAAATTCGAGTCATGATAAGTGTTCAAATTTGTGAATAAATAGTTTTTTAGAGACTAACTGTGGTTAAGTTTTTTAACATTTAGCAATTTATAAATCCAGCATAAGTATGAATTACCACGTAGAAACGGTCGCAACCATCATTTATCCAATTCATTATAATACTTAGGTCACATAATCGTCTTCATCTGCCTATCCACACTATTGGATGTTGGCGATCATATTTCTGTACGCTTCACGGTCTGTTGCTGTGTGTACCAGGTCTCCTATAGTTCTTAAACCTGTCCATTCTCTTAGATGTCTCAACCAGGACATTTGCATTCTTCCCTCTCCTCTTCTGCCTTCAATCTTGCCCTCAACTATCAGTTGTAGCAGTTAGTATTTTGGGGTATTTTGAGGTCACATAATGAGAGGACCCAAATATCCACTGCTACAACTGATAATACAAGGGAAGATTATGGGAAGAAAGAATATTGGTAGACGTGGCTTAATGTTCGGATGTCGTGACTTAATAACCTACGGGGGCTTAGAATGGGTGTGCCAATAATTATTCCGCGAACAATGACTTGTTATCTTTCCATTGCATGATTGTCCAGGAAGAACTTTTCGCACAATTTTCGCAACATTTCCAGAAGATATTGGTAAAGTTGGATGGATTTGATAGACAAGAGCACCAATAATATTATCGCAAAGGCGCTTAATCATCGTCAATAGTGAAGAAAATATGACTTTATGAACAAAAATCATCCGTGGCTCTTAATCCAGTTTGAAATAATTTTAAATAAACATTTGGCTCTTAAGTTTATAGAGTTTGCCGACCCCTGGTCTAGGCCGCACTACGGCTGAACCGCCGCGGTTTTTAATCGCGTAATTTTGTGACAAGTGAGCTAATACAAGCGGCCTCACTTGCGGTTTTTTTCCCGCGACTGATTTTTCCCATAGCGTACTGTGTGTTTCTCGAGCGGTTTCGCGGTTATAGCAGTTACGGCTCGCAGGAAATAACCGTACTGCGGCCTCGGCCTAAGGCTCCGAGAGCTGGACATTCAGCCAATTCATGGAGAGCCTTCATTGACGCCTTTGAGATGTACTTGTATCGCCGTATACTGCGTATATCCTGGGCAAACAGGATAACCAACGAGGAAGTACTGAGGAGTAAAGGTAAAGGTAAAGAGCTGATGACAACCGTCAAGCTCCAACCGGAAAGCTCCAATACACGGGCACGTTGTGAGGGGAGAACGTTACGCGATCCTTCGACTCGTCATCGAGGGGAAGATCGAGGGTAAAAGATCTGTGGGCAGACGGCAGAACTCATGGCTAAAGGATCTGCGTCGATGGTTCGGACGGTTATCTATAGAGATTTTTAGAGGTGCGGTTTCACGCACCATTATAGCCAGTTGGAATGCCAACCTTCGATCGGGGACGGCGTCCTAAGAAGAACATTTTGGTCAGATGGGATAATTTTGTCAATAAAATAAATATGTGTGACGAACACATTTGCAATTGCATGGGGAGAGGAAGAAACAAAATTTACGTTACTGGCCTACCGAAAACCCTCAAGTTATATTCAAAGAAGAGCTGTATTCTCAAAACGTAACTGTATGGTATGGAACATGCTCAACTGGAGTATTGGGACCGTATTTTTTTGAAATGAGAAACGCAGTAGTTGTCAATAGTGAACATTATGTGGAGATGCTACAAACGTTCTTAATGGATGCCATCGCTCAACTCTGATTACCAATAAACGATATTTGGTATCAGCAAGATGGTGCAAGGCCTCATGTATCTAACATGTTTATAGGAGTGTTGCGAGAATTCTTCGTTATTCATCTAATTTCCCAGCATGGGATCAGTTGTGGTCACTTCGCTTTCCAGATTTGTCTGCTTTGGATTATTTCTTATGGGGTTATATTAAATCTAAAGTCATGCATCAAAGCAAACGGAGTTCATCTAATTGATGTAATTTTTATGTAAGCTAGCGCCCACGAGTGACTTTTGTCACCGTGACTGTTTTGTCACTTTTGTCCGGTCTCTGAATATCTATGGAGATGTCACAGGACATTGTCCGGTGAGTTATCACCTACACAAAATTGGAAAGGCAGAGGAAGTTGCCTGTAGATTATGTGAATCAGATGAAGAAACCGCTGAACACATAATGTGCACATGTGTAGCGCTAGCACACATAAGGCTTGCCCACTTCGGGGTCGCAAGATTGACCACCTAGGAGCTGAGTAGCAAGCTGCTCAGGAATATCTTAGACTTTGTTCACGAAGTTGAATTCCTGGGAGAGTTGGAGAGTTCCTGACTTAACGCACGTTACGTCGTGACAACCTCGTGAAACTTTCGTCCGCAGACCCACGAACAAACCCGTGACAAAACTGCCATCGCAACGCTAGGTTTTAATAGATGCGCGCACGAATGACAAAATTGTCATTCTCCGAGTCGTCCTTCATTTGCGTTTCGATTATCGCCACCGTAGCACACAAAAATGGCTTCAACGTCTTCTCAATATGTGACGGTGCATGAAGAAAACTCAAAATTTCCAGACCAATCCCAAACATTCTGTCTCACTACCATTGCAAAGTCACAAAAAACCGAGATATTACTCTTTATCATCTCCCGAAGACTCCTCAGCTACATCGAATAGTATTCAATCCTTTGTTTCATAGTTTACTAAACCTGACTAATGAAGATTTCGAAGTTAACATTCTCGAAGTTGACATTTGCCAGGAGTACAATGTCAGTGCGGAAAAACTTTAAAAATACCTTACTACTTGTTTATAAAAATAACAATTTGAAAATTGCTTTTAAAAATAATATTTTTATTTACTTACCTTAAAGTTACAGCGAGTCTTTCTTCAGCTGGGTCAGACAATCTCATGTTCGTATTTTTGTATATTTTTTTTTGTGGGGGGGGGGTCGTTTGGCTGCAAAGCCTTTCTACACTGCGACCAACTTGATCTATTGTGCTTGACACTACTACAATTACTCTCCCAGGAATTCAACTTCGTGAACAAAGTCTAAGATATTCCTGAGCGGCTTGCTACTCAGCTCCAAGGTGGTCAATCTTGCAACCCCGAAGTGGGCAAGCCTTATGTGTGCTAGCGCTACACATGTGCACAGCGGTTTATGTGTTCAGCGGTTTCTTCATCTGATTCACATAATCTACAGGCAACTTCCTCTGCCTTTCCCATTTTGTGTAGGTGATATCTCACCGGACAATGTCCTGTGAGTATGCCTACCAAAGTTTTGAATTCTCTTCTAGAGAAGCTTAGCATCTGCTGCGTTATTGCGGCAGAATAGTTTATGAGCATTTTAGCTTGCCGCTGAGCTGGCGTGTTCTTCCAGTGGGTTTGCTTTTGCTCTTCTTCCCATTTATTAGCCCCCTGCCGTAAGTGGGCCTTTGTAAGCCCACAAGTTGGCTCCGGGCCCAAGAAGGGAGCCTCAGCCCCGCTTTTGGCGAGTGCGTCGGCCATTTCATTCCCATATATGCCCTGGTGACTCGGCGACCACATTAGCGTGAGTCTGTTACCTTTCACCAGTTGCTTTAGGGTTTGTTTACAGTTCCAGGTTACTTTGGAATTAAAGTTGTGGGCTTTTAAATTCCTTAGAGCTACCTGGCTGTCCGTTAGGATGTAAATTTGCACTCCTTTAAGACGTTTCTTTGGGCATATTTGTGCGCATCTTTCAATGGCTATAATTTCAGCCTGTAGTACCGTGGGAGCCTGTCCCAATGCCGTGGACTCCCTGTGTCTCCGGCTGTATATGCCAATTCCTGTACCTTCATCAGTTTTTGATGCGTCGGTGTACCACATGGACGCTTTGTCTTTCAGGTTTTCGATTCTTTGAACACTGCTTTGGCGGTCATTGATGACCACTTCAACGGCTGTGTCAAAGTCGTATTCTGTAGACATTGCGTCCCAGGGCTGCTTCAGAAATTTCTCTCCGATTTATTCCCTTATTTTCATGTGTCTCTGAATAGGCGATGTACACCTTAGTCTCAGACCACTGAGAAGACCTTCTTTTTCTACCTGTTTGTGTAGTGGGAGTAGGTCCAACAGAACTTCCATTGCTGTGGTTGGAGTATATTGCATCGCTCCTGTTATACCCAAGCATGCAAGCCGTTGAAGCTTTTGTAGCATGTTTTGGGTCTTTATTTCCTTTGTTTTGTACCGCCATACGAGTGAACCGTAGGTGATAATCGGCCTTACCACTGCTGTGTAAGACCACAGGACCATTTTGGGTTCTAGTCTCCATGTTTTCCCAAAAAGCTTACGGCAGATCCAAAAGGCCGCTGTGGCTTTTGAGACCGTTTTGTTCAGATGCGAGTTCCAAGTGAGTTTCTTATCCAAGGTTACCCCTAGATATTTGACCTCCTCGGAAAACTCTAACGTCTGACCTTCAATTTTTGTATATTAATGCAGGTCTTAAACTGCGTAGTAGTTCATCAAAACTTCCAACACTCTTTCTAAAATATTGAAAATATTTCTTTGGGCGTTGTCGAAGTTTATATTTTGTTACTAGGGCGGTAAGTTGTAAATATCACGCGAGAGCGAAAGGGCGCACGAACGAAGTGAGTTGAGCACATTCGCTCGAGAGGGCAATTGACAATGCCGGCCCGTGTTACAAACAATATTTTTTATTACTCATCCGAGCGGATGTATCTTACAAGTTTGAGATCCAGGGGCCATCTATAAAAAATGGAATCAAGAATGAAGAATTTGATTTTTCAATTGTATCCGGTGGTGTGGATTCGTCATAAGAACTCTCCTCAGTCTCCGGTATCACCATAGAATTTACACTCATTTTAAAACATTTCTCGTATTAAATAATATATGTCAAGAAGTACTTTTCGCTCATGAGTAATAAAAAATATATTGTAGAACTTTCCGCTTAGTAGCCTGTCACTCTATTTTTGTTTAATTAGTTCGCAGATAACGACCGTCTCTTCGAAATCCATTTATACAAATGACGCTAGGATTTCAAAAAAGTTTGGTGACTGTCATCATTCGTGAACGCACTCCACTTTGGTGACGTGACGTGAAGTGACAGTGACAAAAAAAAATTTGTCGCTGTGACAAAAGTCACTTGTGCGTGCTAGCTCTTAGTTGTTAATTTAGGATTAATTATTTATTTTTGTTTTATTTTATTTATTTACCAAAAATATACAATACATGATGTCCTATCCTATGTCCTATATGTCCTATGATGATGTCCTATATCCTATAGAGATAGAATTATTAAACTTATTATTAAACTTTAGATTTTGCTCTACAATGTTCAAGAAAAAATTTGGTGTCCAACTTATTTAGTTTTTTGATAATTGCATTTTAAAATCGGGACACTCTTAATTTGTCACCCGAATATTCCATTATCTTTTTTCTTGTGTGTTGTAATATACTATTCTCAATTCTCTTTTTATTAGGTTCATGAAGATCAGGTAACATCAGATAATCAACAATTTGTAAAAGAAGTCGTCCAAGATCGTTACAAAAATGAGTCTCCATTAATTTCCGAAATTGCAACAGGTGCTGTTGAATGGCAACCTGGTTTCCGCAGAACTGGAGTGATTGCTAAAAAAATTGGCATTTATCCAATGTGGCTTAAGGATGGTACAAAAATTTCAACAACACTCTTACAGGTAAAATAACAAATACAGTATAATCTTGATAATTCGACGGTTTGTTAATCCGGCAGTAATCCGGCGAAAACAGCTTTTTCTTTACGCTGTCCCTCGTCGTATATAAACCTCGCGCACAGCTGAAGTCAAAAGGGACATTCTTAAACTCTGTAAACTCCAGCGGAGCTTTTAGGCATAGGCGCACTAGGCGCGCGCCTAGGCCCTCCGATTTTAGGGGGCCACAAATTGCCAACTAAGCAAGGTCAAACCAACTTTTGGCGGTTGACAAAATTTGGTGAAATATGGTTCCACAGTATGGTGGACCGAACTGAAGCAAAAACATGCCATAAAGGAAATATCAGAAGTTCAAAGACTGGCATACTTGACAATTACGGGATTGCTGAGAACCACCAAAGTGTGGAGAGAAAAAAAGAGTAGAGAAGCATCATTGCATTGTTGTTATTTTTTGTATTATTGAAAATTAATCGCATGACTGTTTTTACTTAAGGACACACATAATCTTACAGAGGATTCAAACCCAAAGAATTTAATTCATATCCCTTCTACCACGTCGTCCAATTTTAGAAAACGACAAGAGTAGCGAGGAGTTTTCTAATGGACAAGAAACATTCAATGTCACTATTTTAAAAGAAATAGTTATTAAAAAATATTATTAAACGTTTTTAATGATAGTACCATTGATGAACAGAATTTAAATTTAATATGTGTTATATGGTTTATTACCATTAATTAATTAAATTTGTGTATTCGCGATTTCCACATATCACATAACCTCAAAACTATCTCGTCGAAAATTTGACACTGACAGCTCTGAATTTCAGTGCCAACCTTGAAAAAATTAACTCATAACAGCACTCGGCGAGCCATAACTGCACGCATATGAGTGCTGTTATGAGTCTATTGCAGATGCAAAATAGAAAAAATGCCATTCAACATATTCAATCAATACAACAATTCGCGATTGAAATGTTTACATTTCATTCATTAATTTATTAAAAGTCATGCTTGACTTTTATCACATTATTACTTTTTTTTATAAATCTAAGTAAATTATGAACTTATATTGTAGGTAAAACTTACGGTACACGTATCGTAAAATACGCTTATGTACCTAATTGTTAATTTTAAATGTGGTTTTACTATAATCTCGCATATTGAAAATTGGTACTTCCTAGACTAGGGCCACATAGTCACCTTGCGCCTAGGGTCACAAGTAATGTAAACGCGCCCCTGGAAAACTCGCGAATCCGATTAAGCGAACTGTACTCTACAATTGTCTTCGGAATTTTTGCAAGAGCTTTCCAACAAATGTTAAGTGGATGTTACGCTGACAAATGATGACATAGCTTGACTTCAAGGCACAAGTCAGAAAAATTTTCATTTCTTTTCTGACGAAGAAATCCTCAACCTAATTTGTTCCATGGAAGACGATAAAGCTAACGATGACTTAAATGTTTATTAACTTATTATAAATGTTTTTAAACTCGGCGAACTGTAGCAAACAGTGACGCGTTTAACGTACACAATTTTTTGTTCGAAATCATTTGTTCGAAATGTACAGAAGAAAACGCCACCGCAAGTGATGATGTGTTAGTGCGGGAGGTTGTAAGGTTGTTAGTAAGGTTGCCAGAGTGCGATTTTAAGGCAAAGAAACAAAAAGCAAAATTATTTTGATAAAATAACATTGGTCGAAATTACTATGTGGATCTTTAATCAATAATAAAAGTTGATAAATTATCTTAGTTTGTATATATTTTTTTGTATGTACACGTATAGGTAAACGTGTATAGATACATATTTTATTATTTCTGAAATACAATTGTACATAATATTCGGATATGTAAAAGTTATTGTTTTGTTTTAATCCTGATAATCCGCAATTTTTTGATAATCCGGCGGTTGTCTGGTCCTATATGTGTCGTATTATCAAGATTATACTATAAACCTAAAAATTGATTTATTTTTTAAATTTTATTTAGGTTTTGGACAATCATGTAATTAAATATTATCCACCAGAAGAATATTCACCACCTAGAGAAAGAGCATCGAGGGTAATGAAGAAGCAAGGTTGCCTTCTTTTAGGAGCTGAAGGCACTGATCCATCCCTCCTCACCAAAGAATACTGTGGTCTATTCAAAGACTCTGGAGTTATCCCGAAAAAAATCCTATCCAGATTCTTCATAAGTCCTGATGCAGTCCTCCCACCTGGAACACCAATAAATGCATTACATTTCCGCGTTGGAAATTTTGTAGATGTCAGAGGAAAAACGTTAGAATAATCTAGGATTATATAACCAAATGAAATTTTTAATATGTTTGTTGTAGTATTGATCGGGGTTTTCAAGGTGTGATGAAACGCCATGGATTTAAAGGTATGCCAGCATCTCATGGTGTGACAAAAACTCATAGGAGGGGAGGAAATATTGGTGGCGGAGGTGAAAAAGGAAGAGTTTGGCCAGGTACAAAAATGCCCGGACATATGGGAAACCGCTACAGGATTTTACGAGGTTTAAAAATTTGGAGAATAAATACCAAATATAACGTTCTGTATGTCTCCGGCCAAGCAATTCCTGGAGAAACCAATTCAATAGTTACTATTTACGATAGTATATTGCCTTTGAGGAAACCATCTGAACCAGTACCTTTCCCGACTTATTTCAGTTCTGAAGAGCAACCCGAAGATATTTATGAGCAACGTGTCCATGTGTTTTCAGATCCGTCGATCGAATATAGCGAGACGTAATAAGTTTTAGAATAAAGTTTAAATAAAAGTGGTACACAATCTGAATAATTTATTCAATCCTTTAATTTGAATTTTATTGCCATCATTTTTAATTGCATAAAATTAGAAAAATCAGATTTAATATGTAAACAGTACAATTAAATTCTCGCGAGTCTCGCGGTTTCCATCGGTAACTCTCTTAATTTGCGTGTATGAATTTTAAATGCTCCAATTCATTCAATTGATTTACAATTAGTTTTAGTAGCAATTTGAGTTTCTGTAACCTTCACGCGGGGATAAAGTAAAACTTCTTTATCTCCATTTGCTTTTGTTCTTTTCTGGTTAAAAGGTCTCAGCCTTTGGATTCCCTTTGCTCTGGAAGTTCTTACCAGGTTTTCATACTTTTGTCTATGGTGTTCAAACTCATATCGCAAAAGGGTTCCTAACCTAACCTATAATGGAATTACTTGATCCCTTCTTTGCTCGCTGATCGGATTCTTCATTTCCTTCTATACCAATGTGTCCTGGTCAATATTCCCTCTATTTTGTCACTGACTGAAAAGTTATGACAGCGTGAAATCGATCGAAAATGGAAGATGTTTTACAGCGAAAAAATATATAAAACTTGTTTATTTGTAACTTTAGAGCGAAATAAACTGGAAAACCGATTTTAGCACTTCGATTGCCTTCAGGTAACCAAGAAAAACACGAAAAAATTTTCCAAAAAATTTTTCAACAAAAATTTTCCATCATTTCGATCTAAAAATATGAGTTTTTTCGGTGTTTTTCGATTTTCTGGAGAACAATAAAACGCAGCGAAATCATTTTCGGCACACAGAAACTACACAACAAGACGAACAAGTCGATGTGTAAATTGTCCAGAAAGATTCAATAATTCGTCGAGAATTTACAAACAGAAGTTTACCCGACTCTCGATTTGCTAAGTAGATGTCTCGGAAACTGTTGCTGATAATCAAAAACGGATTGCGGCATCGTTTTCAGAAGGTCATTTTCCTATTAATACACTAAGATGGTCCTCGAGAAATTCACGACTTTCCGAGATCTCTACTCGAGCGCCGAAATTTCTTAAAAATGTCTTAAATTTTTGCAGGTGCTAGTGAACGGCAAGCACTAGCGAAATATAATTTGCATATCTGTAATCAGAAGCAAAAATGCTTTCAGAAACGTTTTTAAATTATACTGTAACTCAAAAAATAACGATTTTGACAAAATCGATTTTCTCGCATTTCGTCGTTTTCGCGGTTTAGACTCTTCGTGCCGATGGTATTTCTTAACTGAAAGCTTCCTAGGGAATATTATATACATGTTTCCACTAATTTTAGAACGCTGAATCGATTGGTGAAGACTAGAAGGCTCTGTGGTAAGCCGTTCAAAAATTATGACAGTGTGAAATCGGTGGGAAATGGGAGATGTTGTACTGCGAAAAAAATATATAAAACTTGTTTATTTTTAACTTTAGAGCGAAATAAATTGGAAAACCGATTTCAGCATTTCGATTTCCTTCGGGTAACCAAAAAAAAAACACGGATCGGTGTGATTGCTAACTCGCTGGCGCTCGTGAGCAAACTCCCACCTCACCAAAAAAACGCGAAAACCGATTTTAGCACTTCGATTGCCTTCAGGTAACCAGAATAAAACACCAACAAAAGTTTCCAACAAAATTTTCAACAAAAATTTTCCATCATTTCGTTCGAAAAATATGTGCTTTTTTTGGTTTTTTTCGATTTTCTCGAGAACGCTAAAAGGCAGCGGAATCATTTTCGGCACACAGAAACTACACAACAAGACGAACAAGTCGATGTGTAAATTGTCTGGAAAGATTCAATAAATCGTTAAGAAATTTCAAACTGAAATTTACCCGATTCTCGATTTGCTAAGTAGGTGGCTCGGAAACGGTTGCAGATAATCAAAAACGGATTGCGGAATCGTTTTTAGAAGGTCTTTTTCCTATCAATGCGTTAAGATTGTCCGCGGAGAATTCACGACTTTCCTAGATCTCTACTCGAGCGCCGAAATTTCTTAAAAAGTTCTTCAATTTTTGTAGGTGATAGATAGTGAGTAGTTATAACACCTTTGTGACGTTTTGTAGTTTTTTTTATGTCAATTTTGTAAAATTAATTTCAAAAATTTGGTTTTTAGACAAAAAAGAAAACAATAGAATGTCAAATATAGAGAAATATAATGACATAGTTTGGCACATTTTGTCAAAGTTATAACAATTTTGTGACGTTTGTAGGTTTTTTTATGTCAATTTTGTAAAAATAATTTAAAAAATTTGGTTTTTAGACAAAAACAAAACAATAGAATTTCAAATATAGAGAAATATAATGACATGGTTTGACACATTTTGTTAAAGCTATAACAATTTTGTGACGTTTTGTACGTTTTTTTTATGTCAATTTTGTAAAATTGATTTCAAAATTTTGGCTTTTAGGCAAAAAGAAAATAAAAGAATGTCAAACATAGAGAAATATAATGACATAGTTTGACACATTTTGTCAAAGTTATAACATTGTGACGTTTTGTAGGTTTTTTTATGTCAATTTTGTAAAATTAATTTAAAAAATTTGGTTTTTAAACAAAAAGAGAACAATAGAATGTCAAATATAGAGAAATATAATGACATAGTTTGACACATTTTGTTAAAGTTATAACAATTTTGTGACGTTTTGTAGGTTTTTTTATGTCAATTTTGTAAAATTAATTTCAAAATTTTGGCTTTTAGGCAAAAAGAAAATAAAAGAATGTCAAATATAGAGAAATATAATGACATAGTTTGACACATTTTGTCAAAGTTATCACATTGTGACGTTTTGTAGGTTTTTTTATGTCAATTTTGTAAAATTAATTTAAAAAATTTGGTTTTTAGACAAAAAGAAAACAAAAGATTGTCAAATTTAGAGAAATATAATGACATGGTTTGATACATTTTATCAAAGTTATAACAATTTTGTGACGTTTTGTAGGTTTTTTTATATCAATTTTGTAAAATTAATTTCAAAATTTTGGCTTTTAGACGGAAAGAAAACAAAAGAATGTCAAACATAGAGAAATATAATGACATAGTTTGACACATTTTGTCAAAGTTATAACAATTTTGTGACGTTTTGTAGGTTTTTTTATGTCAATTTTGTAAAATTAATTTTAAAGTGTTGGCTTTTAGACTAAAAGAAAACAAAAGAATGTCGAACATAGAGAAATATAATGACATAGTTTGACACATTTTGTCAAAGTTATAACAATTTTGTGACGTTTTGTAGGTTTTTTTATGTAAATTTTGTAAAATTAATTTCAAAATTTTGGCTTTTAGACAAAAAGAAAACAAAAGAATGTCAAACAAAGAGAAATATAATGACATAGTTTGACACATTTTGTCAAAGTTATAACAATTTTGTAACGTTTTGTAGGTTTTTTTTATGTAAATTTGGTAAAATTAATTAAAAAATTTTGGCTTTTAGACAAAAAGACAACAAAAGAATGTCAAATATAAAGAAATATAATGACATGGTTTGACACATTTTGTCAAAGTTATAACAATTTTGTGACGTTTTGTAGGTTTTTTTATGTCAATTTTGTAAAATTAATTTAAAAAATTTGGTTTTTAGGCAAAAAGAAAACAATAGAATGTCTAATATAGAGAAATATAATGATATGGTTTGATACATTTTGTCAAAGTTATAACAATTTTGTGACGTTTTGTAGGTTCTTTTATGTCAATTTTGTAAAATTTATTTCAATATTTTGGCTTTTAGACAAAAAGAAAACAAAAGAATGTCAAACATAGAGCAATATAATGACATAGTTTGACACATTTTGTCAAAGTTATAACAATTTTGTGACGTTTTGTAGGTTTTTTTATGTCAATTTTGTAAAATTAATTTAAAAAATTTGGTTTTTAGACAAAAAGAAAACAATAGAATGTCAAATATAGAGAAATATAATGACATGGTTTGATACATTTTGTCAAAGTTATAACAATTTTGTGACGTTTTGTAGGTTTTTTTGTCAATTTTGTAAAATTAATTTTAAAAAATTGGTTTTTAGACAAAAAGAGAACAATAGAATGTCAAATATAGAGAAATATAATGACATAGTTTGACACATTTTGTCAATGTTATAACAATTTTGTGACGTTTTGTAGGTTTTTTTATGTCAATTTTGTAAAATTAATTTAAAAAATGTTGGCTTTTAGACGAAAAGAAAACAATAGAATGTCAAATATAGAGAAATATAATGACATAGTTTGACACATTTTCTCAAAGTTATAACGGTTTTGTAACGTTTTGTAGGTTTTTTTGTCAATTTTCTAAAATTAATTTAAAAAATTTGGTTTTAAGACAAAAAGAGAACAATAGAATGTCAAATATAGAAAAATATAATGACATAGTGTGACACATTTTGTTAAAGTTATAACAATTTTGTGACTTTTGTAGGTTTTTTTATGTCAATTTTGTAAAATTAATTTCAAAATTTTGGCTTTTAGACGAAAAGAAAATAAAAGAATGTCAAACGTAGAGAAATATAATGACATAGTTTGACACATTTTGTCAAAGTTATAACAATTTTGTGACGTTTTGTAGGTTTTTTTATGTAAATTTTGTAAAATTAATTTAAAAAATTTGGTTTTTAGACAAAAAGAAAACAATAGAATGTCAAATATAGAGAAATATAATGACATAGTTTGACACATTTTGTCACAGTTATAACAATTTTGTGACGTTTTGTAGGTTTTTTTATGTCAATTTTAGACAAAAAGACAACTCTTGGATGGACAAAGATGACACATCCATACTTATCATGAGGTCTTTCTATTGCAAGGACCATTCCCTTTACTTTTGGTCTGTGCATTTTATAGCTTCTATGTGTCTCCTGTATGCATAGCACATAGCATCCATGCTGGATACAAAGGTTTTGCAGTAGTTCTTCTTTGGCGGATGATATGCCCTCTATATTTGCAGAGATAATTGTTAACTGTGGCCTTAAAAGGGACTCGGTTGATGTTTCTGGTGTGAAGGATCAGCCGTCAGAGAATTTTTGTTAATTCTCTGCCGTTGTCCAGGGTACGCCCGATTGATTTTTTTATCATTTATCATCACCATCGCAATCTTCGAGGAGGCTCCTTTCATGTACCCCGATATTAAGCATAAAATTAAATTTTAAACTAAAGTTTTGAAACAAATGTATGAGTCTATATAAGTAAACGCTTGTTTGGTCTGCTTTCTTGGAGATGAGACTAGAAAGAGACTGACTAGAAAGACTAGAAATAGACTGAAATTGAAGTAAATTTAAAAACAAAAAGTTAAGAGAAATTGCGACATTTACTTCTTCCGTTTATAAAAAGCAAGTTATCGTACTGATCGTCAATTTAATTTGTAGAAATTTCAATGTAATGAACATATTAATTATGGCACACACTGTTTTAGATGATAGTTGCTGATATAAATCTTTGTTTAAAAAAAAACCGGGGAAAACTTAAAGAGTTAATTGTTAACCCAGATAAAGGTGCCAAAGCGGAGAAAAGTGTGCAGATATATTGAATTGAGGCTTCCGTTTGTTTTCGCGTGATATAAGCCAACACTTATTAACATGATATCTCGGTCAATGATTAAGTTTTTCAACCCAATGCAGCGGATACAAATTAAAAATAATCGCTGTTACATCTACATGAGAATATCGTAACTGGATGAGTAGGATGAAATATAGTTCAATGTGTGTTAGAGAAAGAGTTAATTAAAGCGTGAAAATGTTGCGTTTTTTTAATATTGCACGCATAATATTCGCCCGTCTGCTATAAATGCAAGTCATTATCTAAGAAGTGTTTATTTCGTTAACATACGTCGAGTTGTTAAGTATGGGTTCGTGTTGGTTGAGTTTATGTTTGTGTTTAGTTTTTGTGAAAAGCATCAACGCAGGAGACGTGCAGATCTTCCAAAAAGTTCTTTTGGACTGTTTGAAGAGCGAAGATAAATATTTCTGTTTGACGGATCGATTAGCCAGAGCCGTACAAAGGGCCATAAATTTGGACGTTCCAATATTAGAGGGAATCATCACCTTCAAACGAAATGAAGAAAAATCGCTGAATTTAACGCAGCCACGTTCTTACAATGGCTTAAGTAAATTGACCTCCGTCATTTCACAATTCCTCGAGTCGCATATCCTCACCGTAGATTTGTCCAAAGTTCGCCAACTCAAAGACGAAGACGACAAAGAAGAACTGAAGAAAGGAACGACGATTTCTAAGCGGGAAAGGAAATATTTCCAATACACGATGATGGTCTTGTTGGGGATTTTCGGCTTGTCGGCGCCGCTGATTATGAAAACGTTGGCGCTGATTGCCGGGAAAGCGCTGATTGCCAGTAAAATCGCGCTGATCATGGTCGGATCTATTGCTCTGAAAAAGATTTTCCAAGCAGATAACGACGGTGGCGGAGTCAAAGTTCACACGCACACGGTTCCCCTTCACGACGATGACCACGATCGATATATGGACGTTTCCGGATATAATTATCACGGGAAAGGTATATGAATCAACAAATTATTGTATTTATAAACTGTTTCAAATGAACTGATTACAAGGTTATTGTTCTTATATATTTATTAATTAATTTTAATTTATTGTTAAAAAAATATTAGCTAGAGAAACTAACCGGTATTTTATCTTAAAAACTTTGCTATTAAATTTTAACCAAATTGTTATGTTTTTATTAAATTTTGTATCTAAATGCTACAAATAATCCAGGATAATGGCAGTGCACCATTTAAAACATTCCTCCTGTACACCTAATACTTGCCTATCCTTACATATTGGACTATAAGTATACATAAAAATGTTTATTACATTTTCATTAGGATGTGTTCGGGTTAAGTCTCGGTTGGTGTTTAGTTTTGCGAGAGTTTGTGTAAGTATGAAACGAGGAGACGCATGGACTCCTTTCTGAAAAGTTCAGAACCGTTCGGAAATCGAAAATAAATATTTATGTTTGACGGATCGAGTTTCGAGAGCTGCAGAACGCGCCATAAATTCGGCCGTTCCAATATTAGAGGAATAACGTTCGAAAGAAATAAAGAAAAATCGTTTGAATTTAACGCGGCCACGTCCCGACAATGGTTCAAATAAATTGTCATTTCCCAGTTCCTCGAGTCGTAAATTCTCACCGTTGTTTGTCCAAAAACAAGAAAGAAACTATCAATAAAACAGATTATTCGTTTTTGGGTTGTTATTAAGTCATGCTGATTGCTGGAGAAGCGCGGAGCGAGTGGTAAAATTGTTCGGATTATGGTCGAATCTGTTGCATTGAAAAAGATTTTCCGAACGGATAACAACAGCGCTGCAGTCACAGTTCACACGCACCCAATTCCCATTCATGACAATGACAACGATCGATATACGGTTCCGAATACAATTATCTCAATAAAGGTAAATTACAAAAAAAGGTTTGACACCCCTGACATAACTAGACTAAGAAATTGTATGTAGTCGGTTTAGTCTTGTTTTTACTTAACATATAAATCATATTTATCTACACATTTACACATTAAAAATACTTTATTGTATGTGAAGGATGCCATTATTATAATCGTGTGTTAAAGTATAAATCGTGTGTTAAAGTATAAATCGTGTGTCAAATAGTGCGTAAAAGTCTAATGTAAATCAAATGGGGTTTCATTATTAAACGATTTCTGTTGGTTGTTACTATGGCAACAACTTAAGTATCTAAACAAAAAACAGACGTAGAGAAAATAAATTTTCTGACGTATATTAACATTAAATTAATTTTTCTTATTTTGAATCAAGAAGCCTCGGCCTCTCAGTCTGGATTTAATATAACTTAACCTTACCATAACCTAATCTAGATCAAATCTATATTAACTTAGATTACATCGACAACGACCAAATAGTTTTCCCGTCACTGTGCGTTTTTACTAATTAGCATTTTTTTCCACGGAGAACGTTCAGCGCCGTTCTAACCTTATTGTGTCAGTGATTGTAAGTAGGAGTTTGTCTGTCAAAATGACTATTTTTAAAATATTATCGGTAAGAAACAATTATTTTTTTGCTTTGTAAGCTTCGTAGATTAAATATTTTATGATACACGTGTGTGAAACGCTTTTGTGCTCGAGTTGCGAAGTTTAAAGCACGAGCCGAAGGCGAGTGTGACCTTATTCCCACACTTGTATATTAAACTACTATTGTGTCGCTTTGTACTTTTCTAAATATTATTGATGTGTATTATCTATTGATCTATATATTATTGATGTGTATTATTTATTGATCTAAACATCTATTCAAAAAACTTTTGAAGGGTTTTGTGCACGTCTTGCGATTAAAGCACTCGCCTCCGGCTCGTGCTTTAAACTTCGCACCTCGTGCACAAAAGCCTTTTTTCACACACTTGTATCTTAACTACTATTGTGTCGCAGTAGGGAAAGATGATTCCTTCTGGCACCACCGCTACCACAGCCATGCGCATGCGCGATTACCCCCAGACCTTGACCTTGCCACTTCCGGCTTCCGGTTCCGACTTCCGGTTTCAGGTTTCGACTTCCGGTCCAGTTTCGACTTCCGGTTTCCGGTTTCAACTTCCGGTTTCCGGTTTAGACTTGCATCCATTTTTCATCTACTTGCATCCACTTTTCATCTACTTGCATCCACTTCTCATATACTTGCATTCACTTTTCATCTACTTGCATCCACATTTCATCTACTTGCATCCACTTTTCATCTACTTGCATCCACTTTTCATCTACTTCTATCCACTTTTCATCACGCTAAACAGGAGTGTGAGGTCTATGTAACCCCACGCTAAATAGGGTGTGAGGTCTATGTGACCCTACGCTAAACAGGGTGTGAGGTCTATGTGACCCCGGGCTAAACAGGGTATGAGATCTATGTGACCCCACGCTAAACACACCCTCACACTCACACCCTGTTTAGCGTGGGATTACATAGACCTCACACCCTGTTTAGCGTGGGGTCACATAGACCTCACACCTTGTTTAGCGTGGGGTCACATAGACCTCACACCCTGTTTAGCGTAGGGTCACATAGACCTCACACTCTATTTAGCGTGGGGTTACATAGACCTCACACTCCTGTTTAGCGTGATGAAAAGTGGATACAAGTAGTTGAAAAGTGGATGCAAGTAGATAAAAAGTGGATGCAAGTAGATGAAAAGTGGATGCAAGTAGATAAAAAGTGGATGCAAGTAGATGAAAAGTGGTTGCAAGTAGATGAAAAGTGGATGCAAGTAGATGAAAAGTGGATGCAAGTAGATGAAAAGTGAATGCAAGTAGATGAAAAGTGGATGCAAGTAGATGGAAAGTGGATGCCAGAAAATTGAACTCTTTGGTATTTATATAAATGAAAAACATTAATACCATCTGGGTCACAGACAAGTTTAAGAAATTTCGCTTACTAATAGGAAATTATTCGGACAAATATGTGGTCTGTATAGTCTTGTCCGTTCTTGTTCGACCTTGTTCGGTATTGTCCGAACTTGTCCGGCCTCAAATCTCATTTGAATCAATCCGTAAAATGCTTGCAATCAATTATGTATGTATACACGATTCTCCGTTACCCGCCAGCAACTCATTTTGAATTTTCCCCGCTTGTCTGTCTAATCTAGTCTGTCTAGTCTAATCCCTCCATTCTTGCCTGGTGTTATCAGCACTAGACGTCCGGTCGCGCCTAATCGACTACCGATAAATCAAAATCTTAATATCTCTATTAAATTAAACGAAAATCAATCCGAAGAAATTGATTAGATCGCGCATCATAATTTATTATTTCTCCAATCACGTGCAGCTGATAAGATAATAGGAAGTTGTTATGACTGCCAAAGATCCGGCAACGCTTAGCCGACTACTGATAAATCAAAATCTTTATATATTTATTAAATTAAAACACAAAACAATTCCATATATATTTTAGTTCAGTCTTATCTAGTCTCGTGTATTTAGCTTCGTCTGTCTAGTCTCATGTATCTAGCCCCGTCTATCTACTCTCATGTATCTAGCCCCGTCTATCTAGTCTCATGTATCTAGCCCCGTCTATGTAGTTTCATGTATCTAACCCCGTCTATTTAGTCTCATGTATCTAGCCCCGTCTATCTAGTCTCATATATCTAGCGCCTTATATCTATTCTCATGTATCTAGCCCCGTCTATCTAGTCTCATGTATCTAGCTCCGTCTATCTAGTCTCATGTATCTAGCCCCGTCTATCTAGTCTCATGTATCTAGCCCCGTCTATCTAGTCTCATGTATCTAGCCCCATCTATCTAGTCTCATGTATTTAGTCTCATGGATCTAGCCCAGTCTATCTAGTCTCATGTATTTAGACTCGTTGATATATGCAACCAACTACACACCTCATTTGACCCTCCGGCACCTAATTTTGAATTTTCCCGCCTGGCGTCAATTTTTTGAATTTTCCCGCGCATTCGGAAGTTCCGGAAATGAAGACCGGAAGGCTAAACCGGAAACCGGAAGTTGAAATCGGAAACCGAAAGTCAAAACTGGACCGGAAGTCAAAACTGGACCGGAAGTCGAAACCGGACACAGGAAGTCAAAACCGGAAACCGGAAGTGCTAAGGTCAAGGTCAGGGGTCAAAGGTCATCGCGCATGCGCATGACTGTGGTGGCGGTGGCGCCAGAAGGAATCATCTTTCCCTACTTGTCGCTTTGTACTTTTCTAAATATTATTGACGTGTATTATCTATTGATCTATATATTGATCTATATATTATTGATGTGTATTATTTATTGGTCTAAACATCTATTTAAAAAACTTTTTAAATGCTTTGTGCACTCATTGCGATTACTTCGCAACTCGTGCACAAAAGCCCATTTTCACACACTTGTATCTTAAACTACTCTTGTGTCGCTTTATACTTTTCTAAATATTATTGATGTGTATTATCTATTGATCTATACATATATTGATCTTTAAATTATTAATGCAGTTCTATTTTGGATGCAGTAAAAGATAATAGCAGAAGAAGCAAAAAAGGTGTGTAAGTGCGTCCATAAAAAGAAAATTAAATTTTATATAATATATGAGTCACATGTGTGGAGCGTATAGTATTTTTGTCCGGGGGCCGAGGGTAGCAAATAGGAAGTCCGGCCTTATAAATTATGCCCGAAATAAATTCCGGAAGAGTGTACATTTATTTCAATGCTAGTGTACGCGTCTGATCGATTGACACTTGTTTTGACCCTGAATAATCCTTAGGGAACTCCTCGATCCTGTCGCACAGGACGCACAACCGAACGGGACACGGATAACATATCCAACAAGTTTAAATAACGACCGCACATTTTTTATTTACGATGATATGCCGTAAAAACCCACCTACCACTGTTTATGGTTCCATCTGACACGAACGAAAAAAAAAACATTTAAACCAAAAATTTAATAATTTAGTTATCCTTTTATTTCTTGCGTATATATCTTGCTATTTACTATTTGATTAATTCGTATATTCTGAGAACAGACAAGATCAAACAAGACCAGATAAGACTACACAAGATCAGACAAGACAATGTTGAAATATTGAAGATATTTCTGGGTAGAAATAAATGGTATTGCAGTTGTGTGTGTGTGTGTGTTATAAAAATGTTGAAATGGAAAGGATGAAGAGATGTGTAATAATTTCGATGGAAGGTAATTCTATTGGAAAATTGGCAGCCACACACGCACGTGCAAACTCCGAGGGGATTGAGCGAAACCGCGCAACTGGAAATTATATTAAAGTGTTCTATCTACGTGTTATATCTGCACAGCAACGAATCATCTCCCTGCGGCTTACTGCACAAAACAAAGTTACATTTCGTCGGCACAAATTAAATTTTAACAGAACGTAATTGAACGCTGAATGGCGCTTTATACGCTCCCAGCATTCCACGTATTTTAAGCTTAATACAGGAACCGCAAATAATTGTAACCCTCTATGTTCGATCAACGGATAATATAAACTCTCTTACCTGTGGCCTTACCACTAACTCTACTACGAATATATTGCCAGATAGAATTCAATAAAATATTATTATACTAATTCTCACTAAACTTGTCTGTGTAATCTTGTCTGTCTAGTTTTGACTGTCTCATAGATGGATACCAGAAAGGGAAACGTGGGAAAGAAAACTCACCTCAAACTAGAGCCCATAGGCCTAACCGAGCATATGATTAGGTCGGAGAACATCTGGGCAATAACAACCGATATGATAACAAACATCATGACCTTGAAAGCGCAGGACGAGAGGAAACGGCTCCAAGTCGAGAGCTACAAGAAACTGAACCTGAACCTCTAATCACAAGACGTGGAAGGGGGATGTAAGGCGAAACTAATACAACGACATCTTGACGTTATGAATGAAGCGGTTCCAAGATGCTCGAGGAGTTCAGAGGGGCGCTTGTCAAGTTAACCACTTGGTGCTTGCTACGGCCCCTTTAAAAAAAAGTGTGACTGTCTTGTCTTGTCCATTTTTTATTATTTCTTACAAATATAACCTGGAACCACAGCATCAAACTGAAAGCCTACACAACTGCCTCACAGAGTATTTCTTGACTGGAGCTTTGGCAGCCACCTTGGGTGCCTTGGGCTTCTTTGCCTTATTGGGCTTACCCTTCTTATCTTTCAAGATATACAAGGCGCCCTCATTTTCGCCTGCAGCTTAGCCGACCTAATAGCTGGATGACTTTCTGGAAGTGTAATTCCACGTCTTTTAGTCAAAGCTTCTTTCCTCAAGTTGGTGCGTTTTAGGTTGGCCAAAATGGCTTTCTTCTTGAGGGCCTCGGAGTATGGATTGAGTTTCAACATAGCACGGGCGTTCTTCAATGGATTGACTTACCCTGCTTATCCTTCAAGATAAGCGCCCTCATTCTCGCCTGCAGCTTAATCGCCTGCAGTGTAATTCCACGTTTCTTAACCAAAGCTTCTGCCTTTAAGTTGTTGCGTTTTTTGGTTGGCCAAAATGGCTTGCCTCTTGAGGACCGCGAAGTATGGATTGAGTTTCAACATAGCACTGGCGTTCTTCAATGGATTGACTTACCCTTTTTATCTTTCAAGATAAATGCACTAATTCTCGCCTGCAGATTAGCCGACCTAATAGCTGGATGACTTTCTGGAAGTGTAATTCCTCGTCTCTTAGCCAAAGCTTCTTCCCTCAAGTTGGTGCGTTTTTGGTTGGCCAAAATGGCTTTCCTCTTCAGGACTGCGGAGTATGGATTGAGTTTCAACATAGCACGGGCGTTCTTCAATGGATTGACTTACCCTTCTTATCTTTCAAGATAAGCGCCCTCATTCTCGCCTGCAGCTTAGCCGACCTAATAGCTGGATGAATTTCTGGAAGTGTAATTACACGTTTCTTAGCCAAAGCTTCTTCCCTCAAGTTGGTGCGTTTTTGTTTGGCCAAAATGGCTTGCCTCTTGAGGATGGCGGAGCATGGATTGAGTTTCAACATACGTCAACATACGTTATTGAGTTTCAGCACGGGCGTTCTTCAAAAAAATCAAAATATTAATATTTTACCCTTCTTATCTTTCAAGATAAGCGCCCTCATTCTCACCTGCAGCTTAGCCGACCTAATAGCTGGATGATTTTCTGGAAGTGTAATTCCACGTCTTTTAGCCAAAGCTTCTTCCCTCAAGTTGGTGCGTTTTTTCGTTGACCAAAATGGCTTTTCTCTTGAGGACCGCGTAGTATGGATTGAGTTTCGACATAGCGTGGGCGTTCCAATGAATTGAAACGAAGTACACTACGTACAACCTTCTTTTGTGGGGCACGGAAAACCTTCTTGATTTCAACAACCTAGACAAGTCCGTGTTGGCCACCTTTGGATTGCGAGAGGTTGTAGCCCTTCTTCTCAGAGGAGGGCATGTTACAGCTGCCGAAAAGATTGTCCAACCTCTGGAAAGCGGATTCGGTCCAGATGATAAAACGACTTTCATGACCGCCGAGAGCGAGCTTCAGCAAGTTAAATTTGCTTTCTCTCTCTCTATCTTTAGCAATCCGAAGATTGCTAGACAGCAATTCTGCTCCTACACTACTTTCACTCACTACGTTCTCTGATAGTCTTTAATTTTTTCATATGATTTTACTCCTATATCTCCTTGAACCTGTTTCATGTATTGTAATCTGGGTCTTCCTCTGCCTCTTTTGGCTTGCACCATTCCTTCCAAAACATTGATTATAAAATCATTATGCATAGACAGATGTCCTATTAACTTGTTGTAGATGATCAGAGGTCCTCTACTTTGGATACGACGTCTGTTACGCATCTGACCCTTACTAACACGGAAACATCGAGACTCTTATACCCTTTGGATATCAGCCCAAGCTTTCAAACGGCGTAAAAAGATAACAGCTTGTTTAGTCTCGGTCAATTCTTGGACTTTGTCGGAGAAAACCAGTGGCAGCTCGGAAATTTGATCGATGATACGCCCCTTACTCACGACGAGGGCTGGGACGCCGCTGGCGGCGACAGCAGAAGCCAAAGCGTACCGTCGCTGGTTGACATTGCTGCAGCGACGCCAGCGGCGCCATGTCTTCGTTGTCAACAACCAGTGCAAGTAGGGTATTTGATCGATGACATGTCCCTTGCTCTTGACGAGGGCTGGGACGCCGCTGGCGGCGACAGCCGAGGCCAAAGCCTACCGACGCTGGATGACATTGCTGCGGCGACGCCAGCGGCTCCATGTCTTCGTTGTCAACAACCAGTGCAACTCAGGGATTTTATCGATGACATGTCCTCTTGACGCAGACTGGGACGCCGCTGGCCGCGATAGCCGAGGCCAATGCGTGCCGTCGCTGGTTGACATTGCTGCGACGACGCCAGCGGCGCATGTCTTCGTTGTCAACAACCAGTGCAACTAGGGGATTTGATCGATGACATGTCCCTTGCTCTTGGCGAGAGCTGGGACGCCGCTGGCGACAGCCGAGGCCAAAGCGTACCGGCTCTGGTTGACATTGATGCGGAGATGCCAGCGGCGCCATGCCTTCGTTGGGACAAACATGCGTCCTCCTCTGCACATATTGCCGAAGGCACCCTGAGCTGAACGGCGAGTACCGCCACTGCGAACACGGGGAATACGAGCAACAAACAGCACGACCAGTACACCATGATTCAGCTGAAGTTTGATGGCCTGCTTTGCCGCTCACAGCGTATGGTTGGCGCTTGTTGAAGGCAATTTGCATGTGGACGAAGCTGACAACATCGGGCCTGATTGGGGCTTTGAATACAGCTGGGAGACCGATAGGTTTTTCTTTGATAGACTCGGACTCATTGTATACGCTCACCAAAGGGCAAGCTGATTATAGTGACTCTTTATAACTTAGAACTAATCCTCTTTGTTTCTAGTCTAGTCTAGTTCTAGCCTTTAAAAGTCTAGTCTGTCTAGTCTTGTCTGTCTAGTCTTGTCTGTCTAGTCTTGTCTGTCTAGTCTTGTCTGTCTAGTCTTGTCTGTCTAGTCTTGTCTGTCTAGTCTTGTCTGTCTAGTCTTGTCTGTCTAGTCTTGTCTGTCTAGTCTTGTCTGTCTAGTCTTGTCTGTCTAGTCTTGTCTGTCTAGTCTTGTCTGTCTAGTCTTGTCTGTCTAGTCTTGTCTGTCTAGTCTTGTCTGTCTAGTCTTGTCTGTCTAGTCTTGTCTGTCTAGTCTTGTCTGTCTAGTCTTGTCTGTCTAGTCTTGTCTGTCCAGTCTTATCTGTCTAGTCTTTTCTGTCTAGTCTTGTCTGTCCAGTCTTGTCTGTCCAGTCTTGTCTGTCCAGTCTTGTCTGTCTAGTCTTATCTGTCTAGTCTTGTCTGTCTAGTCTTATCTGTCTAGTCTTGTCTGTCTAGTCTTGTCTATTTAGTCTTGTTTGTCTAGTCTTGTCTGTCTAGTCTTGTCTGTCTAGTCTTATCTGTATACTCTTATCTGTATAGTCTTGTCTGTCTACTCTTATCTGTCTAGTCTTGTCTGTCTAGTCTTGTCCTGTCTGTCTAGTCTTGTATCTCTAGTCTTGTCTCTCTAGCCTTGTCTGTCTAGTCTTGTCTGTCTAGTTTTGTCTGTTTAGTCTTGTTCTTGAATTAGGTCGAACTAGATAGATACTATGAACAGTGACATAGCTGGAAGACTAGTAGACTAGTTAAAGTGAAGGAAATTCAGGTCGTTAACTATATTCAGTTAGTCCCGAATGGCTATCATAGTTGATGGAATTCGTTATCTCTGAGGCGATCCATCGAGTAGCCCTCGCACGTATCTCATCTAGATAGATGGCTGAAGACGAGAGCTTTTCGGTTTACTACGTGAAATTAGATTAGTGGATGACTTAGACAAGAAAATTTCCTTGCCCGATTTTGTCTAGTCTTGTGTCCAGTTGAGTTCTAGGCTTTGCGTTGCTTTCTAGTCTGTATTATTTTTTTAGCTAGTTGTAGTTTGATGCATGAAATGGTAATTGGAGAGTATGAAACTATCTATAGTATGAGAAACTATCTAAAGTATAAGACGAAGGTAGATGGACTAAGGAGTACTTAGTGGATCGTCTTGTAGGTAACACAAAGTCCGTTATCAAGTATGATGGGGAGTAAGTGAGTATAGTTGACGAGTTTTGGTCGAGTTGTGGCGGCGGCGTGAAGAGCACGTGGCATACGAGAGAAGAAGTGGTCGCCGTCGACGCGAGTTTCTATTGATTACAGTCTACATGCTAATGTCGCGGACACAGTGCGCCAGGAAAAGCGAGCTTTCCGTCGGCGAGAGATTGCGGTAAGTGGAATTTCATCCTGCATTGTTCTGCGCGTGGCCGTTATGAAACGTCCTCCAATGACGATATACAATATGATATGAGACTCACGTGTGTACAGAACGGACGGTTATCGATCGGGGTTGCGCCGACGCCCGCGACGCCCGTCTAACCAATGCCCTCCCTATGTATATAATTTTCATATTTTTGCTACCATTGGTCCAAGTTATTGCCCCTTGCTCCAATAATAACTCGCTCGCTTTATTATATTTCATAAGCTCTGGTTATGATTGGTAAGTGGGGGAAGCTCGGAATTTCTTAATATAACTCATATTTCTCCTACTTGTTTCATATCAACCAATCCTATTCTCTTATCCAATCTTACACCTCAATCTCCACATATTATAATCTCTATATCTTTTATAAACATATTTTGTATAATTTAGGATATATGAAGATTAAGAATAATCTTTAACATATATTTAAATAATTTCACAATAAATATTACTTTTTAATAATTCTTAAGAAATATCTAGATTAAGTACAAAAATTAAGAAAAAAATAAATTCGTTTAAAATAAAGTACTCCACCGCGGCGCGTGTATCATACCTTGTCGCAAATTACCTTATCGCGTTCGATACAGTACTGTACCGTGTCGTAAGTTCCGTCCCGACCGGTCCCATCCCATCTCAACCCTTGCCAATTGTACGGACGTCACAATACGATAATTTTCAAAACGATACGGTTATTTACGACGGTACGGTAATTTGCAACGGTAATATTATCAAGACTTAAGGCACATTATCAAGACTTGAGATACTATTATAAAGGCTTGAGGTACCACTGTAAAGGCTTCAGGTACAAACATAAAGACTTGAGGTACTATTATAAAAACTTGAGGTACTATTATAAAAACTTGAGGTACTATTATAAAAACTTGAGGTACTATTTTAAAAAACGAGGTACTAACATAAAGACTTGAGGTGAATTTGTCCTTGGTTGGTTTAGGTAAGACATCTTTGCTTACGGTAATTTAGGGACAGTATGGTAAATACTTACGTAAGCACGACACGCTAGACCAGTGATTCTCAACGACAGTGCCGCGGCACTTTTATGTGCCGCAAAATTCTTGATGTGTGCCGTCAAAATTTAGAAGTGCAAACAATAAAAATTATTTGGTATGTACTTTGATACAGCCTGCTTGTATAGTTTTAGTAGAAATCTGGGGCTTGGTAAAGAATACGGGTTTTTTGGAAACTTAGTGTTGCGGACTTTTTACTAGGTGTAACTGTTGTTAAACGTCTTTGGCACTCTTTAAAAACTCTTTTTTTTTAATAATAAACGTGGCAATGTCAGTCTAGTTGCGCGCGCCTCTACCATTTGTTACTTTGAAAATGTGAATTTTTAACAACAAAAACACGAATATTTATTGAACCATGCAATGTAGAAGCTTAATTTAACTTTCCGGTCTTAGTTAGAGAGTGCCAAAGACGATTACCAACAGTTACACCAGGTAAAAAGTCCGCAACACTAAGTTTCAAAAAAACCCGTATTCTTTACCATGCCCCAAATCTGGATTAAACCCAGACAAAACTATTTACTAGCAGAGTTTTCGGCTAGAACGTAGCTCGATGCATGTGCGCCGTGGCAGAAATTAGAACTAACGTAAAAAGACAATAATTTACTGATTTCAGTAGTTTAAACCTAGGTTTGATCAAAGGTTAAATTGAGTAATATTAGAACAGATAGATCCATACAATATATCGCGCGGTGGCACGACCTCTTGATCAAAATAATAAAATTAAAATAAGAAAAAATAATTCAAATAATTTGCCTTGCGACCTGCACGACTTTTTTCTTGAAATTAACGTTAAAATTAAGGTTTAACTCGCGAATTTAAATTGAATTTATCAATCCGCTCGTTGAACCTTGAAAGTGTACCGCAAGAGAAAAAAGGTTGAGAATCACTGCGCTAGACAAAGGAACGCAAAGACAGCAGAGAATATAACCGTGTGTCGTAATATTTTTGTTGCCACTAGTGCCGACAATTTTGCAATACGACACATTTTGGTTGCCATTGGTGCCGACAGTTTGCTAAAAAGAAACTTATTTGTTGCCTTTGCTGCTGACAATTTTGCAAAATCATCTTGGTTAGGTTAGGTACCAAAATGTTTCGTTTTGCAAAGCTACTAGCAAACTATTATAGTCATTTTTTTAAGAATGCAGTAACTAGAAACCTGATTTACACTAGGACAAATGTTCTAGTTAGAAAATTTGGCGCTAAATTCAAATATAGTTACTTGAATATAAAATTGGTAACTTATTAATGGTTGAAAATCTTATTATTATTCATTAAATACTCCAAATGGCAACAATAGTAATAAAATACAAACAAATAAATGGAGAAAAACGCAAAAAATCTAAATGATTCAAACAGATCAGATGATAATTGTGAATCAGAGAACAAGGTCAAATAAGCCCTGTACTGCATTCTTAAAAAATGGACTATGGTTATCTTGTCCGTTCCCTTGACCATTCGTCTGCCCGTTCTTTTGTCTGTTCTCTTATCCGTTATTGGAAGGAAGTTCCTTTACGAGGATCTCGGTATGTGTGATTCAGTATAAAACGTACAGTAAGATTTTTTGATTGTGTTATGTGTTATTCGGAAATTCGGTGTTTTTTATTCGGTGTTAAAAGTGTTATTCGGAAAACCATAGATCGTGTTCGCACTACGCTTAGTCTGATTGATAATGTGCATCTGCAGAGAAGTCTGCACCGAAGAAGTTGTTGCAGCTGTGGAGCATTGTGTTGAGGAGGACCCGAATGAGTCGATTCGACATCGTGCACAGCAATTGGAGCTAACCAGTGGATCCATCCACCTTATGTTCCTTATGATTTTGCGAAAAGGTCTCGGTTTACGAGCTTACAAAATAGAGCTCGTGCAAGAGCTGAAGCTAAGCGGCCTTCATATGCGCTGTACATTCCGAGAATGGGCCAAAAACAAGATTGTTCTCAGCTTCACCAAAAAATTTTGTTCATTCATTTTAGGTTCAATGGCTACGTAACAAACAAAATTTCCGGATTTGGTTCGACGAAAATCCAGAAGCCATTATTGAGACGCCGCACAGTGGTCTGAAATCAAAAAGCTTTTCCAAAATTAAAAAAATAAAGATTATATTTTCTTATTTTTTTAATGGATAAAGTAGGGTCCTGTGTAGGGTTTCTGGTTCGGATATATCCGAACGGCAAAACCGCGGTTTTCTGTGCAAAAACCGAAACCGCATTAACCGAAAACCGTCATAAAAATCCGCGGTTTTCGGTTTTGTCTAAAGATAAATAAAAATAAAATACATTGAATTAGTGCTCTTTCAAACATTGCAATCTGTTGTTGCAAAAATGGCAACCATCGATGGCATATGTGTTCGAGAAATTTCTAAATCTGCATTTATTCGGAAAGCAATAGCTAACCGGTTTCTCAACCAAATCTTACCAAAATTTTCTTCAGGTGTTATGACCTTAATTCAAAAGGAATACGAAGAAAGAAAGAAATAATTTTAAAGTTTCAAGAATTAAAAGCAAATGGACAAAAATAGTACTACGCTAGAAGAGGCTTTGAGACGCCGAAGATACTTAAACATTAGTATTCATGGAGAAAACAATTTTTATTGCAATTTAGGCTTTTTGCAAATTGAAGGAACTTGTTCTGCAAATAATATCGTAATAAGTGTTGAAAAACATATAGATTCATTTAGTATCAGTTTCAGAAATAATATTGTGGGTGACTTGGATTATAAAGTTGAAGTTCGCGGTGACGTCGCTACGCCGTTGTCAAAAATTTCGCAATGCGGTTTTTAGTCGCGCTTTACCACAAGTTTTCCCTTCACCAAAACATCAAATTTGTCTCGCGACCTGCCAAATTGCGAAAACTACAGAGGAAAAACCACTGCGAGTTCCCGAAATTTGACCTAGATTAGCAAGGTGAACTTTGCGGCGACGTCGCGACGCCACTGTCAAAGATTTTGCCACGCGGTTTTTACTATCGCTCCCTGACAAGCTTTCCCTTCAACAAAACGTCAAACTTGTTTCGCTAGCTTGAAAATTACGAAAACTACGGCGGAAAAACCAGCAGCCGCATTAGGAAATTGAACTTTCAGACCACGTTTTGCTCTAACAAAACGTCGAATTTGTTCCGGCAGCTGCGAAATTTCGAAAAAAACAAATGCAACCAATCCCCGGTAGATCTAACTTTGATGATCTGGAATTATCAGAATTGGCTAGATGCTTACTAGATCCTTCGTAAGTTCCAACAAAGTTTGTTTTAATATTGGCGGAAAATCTTTTTGAAAAACGACTTTATCCAGACAAAAATAAGTTTGAAGTCGAAGGTGAATGTACGGTAAATTCAGAAGAATGAGAAGAAGTGACCAATCCAAACTATTCCTTGCAAGACGAAGTACAAAAAGCTATTCAAAAAGAAATAAACAAAAATACTTATATGAAAGCAAATATCCTAATTCTATGAAAAAGGAGTTTGCTAAATATAAAAAAACTTCTGAGAGAACAAAAAGATTAAATATTTTGTTTCAAGCACTCTCTACAATTAAAGCTACCTACTTCGAATGATCATTTTCCCTAAGCGGAAACTTTTGTACAAAACTAAGATCTATAGTTTAAATATACTACACCTATATACTACAGACATTACTACCAAAACTTCCTAAAAACCGAACCCGAAACGGAAACCGCGGTTTTTAATTTTCAAAAACCGAAAACCGCGGTTTTGAAAATGTGCGGATACTCAGAAACCCTAGTCCTGTGATTTCGATATGAGGGTTAAAAAGGCTTATGTGGATGTACCTGAGCCTGGATATAAATTCAAAGTGGGGCAATTTTCGCGCGTTATTTTTTGTTCGAGTGTTCGTAAAACAGTGCTGAGTGAAATAATTTGTATTATACCTTACAATTGATCGTTTTCAACCCAGAAAATTAGATTCCTCTTATGAAGGTAATTTAACTGTGTTTTAAAATTTCTTTTATTTTATTAACACCTTGCAAAAAAAAAAAAAAAATTCATAAAAGTATTTCTTTCATCTCAATTTCTTTCATGTAGAACAAAGGGTATTTACGTATTAACGCTAAATATTGGACCGAGAGTTCGCGCTGCCGCGCGTATGTTGTCTTGATTTATCTGTCCGCTTCGCGGCGGGCAACCTAATCTAACCGGGGTTAAAAAATAATTTGAGTTTTAAAAATGTTTTAATTTGAAATAAAATGTTTTATTTTATGATTTATCATAAAAATTTTAGATGTAGATTGGCGGCATTTCAAAATGTAGCGGTGATGGTGTTAATACGTAAGTACCAACAAAAGTTAAAGAAGCTGCGCTCGGCGGCTGTGTAATTAACGGGACAGTGTTATGAATAGGTTTTTCTAAAATATTGCAAGAAACGAGATTGCACTTATTTGCAATTTAGCTTTTATATCAGTTTTTGTAAAAGTTTTTATGAATATGAAGATGGTGGAGGAGCCGGTTAAACTGAATAATAGTACTATATTCGTTTTTTTCTCTCTTTTCGACACTCTTTCTTCATCTTTATCTGCAGGGATTTTCAATACAATTGCTTGCCTGTATTGAAAATAAAAATTACAAATTGATATTATATTTAAACTATATTTTTTTTCGGAAAATAACTATTGAGTAGTCTGCCAAATATAAAATAATACGTTTCCCCGTAATATAAAGTGACCACATTTTCATTGAGACAAAGCGGGACAAATATGATGAAATGAGAATTATAATTTACTTATGAAAGGAGACCAATAATTAAAAAATATATATTTTATCTACTCACCCAAAATGAACACTCTAATACTGGACTGAGCAACCTGCGGCCCGCGGGCCGCATACAGTGCCTGTGCCGGCTTCCCTCCGCTATGAAAACTGCCTCAAATTTTGATAAACGGGACCAATATAAAAGGCGGGTATATTGGTCTTTGTGTAGCCCCTATACTCGAACAAATAATGGTAATTTAGTTTCAAAAAAGGTTGCTCATGCCTGCTCTAATATATTATTGTATGTGAAGGATGTCATTATTATAATCGTGTGTAAAAGTTACCAACTTGTGCGTAAAAATCCAAAGTAAATCAAAGTTTTGGATTAAACGATTTCCGTTTGTTATTACTATGGCAACAACTTGCGTCACTAAACAAAAAACATAGACTTAGTGAAAATAAGTTTTCTGACGTGTACTCATTGCGATTACAAAAAACTAGCACCCCATGCATAAAAGCCCTTCTTCACACACTTGTATCATAAACTAGTATTATTGTATACATTCATATACTTGTCTATAAATATACAAACATGTATTTATTATTAATTATTGGTAGGTAAGTATAAAAATATTTGTAAAAAACAATAATTTGAAAATTATGATTTTCAATTAATTAATTTTTTTTATTTAAAAATATGATTTTCTTTCACGGTCAAAGTTTTGATCCGAGAGAATACTCGGATCATTTATTAAAATGTCGTGAAATTTCTCACATGAATTTGGTCAAATTAGTTTTTACGCTTAATATAGATTTTAATGTTCAACTGCGTTTTGTCAGTTGTCCATATTTTATTGATACTAGAAAAAACCCTTTTTGTTGTTGAATTTGTTACTGGAACAATTTTCAAAATATTTTTATAAGCTTAATAAAGTCGGAACACAGCCTGAATATATAAATATATTCCACCTTTCCGGAGCTCTATAACAGGCAACCTGCCAGTTTATACCATCGTGGCACTGAACAGAAACCAGAAAAATAACATTGTTTTTTAAGTTCATGTCTTTCCGATACCTTAAGTGGATAGCCATCTGTACACGCGTTTCGAGATTTATCTCTCATCAGTACAGCTTTGCTTTTATGAACAACAGTTTGTAAACCATTCACTTGTTGTTCATAAAAGCTAAGCTGTACTGATGAGAGATAAAGCTGCGCCATTTAAACCATTAAACCATTAAACGCCTAAATTAAACCATTAAACGACCGGATTTTCTAAAAAAACTAAGAATTTTCTATAATAACTGCTTGGAATATTTTGAAGAATCGACAGTTCAATTGGGGGATATTAAAAAATTTCATTGGGTGACACTAAAAAAAGCAGGTTTTATGGGAATATGAGAAAAAATCGTATTTTATATATTACAGTACATTTAAAATAAGAAATGCAGATATTTTCTAAAAAGTGGGACATCTTTAAAAATCGGCGGGACTCGTGACTGTCCTCCAAAAAGCGGAACTGTCCTCCAAAAAGCGGGACTGTCCTCCAAAAAGCGGGACTGTCCCGCCAAAATCGGGACGGGTGGTCACTTTAACGTAATATTACAAGTTATTTCCAGTGGTTTTGAAATTGATGTAAATCAATTTAAAAATTACGCTGTTGACACTACAAGAAAAATTGTTGAATTGTACTCGTAGTACTGCATGCCCTCCTGCACTGCAGGATTATTGAGTCATCATTGCTTAAAATCGGACAATTATCCGAAGAAGCACAAGAATCGTGCAATAAATATATAAAATATAAATATGTAAAAAATTTCGAGAAACGTTTTTAATAACGTTTTCTTGATTTCAACAGATCCTAAAATTACAAGTTTTCGAAAACTTCCGCACTTTTTCCGCAAGCTATCGAATTATTTGCAGAAATTACAGCTCCAATTTTGGAATCGACCCTTTTTTATGGGGTCGAATCGTGGACGCTTACGGAGGCCTCCTCCGAAAAACTTGAGGCATTTGAAATGTGGATGTACCGAAGAATCCAACGAACACTTTGGTTATAACTGGTAATAACCAATACGGAGGTTCTGAGAAGGATGGGAAAGGAAAAAGAAGTGCTGAATACATTTAAGACTCGAAAGCTACAATATCTGGGACATATATTGCGTAACGAGAACCGATATGTCCTTTTGCAGAAGATCCTCCAAGGCAAGGTATATGGAGCTAGAGGAGTGGACAGAAGGAGAATATCGTGGTTGAAAAATTTAAGAACGTGGTTCAACCAATTAACCACTCAGCTTTTCCGCGCTGCTGTTAACAAAGTTCGAATAGCCAACATGATAGCCAACATCCGGATCGGATAGGCACTCTAAGAAGAAGAATTTTGGAATTAGATGAATTAGATACCTCTGATGGTGATTTACATTCAATTTTAATAAATCATTTGGTTTTCTATTTATTTTCTTTTTAATTGAAGCATCAATTCAAAGAACCAAATTCTATGAAACAGTAAGTTTTTCTAGGCGAAATCAACGATCAGTTAATCAGTTGATCATTTTTCAATTCAGTTTCGTAATCAGCGACTTCTAAAACCCCCAAATTCGAAGTATCAACAAAATTGAACGCTTTTTCGAAAAATTATCCACCATTTTGAATTCAGTTTCTTGATCAGCGACCTCAAAAACGTGAGAAGACTAAAAATCACAATATTTGAACGATTCCTTCACATTTTGGCCAGCTTTTTGGGATTTCAGACCACTGTGCGTCCGTACAATTGGCAAGGGTTGAGATGGGACGTGATCGGTCGGGACGGAACGGGACTTCATTCCCATACGACACGGTACAGTAATGTATGGGACGGTATAGTAGTTCATGATACAAGTGTGTGAAGAAGGGCTTTTTCGCATGAAGGCTTTTTGCCGAAGGCGAATGGTTGCACATGAGTGCACAAAGGCTTTTGTGCACATGAGTTACACTCATTCGCGTTGGCACGTTGTTGTCATAGCGTGCTACATCCTGCCCATCTTAACCTGCCAATCTTGATTGTTGTTATTATGTTTCTGTTTTCTGATCCTATGTTTAAGTTATAAAGCTCAAAATTATATCTTCTTCTCCAGACGTTATCGTCTTGGACAGCACCATAAATCTTTCTTAGGATTTTTCGTTCAAATGTTGATAGTAACGTCTCCTCTGCTTTTGTTAGGGTCCAGGTTTCCGAGCCATAGATTAAAACTGGTACAAATAACGTCTTATAGATTCTGATCTTTGTGCTTCTCGAAGGCCGTGGAGTGGTGTTCCTCCATATTTTAGGCATTCTGCTGGTATTGTGTCGCATCCAGGGGTTTTGTTATTTTTGAGTTTGCTGATTGCCACTATTATTTCTTGGAAGCTTGGCTCCTCTACGTCTATTTCCGCTGTCTGGTATGTTATGGTCTCTGCTGTTATGCGGTTATCTGCATTAAGAAGGTTGTTGAAATACTCTTTCCATGTTTTAAGTATTTCCGACGTGTCGGTTATTAGTTCGTCCCCATCGCTTCTTAGGATACTGCTTATTATGGGTTTATATCCTTTCTTCATCCGCAATATTTCTTGAAAGAATCTCCTACTATTGTTGCTTTTGGCATCCTCCTCTAGTTGCTGTAGTACTCTATTCTTGGCAGCTCTTTTCTTATTCCTTATAAGTTTCCTTGCCTCCTTTCTGCATGTTCTAAATTTCTCTATGTTGGCGTTATTATTGTCTTGTAACATGTGTAATCTGGATTTATTTTTTGTGTTTTGGATTTGTTCGCATTCCGCACCATTCTTTCTTCTTTTTCCTGCTTTCCTTTCCAAAACTTCCCAGTTTTCTTTGTGACCGCCACTATAGTTGATTTGAGGGTGCCCCAAGCTGTTTCTATGTCTTCTATTTCATGGGTGTTTTGTTGTAGTTGGTTTACCATTTTGGTTTTGTATTTGGTTCAGCGTTTCCAAGTGTGCTTACTTCCCATCTTGCTGTATTTGTGGCTTGCTGTTCTTTTGCTTTTATGCTCTTGATTATCAGGCGCAATTTTGTCTGTACTAGGATATAGTCGGAGTCCGCGTTTGCACCCCTTCGGGTTTTTACATCCAAGACATTTTTTGCATACCTAGCATTGACCAGTACATGGACTATTTGGATTCGTGTTCTGTGGTTATTCGAGACCCACGTCTTCTTGTGTATGTTTTTGTGTTCGAACATCGTTGATATAACCATTAGATTGTTGGTCGCTGCTAGTCCTGCCAATCGTTGGCCGTTGTCATTTGAAATATCGTGGAGGCTGTCGTTTCCGATATGTGGCCTGAGTGCAGGTTCTCTACCAAATTGGCGTTGAAGTCCCCTAGTAGGATGAGCATATCTTGTTTTGGTATAGTGATAATCGTATCCTCTAGCTGATCGTACAAGGACTCTTTCAGTCTCATCTCTTTCTTCTACCTGGGCATGGTCTGATATTAATGAATAGTTTTGAAATTTTCCTTTCATCCTAAGATAGTAGATTCTCTCACTTATTGGCTTGAATGATATTATCTGTCCCACCAACCGCTCTCTTACTGCGAAGCCTGTCCCGAATTCATGTCGCCCGTCTTGGTTGCCGCTATAGAATATTACTGATTGACTGATATTGAGGTTCCCATTGTTGGGCCACCGGATTTCCTGTATTGCCGTGATGTCGATGTTATATTTCTCTATCTGTTCTATGGCTCTCTTTGCTGCCTCTGGACTAAACCAGCTAATCACATTCCAGGTTCCAATAATCATATTCCTTGGTCGTTGCTTGAGTCGTTTCCGGATATCCTTCCTTTTCCCAGGCTGGTCGTTACGTTTCGTAACAATCTGTTTTTTACAAGGTAGGGTTGTTAGCCCTACACTTAACCCTCCTCCTTTACCCGGGCTTGGGACCGGCAGTGACAGCTGGTGAGCTACTCAATCTACCCATCAGCTGCCCCAGGCGGAGTTGTTATCGTTCTCGCCTAAATAATTTTTAAAACTGTCTCGTCTTGGTCTCGTCTCGCTTTTACGAGACAAGACGAGAAAAATATCGTTTTCGTGTGAAGCCCTAGTTTAAATCAAATAAGATAACAATAAACGCAACCAAAACTAATATTATTATTTCCAAAACCAATGGATCTTTATAAACTCTCAACGTCAGAGGTTACACAAATATTGCTTTAATTTTGGCCCTACTGATCTTAAAAACATAAAAAAACCTGAAAACGAGTAAAAGAGGTTTAAAATTGCAATCAATAGGTAACCAATATCCCGCGTGGTATTAGCCATGGAAGTAATTGTTTCGACATGGGATTAGTCTAAGAAGTCTTAATAAGACTTAATATTATTGAGCTACGAGCAGGTTGAATACATTTATATATTCAAGATATATTTTGTCCTGAATAAGTTTGTATTACTTGATCAGTGTAACCAATTCACTTCTTGTAATAAAAATGGGTACTTACGTATTAACGCCACCACCGCTATATATTGGATCGAGAGTTCGCGCTGGCGCGCTTATGTTCTCTTGATTTATCTGTCCGCTTCGCGGCGGGCAACCTAATCTAGCCGGGGTTAAGAAATAAAGTATTTTGGGTTTTAAAAATGTTTTAATTTTTATTTTATGATTTGTCATATAAATTTAATGTGTAGATTGGCGGCATTTAAAAATGTAGCGGTGGTGGCGTTAATTCGTAAGTACCTAAAAATGTGTGTGTGTGTGTAACCTTTATTGATGAAGGTACATGAACTGTTTTGACGGATGTGCCAACTATTACTAAACAAGATTAAATTATCTACAAACAGATATTATACGAAATGATTGTGCTCGAATTAACTGAGATATAATCTAAACAAACTATTTTTTCTAAAATACACAATTATTATACCGGTGTGAAACTGGCAATTACTTTCAGCAATAAAAATTTTGCGTAAAATTTTTATTTCAAAAGGCTATTACTTTCTTATTGATAGGGATTTTTCAAAATTTTCTTCACAGAACTGTTGCACAGTAAGTCACCTCATAAAATATTCCAACAAAATTTAATTTTCTTTTTACACATAGACATAATAATCATATTAAAGATCAACAATTATTCACATTTACTCACTTCTTAAACGCGGAACGTCAAAGTGTATTATTTTCCAAAATTTTCCAACATAATTTCCACCATCTATTAGGCCACAGTATTATCTTCATTTCTCAAGAAGAAATTTTTCCAAAATTCCTAATAATAAGCGCACAGCGATTATTTAAAAAAGTCCCAATTCCCATTCCCTTTGACTGGACATCTCTCCCCTCCGGCCAACTCTCTCTCGTCCGCTCTCTCATTTTCTCTACAACTATTCTCAAGAAGATAACATCTATTCATCCCTTATACACTAATACATCGTTTTTACTTCTTAAAATATCTTACATATTTCTAATCTATTTACAAATACATTTGTTAATTAGAAACAATATAAGACCAGACAAGACTAGACAAGACTAGCTTAGACAAGACCAGACAAAACCAGACAAGATCAGACAAAACCAGACAGAACCAGAGAAGACCAGACAAACCCAAACAAGACCAGACAAGACTTGACAAGACCGGACAAAACCAAACAAGATAAAACCAGAGAAGACCAGAGAAAACCAAACAAGACCAGGACGAAAGTGGGGTGGAATACATTTACTTTTGCGAATTTTTGCAAAAGCTTTTACACATGTCTAGGTACATTTATTCACTAGTGATGTATGAAAGAAAATTTGAGAAAAGTTAAAATTTACTGCAATTTGACGTTCTGGTTATGAAACGGTGCTACGTGGAGCAGCTGCATTTTAAGTTTGGTCGTTATTCAATTGTTTTTTATATTTCGAAAAATGTTTTATTTCGTTGTTAGGTACATTCATTCTCTAGTGATATTTAAAAGAAAAATTGAGAAATGTTGAAAATTACTACCCCTTTGGATTTTTCTATTAAATGGCAACTGCGTGGAATGCACTTTTTTAAATAATCGCTGTGCGCTTATTATTAGGTATTTTGGAAAAATTCCTTCTTGAGAAATGAAGATAATACTGTGGCCTAATAGATGGTGGAAATTATGTTGGAAATATTTGGAAAATAATACTCTTTGACGTTCCGCGTTTAAGAAGTGAGAAAATGTGAATATTTGTTGATCTTTAATATGATTATTATGCCTATGTGTAAAAAGAAAATTAAATTTTGTTGGAATATTTTATGAGGTGACTTACTGTGCAACAGTTCTGTGAAGAAAATTTTGAAAAATCCCAATCCATAAGAAAGTTATAGCCTTTTGAAATAAAAATTTTACGCAAAATTTTTATTGCTGAAAGTTATTGCCAGTTTCACACCGGTAATTATTATTCTATTTTGGAAAATGACCTAAATTTTAGAGAATATTTACCTCTCTGCCACTTTTCTTATACCCTTTCCTTGACCACTTGGCTCTACTCATTTGAAAGTCTGCCGACCCCTGTACTAGACAAACATTTTCCATGTCTCGAGTCTTATCGATTTCAGACTTTGCAAAGAAACTTTTATATTGAGTTCGTTTTGCAATTCCTTGCACCAAACTATTCTAATTGACTCGCAAATACACACAGGTCGATAGCCTTCACAAATACAACATTATATTCCACAATCAGCTTGTATTCAATTAATAATCATTCGTCTTAATTACATCTGTTTAAAATTATTAAAAATATAGATCGAACAAATACAATATTATGTTATATATTCTTCACCTTTACATAACTTTTCCGCACCTGTACATAGGTTGTCTGGCCTTGTCTGGTTTTGTCTGGTCTTTTCCTGGTCTTGTCTGTTCTTGTCTGGCTTTGTCAGGTCTTCTCAGATCTTTTCTGGTCCTGCCTGGTCTTGTTTGGTTTTCTCTGGTCTTCTCTGGTTTTATCTTGTTTGGTTTTGTCCGGTCTTGTCAAGTCTTGTCTGGTCTTGTTTGGGTTTGTCTGGTCTTCTCTGGTTCTGTCTGGTTTTGTCTGATCTTGTCTGGTCTTGTCTAAGTTTGAGTGGTCTTGCCAAGTCTTGTCTAGTCTTGTCTGGTCTTATATTGTTTTTAATTAACAAATGTATTTGTAAATAGATTAGAAATATGTAAGATATTTTAAGAAGTAAAAACGATGTATTGGTGTATAAGGGATGAATAGATGTTATCTTCTTGAGAATAGTTGTAGAGAAAATGAGAGATCGGACGAGAGAGAGTTGGCCGGAGAGGAGAGATGTCCAGTCAAAGGGAATGGGAATTGGGAAATCAAGCTGGTGATGTTGATATTGCATTTCTCATTCTTTATAATGCAACAGAGGATAGCCCCTGGAGAGAGTTGCGTGTGTGCACTGCCAAGTGTTTGCTCAAAGATGTGTATTATTGATTTTCAAGTTGTGCGGGTGCTGTCCGGCACTTTGCTATATACTAGCAGGGCTCCATCAGCGCGCTAAATTGAAATCTTTCCAAGGCTTTTGTGACTCCCATAAGTAAATATCGTTTCACTTCGCTATAATGAGGTCCGGTTACGAATCCCATCACTTCTCAACACATTACTCAAATATTATCAATTATTTATAATATATACTTCCCACATTCTCTTTAAGAATAATAAAAGCTTAAATTACCTCTCAATTAAAAATAATTCAATTTTATTATTTTTTTTTTGACGAAACTGTTTGAACGAATAATTAATTAAAACGTTTCAGTTAAGGGGTAATTTCGTTTTTGGAGAATTTGTAATTCGGGAAATAATGAGGTCCGGTTAGGTATACGATTACGGGACAGCCGGACCTTGTCCAGTAGATTGCGCGCGCAATACGCGAGACTCGAGACACAAAAATTCAATATTAATATCGAGGCGGAGAGAAGAAGTCCGCAATGCGCCACGGGGCCACTTGCCTACCCCCGAGGCCGCCAATGGCAGGAATCCGCGCGACCCCGCGCTCTATGAATATGATGAATTTATGGAAGTAATAAACACGATCCTTCGGATTGGCTGCGTCCGCTGGAGGGGTAAGATATGTCTCAGAACCCGGCCCACACCGCTATATACTAACTATATAGTTCAGCTTTTGATCATCGATTCTATGACGGCTGTCGCGATTTGCATACTCGTTTTGGACTACCTGCGACCGACTGATTCAATCGTCCGCACTAAGATCTTTTTTTCCCTCTCCACCCGGAACTAAACAACTCTTCTCTTACTCCACATATCATCTCCGACAAACTAATTCCTGAATAATAAAAAAGAAACGTTAAGTTTGAGCTGCACTTTACCAATCAATTCATGAGCCATTATTTCTGCTCTCAACAAATTTAATTTAGCGTTTCACTGAATTTATTTCTTCACTAAGGAATGACAAACAGAAATATAAAAGTTATGGAATTACGTTTACTACTACGACTTGCTTTTGTTACAAATACGCGCTGCGTATCTTTATATATATATATATATATATATATATATATATATATATATATATATATATATATAATAAATATATATATATATATATATATATATATATATATATATATATATGTTGTATTTGAGGTTTTGGCGGATAGATACCTGTGTTGTATTGTTTTCTCGGGGATTCCGCGTTGATGCTGAGGGTTGGCTCTGAAAAGAACCGGATTCTCGAAGTTTCGGCGAACTAACATTCGCCATTCTCAAGAGATATATGCGTCCGTACGGGTCAACCGTTAGACGCATACTTATACAGTATGCGTCTAACGGTTTGAGACGTTTGGACGTAGAGGAAGACGTTTGGACGTAGAGGAAGGTTTTGTATAATCAGATACTTTATGCAAGCTAATATTCGATGCAATATATCGTCGGTCCAGATGAACAGGATATTAACTAAAAAAAGCCTGAAGAGCGATTTGAAGTTTTCAAATCAATATATTTCCATTTCTGTAAATAATTGGTTAACCTCTCTTATAATGTCTTTTAAACTATTGATTAACGTTTATTGATAACGTTTTTGTTCAATTCATGACTTCGTCAATTTTGCTATTACTGAGAAAAAAAATAAATTCTGCAGGCAAGAACAATATGAGTTAATATGAGTTAATACCCTGTTCATCCAAACGAACGATATTTCGCTACCGTTCTTTTTCGGACTGTATATGTGTTTCCAATGATGCATCGATTCCCGTTATATTAATCAATCTTCTTTCTGTTTCTTTCCACATTGTAAACGATTTTCGATGATTTGGACTTCTTTCATGGCTAATGAATTTATCTTTTTTGCTCCATTTATTAAAGCCAAATGTAGTTACGAAAGATGATGTGTAGCGGAATTTGATGTAATAAGCAACATTTTTTGTTTGTGAGTATAATAACCAAGATCGGTTAATTTGAATTCCTTCTTCTTCATTACCGACTCGCTGATAAAACCAAGATTTTGGCATTAGACGATTAGCTGTTGTTGCTACTGCATTCGTTCTGAAATATGCGGGATCCATGAATAATCATTTCTGTGCGAAGTTGATTCGATATTATTGGAAGATTAATATTGAATTTTAAATAAACAACATCTCTGAACTCCAAAAGGTCTGGAACTACAGTAAGTGTTTCTGTTGAATTTTCTGTACTTTTTATTAGATATGGACGGGGATTTGGAACTTGGGCTCCCATATTCATCTTCAAAATCTTGTATTTGTTGTGATGTGTAGGAGTACATGATGTGATGTGTAGTACCAGGAGTACAACCTGAATCTGATTCTGGGATTTGCTCCAGAATACGGTTTTTTTTTAAACTTACTGTTGCGGAGTTTTTACCTGGTGTAACTCTTGTTAATCGTCTTTGGCACTGTTTAAATAAGATCGCAAAGCAAAAATGAAGCTTCAACGTTGCCTGGTTCAATTTGTGATTTTGTTGTCCTAAAAATTGACATTCGACGCAACGGCTGGTAAATTTCTGGCCACATGACAAAAAGTGTGCGCATGCAATCATCTCGGCGTTGCCACTTTAACATTTCTTATTACAAGAAACCGAAAAATGTGTAGCGGAATTAGTTGCAAGTTTACATGATAACATATTTACTACCGAGAAAATATCGATATATCCTAAACAAATTATGGATATTTTGATATGCATATGGGGTAATATTTTTCTTTAAAAAAAATAAACGTGGCACCGTCGAGGTAGTTGTGAGCGCATCCACCATCTGTTACGTTGAAATTTGCAATTTTTAGGACAACAAAAACACGAATATTTATTGAACCAGGCAACCTAGTAGCTTCATTTCTGCTTTCCGATCTTATTTAAACAATACCAACGACGATTAACAAGAGTTACACCACGTAAAACACTAAGTTAAAAAAAAAACCGTATTCTGGACCTAACCCTTATGCTGGATTTCTCAGTTTGTTTTTCTTCCTTCAGTTTTCTTTTAAGTTTTTTTCCAGGCATTGACATGGTTTAAATGAAAAATTTTTTTTTATAAATATTAATTAAGATATTACTTTTGAACAACTTAGAGTATAAAGCAAAACTGTTTTTTGCTAGCCCTGAGGAAATTTGCTAGCCCTGAGGAAGCCACAAGTGGAGTCGAAACGTCGGATTTATAAATAATAAAAGATTTTTGACTGAAAACCCGATTATTTTTATCTACGTCTATATTTATAACTCGGCCGCAGTTTAGGTTTAACAATAACTAACGTATATATAGCTAAACATTTGGAAACTAGTACTACTGCACATTTATATTCTACACTACTGCACATGTATATTCTATATTGATTATTTTATGTCGTAAAAAATAAAAGGAGAAAAGATTTCATTGGTTCGAAAAGATGTGGAAAACATAAAGTTGCATATCAAACAGTTATTGCTTTAAAATAAGAAGCGTGTAAAAATATAGGTATTACTATTTTAGCAAAATACTAGTACATGTGGATCGTATTTTTCGGAATGGAATAGTTTTTGTGGATGGAAGAGTTGAAAAGAATGGAATAGTTGCTAAAGGTGGAATAATTGATGAGGGTGAAATTGTTTAATGAATTTTGACATTTGTATATGAAAGAGTAATCAGAATTGCGAGCTGCGCGATTCTTGTAGAAAGCGCATCAGCTAAGGTTGTATGAGTTGCAAGATGTACAATTCCTACTGCACAGAATATTAACTAATAATTCATCCGTCTCAAATGATTTTAATGCTGTCAGGTTTGTAAAATAATATAATCAAACACTTTTGAGGTGCACTTAATCATATAATGTTAACAATTGTCTGAAATCAAAGTGACTTTAATTTAAGGAGTGATATTAGAAATGAAAATTTCCCAACGTTCATAAAAAGGTTACTATATCTAACGATGTGATATTAGTTCCTAAGGTGTACAACATGGACGATAGAAAATCAGCTGTGGAGTAAAAAGTTACTGAAAATCTCACTAAAACTTTTATAACCTTTAAATTGATTAAGTAACATTGATGTTGTCAACTTTGACGTTCAACATAACCAACATATTGTTTTAATCAAGTTGGTATCTTGTGTTTTTGAGTTACCAACATACTCAAACATAACCTCACCAACTATTTGTTAAAGTTACATTGTTGTCTTTTTTTTCGTCAAAATTGCAAGCCTTACTTATTAACTTCACATCATCATATATAGTAACCTCCTTTTATGAAGGTTGGCAACTCTTGATTTCCAATATCACTCCTCCAATTATAGTAAGTTTGCTTTTAGACAATTAGCAACACTTAGCAAAATTATGTTACTAAAAGTTTCACCAAAAAAAATAATAACCAATAAATTACTCAACTGACGTTAATGTCAACTTTGATTTAATTTTCATGTATTTCTTTATTTAAAAAATCCAGTGTCAAGGTTATCGGTCATGAAAATTCCAAAATGGTCAAATTGTTTCAATAGAAATATCTATGATCTTAATAGATCTGAAAGAGTTTTTATTATATCTTAATAAAGACGGAACAAAGCTTGAATATATAAATATACTCAACCTTTCCGGAACTCTATAATACTAATGAGTCTTTTTAGGACTACCAAAAACAAATCTCTTATGAAATTTGTCAGTTATTCTATAGCTTTCAGTCCACCTTCGTGGCACTCAACAAAAACCATAAAAATAACATTGATTTTTAAGATCATGTCTTTCCGATACCTTGAGTGGATAGCCATCTGTGGACGCGTTTCGAGATTTATCTCTCATCAGCACAGCTTTGCTTCCATGAACAATATTTTGTAAATCACTCACTTGAAAACCCATGTGTTGATTAGGGTTAGATGTTTTTTAATTTTGACATTTTGTGGGAGAGACATGAACTTAGCAGGTTATTGATATAAATGATAAATTTTGAATTGGTAAAACCATACAACATTATAGATAATCAGATAAACTTAATAAAGACGGAACAAAGCCCTTCTCTGAATTTCGTCACTCAATTTACACGGGTTTTAAATGGGCTCTTCCGCCAAAACGGTTCGCACTGGAAAAATGAAAATGACACAACTTTTAGATGAAAATGTGCTCTATAAAATAGCGCTAAATGCATGTTTCTTAGACTTCGGAAAATTGAACAAAAAAATATATTTGCAAGTATTTCTTTATTAAAAAAATCCTGTGTCAAGGCAATCGACCACAAATATGAAAATTTCAAAAGAAACATATACAATTTATATATATGTATATATATAACTCTTGTAAACTATATAAAAGTGAATGCGTTTGTTAACGAAAGTGCGCTCTATTTATCTGTGTTAAAATTATTTAACACACATTTCTAAACGTTCGTCATGTCGTGGCTATCAGCCGCAAAAAGTTTGCATGCAGCACATGTCAATGGGTCTCAATGAGCACTATTCGATTTTAAAAAGAAAATCCGGATAAATTTCGAGATGGCTTTTCCTTCAGCCGTCAAGTGGTAGAACTGACCGTTTTTCAACAAAAACTCTCTTGTTATACCCGCTAGGAAGTCGAGGAATACACCTTTAGATTCCAAATTAAATGTGTAATTTTTAACTATTCTTGTAGAATACTCTTAATTCCCACCGTTTGAAAAATGGATTTTAAATCACCAGATGACCGAAAAACTTACATAGTCCCCCATGTAAAATTATCCGAATCACGAATCAGCCGCAGAAAATTCATGCAACATATTTAAATAGAACTTGATGAGTTGTATTCGAATTTGAATCGAAAATGTCAATACATATTGAAATGGCTGTTCCTTCCGCAGTGCAATGGTAAAACTGACAGCTTTTCGCCAATAACTCTGTTGATATACATTCGAGGAAGACGCGTGTTGTACCGTTGGAATCTAAATTCAATTTAAAAGCTCCAATTATTTAAAAAAAAAACTCGTAAATATCGCGGATTATGAAATAAATTTTGGAATTCAAATGTGAAGGGAAGCAACTGTTTCTGATGTAAAATGGTCTGAATTTTAAGAATCTGCTAAAAGAAAAGTGTAAAAACTTCGTTTTCTTGTAGAAATTTGTGAAAAAATGCGAATTTTGACGTTGCTATGTGTTGCTAATCAAGAGCCAGAGTCGCCGAAATCTGCAATTTAGAGATTTCAAGATATCTCTTTGAATTTTATTTGAATTTCAACCTAACATTGAGCGAAAAATCAGAATTTTGATTTAAATTCTTTTCTTTAATTTTATCTTTTCACAAGCACACGAATAATCATAAACGGATAAACTTCAACAATGACATTTCCACATAACCTGAGCGAAAATAGTGTCAGAATGATCAGCTGTAAGTGTAAATTGGCGATTCAGCGGCAAGCAATGGTCGTAGTATTTTTGACCTGGAGTGCGAAGCCGTTGATGGATTTGAGAAATTCAAACGCCATACTGTTGGCCTTTTCACCGGGCATGCACTTGTTGGACTGGAAATGTAAATTTTCTTTTAAGCGTTTCCGTTTGAAGAGGTGAAAAAAAGTGACTTCGCGAATTGGGGCCTGCGGAACGTCCCCGGAGGTGTAATGCGCCGAGACTGGTGTCGTTCGAAAGTAGGGACGTAGGGCTATAATTCCTGAAAAGAGCAATACAATTCTAAAACATTTCACCCAATATTGAAGGTTTCAATTTGCTCAATTTTGAAAAATTCGTTTCGAGTTTGGACGGGCGTCGAGACCCCCAAATGCGATCGAGCGATGCATCGTTCCTATCGCCTTATAGAACATTTCGTTCTATATTCAGAAACCACCACCGCGAGGCCCTGCTATTTAATTTAGCGAATCCCAGAGGATTCTCGCGTACTTCTGCAAAACATGGTTTCTCGGGCCTCGCGGCGCCATCCGGCACGCAATCGCAATTAAACTCCAAAACAAACTTAAAGACACTATGCCGAATCGATTGGTGCCGGTCCGGTCCCGATCCGACTGTTGGGTATCCCGGGAGAGGGATCCCCGCAAATTAGGTAAAAAAACATCGCGTTTTTTCGATTTTTGTGTTAAAATTGACCCAGAGTGGCAACAGGATGCCGAAGGTACCAGATTCCTCCACCGCAGGTTGCGGGTAAATATCTCGGATCGAACGAACCGGTTTGGAGACACGGCGCTATTCAATCAAGAGAACGGCGTCCACAGATGTGATGAAAAAAACGTTTTTTTTTTCGCTTACATTTTCCGCCGCACCGGGTGAACCGACGGTTGCGTACTTTTCCGCATGACGTCAAAAAACGTGAAATCGACGCGGCAAGAGAACGCAGTAAAAAAATCGAGCCGCGGACCAAAATTGCTCCTCAAATGTGCTAGAAACGATCTCCTGTTTTTGGCACCTAGAGGACGCCATGTGGGCCTTGCGAGCGGCAGACGGACACGGGTCGAAGGCCTGTTCAGTTTTACAACAGAAAATGACCATTTCCCGTTTCGACGCCCAAGAGGAACAGAGTTTTTACGGAAAAAGTGAAAAATTTAAAACGCACCTACAGCCGCCCCCTGCGCGGGCGGAACTTGGTACGGCTCGTCAAAAAAAAACTAATTTTTTGTTCAATTCATTGGAAAAAATTCAAGACGTAAACCGCATTTTTTGACAATTTTTCTTAATTTTCAAGAAATCTTGACTTTTGACCCCTTTCGAGTTCAGTGACGGTACCTTACTCGATTAGTATATTTCAAAAAAATGTTCAGAAAGAAAGAACGTTTTGTATACGGTGATGTTTGTTAGATTTACAGCAAATTAATTATTATTACTATGATTATTATAAAATACCAATTAAAATTTTCCTGAAAATCTTGGTCTTTGGACATCTTTTGGCGCCCCTCTGGAAGTGGCGCCCGGTGCAAGATACACCTCCTTGCACCCCCCTCGCTACGCCTCTGGGAAATATATGTGATGTGAATCGGCATAAAATATCAAAACACTTCGTTGCGCTTCATTGCACTTCGACAACACTTCGTTTGTCTCGGAAACACTTCGTCGACACTTCATTTCACTTCGACAAAACTCCATATGACACTTCATTTCCACCAGTTGAGAGCTCTGATATTGGATAATCAGACTAGCATTTGTTTCATGCTCTGAAAATACCTAACCAATCATTTTAGGATTGATAAGATAGAATTGGTAAAACCATGCTACGTTATAGATAATCATACAAACTTTAGCTGTGTTGCGTTTGGTTTAAGTTTGTAATTTTAGGATTAGTTGTTGTTTGTATTAAAATTAATGATGTTGGAAGTCTGAATATATAGAATAAATGATTGTGATTTGTGATGTGAATACAATAAATGTGTGTAGTAAAAGTACTTGAAAATGTCAAATTGTGAGAAATAATGTTTCGGGGAAAATTCTTAATGGAACGTTAGAGCATTGAATGTTATTAGCCTGTAAGCCGGGAGATTAGGCAATAACTTGGGGGAATTAACGGAGGGACAGAAACTGACCAGCGGTCAGAATTTGCAGGAATATTATGTATATTCGCAGTAAACGTGGATAGGTTCGTCTCTGTCGCGATATTGATTCGGCTTAGTGCGCTGGAAAAGGAGAAGAGAAGCGAAAACAGTGTGGGGCATGTAGAAAACGGGCTATTTAACGTTGATTTTCGAAACAAAGGATATTGCACCCTGCAGACTGTCATTTCCAGTTCTGTACAGATGTCGGTATTATTTATTATTCATTGCTTTATCGATTTAGCCAAACAAGACATTTTCGTTTCATAAATGAATATCTTTATCAATAGATCCCTCAACTGATAAGGAAATTATGAAATAAAAAGATATAATCAAATAAGATGCCCTGTTAGTGGTTTTAAAAGTGCTTTAATTTAAAAAGAAAAAACGTCGAGGATTAAAGGAGAGTAAGAGAAATATAAAATGTAAACGGAAAGTGAAAGAAAGAAGTGCGCATTTCCATCATTAGAGTGTAAATACAAGCGGAGGCCCTCAGATTTTACCACAAATTAACTTTTGATAGTGTTCTCGGCGGAGTTATAAAAAAAGCCCGGAGTTAATTCCGACATCTCGAAAGCGGACGGACCGAATACATTTAAATGGAAATGCGCGGATATTTCCAATGACATTCAAACCCTCCTCCGCGAATTAAAACTTTGTAACATTAAAATCCGTCATTTCCATGAATGATTGAGTATTTGGATTCGGAGACAAAGTGAACTCGGCCCCGCTGAGAAAATAATTTCAGTTTTTTTCGCCACTCTCGCTCGCTCTCTCCACCCAGAGACAGATTTTTACATTTCACTTGCCGGTACGAACGCCAATAAAAAGAAAAGAAAATTAATTTGTGAATTGGTAATGCAATCAAACACAAAAATGAGATGTAAATATTTTAATTCCGACGACGCCAAATCCCACTCTGCATACATTTTCACACAATTTACAATTCATAAAACACATTCAAAAGCAGATAAAATCCACAGAAATCTAAACAGAACAAGATAATACCAATTACTTAAGAAAAATAGACAATATATATTTTATAGAAACTAGAACTCGAACAAAGAAGAACAAACAAGAGCAGACAAGGCCAAAGGAGCACACGCCAGAGGATAACAGACAAGAGCAGACAAGGCTAGATAAGAATGAAGAAGACCAGACCAGACTGAAGTGACAATAATCGCTGGATAAGATAATATTTGTTAATTTAAACATTATTGTTGTAGAAATGGTGGTAGAGGAAAAAAAAAACGGGTTTTATAATGTTATTATTTCGCAGTGAGAACGGAGTGGAGGATTTAGTCCCGCTTTGTTATTTCTGGTATAATCCCCAACATTGTACATCAACAGCGGATGATAGAGGTCCAACCACATTTCATTTCCCTATCTGTGTATACAGATGTTGAATCCGCGATACGAAATTTGAAATCAAAAATACGTTTTGAATCCGTCCACAACACAAACTTCACGCACGAACAGAAACACCTATATACCTCACTATACATATTTAATATACATATTTTTTATTAATTTAAAATGAGATGTCATGGTTTGAACCAAATTAATAATACAATTGAAAATAGGAGTTTATCACTACGATATCTTCAAATCTGCCAGTAGCTAGAATTACTGTCACCCCGCTGAAGAAGCGTGGTGTGAGCCGTTCGCTGCGTCAAAGCAAGTAACGGTCAAGACCGATTTTTGTCAGGGCCAACAGATGTTATGAAAGAGTAAAGTTTTTTTTGTTAATATTATAATTTTTGTGTTCACAACAAAAGCTTCCAGAAACAACTTTATGCAACATAAGCCTTTTCAACAATTTTTTAAACAATTAATAAAAAATGCATACAAAACTTATATTATCGCAACATTTATACCTTAAGGCAAATTAACAATAACACTTCAGTTCGGCATCTGTGGCAACCCAAACTCATCCACTGCAATACCATCCTTATTTTTGCTGGTTTCAGCTTCAAGTTCAGTACTAGGTGCTTCGGGTGCTTGAAGCACATCATCCAAATAACTAGAATCAACATCCAAGGCAATTTCGTCTCCTAAAGCATCTAATTCAGCCAACTCGTCATCATCTACCTCACCCAAATTATAATTTCTCCCTAAAGCTTTTTGCACTTCATCTGCTTGTTCCATCATATCCGTCAACTCATCTTGCACGTCATTTCTTCAATGTTGAATTTCTTAAACTCTTTCTTCATTTGCTTCATGCCGTCCTTCATGACGATTACGGTTGTGTGAGTATCCTTGAACATCTGTTGCGTGTAATTGGCTTGCTCCATATTGAAGGATTGACCGCGGAGGTTATCGAGTTGTTGCTCACAGAGTTTCTTTTGTTTGAGGACCCGCATAGCTTTGGCCTTGACTGCATTCTTCCGGGGCCCTCTCGCATTTTTGCCATTTGGTCTTTGAGTTTCCGAAGTTAATTTTCCAGCGTTGCTAATTTCTTTTCTATGTTGTCCACCCTCGCATCAACGGTTGATATGCAGTCGTTGATGCTTGGGCCTGGTTCCTGAGGTTTTCCTCTTCCAAAAAGTATTTATTCAAACTTATTATTATTAACTTAAAGTAAGTAGCTTTCCTCAACGTAGTTACAGAAAGACAAACACAATCTTCACGCCGAAAATAGAACGTATGTTAAAATAAGGAAAACAGAAAACGTATGTCAATTAAGTTATTTAAGCAAATAATGAGATAGGATTATCTTATTGCACTTAGTTTAGTTTAATCTAAAAAGCAACCTATGCCATCCTATCAATTCTTCTGGAACAGTATGTATGGTCGTTGATCTAGTATTTGATACCTTTTATTTATATATTTTATAAGGTTATTTATTTTATAAGGTTATTTTAGTTATAAGGTTATCTTATACTTGGTATTACCACATAAAATTGTCTTATTAAATTGTTTATTTAAGGCAAGTTAATTAACACACGAAATCATCATATTAAGTAGCTAATTTATGCTATAAGTTATAAGCTAATTAAGCTTACTTAACGGAGATTATAAGCTAGTTCAGGTTACTTATCATAAGTTATAAGCTTGTTAGGATTACTTAACTTAAGTTATAAGCTAGTTAAGCATACTTGACATAAGTTATAAGCTAGTTCAGCTCTTCAATTTTTTTTCCTTTTTAAAAGTTTGGTTCGATGTGATTACCGGGTTTGCCGAACCTTCGAACACTGCGCCCTATTTGTAGTCTATTGTATTCTATCACATTCACTTAGGCCCAGAAAACCTGTTGTTATAGTAAATTGCGCTAATTGCCATTTTTCACATTTGTCTTTCTGGATCAAATGCGGCCGGCGTTGGGAATAGAACTAGGACCTCTATAATACACGTCAGTTAGCGCTCTAACATGAGGCCACGAGCGTCACAACTACACCACTCGCGCCGACTTACTAGTTCAGATTACTTAACATAAGTTATAAGTTTGTTAAGGTTACTTAACGTAAGTTATAAGCTAGTTAAGCTTACTGAACATAAATTATACCTTAGTTGGACGAAAAAGGATACTCTCCAGGCAGTAGCAAAGTTGTTTCCTGAACGACCGGAGGCTCGTTGGGCCCCCGCGCAGGTAGGAAGTCGAAATCCTTTTACTCTGGATGAATTGAATGCGGCTGCAACAAAATTGCGGATGGGAAAGGCAGCTGGCGCAGATGGTATCCCGGTCAAAGTATTCCGTCTGGTGGCAGCAGTGGTCTCTGAAACGGTGCTCTCGGTGGTGAACGACCTCTTTGCCGTCAGTGTGTTGCTGGAAAAATGGAAGGTGGCCAGATTAGTTCTAATACTGAAGCAAGGCACGAACGAAGACGGAACACCCAAAGTAAGGCAAATATGCCTGCTATGCACTATGGGGAAGCTATACACCTCGAACACCTCGTCAGAGCAAGGCTACTCGAAGAAATTGAGGAAAGAAGCGGACTTTCAGAAAGGCAATACTGTTTCAGGCAGGGATGCTCAACTATTGGTGTTATAGAGGAGGTAACGACTATTGACGTGGAGAATGCGTTTAATACGGCCTCGTGGTGCAAAATGGTGGAAGCCCTAAAGGAGAAAGAGATGTCACCAGAAATTGTTGCCATAACTATGAACTATCTAAACGACAGATGGTTAATAATCGAAGACGATAGAGCTAGGGCATCCAAAAAACCGATGTAATTTTAAAAACCGGTTTTCGGTTTTTCGTAAAGTAAAAAACCTAACCGTGTATTGTGTAAATTGTGTATTATTTCATTATATTTACGTAAAGAATATCGACGGCGATCGAAGATCGACGCCGCCGAAAAGAAAAGCCGCCGAAAAGAAAAGCCTCCTCTGTTGATTGAGTCATGCAATTACTTATATGTATTCATTTTTCGCCTTTCGACTTATATGTATTAATTTTAAAAGCCGCCTCTGTTGAATGAGTCATTCAATTACTTATATGTATTAATTTTTCTTCCATTGCATGGAATAGAGGAAAAAATAAAAAGTTCAGTGATCCGAATAACGGAAATTATTGTAAGATTTTGGAACTCTTAGCTGAATTCGATCCTTTTTTAATGAGTCATGTTGCATATCTAACAATAGGACTAAGATTTTTATAAATTCGACACAACGCTGGCAAAAGTTAATGACTGAAATTGGGAAAGAGAAAACGCTAGAGTAAATTTGACACGTTGGTCAGCTAGAGAGGACGCATGTAGAAGTTTCTTGGCACGAAGTTCTTAAAAATTTTGAATCAAAAGTTGCTAAAATACATCACGTGATTAATGGACGACCCTTTACGTCTACTATAATATAATAAAAACCATAGAAAAATAAAATTATTTTCCACTTGAAGAAAAAAATAAAATAAATAAAGGCGAATTTCGGTTTTTCGAAAAAACCCGGTTTTACGGTTTCGTAAATTTTAACAGAAAACCCGGTTAACCGGGTTCGGTTTTAACCGGTTAGGATGCCCTAGATAGAGCAGTCAAGGTGACCTGTGGGGTTCCGCAGGGCTCGGTTTTGGGGCCCGCCTTATGGAACGTACTCTATGACGCGGGCCTGGAACTGGAGTTGCCTGTCGGCGCCCGGACAGTGGCCTTTGCTGACACCTTGGTTCTTCTAACAATGGGTCCAAGGAGAACGACTTAATAAGCCTAACAAACCAGTCTCTAGCTAATATAATGCAGTGGGTGGGTAAAATGGAACTAATCGTAGCAATGTACGAGACTGAATCTGTGGTCCTGGCAGGTGGCAGGAGGCCGAAGACAGTGCAGTTTCAGCTGGGTGGGACAATAATTAAACCAGAGAAGAGTATTAAATACTAAGGGGTAGTAATGGACCAGCGGGTGAGATTCACGCCTCACATTCATGATGTGTCGGCCAAAGCGGAAAGGACGGCCGCTATGCTGAGGAGACTCATGCCGAACGTTGGTGGAGCTCTCAGCCCGACCAGGAGTTTGCTCTCCTCGGTGGTCACTTCAATCATGCTGTACGGGGCGCAGATCTGGGGAACCGGCCTGGAACTGGGAAAAAACAGAACAGTTATGATAATAGCACAGAGCAGGGCCTTGATCAGAGTAGTCTCTGCATAAAGGACAGTCTCGGCAGAGGCTGTACAAGTGGTGGCTGGATCCCCACCAATAACACTCCTTGTCGACGAAAGGATGACTCTCAGAAAATGCCAAGGCCTATCCAAAAAAGAAGTGCGGCAGCGCGAGTTGGCAAAATGCCTGGCAGGAGGCAAAAAACGGCGCATGGACGCGAGTATTGATACCGGATGTGCAAATCGGGGCTGAACGTAAGCACGGAAACGTCGTCTACCATGTGACCCAGGCGCTAACGGGACATGGGTGCTTTAATGCCTTTCTGCACAGAATAGGCAACAGGCGAAGCGATCAGTGCTGGTACTGCGGCGAAAGGGATGACGCGTGTTACACAATATTCTATTGCGAAAGATGGGATAAGCTGAGACTGGCAAAGAAAATTGGTGTATGGCCGGACAAGGAGAACATGACCGAAGCCATGTTAGAAAGCAAAGATAATTGGGACGCAACCGCGGAGATGCTAAGAAGCATAATGAAGGCCAAGGAAGTAGATGAGAGGATACTGGAAGCTGGGTTACAAATCAAAAAGTAACAAAAGAGTGTGAACCTAAAGTTGCCGAGTGATAATACTCCGAGAGGGTGCAAACCACGGCAGCGCTAGGGACAAGATGAGAAAAAGGAGGGAGGTGGTTTTAGTGGGTATACTATCTCCGGAAGAGAATGGAGTCCTACACTACCCAGCTAGAGGGTGCCTATAATAGGTTTTCCCTTCCTCCTAATATAAAAAAAAGTTATACCTTAGTTAAGCTTACATAACATAAGTTATAAGTTTACTTAACATAAGTTAGTTTACTTAACATAAGCTAGTTCAGCTTACTTAACATAATTTATAAGTTTGTTAAGATTACTTAACGTAAGTTAAGATAGTTAAGCTTACTTAACATAATTTATAAGCTAGTTAAGCTTACTTAACATAAGCTATTAGCTAGTTAAGCTTTCTTAACTTAGGTTAAGTATCGACCGGAGCAAGATGTGTTTCAACTGTGGACAGGAGGGCCACTCATCAAAAGAGTGCAAGGAAAATAAGAGCTGTCCTATCTGCCAAACGACAGGTCATAGAGCGGGAACAGGTAGATGTCCTGCCTTCCGGGAAGCCCTGAAAATAGCCCGTAGACAGTCGTCGCCAGCCCCATCGATCGACAAAAAATACAAAATGATCAAAATACTCCAAACAAATGTGATGCGATACCGAGCGGCATCGCTCCTAGACGCAACAGTAGCGGAAATGGGATTCGACATAACAATCGTTAGCGAACCAAATAAAAACAAAACAAGTGGACATGAGTGGTACAAAGACGTTATATATAGGTTTTGCCTATAGGTATAGGTATAGGTATAGGTATAGGTATAGGTATAGGTATAGGTATAGGTATAGGTATAGGTATAGGTATAGGTATAGGTATAGGTATAGGTATAGGTATAGGTATAGGTATAGGTATAGGTATAGGTATAGGTATAGGTATAGGTATAGGTATAGGTATAGGTATAGGTATAGGTATAGGTATAGGTATAGGTATAGGTATAGGTATAGGTATAGGTATAGGTATAGGTATAGGTATAGGTATAGGTATAGGTATAGGTATAGGTATAGGTATAGGTATAGGTATAGGTATAGGTATAGGTATAGGTATAGGTATAGGTATAGGTATAGGTATAGGTATAGGTATAGGTATAGGTATAGGTATAGGTATAGGTATAGGTATAGGTATAGGTATAGATATATAGGTTTTGCCTGGTTGGAAACAAAGAACCTGGTGGTGTACAGTTACTATTTCTCCACAAAAGAGACACTAAAAGAACTGGAGAAATCCCTCGACGAAATCGGCGTAATGACGAGGAAAAACACGAAACCCAAACTAATTGCCGGTGATTTTAATTCAAAATGCCCAAGCTGGGGAGGTAGGACAATGGACGAGCGAGGCGATCTAGTCTCTCACTGGATCTCCCAACTAGATCTTCATAGAGAAAACCAAGGAGATGTGCCCATCTTCGAACGGAAAACGTCACGATCCATTATAGATCTCACTCTCACCGAAAAGCTCGGGGGAAAAGTGAAATGTTGGGAGGTACTAGACAGGGAAACCCTAAGCGACCATATATATATATATATATATATATATATATATATATATATATATATATATATATATAATATATATATATACAAATGAAAGACAAAATAAGACCAACTACGACAATGACAACACAGGGCTGGTCAATCAAGCACCTAAACGAAGAAAAACTGACAAAACGACTCGAGACAGAAACCGACAGAGCACAAGAAATTACAGAGGAAATGGTAGCGGTCATCACCAGAGTTTGCAACGATGTATTACCAAACCGAAAAAAGAATGGAAATAAAAGGAAAGTCTACTGGTGGAACGAAAACATCGCCCAACTAATGAAAAAATACATCGCACTAAGAAGAAAGTTCCAGAGGACCATCAAGAAAAACCCTGAACTCAAGGAAGAGACAACTAAATACAGAGGTAATTATAAGAATACGAAAAAAAGCTTAGGAAGGGAAATTAATGCCTCCAATACGGAACACTGGAAGGAACTGTGCCAGATGGTAGATGATGATCCCTGGGGAGACACCTACGCAATAGCCGCAAGAGGGTTACAGGCTAGATACCCCCCGCCAAAGCTCCCAATTGAAAAAATCAAGGAAATAACCGGCATTCTTTTTCCCAAACACAAGGTACCGAGCTGGGTGCAGCCAACGGTAAGCGACATCCCTGAATTCACCCTGGAAGAACTAAGAATAGCTTAGGACCGCATCCGAGATGGCAGGGCCCCAGGGCCCAACGGAATTCCACCGGAGGTCAAAAAACTCGCAGCGTGCAAAAAACCTGAATTCATACTCGAGGTTATGAATAGATGTCTCCAACTAGGACAATTCCCAAAGATATGGAAAGTCGCGAAGTTGGTTCTACTTAAAAAAAAATAACACCTATGAAGCCGCCGGATATAGACCACTGTGCCTTCTGGACGTGGCAGGCAAACTGCTGGAGCAACTCCTCGTAGTAAGAATAAGAGCGGAAACAAACATGTCCGAGAGACAGTTCGGTTTTAGGCCAGGAAGGTCAGCGATTGACGTCATTGGAAAGGTGGTGGAAACGGCGAGGATAGCCAAAGCAGGAACGTGGAGGACAAGAGAGATCTGTATCCTCGTAACGCTAGACATCAGAAACGCGTTCAATTCAGCAAGCTGGCAACACATCATGGATGAGGCATAACAAGAAGTACTCCGCATAATAAGTCAGAAAACAAAACACTTGAGCTAGAAATCAGCAGTGGTGTTCCGCAGGGCTCTCTATTGGACCCAACTTTGTGGAACATTCTGTACAACGGAGTGCTCAGATTAAGAATGCCAAAAGGAGTCGAGATAGTCGGTTTCGCGGACGACTTAGCTATCACAATCTGTGGAAAAACCGAAAGCATAGTAATGGACAAGGCGAAGGCAGCAATGAGGCTGGTGGAAGAGTGGCTGGAGAAAAAGTACGTAAAGCTAGCCCCAGAGAAGACAGAGGCCGTAGTATTGGCGGGTAAAAGACAGTTAAGTGAGATAACTTTGAAGATCAAAGATACCATAATATCACCGGAAAGTGCAGTTAAGTACTTAAGGTGTTATTATCGACAAAAACCTCTCGTTTAGCGACCATGTCTCCAAAGCGGCGGAGAAAGCGTATAGAACCACTGCGCTGGAAAGGCTAGCAGAAGGAAGTTACTATGTTCGGTAGCACATTCTGTGATGCTTTACGGAGCACTAATTTGGTATAGGGCCATGATGGTACAAAAGACAAGAAACAAACTGGCGACAGTGCAACGTAAACTTGCACTAAGAGTTAGTAGTGCGTACAGAACAGTATCCAGGGAAGCCATTCTTGTAATTGCAGGAATACCACACATAGAGGTGCTAGTGTCGCAGAGAAAAAACACCTATTCGATAAAACGCCAAGGCAATATGTCAAAAAGGACATCAAAAAAGTTGCTACGGACCTGACGTACAAGACCTGGCAAAATCAATGGGATATCTCAAAAACTGGAACATGGATAAGGCGCAGTATTCCACATATCTATAAATGGGCCACAAGGACACATGGAGAGATAGGCTACCACGTGACTCAAGTATTATGCGGCCACGGCTGTTTTCGAAATTATTTATACAAAATCGGAAAAGCAACGGACACCCTTTCTGAGTACTGTGGAGCCGAAGACAACGTCGCACATACGATCCTCCAATGCAAGCGCTGGGAAAAAGAACGTAGTTACCAGAAATTGAAGAGGAAAGCGATCTGGTAAATAAAATGTTGGAGTCCGAAGAAAACTGGGTTAGAATACAGGGTATAATCCGTGAAATAATTACACGGAAGGAAGAAGAAGAAAGGTCTCGGCAGAAGAGCGAATCACGAGAGAAAGCCAAAGATAAATAGATTAACTAGGGCGGTAAAACAACCGTCCGGGCTGCCCACCCTGAAGGAATGCGCAAGCGATACCGGGGTGACGTACTCAAAGCCAAGTGGAAGTAGGGGTTTAGTGAGTGCGAGCCTCACACACAGGCTGGTAGAGCTTCCCCCAAACCACAAATAAAGAAAAAAGGTTAAGTAAGCTATTTAATAAGATAATTTTACAAACTTCTACAAACAATCGGAACACAGCCTGAATATATAAATATAGTCAACCTTTCCGGAGCTCTATAACAATTACTGAGTGTTTTTAGGACAAAACAAATCTCATGTGAAACTTGTCTGTTATTTAATTACTTTCAGTCCACCTTTGTGGCACTCAATAAAAACCATAAAAATAACATTGTTTTTAAGATCATGTCTTTCCGATAACTTAAGTAAGTGAGCCATCTGCAGACGCGTTTCGAGATATATCTCTCATCAGTGCAGCTTTGCTTGTATTAATATGAATTTGTAAAACACTCACCTGAAACCCACATGGTGATTTGGGTTAGATATTTTTAGTTTGACATTTAATGGGAGAGACATGAACTTAGCAGGTTATTAAATTTAATATTTAATTGATAAGATAGAATTGGTAAAACCATCCTACCTTTTAATCATATAAACTTAAAACAATCGGAACACAGCCTGAATATATAAATATACTCAACCTTTCCGGTGATTATCTATAACGTAGGATGGTTTTACCAATTCTATTTTATCATTTAAGATAATTTTCTGTGATAATAGCTAGTAGCAGATAACTTTATAACTAGGTATTAAATACTTGATCAATTTTTTATCTTACCATGCATATTGTTGAACTAGATTTGTTAGGATGGTTTAGGTATGAATTTTAATATATAATAGGACTTGAGTGCTGAAAGTAAATTAAAAAATGGCTTAAAGAGGCAATGAAGACAATGTGGCCAGGGACTGAAGTGGTTAATTATCTCAAGCTCGGTATTTGATTTATTCAACCTAAGTGTTGAGCATACTTAACCTAATCATACACATTTTAACCTAATCATACACATTTGACGATTTGCGTCAGAATAACCTAGATATTATTAACTCGGTAATAGAAACCAAACTAACTTCCGCAAGTTGGATCTTATTAGATTAAGGAAGTTCAATAGACAAACTAACTATGACTAGACAAGGCAGATAGATATAACGTAACAATTAGACATTTTCCTCTACTTTGGATAAAACAATATTTGTTGTGGTTCGAAATATGATCGTCAAGATATGTGTTAGACGGAAAAAAACAGGCCAAGTGCGAGTTGTGAATCGCGCACCGAGGGTTCCGTACAAACTTGTAACTAAGGTATCTTTAGGAGGACCTAACTGTATGCAACCCATATGCTTCTGGTGCCTGACAATACCACGCAACACATTAGTGTATTTTCATAAGTTTCTAATAGTTTCTAAATTCGCATTTTTCTTGTAGTTAAACTACATATTTACGGTTTTCAGATTTTTCTCTTTACATGTGCTGCAAGACACTGCTTCTTGCCAAATTTCATGATTCTAGGTCAACAGGAAGTACCCTATAGGTTTTGATTCCCTTGTGAAATCGCAAAATATGCAACATAAACGGTCATATCTTTTGATCGCGTTGACTTACAAGTTTGATTTTTTCACAGCTGAAAGAGACCACAGACCCGAGTATTTGATAAAAATTTCAACTTGTTACCTCTACGCGTTCCTGAGAAAAATGGTCTTAACAGACAGACAGACGGACGGACAGACAGACAGACGGACAACAAAGTGATCCTATAAGAGTTCCGTTTTCGGTACGGAACCCTAAAAATAAGATAAGAAGTTAGTTTTTTATATCTCTTGTGAGAACGTTAAATAGACAAACTAACAAACTAAATAAAACAAGACAGAAAGATATAATCTACCAATTTTGCCTCTAATTTTGATAAAAAAGTATTTGTTTTGTTTCGAATTATGAAACTAAATAAGACTAGTCCAGACAGATTGAAGTGATATAACAATTGATAAGACAGTTTAGCCTGTAGTTTGGATAGTCAATCAGACAGTTTGGATAGAGAACGTTCTATAGACAAACTAAAAAAACTAAATGAGACTAGAAAAGACATAATGTAACAATTTTGCCTCTAGTTTTGATAAAAAAGTCTTTGTTTTGGTTCGAAATAAGAAAGTAAATAAGACTAGACCAGACAGATTGATGTGATATAACAATTGATAAGACAGTTTTGCGTGTAGTTTGGATAAAAAAATCTTTGTTGTGGTTCGAATTAAGATCATCAAAATAAGAAAAAAATAAGATTTGTTTTTTTAATTTGTTATTTTTTTAAATAAAATGTTTAATTTTTGTGAAGTAAAAATGATAGGGAGTTATATATCGATTGGTGTGAGCATTTGTCATAGTGTGGGTGCAGGGAATTGGACTGGGCACTGGTCAGCTAGGAGTAAAGGGGATTGCGGGGTCGCACGGGGGAGGACAGAAGGGGGTGGCAAAGGGAGACTCTCGCTGATCAATACCCAGGTCTACCGCCGGAGTGCTAACAAAGCAACTATAACGGATTCTGGACCATTGTTCATCAGGAGATAAAATGAGAAACAGAATTTCCTTCCCTTCGCCTCCGCCGGCGTCTCGTTCCTTTTCCGCTCGCCTCTCTTTCTCTTTCCGAATTTCTTTTGTTGATTTTACGAATCTATCTCCTACTGATGCTGTATGTGTGTATATATGACATGAAAGTAAAATACCACAACCAGTTGTAATCGAGAGATGCAGAAGCGGAGAAGAAAAAATCAATTTATTGGGAGACGCGGAAAAGTTTTAATCAGATAGCGCAGATATACTCCCAATAAGGATAGTTTTAGTTTCCCAACTTTTAAGCGATAATTAAATAATTGTTTTTCGTTACTTATACACTTTATTCGTTCAGTTTACAGCAAATCTTTACAAACAATATCATTTCTATCATTTATATATTAAGTTATTGATATTCATTCGATTAATAGTTGTTTATGATACGAGTGTGTGAAGAAGGATTCTTGTGCATGAGTTGCGAAGTTTAAAGCACGAGCCGAAGGCGAGTGGTTTATTCGAAATGAGTGGACAAAAGCCTTACACACACGTATATCATACATTATTTTATCTACGAAGCATGGTAATAGTAGTATATGATACGACTGTCTGAAGAAAGGCTGTTCAGCATGAGTTGCGAAGTTTAAAGCACGAGCCGAAGGCTCATGCAACTCATGCTTTTTATAAAAAAATTTCAATGGACAAAAAATACACAATACAATAAACAAAAACCAGAATGTTTTCGGTCCAATTTGGCGACAATATCACTTTTAATGTAGCAAAGCAATTATTGTTTAAAATTATTGTCAAAAATTGTTACTCATCTGTTTATATCATTTCATCATTTATATCACACCATTAGATTTCCAGTCAAACTTGCTCAAAATTAAGGATGCTTTAAGTCGCTATATGAAATAATATGACATCTTCCTTCAGAAATCTTCACATGAGAGTCTCGTTTCTGATCTCGTTCCGGGCAACCGTAACATTTTGTTCATTAACTAAAACCGAAACCTAACCTAACCTAACCTAACCGTAACATTTTGTTCATAAATTTGAACCCGAGCGACCCGAACTTGCTCGAGCCCAGAACGAGCAGCTCAAATTTATGAAGAAAATGTTACGGCTGCCCGTGTCAGAGTCAAAGATTGAAGACGAGATCAGAAACAAAACTCTCGTGTAAAGTCCTTTTCAGAAAGTTTCAAATGATAAACAGCCTCAAAGTTCTGTTTAAACTTAGTTCATTTTTATCTGATGCTGATTTACTTCACAAATATCAAGAAAATGGAATTATGAAACTGAAAATGATATTTATCTGCGACCACTATTGTGAATGCCCATTATTGTACAGTCCGTGGACTATGTAAATACATCATAACACACGTATGTAACAGTCCGCGATTAATGTTATGTAATGATTCATAACACACATGTGAGTTTGGTTTACGATTCATTGATTGGTTGAGAGTTGCTACTATTGTTAAATATAGGCAAACCAATGTACTCCGTGATTTTCAAACAATCATTAAACGTCAAAATTCACGTAGAAGCAGTCATTCATAACCTAACCACTATAAATGTATCTCTTTTCAATTAGAACAATTCTATTAAGTTAAATAATGTCCAGTGACAGTGACAAAGAAAATGGCACTCCGCCTGAAATTGCTGAAAAAGCGAAACAAGCTGCCCATAATTTGCTACCGATTAAGTCTCGGGATCGATACGATGCATATAGAAAATTTATGGACTGGAGAATGAAGCATAAAGTTAAATCGTTTTCAGAAAATGTTGCATTATCATACTTTGATGAATTATCTCAAGCAATGAACCATCTTCATTTTGGGCAATTTATTTAATGGTTCGGACAACAATTAATACAACCAACAAAACATTTCAAAGTTAATAGCTTTACTAAAGAGAAAATCTGACGGATTTACAAGCAAGAAATCAAAAATTTTCACCAATCAAAAAATTAACAGTTTCCTCAATAATTCGCCGGATAACAAATATTTATTGATGAAGGGATTTTTTTTCTTATAATGCTCTCTAATGGGCATAACGACATATTTTTATATAATTTTAGGTTATTTTTATCATTAGCATCACAGATGTGACTTATCTTAGATACCAGTATTTGAGTGTTATACTTGTATGTGTATGTGTATGAGTGTTATATTTGAGTGTTATACTTGTATACAGATACAAGTATTTTTATCTTATATCTAAATACTTTTTTTAAATTTTAATTTTGTATCTTGTATTTAGATACATGCTTTTTGTATCTTAGTATTTTGTAAATACTACGTTTGGCAAAATACTTTTATCAACTTACCAAAATGCGGTATGGTCTAGTTAATTTTGCCTTCCGCCGTCTTCGCGCTATATTTCATTGTGCTGACATGTGATTTCAAATTTTAAGTCGTTTCGTGTGTGTCAAACTACCAAAGTCTTAAGTTAAATATATTATTGCTTAATGATTACAATATTTTCTAAAGAAAAGATCATAATAATCGAAGACAACGTGGAAATGTAAGTTTTATGCCGTCGTTCAATCAAAAATAGGATTAGTAATGAATACAATGAATTCAAGGAAAAAATAAAGATTGCTTTAAAATATGTAGAATTTGTGTGCTGCACAGATGATGTTTGGTCTTCCTCTAAAAGAAGTTATTTGGGGGTTACAGTCCATTGGATTGAAAGTGACACACTTGTGAGGAAAAGTGCTGCCATTGCATGCAGAAGATTCAAAGAGGCTCACACTTATGATAAAGTTGCTGAAATGATAGCTGATATACATTCAGAAAATGATTTAAAGCTATCCAAAATTGTTAAAACAGTAACAGATAATGCATCAAATATAGTTAAGGCCTTTGAAATATTTGGTAAATCTGATTCAGAGACAGTTGCACATCTTGAATATATATCGCACGAAGAAGATCTTAAAAGAACACCAGTCAACAAAGATAATGAAGATGACGATTTGTTACCAGAACCTTTTCCAGATTCCTCATCACAATTTGAACAAGATTGAAAAACAAGATACAAAAAATTGCAACAAAAATTTATAAAAAACTGCATGATGCGGCCTTAGCAAAGGGCCAAGGCACTTTGGAATTTATGGTCTAGGTCAGGGGTGGCGAACCTTTTTCCGACCGGGTGCCAATTTGCAATAACAGGCAAATCAATTCACGGATTTTGATGAAACGCAGTGTGATTTGATATTCTTACGAGGTCCCACAAATAGCCAAATTTAAAAATTGTAGCATTGAAAATACGGCTTTTGTAAATTTTTGAAGTTTGTAAATTTTTGTGCGCCTTTTACAATTACGGACAAACCAATCGACAGATTTTGATAAAGCCTGAGGTATGGTTTGATATTCTAACGAGATCTTACAAATTCCCAAATTACAAAGTTGTAGCTTAGTAAATACGGCTTTGGTGAATTTTTTAAATTAGAAAATTTTTGTGGGGCTTTTGCAATTACGGGCAAACCAATCGATGGATTTTGATGAAACTTGGTACGATTTGATATTCTTACGAGATCTCACATATTGCCAAATTTGAAAATTGTAGCTTTGTAAATACGACTTTTGTGAATTTTTGAAATTTGTAAATTTTCTGTGCGCCTTTTGCAATTACGTACAAATCAATCGACGGATTTTGATGAAACTTGGTATGATTTGAAATTCTTACAAGATCTCACAAATTCCCAAATTTTAAACTTATAACTTTGTAAATATGGCTTTTGTGAATTTTTGAAATTTGTAAATTTTTGTGCGCCTTTTGCAAGTACGGACAAATTAATTGACGGATTTTGATGAAACTTGGAAGGATTTGATTTTCTCACGAGGTCTCACAAATTACCAAATTTCAAAATTTTAGCTTTGTAAATACGGATTTTGTGAATTTTTGAAGTTTGTACATTTTTGTGCGCCTTTTACAATTACGGACAAATCAATCGACGAATTTTTATGAAACTTGGTATGATGTGATATTGTTGCGAGATCTCACATATGCCCAAATTTCAAAATTGTAGCTTTGTAAATAAGGCTTTTGTGAATTTTTGGAAATTTTTGTGCGCCTTTTGAAAGTACGGGCAAACCAATCGACGGATTTTGATAAAACGTGGTATGATTTGATATTTTAACGAGATCTCACAAATTCCCAAATTTCAAAGTTGTAGATTAGTAAATACGGCTTTGGTGAATTTTTTAAAATAGAAAATTTTTGTGGGCCTTTTGCAATGACGGGCAAACCAATCGACGCATTTTGAACACGTCTTATATTTTACACCATTGATGTTGCACAAAAGTAGATTGAGAAACTTAATAATTTATTTTAGAAACGATAGTTTAACAAGTTTAGAACGCATGCGTGAGATGTAGTTCGCGTGCCAATAAAATTTTCCTACGTGTCCGCTGTGACACGCGTGCCATAGGTTCGCCACCAGTGTTATAGGTCACCAAAAGCATGTGAAACATATTTGGATTTGACAGGGAAATCACCAACTTCTCCATGTGCAACTCTGTGTTGGAATTCTTATTATAATTCCATAAAAGGCCTTTTAGCAGTGCAGGAATGTCTAAATGAAACTATGAAAATCTTGAAATTACCTGCATTTAAGAAAAATGAAATACATTTTTTAAGTGAATATGTGGGACTGATGAAAGCCAATAGCAGAAGCTATTCAAAGTTTGCAAGGGGATAAAGACACCTACTATGGTTGTCTATTACCAGAACTTACACGAATCCAATATATCATTAAAAATCTTAAAATGGAAAACCTAAAATATTGTGGTACTTTGCTAGATGTGACTGAAGAAAACTTATACAGACGTTATAACAAGTTTTTGCAGTTAGAGCCTGCTGCAAATGATCCTATTTTAGCCACAGTTTTACATCCATTTTTTTAAATGAAATGGGTATCAAAAGCACTTAAAGAATATGTTAAAGAACTGAAACACGTAAAATCAATTGCTTTGAAAAACAATCATCGGAGACTTTAAACAACAATGAAGAAGATATAAAAAAGGGAAAAGATGAATCTTCTTATGTTTTTAGAGGATTCTGATTCCTCTATTGCAAGTGGCGACAACAACACAGCAACACAGCTGACTTAGAAACGTTACAATATTTAAATAATAAAGACACCAGACGCCCGTCTACAGAGTTCAAATGCTTATCCTACAATAATTTTTTTTTATAATATAACACCTGTTTGCCGAGTTCCGCCCCTGTGGTGCGACTTTTCTCTTTTGGTGGGATGATAATGAGACCTCATAGAAGAAAAAACCGGCCAAGTGCGAGTTGTGACTCGCGCACCGAGGGTTCCGTACAAACTTCTAAGTAAGGTATCTTTTTTTTGTGGAGGACGTAGCAAACACATTCAGTTAAATTGACAAGTGGCCCTCCTGAAATCACGACCATCTTAGTACCGCTGCAAGCATAACCTCAAGATGTCGCTGTCATACGATGGAATTCTACCCTATATTTAATTACCATACATCCCCCATTCACTATGAGTGTTTAGGGGTTCTGGAACTTCACTATTTGTTTTTACTGCTCAATTTTGCCCGTATACCCATATACCCTGTATAAAGGTATACAAGGTATTTTTTTTTAGATAACGCAAATATTTTTAAACTTATAAAAAGAAAACTTTATTTTAGTATTACACTTATTCAACTTAAAAAGTTCAATTTAGGCAATCTGGCCAACCTTTCTGCTAAATCACGTTTTATAGAGTCCATGAGAAGTGGCTACCTAAACTCGTTGCATCACGAGGAAGACAATTTAGATATGAAATGGAACAGAGTCAAAGAATTATATATAAAGGCTGGTGAAGACTCCCTGGGCTATCTGCAACTACATGGGACGCCATTAAAGCTAGGAAAGAAACCAACGCCAGGTTAAATAAAGCAAAAACAACCGAGGAAAAACAACAATTAGGTCAGCTAATGTACACACACGACAGGATGGTAAAGAACAGTGCCAGAAAAGACAAGAGGTCATGGGCTCAAGGCCTTGCCGAACAAGCCCAAACAGCCAGTGAATGTCACAATATGCGTGCTTTATACCAGATCACCAGGCGCCTAGCCAATAAATCAATTTTGGGTGACACTCCCATCAAAAGCAAAAGCGGAGAATTACTAGTTACGGACGAAGCACAACTAATACGGTGGAAGGAGCACTTCCAAGAAGTCCTAAATAACCCATCGCCTGACAACTCCATCACTGATGAAAACTCCGTCCCTCCCATTCTAAGAATGAATACCAATCCTCCAAACATCAAGGATATTAAAAATGCAATTTTGAAGCTAAAGGATGGAAAGGCTACGGGTTCAGATGGTCTACCCGCAGAAATATTAAAAGCCGATGCTGAAACATCAGCAAAATTATTATACCCAATTATTAAGCAAATATGGGAAACGGAATACGTTCCGAAAGAGTGGAGGGAAGGGGTAATTGTCAAACTCCATAAAAAGGGAGACAAAAAGATCTGCAACAACTATAGGGGTATTACTCTACTCAACACAGACAGTAAGGTGCTCACATTAACAATCCTCCATCGACTGACAGAATCACTCGAACCTACAATTAGGAGCGAACTAGCCGGTTTTAGGCCTAGAAAATCATGTATCGACCTGATCAACTCGCTCCGAATTATTATTGAGCAGTCCGTGAAATGGCGCTCTCCACTTTACATGCTTTTTGTGGATTTCGAGAAAGCTTTCGACTCTGTTAGCCGCAACGCCATCTGGAAAGTCCTATCACAGAACGGCGTCCCTCAAAAGATTGTTAACATCATCCGGGCATTGTACGCGAACAGCTCTAGCCGTATCAAACACAAAGGCAAACTAAGTGACGAATTTGCTGTCTCCTCGGGGGTCAAACAAGGTTGTGCATTATCGCCTCTCCTATTTATAATCGTCATGGACCACATAATGACTGCAGTTAACGAGCGTCCCCGCGGCATCAGATGGCGTCTGAACTCACGGTTGGAAGACCTGGATTACGCTGATGATTTGTGTCTCCTCACGCACACCTACCAAGATATGCAGGAAAAACTAAACCTACTGGACTATAACGCGGCGTTTACTGGCCTCAAAATAAACATCTCTAAGACCAAGGAAATGCGTATCAATGCTCGTAATAACACCCCGCTCTCTTTAAATAACATCCCAATCGATAATACTGTCAACTTTTGCTACCTGGGCAGCCAGATTACTCCAGACGGAGGAGCTTCAGAGGATGTCAAAATACGAATTCGTAAAGCAGGATACGCATTTGCTCTATTGAATAATTTCTGGAATAACCCATGCATCAAAAGAAGTACCAAAATCAAGGTCTTTAACAGCAACGTCAAATCAGTTATTTTGTATGCCTGCGAAACCTGGAAAGACAGTCTAGCGATTACTCCCAATATTCAGACCTTTGCCAACAAGTGCCTGCGGCGCATTCTTGGCATACGCTGGCCGGAGGTTATCTCAAATGTTACTCTATGGAGGTTAACAGGTCAACAATCAATTGCCAAGGAGATCAAGAGGCGCAAATAGAGTTGGATAGGCCACACGCTAAGAAAACCCAGCTCACATATCTCCAGGGAAGCATTAGAGTGGAACCCTCAAGGCCAACGCAGGGTAGGTAGACCTCGCTCTACCGGGAAACGCACAGTGGATAGCGAAGCCAGGAGAAATGTAAAGTCCTGGAATGAGGTCAAGTGCTTGGCGTCGAACAGGATGAGATGGAGATGTTTCGTGGAGGCCCTTTGCTCCTCCTTGGAGCCATAGGAATCAATATATACTTATTCACTAACTTATATTAAGATCTAACTATTTCTAGATCTAATATAAACTAATATATTAACTATTTCTAGATCTATTGCGATACTCTTAACATTCAGTTGTTCAATTGACAGCTTTTGGGCAATTGACTACCAAAAAATATAGGGCGTACGTGATTTAAGTATATGTAGATTATAAAGAAAAAATAGACGAAATATAATATATACAGGATGTTACGGGACTTGAGTATGTCACATGTCGGCTATAAACAAGCAAAATTTAGACATAATATATACCCTGTATATATTATGTATAAAGAGCGTACGTGATGAAATATATAACGAATATAAACAAAGAAAATTCAGAATAAACAGCTTGGTGCCAACATACTGCACATACTTTTTGTACCGGACCTAACCGAGGAGGACCTAACTGTATGCAACCCATATGCTTCTGGAGCCTAACAATACCACTACGACAACATTAGAGTATTTTCATAAGTTTCTAATAGTAAATTCGCATTTTTCTTGTAATTAAACTTCATATTTACGGTTTTCAGATTTTTCCCTTTAAATGTGCTGTAAGAGACCGCTTCTTGCCAAATATCACGATTCTAGGTCAACGGGAAGTACCCTATAGGTTTTGATTCCCTTGTGAAATCGCAAAATATGCAACATAAACGGTCATATCTTTTGATCGCGTTGACTTACAACTTTGATTTTTTCACAGCTGAAAGATACCGCAGACCCGAGTATTTGATACAAATTTCAACTTGTTACCTCTACGCGTTGCTGAGAAAAATGGTCTTGACAGACAGACAGCGGGCTTGATATTTACGCGATTAATCACATGATCACTGTTCATAATTAAATAAGCTAAATAAACCATAAAATAAATAAATGTATGTTTTCTTTTAAAAAAATATTTTATATCTTTAAAAAGTATTTAATAAATACGTATTTTGTATCTTGTATTTCAAATACTTTTTCCAAAAGTATCTTGTATCTGTTATTTCAAATACATTACTTAAAAGTATCTTGCATCTTGTATTCAGATACTTCGAGGTATCTTGTACATCTCTGATTAGCATTAGTGGTGCTTGCAGAAAACAAGAACTACGAAATATCAAACCCTGCCATGTAGAAGGCAACGGAAAATCTCTGATCGTTAAAATTCATAATTCTAAAACAAAAACTCAAAGATCTTTTGTGGTAAAAAACCTAACCTAACCTAAAGAATTTTACCAAATCTGAAATATATTTTTCTTATTAAACAGGAACAAATTTGTGTGGTCGTAGATAAAATAATGTACCTAATAAGAATTAAATTTGTTACATCAAACATATTTTTTTTATTAAACAGAAACAAATTAGTGTGGTCGTAGATAAAGTTTAGTACATAACTCGAGTTGTAAGGCAATTACGTACTCGCGGAGTTACGCACTCCCCGCTACGCTGGTCGTGCGTAACTGTCCCGCTCGTACGTAATATGCTTCTTACAGCTCTCGTTACGTAATATAGGTACTATTAGATTGAGATAATTAACCTCACCAGTCCCTGGGCACATTGTAATGTACACAGCTTCATTGCAACTTTAAGCCATTTTTTTTTTACTTTCAGCACTCAAGTCCTATTAAACATTAAAATATGCATGCTCATTAATTATTCTAATCATACCATGCAAAATAAAATAAAAAACTGTGATAATGTGATAAATAATACAATTTTACAAGATCCGTAGAGGATTTTTTTTAAGAAATGTTAAAATAATAGGATACCTGTATAGTGTTGCGTCCTGAAAAGAGCATCCGACTCCTGGTCAAATATATACTGTTTCAAGGTAATTTTGTATTTGATTTGTATTAAGATAAGTGTTGATATTTATAATTCTAAGTTTGAAATGAGTAATGAATGAATGCAGGGAGTTTTATGTCCAGGTGTTTGCTGAGTGTACTCGAAAGTTGAATTCCTGTTATTTGTTCTTTTATCAAGAAAGTTGGACCGTTGTTCAGTTTGCACGCCAAGCCAGCGGTATTTCTCTCCGGGCGCGACCATCAAACTTTGATAAGTTTTCCTCGTAGAGAATGAAGCACTGCCCGTTCGGACAGCGGTCATTTTTCTCTCGTTTTCAATCTACGCAGCGGAGAAGTTCTCATCCTTTCGGGCGTATTTCTTGTTTTACGTTTTATTTCTTTTCTTTTTGTTCTTTGTATTTGCCCGCTGGCTGGAATTAGAGGAGGAAACGTCTTCGAATGGATGGATCTGTCCGCACCAGAAATGTACAAGTTTACTTTTGTCCAGTTATTCACACATAAACTCATCCTAAATAATTTATATATCACTAAAACTTATATTCATATTTAATATAAAAGTGTTATCACTGAAACACTATAAATACATCATTAACTCAATTTTACAAATGGAATATGAGAGATTGAATTAAAAAAAGCAAATTATTAAATTTCTGCCGCCTAGAATTACGACAGAGATCGGCAAAAGCGCCCTTATTATATTAGTTATAAGGCCTTCAACATGTTCAAGATGTGAACTAAAACAATGTGATTTATTTAAAAAAATATAATTGATAAATCTGAGACAATGGATTCAGACAACAACTGGAAATCATAAATAAAACTAAATTTTAATATGAAATAGTTATTTTAAGTTTAATAGCTTATTGCTCAGTTTAATAGTTCAATAGTTTTAAGTTCCAAAAACCAAGGAGTTTAACTTCAACCACGCGTAAAGGTTACACACTAATTTTTTTTTAATATTTCATAAAATGTAATTTTGTAACAATGTAATATATTACTAATTGTAAGTAAGAAAATGCGATTGTTTAAAAATAAATTAATTAAAATTGTGAAGAGTGTATAAATTTAGGAATGTGTTTGTTTATATTGTTAAGTAAAAGTAGTGGAGGATTGGATATAGTGATTCGAAGTTTGACCTGTAGGTAGTTTATCTGGACCGCAAGGGGTGGGCGAGCGCCTTGAACCCTTACCTACTGTATATTTGTTTCCTTTATCTCATTTCGCGAGCGTTCAATTGTTCTGGCTGTCAATATCCGTTCTCGAGCCGTCTTTGAGAGGTCTCTCGCGCTCTTATCGGAAGGAATTCAATTTCTGCAATTCGAGCGGGCGCTTGCTAGCGTCATCATCTTAGGCCGCGGCCGGCGAGCTGGTTTTGATCAAAGTCCGACCTCTTCCTGCAGGCAGGTGTGGTGGGAGGAGGGAAAGACGTGCAGGGATTTCGCTATTGTATATATTTCTTCCTCGCCCTTGCCCCACTCGGAAGAAAAGCACTTTCATAAATCTGCTACGAGATATATGTGCTCACAATTTCCGGGATCCGGCCATTAAGCTGCGCCCGGAGCTAGCGCGGTGTTGGATATACCATTTCCCGTCTACTTTATTTGCTGTTTGATTTTGTCTATATAATATTTAAAGCCCTTTTTGCCAACTCCCTCTCTCTCTCTCTCTCTTAGACCATTTAATCCATACCTACACTATCGAACTATTACTAACAACATTTGAAACAGTTCCATGAACATTTTTCTAAATATTTTAACACAATACTATTTTAACAATTGTCTGCCTAGTCTTGTCTGTCCAGTCTTGTCTGTCTAGTCTTGTCTGTCTAGTCTTATCTGTCTTATCTGTTTGTGGACAGTATAGACTGTCGAGTATTTTATTTTGTATTCCATTAGTCTAAATGAATAGAATCAAACATTGAAAAACAGTTGTTTAAATATTGGTGAAATTTATCCATTTTTTTTTATTTCAGTTTGTTTGAAGGAACCGGAGAGGAGAGAAACAAATAAATGATCTCAAGTTACAAATATAGTTTTATATACATAACAATGTATCGGTTTACATTAAGTTACGAACGATGTAACACTACAAATATGCCATTATGTGCAGGTTGCTTTTTCTCACAGTGTATGTGCTATTTTTTCCCTTCCTTCTTGCCTTTCCTTTTCGTTTGTATAAAAAAGCAAACAAGTGTACATAAAATTCAGTTCGGCGAAGCTTAACATTCGCGATTATTTCTGCGAATCCTCCACTTCGAACAATATACAAGCGTTTCGAATATTCCCCAACCGGAATACGCAATCAATTTTATTACTCTAAATTACCGCTTCATCATACACAGCAAACCGCGGCAATTATCTCATAAATAATTTCATTTTATGCGCGAATTTGTTTTAATTAAATTGTCTGAGGGGGTGAGAGATTTTGAAATTTTCATATCTGAAACACTTGGAGCTTATAATTGCGTGTCCCCGAACTGAAACTAAATCCTGTCTCCCTTGCAAAACCTATTAAAATTGTTTAGAACAGTTGCGTTCGCGTCCCGTTCCAGGAAGCCGCAACTTATCATTATGTAACTTCATCCGCCATTTTATAAATTATTATTCTATATAAACTACAAGCAAGTAATTAAAATGTTTTATTTAATTTGCGAATACTTTACAAACTAACTTTACTCATTCTACACAAGAAACACTTTACAACAGATATATATATATACATATATATATATATATATATATATATATATATATATATATATATATATATATATACATATATATATATATATATATATATATATATATATATATATATATATATATATATATATATATATATATATATATATATATATGGATAATATATATGGACAAAGCGCTCTCAATTATTATGCGATTTAGCATTTTTACGTCGCTGTAGAGATACAGACATAACACCCGTCTGTATGAGGCTGTCACACCAAAATCCGACAGCCAGGTCAAACAAAATATTACACAACGCAAGCCAAGCTTTGCTTCGGGACGAAATCCAAACCAAACGACAGAAACTTGACAGCACCAGTCAAAATATCCTGACAACCCCCATAGCTCTAACCACTACGCTACAACCTCTCCTCTGGCAACAGATAGACTTAATATCTAACAACAGAGCCGAACAGAATAGATTATTAATTACCAATAGACAGAAAGAAAAATACAACCTTCTCAGACGGAGACAAAAGCCTGCACCAAAACCACTCAACATCGACAAAGTGGTTTACAATCTTTCAGACCAGCCCCTAGACGAACCTACCAAAATCGTACTGGCCAAGGGTTTTAACTTTGCAATAGCACCAACTCGCCTTCCCAAAGAAGACATAATCACTGGTGTCGAGACTGCTATCTCACAACTCCCTGCCACATTAGCTGAGACAATAAGACAGGAAACATGCCACATTTTAAGATCTGCCAAACCACCGACAAGAAACATCTCATACGAGGAATTCAAAGCCCTCAAGGCACTAAGAGAAAACAACAGCATTGTGGTCCTACCAGCTGACAAGGGAAATTGCTCTGTAGTCATGAACAGTGCTGACTATAAACAAAAAATGACCAAAATCTTAGATGATCCAGCTTATCTACCCAGTACAACGGTCCCCACAACTTACCTTGAGAAAACTACCAGACAAAAGATCCTAAGCTCTAGCATTGACCAGGAAACAATGAATTATCTTATACCAAGGGAGAAATCTTCACGGTGTCCCAAGATATATGGTTTACCAAAGATCCACAAAGATGGAGCCCCACTACGACCAATAGTAAGCTCCATTGGTTCACCGGTCCAACTTCTTGCAAAACATTTAGCAAAATGTTTACAACCATACGCCGAAGATTGTGATTCCTATGTCCGCAATGCTGAACACTTCATAGACATACTGAAAAATCACCAACTCTAGCCCGACCACCTCCTTGTGAGCTTTGACATTGTATCTTTATTCACAAAAGTACCGGTCCCGGAGGCCTTAAACATTATAAGATCAAAATTAAAACCAGAAAAGTATGTATCAGATCTGGCAGAACATTGTTTAAAGAATACATACTTTAGGTACGATGGTCAAATATACAAACAAGTCCTAGGAGCACCAATGGGTTCACCTCTATCCCCAGTAATAGCCAACATATTTCTTACAGATTTTGAGGAAAAGGCAATCTCATCAGCCACACTTAAACCTACACTCTGGTTAAGATATGTTGACGACACATTTGTAATCTGGCCCCACGGCAGACCAGAGCTGGACAAATTCCTTAACCATCTTAACTCCCAACACGACCAAATTAAATTCACAATGGAGATAGAAAAGCATCAACAACTTCCTTTCTTGGATGTTTTGGTACAGAAGAAACCTGACGGCACTTTGAGCCACACTGTGTACCGGAAACCAACCCACACAGACAGATATCTGAACGCTTCTTCGCACCATCATCCCAAACAACTAGCATCTGTAGTCAACACTCTTACCACCCGATCCAAAAGACTAGCCGACCAGCTTAACTTACCGAAAGAATTGAAGAACTTAAGAGAAGCTCTTTCTTTAAATGGTTATCCAAACAGATTAATATCCAGAGCTTTCCGTCGTACAGAGAACAGTAGCCAAACAACTGAAGAACGACAGAAACCCGTTAGCACAGCATACCTACCATATGTTCATGGATCAACTGACAAAATCGCCAGAATCCTTAAAAGACACAACATCGACACCATTTTCAAACCTAACCAGAAAATATCCTCCATGCTACGCAGCGTTAAAGACACCATCCCGTTAGAATCCCATGGAATTTACGAAATACCTTGCGGAACATGTGAACGAACCTACATTGGACGTACCAATAGAAAAATATCTGCTAGGATTCAAGAACATGTAGTTTCAGTAAGACACAGAGACAAAGTTTCATCGGCACTTGTCCAACACACAAACACCGGTCACTGGATGGACTTTAGAAATTCAAGGACTGTTGCACAGATTAGTCACGAAATGTCACGAGTATACAGAGAAGCCATAGAGATAGAAAAACGAGACTACTACATGAACACGAGAGACGATTCCTTGAGACAGCCCCCAGCATGGCGACCGATCATATCCACCCTCAAAATGCAATCCCAGACACCCCAGACTCATGTACGACCAACAAGACAAACAAACAACCGAACCGAAGCACCGCACACAACGCGCATGACCCGAAGCCAGACAGCTATAAGTAGTTGCATCGCACGAACGAGCCCTCAGTATGCGTCTAACCGTTGACCCGCGCGGACGCATATATCTCTTGAGAATGGCGAATGTTAGTTCGCCGAAACGTCGAGAATCCGGTTCTTTTCAGAGCCAACCCTCAGCATCAACGCGGAATCCCCGAGAAAACAATACAACACATATATATATATATATATATATATATATATATATATATATATATATATATATATATATATATATATATATATATGCAGGGGTCGGCAATCCTTTTTAGTTGCGGGACAAAATCAATCAAAATGTGAGTATGATTGTGATAAATGAGATACGTCTGTAAAAATTCTTTAGAAACAATTGTTAAAATTGCTTAAAAAATTGAAAATCATCACAAAAAAATGTCAAAACTGCCAATAGAAAGATTAAATCTAGCTTATAAATCATTCGGATTTTTAAAAACGTCAAAATTGTCTAAAAAAATATCTAAAGTGCCGAAATTTTTTTAGAAAAAATGTTAAAATTGCTTAGAAAATTGAAAATTGTCACGAAAAAATTTCAGAACTGCCAATAAGAAGATTAAAACTAGCACTATCTACAAAGTTAAAATTTGTTAAGAAGTCTAAACTGTCTTAAATATTACTTAATACTGTCTTAATATTTTACAGCAAGAGATGAAAGATGGCGTTTTTTTGGTGAGGTTGGATTTTGCTCACGGGCGCCAGCGAGTTAGCAATCATACCGAACCAAAAAAAAACACTCTCATCTCGAGTAGTAAATGCAATTTTTTCTTCTGATTTAGGTTGTAGAATCCATAATTCGACTTTAATAAATCCAATTCGAAGCGAACTGTCAGAACTGTCAATACAAATTTAATTGTTGGTTTGGTCGTTTCCATGGTAACATATTGCATTCTCATAGAAGGTGATACTTTTCAAGTCAAATGTCATAATTTTATTTCGGTTTTTTAAATAGGCTCGCTTCAGGCTCGCTTTACATACATAAAATATTTCATTGAAATTGATGTAATTAATCAGAAAGTTCATGCAAATTTGGTTAGTTTAGTGTTTTAATCGAGAAAATCGTAAATTTAAAATGCTCATTTTCGTCTCTAGATGTGAAAATATTTTCATCTCTAGAATGAAAAAATGTCACTTTCATGTAGGGTAAACCGTGGAAAAATGTCATTTTCACATACATCAGTAGAAAAAATATATTAAAACTGGCGCTAAAATGTGAAAAATTGTTAGAGAAAGTGTTAAAATTGATTAAAAAATTGAAAATTGTTAAAGAAAAATATAAAAACTGGCAAAAAGTTAAGCTGCGTGAAGTTGGCCCCTCGAACTTGAAAAAAATAAAAAAAATAAAATGGGATACGTTTGATTTTTTTCCATAAAATATTTTTTAGGGACCCCAAAATCGATTTTTTAATATTACATTTATTTTTATTTTTTTAATTTTTATTGTTTTTTCTTTCGTTTGGTGTTGAAGAACTTCGTTTGACCATGTTTGCCCACCATTTTTTTTAATAAAAATTTTTTTTAACAGCCCCAAAATCAATTTTTCTAGTGTTTGATATCCATGCACAATATGAGCGATTCCCCAAAAGAAATGGATTGCCGAACTTTACCGACGATTATCGAATATACTCTAATTGTAAGTTGCATACCTATTTCCCTGCGATTTTCTATCAAACGGAAAATTAGCGATTTTTGATAATTCGTACGATATATCACACATACAAAAATAGCTTTTGTCGTCTGCCCATCTATACTAAAAGAGTTACGTATACACCATTGCCTGCATAAAGGATGAAAAGTTGAAAGATACAGATGTTCTTGGGTTATGATGTATTTGGGTATTTATATTTTGTTTATTTTGGTCTTAATTGTTTTTAAATTTTGGTATCTATAGGTTTTTAAAATTAGATAATATGAGATTAGATTGGGGTAAAGCGGGCAATAGGTACCAACATCTGGTCGTGGTGTCGTGAATAGTAATTTAGTGCCTTTTTTTAAGCTGTTGATGACACCATATTTGGACACTGTTTATGACCACTAATGATTTTTCAATGAGTTTTTACAATATAGTTTTGAGAAAACTCCGCGAAGAAGCCATATATCACGACCTTGCCATCAGGAAAGGTCTTGACGTTATAACTTCCTTGTACCACATGAAGTATAAAGGTGCATTTGGTGGAGGTTTAAAAGAAATTAGACACGACGAGTTTTACTGCATATACGCTTCACCTTTACAAATTGCTCTGTACAAAAACAAATTTAAGACTGATGGAACTGGTGGCGTCATCAAATCCATTAGAAAACCTAACGGAGAAACGAAATGTTCTTTCTTGTAACAAATGTTTATGGGAGGTGAAGAAGAAATCAACCCCATTTTTCAAATGATTTCAGCCAAGCATGACACAATCACGATCGAATATTGGTTGAATATTTTTTAAATTCGCAGATCACGTGCCGAAATTTCATGTGATTTTTCGCTGGCTTTACTCAACGCCATCACATCGAGTTTCAACGAATATCGTTTGGACTTGTATATATCAATATTTTTCAAGTGGTTGCACAATGAGAACCTCCAATATCGGCTTCAATGTTTCGTTCGACTGGATATCACCCACTTCATCAAGATGATCTGCCGGAAGAAAGTTTTTAATGGAAAAGCCGGAAAATGGAAAGACTTTTATCTCTGATGCATTGGAGTCATGACAATTTGAAAAACATTGCAATAATGCGAAAACTTTCTACTCGCCGTTCTTGTAGTTGCTCTAAGCGAATGCGTTGGTCAGGATGAAATGAGAGTTGACATTGTTATTCAACAAAGAGCAATATTTCTTTTCGACAGGATTAACAATTTCACCTGCAAGGAAGTCGATAGAAAGTACTCAAGACTCATCGATAGAAGATGGAGAGCAGTGTATCGATGAAGAGCTTTCTGAACTTGAAGTGTACGTCGTTTCGTAGAAAGCATTCGGATTTGTGCTGAAAAAGAGGCGAAACAATCTTCCAATTTTGATGGACCAAACGCTTATTATCTTCCGGAAATTATTGAACCTCTATCCAAGTTGGATTCTTTTCCCTCTGGACGAATTTAATGAAAAAAAATTCGGGGCACAACACGATGTAGGGAGTGCAGCAAATGTTGAACCGTACTTCAAGAATTTGAAAAACATTGACATAGCTGACGTTGCCGGTCCAATTTGAGCGGATAAATTTATCGTCAAACATATACCTTTCATCGAAGCGGCAAGTAAATTGAAGCGAGGTGCTTGCAATAAAAAACGTTATAAATTAATTGAGAAAATTATTCAAAAATACAAAAAGAACGTAAAATTTCTACAAGAGAACGAATACTTATTTCAAGAAGAGAATTGGAAAGGAAAAAATATAAAACTCGATGACATTATTGATGAAAAATTATTAACCAGCGCGGACACAAATATAGAAAACCTTTCGGTTCTTTCATGCTCTGGTCGTAACAGTTTGATTCAACAAAGTTTGCAATCAACAAATAGAGATCGCAAAAACCCGTTGGTCTCACCAGAAGATTCACATTTTTCTTCTGTGGATTTTGCGCAGAAAACACCGGAAATTAATACCATTCCACAAATCGGAAGAAGACGAAAAAAAATCCAGAGGAAAATAAGACACCAATCAAAACAAAACAAAAATGACATTTTGTGTCCAGAAGTACGACTCATTCATGTTCGACCAATGAAGAGGGACAAGAGTGAGATGATTTTAAGAAATGGCGGAATTGTGGGACCAGTTTGGATTGGACAAAGATTGATTTAAGTAAAAAGCACAGTTCCGAAGATAGCTTACACAGATAATGAATTGTCTCAAGAATATTTGCAAAATTTGGAGGAAAATTGTCTAACTATATCTTTCATAAAAACATACACATCGGATGGACCAACTTCCAGGCTTTACAACGCAAGAAGAGTAATTGTTGCAAGCATGTTCTTCTTCTTATTGTGCCATATCCTCAGTGGACGTTGGCGATCAATATGGCCCATCGGATTCGATCCACAGCCGATCTGAACAAGTCAACCGATGTTCTTCCGGTCCATTGTCGCAGATTCTTCAACCAGGAGATCCGTCGTCTTCCCTGTGACCTCTTCCCCTCGATTTTTCCCTGCATGGTGAGTTGAAGTAGCCTATATCTGTTGCTGTTTCTCATGATATGGCCAAAGTATGACAGTTTTCTGTGTTTGACTGTTGTGAGCAGTTCTCTGTCCTTCTGCATGCGTAGGAGTATGGTTTCGTTGCTAACATGGTGGGTCCAGGAAACGCGAAGCATTCGACGATAGCACCATGCTTCGAAGGCCTCCAGTCGCTTACTAGTTGCCTCGGAGAGTGTCCATGCCTCCACTCCATACAAAAGCTTAGAGAAGACGTAGCATCTAAGTATGCGTGTTCGAAGATGGATGTTCAAGCGCATGTTACACAAAACATTCTTCATTTGGTTAAATGTAGAACGTGCCTTCTCTATGTTGATCTTTACTTCACGACTATGATCCCATTGGTCATTGAGGTTTACACCCAAGTACGATATTGATGGTACTCTCTGTAGTTGGGCCCCATTTACCAGGAATTGGGCATTAGACGCATTTTTGCTGACGATTAGAATTTTTGTCTTTGCCATATTCAATCGCATATTAAGTGGTTCGCATGCCTCTACTACTTTATCAATCAGTCTCTGTAGTCCTTCGGCACTGTCGGCAATTAGTACAGAGTCGTCTGCATACCTTAAGTTATTAATTATTTCCCCGTTTATCTTTATCCCAATCTGTTCTTCTTCGAGTGCATTCTTAAAAAGGTTTTCTGCGTATCGGTTAAACAGTAGCGTGGATAGTACGCAGCCCTGTCTGACACCTTGTTCTACTGGAAATTCCTTTGACATTATATTTTCCACACGAACACATGCTGTTTGTTGTCTGTACAGATTGTTGATTATTCGTGCATCTCTCTCATCTATTCCTGATTGCTTTATGGTTTCTGTTAGCAAATCATGGTTAACCCTATCGAATGCCTTTTCGAAGTCGATAAAACACGTGAAAACATCGCAATTCACGTCTCTTGCTCTCTGAATCAGAACACTCAGACCAAAAAGGGCATCTCTAGTCCCCAATCCACTCCTAAACCCAAATTGCGTCTCGCTAATGTCTTCTTATAGTTTTTGATATATTCGTTCGTAAATAATCTTAAGAAAGACCTTCATGAAGTGACTTGTGAGACAGATAGTTCTATAGTCTTCGCATTGTTTAGCTGTGGTTTATTTAGGAATCGGTATAAACGTAGAGACTAGCCATTTCTCGGGTATATCTCCCGATTCATATATGTTGTTAAATAAGTCCGTGATTAGGTCTAGGTATTCTTCCTCAATGAGCAGTTGCAATGAAGTTCTTGTGCTTCAACATATCGCCAAGAACTTCATCTGGGCCCGGGGACTTGTTGTTTTTGAGTCTTCCAATTGCCTTAAGAACTTCTTGATGAGTTATAGAAGGTCCTGTTTGTGCTGGGCTATTTGTGTTAGAAACTGTTCGGCTATCGTCAGCATAAAGAGTCTGTATGTATTGTTGCCATCTTGCTACTTTGTCATTCACGTTCAGTAGTGCAGTCCCGTTTTTGTCGGTAATTATGTTATTCTGTCGTGGTTTGTTTATTCTAGCTGCATCCTTTATTTTTTTATGTGTATTTAAAACGTCATGTTTTCTGTCTAGTTCTTCTATTTCAGAGCATTGTTCTTTCCACCAGTTTTCTTTGGCTTCTTTGATCTTTTTTTTAATGTTGTTGTGGATTTGCTTATATGACTTTAAGTCTTTGCTCTTTGTTTTTCTTCGTTCTTCCATCAAACCTAAGATCTCATCTGTAATCCACTTGCTTTTCTTTTTTCTATGATTTGTGTAAAGGTTTTTATCTGCAACAGTTTTCATTACATTGATGATGGCTTCGACTTGTTGTTCTATGTTGCGGCTGGCAAGGCTTCTGATCTTGTTCATACCTTCTTTAATCTGGTCTTTAACTTGTTGCATCACGTTGGGGTCTTTCAGTCTCTGTATGTCATGTCTCTTCAATTGGGGCTTCTTCTCTGTTCTCTTAAAGCGTACTTTAAGTGTTGACAGCAGTAGGTTATGGTCGGTATATACGTCTGCTCCAGGGTAAGTTTTAGTGGATGTGATGGAGTTTCTAAACCTTTTATAAGTCTATTTGGTTTCTAATTACACACTGTTCGCGGTCGGCCGGCGATTTCCACGTATATAACCTTCTTGGAGGTAACTTAAAGAAGGTGTTCATTATTGAGTGCTCAATTTCTTTGCAAAACTGGATCAGCAGGTCTCCTCTCTCGTTTTTAGTTCCCAAACCATATCTTCCTACTATATCTTCTTGTTCTCCTTTACCCACTTTCGCATTGAAGTCACCCATTAGTATTGTGATTTCCGTCCTTTTGGTCTGTTTTCGTGCTGTTCTTATATCTTCGTAGAATTGTTCGATGTCCTCGTCGCTTCCTTCGCTTGTGGGTGCATAAACCTGTATTATATTAATTATGCAAGGGCTGGAATTTAGTTTCATTATTGCCACTCTGTTTGATATTGGTACAAATCCTAGAACTGCTTTATGTACCTCCTCCGTGACTATAATTGCAACGCCGTTCTTATTCTGTGTTTTATCGTCGCCTGAGTAGTAGATGTGATAGTTATCTACGTCAGATCTTCCAGTACCCGGCCACCTCGTTTCACTGCATCCGAGTATGTCGATCTTCATTCGTTCTAGTTCTTTTATGACGTTTTCCGTTTTTCTTGCCTGGAACATACTTCGCAGGTTCCATGTTCCTATTCTATAGTTTTTATCTTTGGTTGAGGTCTTTGGGATTCGCAATAGAGTTTTTTTGTTTGTAGCAATATTCAAAACAGTCCCCCCCCCGGAGATCCGATTGGGAGACTTGATGCTCCGGTACAATATTTTGTTTTGAACATGGCCATTGATTGTACTAGGGATATCTGTGACGATCTTTAATGTAGTGGTTTCCCGTTGCCTTCCACATCCTATGCCGTTGACCGTATTGTTCGGTTCATCCGCCTTCGGGGGTTATTTCTAACCCCCTGGACCAAAGAGAGCCCAGCTTTTTCCTAAGAATAAGTTTGCTGCTTATCCCGGCAACGGTTCGGTCCCCCTCTGCATTTGCCATCATCATGATGTTACCATACTCTACCACGTGGAGGTTGTAGATAGGGGTTTTCCCTTCATCGGACAGAAGACCCGAAGGCATTCCTTCTGCCCTCCAGTACTTTAGAGTACTAGAGTACTTTAGAGTACTTTAGAGTACTAGAGCATGTTCAAGGAATACAATGGCTTCCTTGGTTGCCAAGTAAACATCAGCAATCTTATCGGGAAACTATTTCTTGTAAATGCAACTGCAGGACAAATGGCACATACGATCTGCCAGTCGAAACACCGTACGCAAATTACAATCGAAGTAGACGCAAAAACTATCATCTAATTCGGATTCAAAAACGGCATACAAAAATTCGTCGATGATTTTTTTTTCAAAAATACACGGATCTGCATCAACTGTCGCAATTGATCCGTCGCGGAAATGAATCCAGGCAAAAACATCATTCTCGACAGTGAATGGTCATAGACGAGCAGTCACCATAAAAAATTAAGCAATGATTGCACCAAAACAACAAGAACAAGATTTTTCTCGTTGATATTCCCGAAAAAATTGCAATCAGGGGCAAAACTTATATTCTGAACGATAAAATTTGAACAATAGAATATGTCGAACCACCTGGAAGACAATTGAAAGGAACGAGAAATAACGGGCATTACGTTGTAATATCGAAGAATTACAATTCGCTAGGAAGTTCGCAAGGAAATAGAAATTTTAAATAATTCACAGAAGTGTAAAAGTTTCATTTTTCATCTCTTTTTACGTAGAAATTCACGAAAAATAAAGAAAATGGAAATTGGAATATCAAAAATGTAAAATGGAATTTATATATATAAGAACATAACAAGTTGTAACTAAACAGATGACATATAAAATAAATCAAAAATAAAGAAATTAAAGAAAACTGTTTTCTTTAGTATTGACTTTGATGTACATACTGATATATTTATAATGTGCTTCCAGTACGGAAAATACAAGGACCTATTAAAATTTGTGTAGTGCACAATTTTTCACCTTTTATGATATAAAAAAAGTGGCGTAAACTTAAAAACTATTTTGGCATACGTGAAATATGTTTTCATTAATTTTCGAGGTTTGCCCATTTTTTGGGTCGCCCCTTATGTAAACAAAAAACTTAATAAAACGTAAATAAAACTATAAAAAAACAATAAAATATCTTAAAAATGGGCTCTTAAAAATATTTTGAAATGAAAAAGAATGATGCTCAAAGAAAGTTTTTCAACACCAAACGAAAAAAACAATAGAAATAATAAAAAATATTATATTAAAAAAAAAAACGATTCTGGGGTTCCACGAAATAAAAAATTAATGAAAAGAAATAGTGAGCAAACATGGTCAAACGAAGTTTTTAAGAAGTACGATTTTTACATTATCAAATATAGAAAAAATGCATTTTGGAGGGCTAGGCCCCTAATCATTTTTTTTATAATATCTTTTGAACGGAATGGGGGCAAACAAAACTATTTGGTGGTCAATCATGGTCAAATCTTGGTCAAACGTAACTCATTTTAATTTTTTTATTTTTTCAATTTGGGTGGACTATCTTCATGCAGCTAAAAAGTTATCAAACGTCTCATATAGGAGACTTAGTGTGCGAACATTGTGAAATTCATAACTATATCTTTTCACACATCCTAAGACTTTGTTTCCTGATTATGTATTCATAGTGATGAGTATAAGACAATTTGCTATCAAGAACTGTTCCCAGATCCTTAACTATTGTTAAGGTCACTTAAATATACTCACTTTACTTTAATATTAAGTCACTTTAATATTAAGTGTCACTTTAATATACTACTTTAGAACTACTTTAATATACACTTAAGCTGTATAATATACTAGCTATTTATTTACTTTATAATAATATAAAATCTGTTTGCGACATATTTACACGACTAATTATTTTAAATTTTTTACGATGCAGTATTCGCCATACCGAAAATTGATTTTTTTGGAAGAATGGCTGAAACACTTGAACGAAATAAGAAATAAAGTTTTGTTTTGATTTATTAGCTCTAAACATGACGCCAGGGGCTGTAACTCAACATTCTTTAATTAAACATCAAGGTCATGTCATCATTTCACAATTTTCGTCAAAAATTCTTCAAAAGTGGACGACAACATGCTGAAGGAATAAGGAGTAGTTTCTACAGAACAACTCCGAGTGACTAATGGGTTCAAATATATCCTTTAAAATATGTTTTAAAGCTCGATACAAAGACTACAGAAGGTTTTGTCAAAACAATACTCGCTAGAAATCACGTATTACCTTGAATATAGATTTACTTAATTTGTTATTAATTGGGCAATTATCTGGCGCGAACCAACTGCAACGGAGAACGATTGGTGGATCTGTGTAGGATTTTGGGTTGCTCATGAAGTCTACAGCCTTCAAATACTTACCAAGGAAGCAGAAGACTTGGATTTCACCTAATACCAACCTGGGTGAATTCCAGATAGATCATGTGGCCATTTCACAAAAATCTCAAAAGGAAATACAAAACGTGAAGGTACTAAGAAGCGCCAATCTGGACTCAGATCACCAGTTCTCAAAGATCAAAATAAGACTCCAGCCTAGAATCACTAGATTACACAGAACCTGCAAAATGGTAAGTTTTGATGTAGAGCGACTTAAGAACAGTCAAGAAGTAAGTCAGAGGAAGATCCGAAAGTAAGTCTGAAGGAAGATCCGATCCTGTGTTGAACAGATCCTCAACCTTAAAACTGTACTTGCATACTCCAAGATGAGAAACCGCTAGGTAGTCGTCACCTTTGTTGATTTTAGGAAGGCTTACGATAGTTCAGTAACAATACAGATATATGCAGCTGTGATCAACTGAAGGAGACTCTTGTCAAGGCGGCCAATGAACTCGCCCCCCTCGCTGGAAGAAGGAAGCATCCGTGGAAGACTGAAGACTGTGACAATACAATTGCCCAAAGACAGGCAGTCTGTGAAGCGGAATTCTAAAAAGACCAAGGCAAATTGGCATAAATTTTTGAAACAAAGAAAGCTTACAGCCAAGATAAGTCGAGGAACCAAACAGACCTTCACACAAAACCAACTAACCCAAATCGAAGAGAGCTTTCCTAAGAGGGTTTGGAACTCTAGAGATTTCTTAGTAACCTTCAAGCAGACACTCAGAAAATACGCTCCGCCAAGCCTCCACTTCAGAGACTCACAAAGCAAACTGGCTTATAACGACAAGGACTACTTCCACCTTTTAACTCAGTACTTTAAAAATCTACCTAACTATGATTCTTCCAGCGAAGACTTCGACTATAAACAAAGCACACCAAACCCGGACTCGCTGCCCCCTTCATTAGAAGAAGTTGGCCAGATCATTCAACTTCTTAAGAATAATAAGGCAGCTGGAGAGGACTCTATCGTTGCTGAACTGTGGAAAGGTGCTGGAAGCAATGCAGTGCGCAAGATAACCGAGATCATGCAGGACATCTGTGAAGCAGAGAAATTACCACCCGATTGGAAATCGACTGTGATCCATCCGCTTCACAAAATGGAAGATTTTAACTACCGGAGAATTTATCTCTATCAATGGAACATACGTGCGTTTCTCTATCAATGGAATTGTAAGCCTTCCTAAAATCAACAAAGGTGACGACCACCTTGCGGTTTCTCATCTTGGAGTATGCAAGTATAGTTTTAAGATTGAGGATCTGTTCAACACAGGATCGGGTCTTCCTGAAGCCCACCTGGTATTCTCCCAGTTGACTATGCAGTTGATTTCTGCCCATGTTTGTAACGCCTTGGAGAGAATCTTGTATGTAACATCAGTATGTTACGATGGTAACATACAAGATTCTCTCCAAGGCGTTACAAACAAGGGCAGAAATCAACTGGATAGTCAACTGGGAGAATACCAGGTGGGCTGCAGGAAGACCCGATCCTGTGTTGAACAGATCCTCAATCTTAAAACTATACTTGCGTACTCCAAGATGAGCAACAGCAAGGTGGTCGTCACCTTTGTTGATTTTTGGAAGGCTTACAATTCTATTGATAGAGAAACGCTTAATAAAGTGCAACAGAAACTAGGGCTAGACAACACAACCCGCAGACTCATCCTAGAAACTTTGATCAAGGTTAAATTTAGAGGCGACATTTCAGAAAGCTTCGAAATAAAAACTGGAGTAAGACAAGAAGATAGACTCTCCCCACGTCTCTTCAACTGTGTCCTTGAAAAGGTTATGAGAGAATGGCGCAAGGAACTGATCAACTTGGGTATTCAGAGTGGTATCTACCTTGGACGTAAGAATGATGGACTGGCTGCAGATTGCCTCGCCTTTGTAGATGACATGGCATTGATTGCTGATTCTCTTGAGAAGGCAACATTGCAGGTAAATTGTCTCAGAAAACAGGTTGCCAAAGTGGGTCTTCAATTGTCGCTGGAGAAAACAGAGTTTTTCACCAACATCAAAGAAGCAAACAGAGAGATGTATGTTACTAGAGCAGGGAAACATCAAGAGGACTGAGAAATTTAAGTATCTCGGCGAATGGATTGAACCCAACTTATTAGAAAGAGCATCATTATCCATGAGAGTCAACAAGTAAGAAGTAGCCTATCGACTGACTAAGAACACCTACAACAAGAAATGCCTGTCGCGTAACCTGAAACTTAAGCACTACACATCAGTCTTACGACCAGAAGCCCTGTATACCATGGAGTGTCTTTCCTTGAACCAAAGAGGTCTGGTAAAGAAATTAGAAATCTTAGAAGAAAGATCCTAGGCGCGGTAAAGGAAGATGGGAAATTCCGAAGGCGACATAACTCTGAGGTCTACGAACATATTGAGAGGCTCTTTGACTGTGCAAGGAAAAAAAGGGTAGCTTTCTATGACCACGTTGCAAGATTGCCTCCAAACCGACTAACCTTCTGGCAAAACGAGAAGGTTTTACCACTTGGTTGACAGAAACCGAGAAAGATATTAAAGAACTAGGAATAACAGATCTCCAAAACAGATAGTCTGTGAGATGCAACCTGAAGGAAGTCCGTGGATTTCAGGAAAACCCCGATGGACAGAAGAGAGGAAGGAGGAGAGGAAGGAAGGATCCATGTAAGCTCGAAAAAAGATATCGAAGTTCTCTACTGAGGTCCTCAATTTGTAAATACACCCTAATATTACTGGAGAAGATACTGTAAATAGTTCACAAATTACTGAACATCCTGATCCTCTTGAGATGGCAACATTGCAGGTAAATTGTCTCAGAAAACAGGCTGCCAAAGTGGGTCTTCAAGTGTGACTTGAATTGATTTCAAGATGATTTCACAGCAACATGATTTCCTGATCATGACTACTCAACAGCAGATTCATCTGAAGAAAGTTATAAAATCAGTCGACATCGTCACTTTCTTCAGATGAATCTTTGCCTAACTTGTAACTGTAACTTTACCTAACGCCCCTTTCATGGAGCCTTAGAACATTTTGTTTGCATATATTATATAATAAGTGATTTAAATATTCTGAGAAAGTGAAAGAATGTTGAAGGAAGAGGAAGGAAAAAAGAAATAAACAGTTATCTTGATGTGGTGGTAACAAATAATCAATAAGTGATTTAAATGTAAGCAATATTTATCCAATTTGTTTAATTATTGTTATTGTAAAATCTAAATTAAAATTGTTTTAACTACTTACGGGTTTTTATTGAAAACCGCTACTTTCCAACCAAATTCTCCTTCTCGGAGGACGAATTACGACTGTATTGCAAAATACATTTAGGTAGGTCTTAGGTAGGTATTTTTAGCGTTCCGTACTGAAAACGGAACCCTTATAGGATCACTTTGTTGTCCGTCCGTCCATCCGCCTGTCTGTCTGTCTGTCAAGACCATTTTTTTCAGAAACGCGTAGAGGTAACAAGTTGAAATTTGTATCAAATACTCGGGTCTGCGGTCACTTTCAGCTGTGAAAAAATCAAACTTGTAAGTCAACGCGATCAAAAGATATGACCGTTTATGTCGCATATTTTGCAATTCCATAAGGGAATCAAAACCTATAGTGTACTTCCCGTTAACCTAGAATCATGAAATTTGGCAAGAAGCGGTGTCTTACAGCACATGTAAAGGAAAAAATCTGAAAACCGTAAATATGAACCGTAAACCGTAAGATGAATCTGCTGTTAATTACAAGAAAAATGCGAATTTACTATTAGAAACTTATAAAAATACACTAATGTTGTCGTAGTGGTATTGTCAGGCTCCAGAAGCATATGGTTTGCATACAGTTAGGTCCTCCTCGGTTAGGTCCGAAGGTTAAAAAGTATGTGTTGGCACCAAGCTGTTTATTCTGAATTTTCTTTGTTTATATTTGTTATGCATTTCACCACGTACGCTCTATATACATAATATATACAGGGTATATATTATGTCTAAATTTTGCTTGTTTATAACCGACATGCGACATACTCAAGTCCCGTAACATCCTGTATATTTTCCTCTATTTCGTCTAATTTTTCTTTATAATCTACATATACTTAAATCACGTACGCCCTATATTTTTTGGTAGTCAATTGCCCAAAAGCAGTCAATTGAACAACTGAATGTTAAGAGTATCGAAATAGATCTAGAAATTGTTAATATATTAGTTTATATTAGATCTAGAAATAGTTAGATCTTAATATAAGTTAGTGAATAAGTGTAATACTAAAATAAAGTTTTCTTTTTATAAGTTTAAAAATATTCGCGTTATTTAAAAAAAAATACCCTGTATACCTTTATACAGGGTATATAGGTATACAGGCAAAATTGAGCAGTAAAAACAAATAGTGAAGTTCCAGAACCCCTAAACACCCATAGTGAAAACCTTACTTGCACTTGGCCGGTTTTTATATGTCGATATAGGTACTTACTCTTTTGTTGACAAGACAATGTGTATTAATGGACGTGCCTTTTTGACTAGTAAATGATTTATTTAGTTTTTCAAACGAATTAGGTAAACTAGATGCCCTCAAAAAACAAACCCTGTTAGTGACAATCGTGAAATCTTTACCTATTAATAAAATCATGAATCCTCCCTTTTCTGTGTTCCTGACAGAATTAATTTACCTTTTCTCGAACTCAAGAAAACGCTTTTGATGTATTTTTCTTTCATTCCCGACAACTATTCTCCCATCCCCGTGCGCTCAATTTTCCCCACTCTTTTATTTTATTTAATTTGCGATGTTATTATAAGAACTAAGACTGTTTGGTCAATACTGCACGCCGTCGAATGTCCGACAGAACTTTTATCGCTGAGCTCTCACGAAATCCCAGAAACTTTGTTCTTCTTAGTTCGTTTGCCCTGAGGCTTGAGCCGCGCCCGCCGCCACCCGGCACTCCAGAGAGAAAGGTAAATACGCCAAGACAAAGAATGACAAAGAAAGCTTTGCGGATGAGATTTGCCAGGAATCTGCGGAGCATTGCCGTGTGTCGTCTTAAATAATCCAAAACCGGTGCTGGCTTGGACAACTCGCTGTATATACGTTCACGTACACTTTATATTCTAACCGTCTCTATATTTAAATCTAATTATTGCTAATTAGATAAGGGAATTTACTAACAATTAAATGAGTGTGTTCTATATACAATCTACCTATCTCTTTATATTTCATTTTTACAAGAAATATTCTTTTCAAGACAAGATAGGCAAGACTAAACAGATAAGACTAGACAGACAAAACTAGACAGACAAGACTAGACAGACAAGACTAAACAGACAAGACTAGACAGACACGACTAGACAGGCAACAGTAGACAGACAAAATTAGATAGACAAGACTAGACAGACAATACTAGACAGACAAGACTAGACAGACAAAACTAGACAGACAAGACTAGACAGACAAGATTAGACAGACACGACTGAATCGACTAGTCTGGGCAGACAAGACTAAACAGACAAGACTAAACAGACAAGACTAGACAGACAATACTAGACAGACAAGACTACACAGACAAGACTAGACAGACAAGACTAAACAGACACGACTAGACAGACAGCACTAGACAGACAAAACAAGACTAGATAGACTAAAATACTAACCATGCTCAGTCTTGTCTGTGATTATGTTTCGATATAAATTTGTATTAATAGATGTATAAAATTAAAGCGAGTATTTAATTTGCAGATGTAAAACGATATAGAGTTGTACTTTATTGAAATTAGTTTGTAAGAATAAAGGGTGACTGAGAATGGCGGAGAACTAATTAATGCAGTTTTAATACTCAAATAATGCTGATGAAGTTAAACATTCGTCAGTCTGCCTTAATGGATTACTATATTCAGATGTAGACTTATCATTTAATTACAGTTAAAGTTATTAATTCGTAAATGTGGGCGTAAAGCGGAGGGTGAGATATATCCGGCAAGGTATAAAAAATGTTTTCGCGAGGAGGGGTAACTTTATATGCGCAAGTTTTCTCGGCAATTGCAAGTTTAATTTAATATCCTGTTTCATCTGCACGGGGGGATATTGTGAGTGAAAAGCGCGAATGGAAACAGAGAGGAACGCGTTGCGTAACAGAGATGAAATATCCATTAAGGCGCCTCTCCATATAATGTTTGTGTCACAATTATTAAGATTTCGTTTTCATCTTAATGTTTACCTGCATAAATGACATTCCTGCGAAACGCTCTCCTCCTCGCAGGATTATAACGGCTCGAGTGGCTCACGCTCAAATTAATTTACTTTATATAACGCCCAGATGTTATTAACGTTTATTAAATTGTTATGAGAGAAGATGGAAATCCTTTGCTCCCACACTTAACATCAATTATTAAAACTCATCCCGCTTCTCATAAATTATCTCACGAACGAGAAAGAAACTAATCCAGAAGCATGCGATAAATTAAACCCTGGCTCGTTCTATTTCGCGGATATAATCCACAATGGCTGACCATAATGCCCTCCAAATAAATTCCATCAAACTGATCAAAGTTTCACTCCGTCTTTGTCCGCGTATACACTTTATGCTCTCTGTCTCGGTTCCTCTTTGTCACAGACATCTATAATAAGAGCAAAGAGTATATATTTCAGATGCTTCTGCTCTTTGCAAATGGACAATGGAAACACACAGCATTCATCAATCTTAATGAGGAATCGATTTTATACAAAAGCCACGATTTGTTCTCTTCACTCATAAACACTTACTCCACTATTCCACTCATACTATTTATTAAAATTCTAACAATACAATACAAGCTTTCCTATATAAACAGTACACAATCTGGCCTTAGTTATTACCCTAACAGAACGATCAATCTTGTCTGTCTAGTCTTGTCTGCCTAGTCTTGTCTGTCTAGTCTTGTCTGTCTAGTCTTGTCTGTCTAGTCTTGTCTGTCTAGTCTTGTCTGTCTAGTCTTGTCTGTCTAGTCTTGTCTGTCTAGTCTTGTCTGTCTAGTCTTGTCTGTCTAGTCTTGTCTGTCTAGTCTTGTCTGTCTAGTCTTGTCTGTCTAGTCTTGTCTGTCTAGTCTTGTCTGTCTAGTCTTGTCTGTCTAGTCTTGTCTGTCTAGTCTTGTCTGTCTAGTCTTGTCTGTCTAGTCTTGTCTGTCTAGTCTTGTCTGTCTAGTCTTGTCTGTCTAGTCTTGTCTGTCTAGTCTTGTCTGTCTAGTCTTGTCTGTCTAGTCTTGTCTGTCTAGTCTTGTCTGTCTAGTCTTGTCTGTCTAGTCTTGTCTGTCTAGTCTTGTCTGTCTAGTCTTGTCTGTCTAGTCTTGTCTGTCTAGTCTTGTCTGTCTAGTCTTGTCTGTCTAGTCTTGTCTGTCTAGTCTTGTCTGTCTAGTCTTGTCTGTCTAGTCTTGTCTGTCTAGTCTTGTCTGTCTAGTCTTGTCTGTCTAGTCTTGTCTGTCTAGTCTTGTCTGTCTAGTCTTGTCTGTCTAGTCTTGTCTGTCTAGTCTTGTCTGTCTAGTCTTGTCTGTCTAGTCTTGTCTGTCTAGTCTTGTCTGTCTAGTCTTGTCTGTCTAGTCTTGTCTGTCTAGTCTTGTCTGTCTAGTCTTGTCTGTCTAGTCTTGTCTGTCTAGTCTTGTCTGTCTAGTCTTGTCTGTCTAGTCTTGTCTGTCTAGTCTTGTCTGTCTAGTCTTGTCTGTCTAGTCTTGTCTGTCTAGTCTTGTCTGTCTAGTCTTGTCTGTCTAGTCTTGTCTGTCTAGTCTTGTCTGTCTAGTCTTGTCTGTCTAGTCTTGTCTGTCTAGTCTTGTCTGTCTAGTCTTGTCTGTCTAGTCTTGTCTGTCTAGTCTTGTCTGTCTAGTCTTGTCTGTCTAGTCTTGTCTGTCTAGTCTTGTCTGTCTAGTCTTGTCTGTCTAGTCTTGTCTGTCTAGTCTTGTCTGTCTAGTCTTGTCTGTCTAGTCTTGTCTGTCTAGTCTTGTCTGTCTAGTCTTGTCTGTCTAGTCTTGTCTGTCTAGTCTTGTCTGTCTAGTCTTGTCTGTCTAGTCTTGTCTGTCTAGTCTTGTCTGTCTAGTCTTGTCTGTCTAGTCTTGTCTGTCTAGTCTTGTCTGTCTAGTCTTGTCTGTCTAGTCTTGTCTGTCTAGTCTTGTCTGTCTAGTCTTGTCTGTCTAGTCTTGTCTGTCTAGTCTTGTCTGTCTAGTCTTGTCTGTCTAGTCTTGTCTGTCTAGTCTTGTCTGTCTAGTCTTGTCTGTCTAGTCTTGTCTGTCTAGTCTTGTCTGTCTAGTCTTGTCTGTCTAGTCTTGTCTGTCTAGTCTTGTCTGTCTAGTCTTGTCTGTCTAGTCTTGTCTGTCTAGTCTTGTCTGTCTAGTCTTGTCTGTCTAGTCTTGTCTGTCTAGTCTTGTCTGTCTAGTCTTGTCTGTCTAGTCTTGTCTGTCTAGTCTTGTCTGTCTAGTCTTGTCTGTCTAGTCTTGTCTGTCTAGTCTTGTCTGTCTAGTCTTGTCTGTCTAGTCTTGTCTGTCTAGTCTTGTCTGTCTAGTCTTGTCTGTCTAGTCTTGTCTGTCTAGTCTTGTCTGTCTAGTCTTGTCTGTCTAGTCTTGTCTGTCTAGTCTTGTCTGTCTAGTCTTGTCTGTCTAGTCTTGTCTGTCTAGTCTTGTCTGTCTAGTCTTGTCTGTCTAGTCTTGTCTGTCTAGTCTTGTCTGTCTAGTCTTGTCTGTCTAGTCTTGTCTGTCTAGTCTTGTCTGTCTAGTCTTGTCTGTCTAGTCTTGTCTGTCTAGTCTTGTCTGTCTAGTCTTGTCTGTCTAGTCTTGTCTGTCTAGTCTTGTCTGTCTAGTCTTGTCTGTCTAGTCTTGTCTGTCTAGTCTTGTCTGTCTAGTCTTGTCTGTCTAGTCTTGTCTGTCTAGTCTTGTCTGTCTAGTCTTGTCTGTCTAGTCTTGTCTGTCTAGTCTTGTCTGTCTAGTCTTGTCTGTCTAGTCTTGTCTGTCTAGTCTTGTCTGTCTAGTCTTGTCTGTCTAGTCTTGTCTGTCTAGTCTTGTCTGTCTAGTCTTGTCTGTCTAGTCTTGTCTGTCTAGTCTTGTCTGTCTAGTCTTGTCTGTCTAGTCTTGTCTGTCTAGTCTTGTCTGTCTAGTCTTGTCTGTCTAGTCTTGTCTGTCTAGTCTTGTCTGTCTAGTCTTGTCTGTCTAGTCTTGTCTGTCTAGTCTTGTCTGTCTAGTCTTGTCTGTCTAGTCTTGTCTGTCTAGTCTTGTCTGTCTAGTCTTGTCTGTCTAGTCTTGTCTGTCTAGTCTTGTCTGTCTAGTCTTGTCTGTCTAGTCTTGTCTGTCTAGTCTTGTCTGTCTAGTCTTGTCTGTCTAGTCTTGTCTGTCTAGTCTTGTCTGTCTAGTCTTGTCTGTCTAGTCTTGTCTGTCTAGTCTTGTCTGTCTAGTCTTGTCTGTCTAGTCTTGTCTGTCTAGTCTTGTCTGTCTAGTCTTGTCTGTCTAGTCTTGTCTGTCTAGTCTTGTCTGTCTAGTCTTGTCTGTCTAGTCTTGTCTGTCTAGTCTTGTCTGTCTAGTCTTGTCTGTCTAGTCTTGTCTGTCTAGTCTTGTCTGTCTAGTCTTGTCTGTCTAGTCTTGTCTGTCTAGTCTTGTCTGTCTAGTCTTGTCTGTCTAGTCTTGTCTGTCTAGTCTTGTCTGTCTAGTCTTGTCTGTCTAGTCTTGTCTGTCTAGTCTTGTCTGTCTAGTCTTGTCTGTCTAGTCTTGTCTGTCTAGTCTTGTCTGTCTAGTCTTGTCTGTCTAGTCTTGTCTGTCTAGTCTTGTCTGTCTAGTCTTGTCTGTCTAGTCTTGTCTGTCTAGTCTTGTCTGTCTAGTCTTGTCTGTCTAGTCTTGTCTGTCTAGTCTTGTCTGTCTAGTCTTGTCTGTCTAGTCTTGTCTGTCTAGTCTTGTCTGTCTAGTCTTGTCTGTCTAGTCTTGTCTGTCTAGTCTTGTCTGTCTAGTCTTGTCTGTCTAGTCTTGTCTGTCTAGTCTTGTCTGTCTAGTCTTGTCTGTCTAGTCTTGTCTGTCTAGTCTTGTCTGTCTAGTCTTGTCTGTCTAGTCTTGTCTGTCTAGTCTTGTCTGTCTAGTCTTGTCTGTCTAGTCTTGTCTGTCTAGTCTTGTCTGTCTAGTCTTGTCTGTCTAGTCTTGTCTGTCTAGTCTTGTCTGTCTAGTCTTGTCTGTCTAGTCTTGTCTGTCTAGTCTTGTCTGTCTAGTCTTGTCTGTCTAGTCTTGTCTGTCTAGTCTTGTCTGTCTAGTCTTGTCTGTCTAGTCTTGTCTGTCTAGTCTTGTCTGTCTAGTCTTGTCTGTCTAGTCTTGTCTGTCTAGTCTTGTCTGTCTAGTCTTGTCTGTCTAGTCTTGTCTGTCTAGTCTTGTCTGTCTAGTCTTGTCTGTCTAGTCTTGTCTGTCTAGTCTTGTCTGTCTAGTCTTGTCTGTCTAGTCTTGTCTGTCTAGTCTTGTCTGTCTAGTCTTGTCTGTCTAGTCTTGTCTGTCTAGTCTTGTCTGTCTAGTCTTGTCTGTCTAGTCTTGTCTGTCTAGTCTTGTCTGTCTAGTCTTGTCTGTCTAGTCTTGTCTGTCTAGTCTTGTCTGTCTAGTCTTGTCTGTCTAGTCTTGTCTGTCTAGTCTTGTCTGTCTAGTCTTGTCTGTCTAGTCTTGTCTGTCTAGTCTTGTCTGTCTAGTCTTGTCTGTCTAGTCTTGTCTGTCTAGTCTTGTCTGTCTAGTCTTGTCTGTCTAGTCTTGTCTGTCTAGTCTTGTCTGTCTAGTCTTGTCTGTCTAGTCTTGTCTGTCTAGTCTTGTCTGTCTAGTCTTGTCTGTCTAGTCTTGTCTGTCTAGTCTTGTCTGTCTAGTCTTGTCTGTCTAGTCTTGTCTGTCTAGTCTTGTCTGTCTAGTCTTGTCTGTCTAGTCTTGTCTGTCTAGTCTTGTCTGTCTAGTCTTGTCTGTCTAGTCTTGTCTGTCTAGTCTTGTCTGTCTAGTCTTGTCTGTCTAGTCTTGTCTGTCTAGTCTTGTCTGTCTAGTCTTGTCTGTCTAGTCTTGTCTGTCTAGTCTTGTCTGTCTAGTCTTGTCTGTCTAGTCTTGTCTGTCTAGTCTTGTCTGTCTAGTCTTGTCTGTCTAGTCTTGTCTGTCTAGTCTTGTCTGTCTAGTCTTGTCTGTCTAGTCTTGTCTGTCTAGTCTTGTCTGTCTAGTCTTGTCTGTCTAGTCTTGTCTGTCTAGTCTTGTCTGTCTAGTCTTGTCTGTCTAGTCTTGTCTGTCTAGTCTTGTCTGTCTAGTCTTGTCTGTCTAGTCTTGTCTGTCTAGTCTTGTCTGTCTAGTCTTGTCTGTCTAGTCTTGTCTGTCTAGTCTTGTCTGTCTAGTCTTGTCTGTCTAGTCTTGTCTGTCTAGTCTTGTCTGTCTAGTCTTGTCTGTCTAGTCTTGTCTGTCTAGTCTTGTCTGTCTAGTCTTGTCTGTCTAGTCTTGTCTGTCTAGTCTTGTCTGTCTAGTCTTGTCTGTCTAGTCTTGTCTGTCTAGTCTTGTCTGTCTAGTCTTGTCTGTCTAGTCTTGTCTGTCTAGTCTTGTCTGTCTAGTCTTGTCTGTCTAGTCTTGTCTGTCTAGTCTTGTCTGTCTAGTCTTGTCTGTCTAGTCTTGTCTGTCTAGTCTTGTCTGTCTAGTCTTGTCTGTCTAGTCTTGTCTGTCTAGTCTTGTCTGTCTAGTCTTGTCTGTCTAGTCTTGTCTGTCTAGTCTTGTCTGTCTAGTCTTGTCTGTCTAGTCTTGTCTGTCTAGTCTTGTCTGTCTAGTCTTGTCTGTCTAGTCTTGTCTGTCTAGTCTTGTCTGTCTAGTCTTGTCTGTCTAGTCTTGTCTGTCTAGTCTTGTCTGTCTAGTCTTGTCTGTCTAGTCTTGTCTGTCTAGTCTTGTCTGTCTAGTCTTGTCTGTCTAGTCTTGTCTGTCTAGTCTTGTCTGTCTAGTCTTGTCTGTCTAGTCTTGTCTGTCTAGTCTTGTCTGTCTAGTCTTGTCTGTCTAGTCTTGTCTGTCTAGTCTTGTCTGTCTAGTCTTGTCTGTCTAGTCTTGTCTGTCTAGTCTTGTCTGTCTAGTCTTGTCTGTCTAGTCTTGTCTGTCTAGTCTTGTCTGTCTAGTCTTGTCTGTCTAGTCTTGTCTGTCTAGTCTTGTCTGTCTAGTCTTGTCTGTCTAGTCTTGTCTGTCTAGTCTTGTCTGTCTAGTCTTGTCTGTCTAGTCTTGTCTGTCTAGTCTTGTCTGTCTAGTCTTGTCTGTCTAGTCTTGTCTGTCTAGTCTTGTCTGTCTAGTCTTGTCTGTCTAGTCTTGTCTGTCTAGTCTTGTCTGTCTAGTCTTGTCTGTCTAGTCTTGTCTGTCTAGTCTTGTCTGTCTAGTCTTGTCTGTCTAGTCTTGTCTGTCTAGTCTTGTCTGTCTAGTCTTGTCTGTCTAGTCTTGTCTGTCTAGTCTTGTCTGTCTAGTCTTGTCTGTCTAGTCTTGTCTGTCTAGTCTTGTCTGTCTAGTCTTGTCTGTCTAGTCTTGTCTGTCTAGTCTTGTCTGTCTAGTCTTGTCTGTCTAGTCTTGTCTGTCTAGTCTTGTCTGTCTAGTCTTGTCTGTCTAGTCTTGTCTGTCTAGTCTTGTCTGTCTAGTCTTGTCTGTCTAGTCTTGTCTGTCTAGTCTTGTCTGTCTAGTCTTGTCTGTCTAGTCTTGTCTGTCTAGTCTTGTCTGTCTAGTCTTGTCTGTCTAGTCTTGTCTGTCTAGTCTTGTCTGTCTAGTCTTGTCTGTCTAGTCTTGTCTGTCTAGTCTTGTCTGTCTAGTCTTGTCTGTCTAGTCTTGTCTGTCTAGTCTTGTCTGTCTAGTCTTGTCTGTCTAGTCTTGTCTGTCTAGTCTTGTCTGTCTAGTCTTGTCTGTCTAGTCTTGTCTGTCTAGTCTTGTCTGTCTAGTCTTGTCTGTCTACTCTTGGCTGTCTAGTCTTGGCTGTCTAGTCTTGTCTGTCTAGTCTTGTCTGTCTAGTCTTGTCTGTCTAATCTTGTCTGTCTAGTCTTGTCTGTCTAGTCTTGTCTGTCTAGTCTTGTCTGTCTAGTCTTGTCTGTCTAGTCTTGTCTGTCTAGTCTTGTCTGTCTAGTCTTGTCTGTCTAGTCTGTCTAGTCTTGTCTGTCTAGTCTTGTCTGTCTAGTCTTAGCTGTCTAGTCTAGTCTGTCTAGTCTTGTCTGTCTAAATCCAAAATCCAATAATTTCCATGAAAACTGTTCCACTATTGATTTAGCAACTAGAATTGAATTATGTCTGATCTTATATCCAACAAAATGGACTTAAATCTAATTATAATTTCTAAGAAATCTTAGTTAGATTTGCGATTCTCCGCTGCAACACGTACTAATATAAAATCGGTGTTTGTTACTCGCGATCAGTTTGGAACGTATAAATAGTAAACAAGTATACAGTGCGGTCCAATATGAGTCTTTTGAAATGGTAATAGCAGTTGTCCGCCGAGATGGGAGGACGGACGCGCGAAGGAGAGGCGATCCCCAGCGACAGACTGTGCAGCGAACGAACACCGCAATGAGATAGTAGCCATGAATATTTACCAGCTAATTCGGTATTGCTCCCGGATAATGAGAGAGAGTGTCTGATCGGACCAATCTCGCGCTGATTATGCCGCCCCCGCACCCCTATTAAACCCAGATCACAGATCCTAATCAAGATTCGAGAACTAGTTTAATATATTTCTCATCCACCACTAAATTACATTGTAGCTTACATATAACTTATTATCTCTTATATTTTTCTATTAACCCTTAGTTGCCCAGGCCTGTCCAAAGCTGACTTGTTTTGAACTGTACTTTCCGTGAACTTAGAAGTACCGTCGGTCAACAGAGGGTTAAACCAGAAAAGATCGATCAAGACCAGACAAGATTAGATAAGAACAGACAAGAGCGTACAAGAACGGACAAGTCCAGACAAGGCCACACGAAGCCAGATAAGGCCAGACAAGACCAGACAAGGCCAAACAGAGCCAGACAAGACCAGACAAGGCCAGACAATATCAGACAAGACCTGACAAGACAAGAGAAAACCAGACAAGACCAGACAAGACAGGACTAGACAAGACAAGACACGACCAGACAAAACCAGACTTTTATTTAATTTTTCTTTTTAGATAATTTAGCGAATGTAATGCAGGTGGATTGTTTTGTTTAGGGATGTGATGTGCGTAAGTTAGGGGAGGTGAGTGAAATTAGAATTGCTGATCTAGCTTAGAGGGCTAGCGTAATATATACCTCGTTTAGTGTTTCGTAGGAAATTGAGATTTTATATAGAATTATATATATAAAGTAAAGTGTAGGGGGCGGTGAGAAGGATCATCGAACAAAACGTTGCAGCGGCGGTTCGATTTGGTTTTATTGGAAGCGAGATCGCAGTGCCATGGCCCGCGAGATGGAAGAAACTGAAGCATTAGATTTTCTGACAAATTGAGCTGCATTTGAGTTCCCCCTTGCGGAAGAAGATGGATGAGGTTAGTTATAAATGTGAAGCTTTTGCGCGATCTGCGAAGATTTCTCGTCTGCGCGTTTCTTTTATATATAAAGTATCTCGAGACATCTCGCTCAACTTTTTTACCGTCCCTTATCAGGGATGTTGTAGAAGCTTCAGTTCCATCATCGCAGAGAATGGGACCGTTGATGGATGTTCACTCATCTCGCAAACTCTCCGTAAGAGAAAACTGCGGAGCCATTGATGCACATCCAGTTGCCGCTCCGCCCCCCTGTCCATGTAAAGTAGAAAATATTATCTCCTCGCCGTACTGTAATAATGAAAAATGTAACGCCATCTGCCACATCCACCAACCACGAGGCCATGTAACTGTAATATTACCACCGCCGTTTTATCGTTTCATTGTACAGTATTAGCGGCCACCGTATATATCTTTGATAAACTGTCGAATTATTCAAGAGATAGGGGGATGCATTTTATTATATTAACTACAATTTATCTGCTCTTGCAAATTAACCCCAAATGTCAGCAACACCATCCATCATCCATCCTCCCTTTTATACGCGTAACATTATTTTTACTAGCGTATAAAGTGCGCTGATTAGAAGTAAGACGAACGGGAATTATAGCATACAGTGACCAGATACACAGGGAAGAAGAAAGACCCTTCTAAGTAAGGGGATAATCAAGACGCGGCCGCCTGATCTCGGTTGGAATTAGTTATTAGATTAGACAGTATACTGGTAGTAGTGGAATGGTCGTTATCATCTAGGCAAATGGAAGCGGGGTGTGAAATGACCATGTGGTCCACAATCTCTCGGATCAGGTGCGGTCGCTCGTCCGGAAAACTGGCACTAATCAAATCACGTCGAGTAGATCATTGCAACATTAAGAGTTTTTCCCTCCTTCTTTTACAGTTCTAGCAATAATCCAATTTGTTTATCCGTTTTATCCAAATCGTTCCTAAAAATCACTACAAAAAGATATTATCTATGCAAATAACTAGAATGATTTAAATTGTTCAATGACACAAAAACAGAATTATTAAATTACACGCAAAACTAACTTTTCATATTAAAATTAATTTTAATTTTAAAGAGAAAACATGTACATATCAAACATAAAAATGAATATATTGATCCAATTAAGAAGGTTCGAGCGAATCCCAAGTTCCCAATATTTTAATCCCAATATTTTTTTTAAGTTTAAGCTTTGAAACTTTTTGTACATGAAGCTAATACTTTATTTATGTCCTCTCAAAATTTGAAAGTGATCCTCCGGAATATATCCTTAGTTTATCTGGAAAAAAAATCAAAAATGATGTTTTTTCGAATCGAAGGTTCCTATGGCAGACAAGCTTCCGTCACGTCTTTATTTATTTTTTTCGAAATTAATTTCCCAACTTTAAGGAATAATAAACATAGACATACAATAAACTATGTATAAAATATATATACAATAAACATAGATATTATTAAAACACGATAACATTAAAGCAATGTGATGTTCCCGATGTAATTATTTAAATAATTAAAGTTTTTTTTGTTTTGAATCTTGTTTATACGACAGTAATTCACATGACAGATGGTTTGGCAACGTCGCGACAGCTGATTGTGAGAGAAAAGAAAAACATGGAAACATTTTGTACTTTTGAACGTCTGTGGAACTATTTGATAGAATACACTCCAGCTTTTTACATAGATTATCTATAATTTTTTGTCTTTTAGTAATTCGAGGTTTTCGGCCAACATCGGGGTCTAATAAAATTCTGATCCTTTACAACCAGTCGACTCATAACACTGATGTTGCCAAATCTTTTTATGTCCCCTTATAAGTCAAAAATAACGTAGTCATTTAATAACTTTATTTTATTAAATAAATAATAATTACCAATTTTAAAATGTGTTATGTTATTATAAATAAAAATAATGAATTTTAACAACTATTAGGATAATTGAAAATATAGAAAAATTCAAGCACTATTTTGACTCATTAGTTATGCTCGAACCTTCTTAATATATTCCAATTAGATTTTTTATTTTAACTATATTACACGATAAAACAACAGAACGAATGAATTGGTAAAACCATACTACATTACAGACAATCATATAAACTTAATAAAGTCGGAACAAAGCCTGAATATATAAATATATTCAACCTTTCAGGTCTATAACATTACTTTAGTAGTAGTCTTTTTAGGACTACCAAAACAATGGTTATAATTGATTTAGGAATAGTTAAGGATGTTCGGGAGGGACATTCGGAGACAAAATATGAAATACGTAATCAAAATATGAAATTCACCAATATTAGTTAGAGCTGCATGAAGATAGCCTCCCGAAAATGAAAAAATAAAAAAATTAAAATGGTCAAACGAAGACCAAGATTTGACCATGATTGACCACCAAATAGTTTTGTTTGCCCACATTCCGCTCAAAAGATATTATAACAAAATGATTGGGGGCCTAGCCCCCCAAAATTCATTTTTTCTATATTTGATAATGTCGTCTTAAAAAACATCGTTTGACCATGTTTGCCCACCATTTCTTTTCATAATTTAAAAAAAAAAAAACGATTATGGGGTTCAACCATAATCGTTTTTTTTTAAATAATATTATTTATTAATATATTAATTTTTTTTTTCATTTGTTGTTGAAAAACTTCGTTTGACCATATTGACCATCATTTTTTTCAATTCAAAATATTTTTAAGAACTTCAAAATCGTTTTTTATAATGTTTTACTTTAAACAGTTGTTTCAACGTATCCAGTTGAATTGATACGGACCAAAAAATGGGCAAACCTCGAAAATTAATCAAAAAACATATTTCGCGTATGTCAAAATAGTTTTTACGTTTGCCCACCCTTGCTTCTTGTACTGCATAAGAGGTGAAAAATTGTGCAATAAATAAATTTTAATAGGTCCTTGTATTTTACGTACTGGAAGTACATTATAAATATATCAGTAAGTACATCAAAGTCAATACTAAAGAAAACAGTTTTCTATTATTTTTTTTTATTTTTGATTTATTTTAAATGCCATCGGTTTAGTTACAACTTGTTATCTTCTTATATATAAGTTCCATTTTACATTTTTGATTTTCCAATTTTCATTTCCTTTATTTTTCGTGTATTTCTATGTAAAAAATGATAGAAACTTTTATTTTACACTTCTGTGGATTATTTAAAATTTGTTTTTTCTTGCATAGATCATTGCGAGCTTCCCAGCGATTTGTAATTCTTCGACAATATGCCACGTAATGCCCGTTATCTCTCGTTCCTTTCAATTGTCTCTTAGGTGGTTCGACATATTCTATTGCCCCGTTCAGAATATAATATCTTCTTCTTCTTCTTCTTAATGGCACTACAACCGATTGCCGGTCTGGGCCTCCTTCAGCATGTTTCTCCAAGCGGACCTATCACTCGCCAACGTTCTCCAGTCCCGTACTTGAAGTTTTTGTAGGTCAGTTGTTACCGCATCCTTCCATCTCCCTCTTGGCCTTCCGGCCCTTCTCCTTCCTTCTGGTTGGCCATTGAACAACTTTTTCGGAACCCTATGATCACCCATTCTCTGCATGTGTCCGAGCCATCTCAATCTTGCCACCTTGATGAAACTCACAATATCTGGTTGATTGTAGAGCTGATATAGTTCGTGATTATATCTTCGGCGCCAGATTCCTCGTTCTTGGGTCGCTCCAAATATTGCACGTAGCATTCTTCTCTCAAATACACTTAAAGCCTGTTCTTCGCTCTGTGTTAGGCTCCATGCTTCTGCACCATAGGTTACCACCGGTCTTATCAGTGACCTGTACAGTGTGTACTTATGCTTGGGGTGGATTGTTTTGGACCTAAAAAGTTTAAGTAGCCCATAATAGCACCTGTTACCAAGAGTTATCCGCCTTCTAATCTCCTCGCCCATCCGGTTTACGCTGTTCAGTTGCGAGCCCAAGTACACAAATGTATCTACTGTGTCAAAGTACTTTCCGTCTAGTTCTAGCGTTGGTCCTACCTTCCGATGAGTTTCATTAGCCACCATGTATTTCGTTTTGTTTACGTTGACAGTGAGTCCTAGGTTATTTGCTTCCTTCTCCAGCAGCGAGTAAGTAGTTTTGGTCGCCTGTTCGCTTCTGCAAATTATATCAATGTCGTCTGCGTAAGCCAATAGTTGTGTTGACTTAAAGTACACAGTGCCGTTAGTATCCACTCGACTACTCCTAACGGCCTTTTATAGTACGATGTTAAACAGTAAAGTTGCCAGTGGGTCTCCCTGTCGTAGTCCTTCCTCTGTTATAAAAGTCTCAGACAACTTGTTTCGTATTCTTACTACAGACGATACTTCAGACAGTGTTACTCTGGTTAGGGCTGTCAGTTTTTCGGGGAATCCGAAACTTGTCATTATCCTGTCCCACAGTTTGTGTCTTATAACGCTGTCGTATGCTGCTCTGAAGTCCACGAATAGATCATGTGTCGTGATATTGAACTCATTACATTTCTCCAGGATCTGCCTAATGCCAAACAGTTGATCTGTGGTTGACCTGTTTGTGCGGAAACCGCACTGGTATTCACCGATATTCTCTTCTGCGTATGGTAGTAAGCGACGGTACAACACATTAGCGAAGACCTTGTATGCAATGTTTAGCAGCGTTATCCCCCTGTAGTTAAAACAATCTAACTTATCACCTTTCTTGTACAATGGGCATATTATCCCTAGCTTCCATTCATCCGGTAGCTTTTCCGTTCTCCATATGTTTAGTATGAGATCATGCATGCACGATATTAAGGCTCTACCTCCATACTTCAACAATTCTCCTGGAATGCCATCTGCACCTGGCGCCTTATTGTTCTTGATCCTGCGCACTGCAGTCTCTACTTCTTCTAAGGTGGGTTCCTCCAGAATATAATATAGTTTAAGTTTTTCAATAAGTTTTCCCCTTATTGCAATTTTTTCGGGAATATCAACGAGGAAAATCTTGTCTGGTGCATCATTGCTTCATTTTTTATGGTAAATGCTCATCAATGCACATTCAAAGTCGAGAATGTTTTTACCTGAATTTATTTCCGCGACGGATGAATTGCGACATTTGATGCAGGTCCGTGTTTTTTTTTAAATCATCGACGAATTTTTGTATGGCGTTTTTGAATCCGAATTGGATGACATTTTTTGCCTCCACTTCGATTGTAATTTGCGTACGGGGTTTCGACTGTCAGATCGTACATGCAATTTGTTCTGCAGTTCTTGCATTCTGCATTCTACAGTGATTTACAAGAAATAGTTTTCCGATGAGATTGCTTGGCAATGAAGAACGACATTGTACTCCTTGAATATGCATGCCAAAATTTCTCCTCTTGCGCTGTAAAGCTCTGGAAGCTGGTCCATCCGATGCGTATGTTTTTATGAAAGATATCTTCTTCTTCAACTTCTTGGAGATCTGTCGATCTTAATTCTGGAGCCGACTCTGCATCTTTTCATGAGAAGTAGATTTCCAACTATATCTCCATCTGCTAGGTGGTCTCCCGGGAGGTCTTGAGCCGGGCGGGTTGTTTTCTAAAATTATTTTCGGGAGTCTGTTCTCCGCTGTTGCATCCGTCTTACATGGTTGTACCACTGCCTCTTACGTTCTCGCTTCTTTCTCTGATATCTGTAGATAGATAGATTTCTTACTCTATCTCTTCTTGTTTTCCCCACTATTGTTCTCAGTGTTTTCATTTTGGCCACCCTTAGTATGTTTTTCGTCTTCGCGGACTTCTGTACCGTACGTCATGATCGGTCTGATACAAGTCTTGTAGATTAATTTTGCTATCTATCTACTATATCTCGAAGGCATCCAGATAGTGCGGATGCTTTGTTAATCTGGCTCCTCAGGTCTTTAACTGGGTCGTGGGTGCTTGATATGTTTCCCTCTTCATTGGTCGATCATCAATGAGTCGTATTTCTGGACACGATGTCAAAAAAGTTCCTCTTGTTTTTTTTTGGTGTCCAATTTTCCACTTGATTTTATTTTTCATCTTCTTCCGATTTGTGGAATGGTATCGATTTCCGGTGTTGTCTGTGCAAAATCCACAGAAGAAAAATGTGAATCTTCTGGTGAGACCAACCGGTTTTTGGGAACTTGAATTGTTGATTGCAAATAACTTTTCTCTATTTGTGTTTTCTATATTTGTGTTTATAACTTTTTCTTTTGCAAGCAGTTCGCTCATATGTACTTGTCGCTTCGATGGAACGTATATGTTTGACGATAAATTTATCCGCACGAATTGGACCGGCAACGTAGGCCATGTCAATGTTTTTCAAATTCTTGAAGTACATTTCAACATTTGCTGAACTTCCTACATCGCATTGTGACCCGAATTTCTTTTTCATTACATTCGTCCTGAGGGAAAAGAATCGGGCCAACATCAATAGAGGTTCAGTAGGTTCCGGAATAAGCGTTTGGTCGATCAAAATTGAAACATTGTTTCGCCTCTTTTTCATCGCAAATCCAAATGCTTTCTACGACGTACGTCCCCTCGGCACAAGTACAAGTTCGCCAATCCATTTCTTTTGGGAAATCGCTCATGTTGTTCATGCATATCAAACACTAAAAATTCGATTTTGGGGCTGTTAAAAACATTTTATATTAAAAAAATGATGGGCAAACATGGTCAAACGAAGTTCTTCAACACCAAACAAAAAAAAATCAATAAAAATAATAATAACAAATTTAATATTTAAAAATCGATTTTGGGATTTCTAAAAAAAAATTTGTCGAAAAAAATGGTGGGCAAACATGGTCAAACCATGTATTTTAAAGATGCTATTCTCAAATACAGAAAAAATGCATTTTGGGAGGCCCCCGATAATTTTTTTATAATATCTTTTGAACGGAATGTGGGCAAACAAAACTATTGGGTGGTCAATAATGGTCAAATCTTGGTCAAACGTATCCCATGTTATTTTTTTTATTTTTTCAATTTCGGGGGGCCATCTTCACGCAGCTACTAGTTAGGGCTAGATGAGACAAGAGTTCGTCTCGCTTTTACGAGACGAGACGAGCAAAATATCGTTCTTGTGTGAAACCCTAATATTAGCATATTTTAGCATAAAAATGCAAGAAATCAACTGAGTGATATAAACTAATAATTTGGTTACGCGTATTTTTCCTCTAAACTTGGTTCTATTTAACATATTTTCCAATTTTAATAATTTCAAAGCGCGACTTTTATCATCGAATGCACCTTGAATCCAACATACTTTTACGGTATAAGTTCGTTTTAGGCAGAAATTCAACGAACTTTAATCAATTTCTCATAAATGGTGTAGCGAATCACGATAGAACTTTGTAACAGTTATTGCGAATTTATTAAGCTACTTGTATGATTTTTTGTAAATTTTGCCATTTTTTTGAATGACATTTTTGGACCCTTTTTATGCGGAGAATATAGTGTGCTCATAAGACGCCGTGTAAAAACTGTTCAACTTTAAATTGCAATAACTATTAAACGGTTTAGTGAATTTACCTGAATTTTTTTCTCTTATTTCCTAACAACATCCTTAACTTTTTAAACTGTAGGAGTTTCATAACTTATTCAATATATTGGTCAACCTCACGAACATCCTGAAAGAAAATAACGAAATTAGTAATAAAATTGAATACTGATTACAAAAATAAATAAAAATACAACGTTATAGAATTAGAAGTGTCGAAAATCGACTTTAGTTTAATTTTGAGAATATTGAATAATTTAATGTGGAATGGATTAATAAAAAACGAGGGGATAGGTAAGTAGGCTTAATAGATTATATTAAGATTTCCACCCTCGAAAATCTATTCAAGTGATAATCCAATTTACTTACAGAATTATTAATCATTGGTAAAATGGAGTGGAAATATGAGAAGTGCATTCAGATAGATAATTGAAACAAATCTAATACAAACCAGAAATGATAAATTGAGTCACTTATAACTGTTATAATTACCTCCGAAACAATACAAGATTTACATGTGTGTTTTAAGGTATATATTATTGATATTGAAACAAATACTAAAAATACTAGAAATGTAAAATTTAGTTACTTTCTTGTAACAATTATTACGATGTTCTAACCGAGTAACGTGCCGTTACTGAATTAAAACGTTTGAAAAATATCGAGATTTTATTGAAAATCATAAAATATTAAAGTAAATGATAAAGGATTAAAAAAGCAGTTTTTCAAATGATACATTTTCTAGCAGATCAAGCAAAAATTATTTATTAACTATTAATTAGTTACTAATTCTTAATAATTAAAATTAGTTTTTACCCCCGACACAAAAAGGGGGTGTTATAAATTTGACGTGTCTGTCTGTCCGTCTGTCCGTATTAGTGTCTGTTTATGGAATCGTAGCTCCTAAACGAATAGGTCGATTTTAATGCGTTTTTTTTTTGTTTGAAGGCTGATGTGACCGAGAAGGTTCTTAGCTATAATTTATGAAGATCTGTTCAGGCGTTTGATGTTCATCAGCTCATTTCCTACTTGACAAAATTACTCTGCAACCAATTTGACACAAATGTTTGTCTAGTTCCGAATATACAAACTTGTTATCCAAGTAGATACATAAATTTAATTAATAAGTACATGAATTTCATATCAATAGAAAATTAATTTTACGAAATAATCACCTAAACATATACGAATTAAACAAACTTAACATTTTTTTTGTAAACAATCTTTAAAATTAATCTTAAAATAATAATTAATCACGTGTTTACAAACAAATTATTAAAAAAAAGAAAAAAGTTCGAATAAAAAAATAAAATTAAAAATTTTAAGTAAAACACAAAAAAAACTCTCTCGAAAGAAAATTTCTCTCTTGCCCTTTTAACTTCATTAAAAGTAGATACCTATCATATTTTGATGATGAGCGTCGCCGCGTCGGGGAACTGCTAAGTAAACCAAATAATAAAACCAGAATACAAAGAAATAAAAAGGCGATTGATAATGATAAAATATGGATTATACAAGGACCTACTCTGTATAAGCAACGCCCGTAAGTAACAAAACAATATCCAATCGCTTAGTTTTTAGTCTTGATTAATTTTCTCAGAAAAAGTATCACAACGCAAAATAAACACAACCGTCAACGATGTTTCTCAAGCAACGCCTCTTATGGAAGTGGTAACTCAATATAGTAACTCTGCAGGAACTTAGTAGACCTTGAAAGATAGATTAATTCATCTAAGTTCATACGTAGAATTTGAAACTAGTAGGTATTTTCTGTTCGTTATAACTAATTATTCTTCTTCACATAGCGGTCCCCCGGCGCGGCGATCCTCACCATCAAAATAACTTAAAAGGGGACGAGAGAAATTTTATTTTTTAGTTTTTAGAGTTTTTTTTTGTGTCACACAGTCACACACTGTGCCTCACACAGTGTCCTCCAGGTGTGAAAAACGAAAATCTCTTTTTTGGACTTTTAGAGAAACCTTGCCCAACGGCTTAATCTTTTTCAAGTATGCGACTGTCGCACACTGGGCCGGGTATCAAATTTTCGGCGACAAAAATATAATTTTACAATGTCTCCCAATTAATGAAAACCACTGAACACCACAAAAACCACAAAATATATTGTTTGATAACCCATTCACAATAATACAAACAAATTAATGCGAAAAACCAATACCATTGGTTGTGGGAACGTGTCAAAAATCTCTCTTGTCCCTTAGGTACAAAGAAGAATTTATTGCGCTCAATATTTCACGAAATAACTACGCCTGTTTTGTGTTTGTGCTCAAAAATTGTGACCTTTTTAAATATGGAGAATATAGCGTCAAGTATGTATTTACATGTAATAATATCAATTTTGTAGAAAGTTTTAATCAACCCGTTTATAAAATAAGTTTCGTTAACGAATAATATAAATTTAAAAAATCTTTTAATATATTGCAATACATTGATTTTTACAAAAAGTTCCGCATAGTTCCGTTAAATTTGATAGTTTGTAAGACAAAACCAACATTGACAATTCTAGGAAAGCAATAATGTCATCCATATTTTTCCACCTTACTTAAAATTGCACCTTTTTTTAACAAGTCCGGCGGAGGTGCTGGCACTTAAAGTTGGTGCGTTAAGTTGGATTCCTAAAAGGTTGAGAAGAATGAAAAAGGCTCATTATTCATCGCTTTTTAAGAGAGTAAGGCCATATAGTGCTGATAATTGACGATGCAGCAAGGATCTAAAACTAGAGGGGCTGATATATATATATCCCTCATATCACAAAACCGACCAGGAAAAAATAAAAATGGAATGAGGTACTATTAGGAAAGCCTTGAATGCTCAACTATCTCAATGAAGAATGTTCACGAGAAACTACTGATCATATCGTTAGTGATGATGAAGAAGGTGCAGATACTGTTGATGATATTGGTTTTGACGAAGATCAGTCGTGAACTTGTTAAAAATGTTGCACAAAATTTTTTCTTGAAAAAAATGTTGCACTAGCACTTTTGTCATAAATATATTTTTCCACTTGATTTTGCATTTATTATATATAGCGTATACATCTAATATAGTCTCATTTTATCTTAGGATCATCATAATGTGATCATAAAATAATATTTGAGTCAGAAAAAATTTAAATAACTGTTTTTTATTTTTCATTCAATTGTTCATCCGGTGCGGCGGAAAGAAAATTTCGTTTCTTAGGTCACATGTGTGAACACGTTTATCATATTTGAAGGGGACTTGGGTCTTAAAATCAGTTTGTTCGATGCGGAACAGTTTCCCGTAAAGGACTGTGGAATAATCCGGGGTCGCGACATACTGTTCTCGCTCCATGCCAATTCCAAATCCATGCCAATTTTATCGCAAAAATCGAAAAAATCGCATAAATCTAAAATTTCGTTTTCGTTTCTTAGGTCACATGTGTGGACGCGGTTCTCTTATTTGGAGGGGTCTTGGTCTCCAAATCGGTTTGTTCGATGCGGACCAGTTGCCTGCCAAGGTCGGTGGAAGAATCCGGAGTCTGCGACATCCTGCTCTCGCTCCATGCCAATTTAATCGCAAAAATAAAAAAAATCGCAAAAATCTAAAATTTCGTTTTCGTTTCTTAGGTCACATTTGTGGACGCAGTTCCCTTATTTGAAGAGGTCTAGGTCTCCAAATCGGTTTGTTCGATGTGGAACTGTTGCCCACAATTGACGGTGGAAGAATCTGGGGCCTGCGATATCCTGTTCGAAAAAGAAATCGCAAAAATTGAAAATTTTTAAAATCGGAAGTGGAGGCGGAGGGTCTATTTGTTTCTTAAATAATAATTGTCGGCAAAAACTTACACAAAAATTTATAAAAAAAATGTCTGCGATATCCTGTTCTAGCTCCATGCCAATTTTATCGCAAAAATCGAAAAAAATCGCAAAAATCTTAAATTTCGTTTTCGTTTCTTGGGCCACATGTGTCGACGCAGTTCCCTTATTTGGAGGGGTCTAGGTCTCCAAATCGGTTTATTCGATGCGGAAAAGTTGCCCGCAAAGGACGGTGGAAGAATCCGGGGTTTGCGACATCCTGTTCTCGTTCCAGGCAAATTTTATCGCAAAAAGGGAAAATCGCCTTTTCCACCAAATGGAAAACGTAATTTTTTTTCCTCCGAAACCGACAGTCAGAACGCCACCTGACCTGGGCCATTCGATTCGGCATAGTGTCTTTAGTTTGTAATACTTCTACATTAATACAAGTTAAAACTATCTGTTATTTTATACACGCTAGTTGTATATGTGCGATTACGCTAGTTGTATATCTGCTAGTTGTACCTATATGCCACATTTAACTATTTACATCCAGAAATACCAATTTTATTGTGAACAACTATTTAGTCTTACTTCTGACAAGACAAAGCAAACAGAAGAAAAGAAAATACACAAGAAAACAGGAAACATATCAACAGATTTAGTTAGATATATAAGATTAGACAAACTGATATAGTTAAATAACAGACAAGAGTAGAAACTCTTGTCTAAACTAAAGAGATCTTTACCCTTGTTTGTCTAGTCTTGTCTGCCCAGTCCTGCCTGACAAACCCTATACCTATCTTGCCCGCCTAGTCTTGTCTGTCTAGCCTTGTCTGTTCAGTCTTGTCTGTCTAGTCTTCTCTGTCTAGTCTTGTCTCGTAAGTCTAGTCTTTCTTGTTTAGTCTTTATTATCTTCGGCTAACAACACATCTTGGAAGAGCTAACAAAAAGAAATTTTTCTCCTTACCTTCTACGAATGGTTCGTAATTAATTTGAGGACCAACACGAAAGGATTACAACTTACAAGGTCACTAGTGGTGCCCCACAGGGCTCTGTAATAGGTATATCCCTGTGGAACATACTTTACGATGGAGTATTTTAGCTGAAGCTACCTGAAGTGACTAAGCTAGTAGGCTACGCTGACGACCTAATACTAACCATCTGCGAAGAATGAAAAAGGGAATCATAAAAAGGATCAAACAGGCGATCTACTATCAGCTGGATGCGAACTATCAGCTGGATGGAATCAAAATCACAGCACCGGATAAGACCGAAGCAGTTCTGCTGACTGGACTCAGGAAATTGGAAAGTCACATTGCATTCAAAGTGATGGATACTGAAACCCAAACCTAAAGTGCCTAGGAATTATTATCGAGAAGAGTCTGTCGTTGAAGGGAGCACCTTCAAATGACCACAGTGCGTGCAACGAAATACTTATGCCTAATGACGGAGGTCCGAGGAACAGCAAGCGTAGCCTGCTCACCACAGTAGCCCAGTATGCGATGTTATACGGCGGCGCTCCAATCTGTGCAGACGCCGTAAATAGAAACAACTTCGAAAAACTAGCAGCCTACCAGAGGAAGCTAGCTAGCCCTACGGGTATGCAGTGCATGGTCTATCTAGTCTTTTCTGATTAGTATTGTCTGACTAGTCTTGTCTGTCTAGCCTCTTCTGTCAGTCTTGTCCTTCTAGTCTTGTCTGCCTAGTCTTGTCCGTCTAGCCTTGTCCGTCTAGTCTTGTTTGTCTAGTCATGTAAATCTAGCCTTGTCTATCTCTATATAGACAGGTCTGTTTAAATTTGTCTGTCTACACTTGTTTGTCTAGTTTTGCCTCTCTGATCTTGTCTGTCTAGCCGTGTCTGTCTAGTCTTGTATGTGTAGTCTTGCCTGTCTAGTCTTGTATGTCTTGTCTTGTTTGTCTAGTCCTTTCTACCTATATTCGTCTATCTAGTCTTGAGTTTCTAGTCCTTTCTGTCTACCCTTGTCTGTCTAGTCCTATCTGTCTGGTAAGACTGCCAGACTAGACTTGTCTGTCTAGTACTGTATGACTAAAGACTAGATCTAGACCCAGGGAAGACTAGATCTTGTTTATCTAATTTTATCTGTGCAGTCTTCTCTGTCGAGAAAAATGTAGAAATTGTTTTATTAGAAGTTTAATGTGAAAGAATATTTGATTTCTTTTAGCAATCCAATTCCGTATTTGATTTGTAAATGATTCGTAAAATGCGGTGCGCGGCAACAATTTTCCGCATTTCCCGTTTATATTGATTAAATATTCAGATTATAGCAATAAAAAGGAGAATGAAAGCAAAAAAGGAGCGGTGGTAGGGGGAAAATTCAAAACGACAGCGACGAAGGGAGCAAACCGTAGGAGGAGCGGAGAAGACAAAACATTGTTCCTCGGTCTTCCCCGACACAAATATAATGCAAAAAGCTGCAGGTTTATAACTGGCAAGTTTTACAATCGCCGTTAACATTTAACGAGGTCTTGTTCGTGGGGGAAAATCTCATTGCTGGCTTCGGGTCCATATATAATTTAAAACTCTCCGTCGGCTGAAACGATTCGGACGTGCGTGGATACTCCAAGGAGGGAGAGTTATAGATTCCGTCTGTCCATTTCGGAATGTCATGTTTTATCGGTGCGGTTTCTTTCAGTTTGACATGAAATGGCGCCGGTTATTGGATGCCGGCGTCGACCAATACTCGCCGCGAGCCGAACATCATATAAATTCCGGGAGATGGACGGTTCGAGGGGGTTTTAGTTGGAACACTCGTCAATATTCAGCTCGACGGAGGGAAAGACGTTGGAAGTGGACAGTCCATTTCTCTGCGCGGCCGTGGTGCGCTCTGCGGCCCACAAATCATCCTTTACTGACCCCACGCCGTCTATATGCACCAGGCTGCGTTATCCCATTCACAACGACACCTCTATTTTAAACACCCCATATCTAACTATAAAATACTTTTTGGTCTTACTTTTGCCACGTCTTTGAAACCTTGTCTGCTTTGTTTTGTCTGCTCAGTCTTATATGTTTAGTCTTGTCCATCTAGTCTTGCATGTCCATTCTAGTCTGCCTAGATTTGTCTGTCTAGTATTGTCTCTCTAGCCTTGTCAGTCTAGACCTTGTCTGTCTGTCTAGTTTTGTATCTTGTTTGGCTTGTCTTGTCTCATCAGTCTAGTTTTGTCTCTCCAGTCAAATCTAGTCGTGCCTCTAATATTGTTTGTTCTTGTAGTCTAGTAATATTACATACAAATAATATAATTTTTGTGTATTTTATTTTAAGGGTAGGAGAGGGAGGATATAAGGTGTGATATGAAAATAAAGTGTGTATTGTGATAACGCGTCCGGGTATCGGGGTAAAGTCCGGCAGGGTCCAGGAAGAGGAGCAGAGGGAAGGAGCCGCGGGGGTGGTTAGAGGAAGAGGAAGGGACGTGCTCCGTTTTTAATACTCCGCACGTCCACTCACCGTAATATATGAGTTTCGCATCTCCCCGCATGCTTCATACATACACAAGAATGAACCCTCACGTAATTAATGCATTGGGCGCAATTTATTTCACGGTGATACAATTAGACGTAAGGTATGACCAGCGAGCGCCAGACTCTGGTTACTAAAATTAATAGCCGCAATATAAGTTCGGGATTGTAGTTTGTTTCGGTGCGCGAGTTCGAGTCCAGATTAATACGTTATAGGTGAAGATTCGTTACAGGTAACCCGACGCGCTCTCGCCTCGTCTCTTACACCCCAATCTACACGCTCGCCTTGCTCGCTATTTCTTCCTTTCTGCTTTTATTTTTCCATTGAATTAATCTCAACCATTTCGATTATAATTACATATTTATCTTTTACTCTGATTACATCGATTTGTTTTTGCCTCTGCCAGAAATAAAACCGAATTAAAGTTTTACCATTCACCCGAAACCAACGAGTTTCTGATCAGTTTTCTCTGTTTAATCTTGCATGTCTACTATAATTTGTTCTGCCTACTCTTTATATTGACAGTACGGATCTGTCTGTTTAGTTTATTCTTCTAGACTAGACAGACAAGACTAGACAGACTAGACTAGACAGACAACACTAGATAGACAAGACTAGACAGACAAGACTAGACAAGACAAGACTTTTTTCTCCCTTGAAGTTGCTTTATATTCAGGAATTTTTAGTTTGTCCGGTCTAAAGGTTGATATAGAAAGGCTTTCTAGTCTTAAGGATAATAAGATTTGAAAATACATCCTTCGGTTCAATAAGGAAGGGGAGGAGAAGCCGAAGAAACCGAAGGAGCAGGAGAAGAATAAGCGTTTAAATTTTAAATTCGTGTTTGAACTTCTTTTTGCGTTGCGCGCCCTAAACCCCGTGTAATATGGATATTTAATTTTGTTTGGAGATTGGTGGCGGTATTTTTTGCGGCGCAATAAATATTGGTTTATTTCGCCGTGCAGCCGAGCGTCGGCCTCCGGGCCTGATGAAAAAATAATACCCGCGATGTGGAGGAGAGGCACGAGGCTCACGTTATTTAATTTCTGCAGAGGTTGGCTATTGGAAGCGAGGGGCTGCGAGGGCGGCGGCTCTTTATTTTTTCTTTCTTCTCTTTTTCCATCTTGGCCGCACATCAATCTTATTTATGTGGCTACAAAACTCGGGGAATGGCGGCCGACCGAAACCATTTCACTGCTCGCGTTCTAACTGCCCCACACCTGCTGATAATATGCTCTGTAACGACATTGTGAAACTTACCGCTGAAATTCGTTTAGCTATGTACAAGTTTTCCACCCCCCATACACCTATACTCCAATGGTTATAACTACTTGTTACTACCCAAACTAATACTAACTTTCCATAACTCACATTATTACATCCAAACTAATAATAGCTACCATATTTTACATTACTTACATTATTACGTAAACAACCAAACTAATAATATCTTACGCAATAAAAAAAATGGTACCATCTGGCACATATCACATTTACTTTACTATCGGTAACACCATACTATATTATAGATAATCATATAGGTACACAATTATATAGGTAGTTCTAAAAAACTCAATAATATTGTTGAGCTCCGGAAAGGTATTAAAATATATTTATGTATTCAGGTTGTGTTCCGACTTTATTAAAATTTACTTTAGACTTCGACTATTACTACTTTTACTACTAGACTAGACTACTAGACTATTACTACTATATCTTCGACTATGCTGATTTTTATTATTTTAAGAGAGTTAAGTTTATTTCTGTAATTTTTACAAAAATTGTAATTTATTGAAAGGAAAAAGCTTCTTACATACTTGTTTTAATTTCTAAACGAATTATTTGATATTTGGGGGTGAAGTAAGCGCATTTGAGGATTCTAGAGAGAGAATATAATTATTGTATACTTTATACGAAGGATTATCGACCACCAGGTCCTTCTGCCCAAGGATTATATTAATACACAATTTTACAGTTAATGTCTATCAATTCTCTGTATAAATACAGGATAACAAATGTTCCCTTTTCTATCGCTGGATGTATTCTTGTGATATGTGGCTGAGTGCATCATGAGACAAATATAACTTAATCTTAAACCAACTTAATCTTAAATAGAACTTAATCCTTAAGCACGTTTACTTCACACTGAAGTAACAAACACGATTTATTCTTCAAATAATCGAAATCTTCAAATAAAATCAAAATAGAAGTTTCATATATTCACTTATCTACTTTAGAATCCACTTATACTGATCTGCGAGTATAATAATGCGAGTGTTAAGATAATATTGAAATAGATAATGTTCTAGAAAATAAGTGTAAAAGTGAAAATGTTTAATGGCAAATGATAGAGGAAACATCCGGCTTATTAATGCATCTGTCATGGAACCCAATAAAGGCATTTACATGGAGAGTGCTATGTGATTGGAATTTATCTGAGCAACGGCCCGATAAATCCCTGCGACTTTATTAGATATCTCCTAATTTATAGCGCTTGTCTCAACCTAGCAGTACAAATAGCGAACGATGGTTTTGTACATATATACGTACCTACACCCTACTTTATACCCTCCACTATTTATTAAAGGTATTCATGTTTTTCAGTTTCGCTCACTCGCTGCATGAAATAATAAGTTTCCATTAATATTAACAAAATAATATTCTTAAACAAGAAGATAAGACAATTTGTAGAGTGAAAAAATATATAAAAATAATATTATAAATAAATCAAGAATAATTGTACAATCAATTTAGTGAAGGAAGCTCTTCTCGCCTAGGACAAAAGTACTAAACTGAATTGGAGCTAAATATCTCAAATGCGCCACAAAAAATACTATAGAACAAATAAAAAGCTATTAAAAATAGAATGAATATAAAAACAGAAATAAATAAGCTAATGAAAATATAATTTATTAAAAGTCATTAAGTTATTATTAAGATGGCCAGATTTTGTAAATCGAAGTGTAAATATATTAATAACATAAATCTACATCTTCATATTAATAACATCTACTAGTTAGCTACCATACATTCCATAGATTTAAAGTGCTTCTATGTACATAAGAAATTCAATGGCAAAATCTTCATTCTGTGAAAAGATTTCTTGTAGAGATGAACATGGTACGAGTTTCTCGTTCCACTGGAAGTTCAAGGATCACTGTCACTGCCACATCCCATCACATTTTCGTCCCAATGTCTTATCCCACAAACCTAAAATTTTCGTCCCATCCCATCCCAATAATCAATTAATTATGAACGAACTAAATTTACTAGATTATCAAAACCCGTTCCACTCCCTCCCATACAAATTTGTCGTCCCATACCAATCCATCCCACGCAACGTTCAAACCACTCATCCCATGCCATGGGATGATGGGATGGGATGGTATAGGTCGATGGGATCCCATGCTCATCTCTAGTTCCATCCCATACCATCCCACGCAACGTTCGTACGTTCATACGTTATACTTTTATCACACATCATACGTTCATAACTCATGCCATGTTATAGGACGATGGGATGCGATGGCATGGGTCGATGGGATCCCATGCTCATCTGTAGCTCCTTGTATTCATTTCAAAACAAGAAAAAATATCTGCAAATAAAAATGTGCTTGTCATTTATAGTCTTGCCTAGTTTTGTCTGGCTATGTCTGGTCTTGTCTGGTCCTGTTTCGTCCTGTCTGGACATATCTGTTCTTGTCTCGTCTTGCCTGGTCTTGCCTGGTCTTGTCTTTTTTTTTGGGAAGAGGGGTAAAATACCTTTCGCGTACGGCCCCCAGTGCTCCAAATTGCTCTGGGGAGTGTGGGACTACTCGCCTTAGTGGCTTGACTGCCCACTAAAAAACCCACTCCTCAATTCTGACCCCTTGCGGGACTGCCTCCTCAGCATTACTTCGCTCGGGGTTTGCCTTCTGTTTATCTTATTCCTCTTTTTTGCGATCCGTTTCGTCCTTCTCTTTTGCTATTATGACAGATGTCGATAGCTTCTCCGTCCTAGCATTCTCTGCTTTGTAGCATTGTCTCCTGTAGGTTTTCTGGGGTCAGCTTTCCTCCCACCTTTTTTCCATTTCCAGCCGTTGTTTCGCCCATCTGGGGCAGTTGAAAAATATATGGAGGCAATCATCCACCAGGCCCGGGCAGTACACACAATTTTTGGCCTCCCTCATATGTCTGCGATAGTGGTATGCCATGAAGCAAGCTGCCATGTCCGAGCAGCAGCTGCGAGAGAAAGTAATTTACTTCTCCGTATCCTCGTGTAACCCATGGTTCTATGAGTGGGATAATTCGTTTTCCACCCAGCACATCCGGTTTCCTGGTTCCATCTTGTCTGCCATTCCTGCATAGTGTCTTCTCTAATGCGACTACTGCTCTCCTCCCCTTCAACGTACCTTCTTAGCCTTTCTTTTGCCATCAGGTCTATTGGCATCAGCCCGGCAACTACCTACAGCGCTTCCGCCGAGGCCGTCCTGTAGAAACTACATATCCGTATTGCCAGCTGTCTCTGTATTCTTTCATACATTCTTCTATATTTTTTTGTTCTTATCAACGATTCATACCACGTACAGCACCATACAGCATTTTTTACAGTGCCACTGTGCAGAGTGTGCGTCTGCGGCTCGCCCTTGGTCCCTTAACGTTTGTCATTAGCCTTCTCAGCTGTTCTACCGTTTGGTTTACGTTTTTTGCTGTTTCCTGTAAGTATGTATACATTTTTAGGTCTTTATCCAGTGGTATGCCCAAATATTTTATACTTTCTTTTGTTTTAATTGTCATCTCAGATAGGGTCCTTCTCCCCACCAGTACCAACGCTTCGGATTGTTCTGGCGCAATTTCAAGATACATTTCTTCCAGCTCCTGGTCTATGTAATTAAGCGACCATTCCTCTTTTCGTTTCAGGTATACCGCGTTGCCATCTATCACCACCACTGCCAAATGCCTGAGTTCCCTTCGGGAGGACCAGCTTAAGTATGCTCTTGTAATATGCAATCCATAATGTGGAACCCAAGACAGAGCTTTGTGGCACCCCGCTGCTTACGTCGATTTTTTTGCTTTTCCCTATTTCTATTTTCCTGTCTCTAAAATAGTTTCCAATCAGACGTACTAAGTATGCCGATATCTTTTGTTCTTCCAGCGTTTTCAAAATCTCAGACCACGGATTCTTATGATGTTCTCCCATAATTTTCCTGGTACATTTAGTAAGCATAGAGGTTTTTGACGATAGCTGTCCTCCGAGTCTTAGTGTTTTTTCGGTTTTTCTATAAGCACTAAGCGAGCAGTTTTCCAGATTTGTGGGAATACCTCCTCTCTCAGTAGTCTATTCAGGCATACTCTACAGGCCTCTTCGTGATTTTCTAGCTCTATTCTAAATATTTCCGGAGTTATCGCGTCCGGCCCAGGTGCTTTTTCATTTGGGTAGCTGCAGTCCTTAATTCCTCTGCTGATATTTCCTGTACTATATCGTCAGTTTCTTTCTTCTCTTGTGGGGTCCATCTTAACGGCCGGTGGGTTGCAAAGAGTTTATCCGTCCATTTCAGTTGTTTTTCTTCCTCTAGTGTATTATTGCCTCTCAGCATTTTGGTTTTCTTCATGACGATCTGGTACGCTAGTCCCCAGACGTCATCTTCCAGCTCCTTTATCAGCTCGTTCCACTTGCGTTGTTTGGCTTCTTTTATTACCTTCTTTAGGGAATCCCGGCACTTTCTATAGTTTACCCATAGCTGCTTGTCTGCATTCTCTCCATATGCGCTTCTACCTCTTGTGGCAATGCACCTTGCCCGTATACACTGTCGTCTACTCTCGGTCACTATCCCCTCGTGCCACCTGTCTGATCTTGTCTGATCTTACCTGATCTTGTCTGGTCTTCTCTGGTCTTGTCTGATCATGTCTGAATTAGTCTAGTCTGCCTGGTCTTTTATGGTCTTCTAAGGTGTTGTCTGATCAAGTCTGCTCTTGTCTGCTCCTGTCTGCTCTTGTCTGCTCTTGTCTGCCCTTATCTGCGCTTGTCTGATCTTGTCTGATCTTGTCGGATCTTGTCTGCTCTTGTTTGGTGTTTATTTGTAATGAAAGAATTCCAATATATTTTTACTTAGAAATTGTAACAAAAAGAGGAAACAATGTGTATTACAAATTTGGCGATATTGAAAGAGTTTAATTGTATGTTAAGTTAAGTGTTTAGTATCACGAAGCGGCAATTAATCCCAATAAGGTTATTACACACAACAAATTAAAATAATAACAATGGCAAAGGCGGAGGGGTTTTAATATCGTGATAGTCTCCAGTATGGCCTCGTTAAAACATCGAGTATCCGGTCACGAAACGGCGATATCAATAAGTAAACAGGGTGTTATGATTACGTGTCTGCATGCATATAGTTCGGTAATCGAGATTTTGATTTAAAATCGCTATATAACTGTTAAACTTTTCCAATTTAATCTAGCGCGCGCCGGCTGTAATGGCCCATCAATTTGTGATTGCTTTTATCTCCAATTCATCCGGGCTATGACGTCATGTTTTATTCAATATTTTCTGACCGAGCTATGATGTTTACGGATTGTTATCATGCACATTTTTAATCAATTCCATTCATTTGTTATTTGCTCACTAATAAAATCAATCTCCAAAAATAACAAATTTTCAATTCACAAAAAAATTTATATGAAAATAATAGATTTGTGTGGTTTGATTTTGTGTCTTGTAGAAGTGAGCTTTGTGTGAATCACATTTTCTCAGTATCTGACAATAATATGAAACTGCATATCCAGACAATTTTAAAGCGTCAAAGTTTTTCAATCTTCCAGAAATAATATAACCGTGGAAGTTTTTTTTTTCCGCGCACGACGTTGAATTTCAAAACTTTGTTATAAAAGCGTTTTATTTCCGATAATTGAACTCTGCTGCGAACCCTCACACTCGAACATCATAAACTCCCACAATCCCGCGACAAAGGAAACGACTATTTCTGACAACCAGAAGTAATCATGTCAAGAAAATTTCTTCAATCACACAAACCATATTAAACAATTGATACAATATTTATTAAAAATAGTTTTCAAATTTTTCGTTACAGAGAGAAAATATAGGGCGCTGCAGAGTCGCCGAATTTGGACCGCATCCTTTATTGGACCTAGTACTTATTCTGTTAGATAATTATTTGTGTGGTTTACTCTAAACCTGTTTTTTGTAGGTTTTAAAACAAAATCTGTAAATATTGTGCAAATTAGGCTACTGTCCCCTATTTATTGCATATTCGAGACACAAAGCGGTAACGGCCCCACGTTACAATCTTAATATATAAAACACAGTCGAGTTTGATCGGCTGGACCTATTTTTATGATTTTTGATTTGTCTCCACCCCTGATATTATAGTTAGTATCAAAATATTGGAAAAATTCACGAAAAATGTAATAATAATGAAAATAATTGAATTTTCTATTTTTTTTATGGAGCGCCACATATATTCGCACAGTAGAAACTACTTAAGCTATAACTTAAGCTATGCCAATAGATGGCGCTATTCATTCCCCATTCATAAAGTCACTGGCTATACAAAGTTCCGCAATAAATATTGAACGTGTGCTAGAGAAAGAAAGTAGATTTTGCCCTACAATGGCAGACACATGACAGTGAGTTGGCATTGTTGACATCTCTGACGAGTTGAGTACAGCGTAGTACACGTTTACTTCTTCTAGATTTGTTTTTGTAGTGTGTGAAGGTGTTTCGGACAATTTTATTTGTGGATTTGATACAATGCCAGGTTGTTGTGTAGTTAATTGTAAAAATAGAACTCAACTGGGGTTCAGATTTTTCGGATTGCCGTCAGGTAAATAAAATATTTTTCACTAGGTACCTAGTGAACGTACCTAGATAATTTTAATGTTCTTAGGTGACGCTAAAAAAGTTAGACGAGAATTTTGGAGGACACTTATTGGAAACGATCTTACGAGAAATGGTGACTTAAAGATGTAAGAAAAACTTTTTTGAATCTGTTGTGTAGGTCCATTTCTCAGATACTCAATTTGAGCAGAAGAGAGCTGATGGCCGGAAATTATTACGTCCTTATGCATTTCCTGATTTATTTTTAGTGAAGTCTGTCGACATACCAGTGGGTGAAAAAATGAATATCGAGGAAGTTGTGAATCAAGTTAGTGAACCTGAGGAAAGGATTGAGAGCAGTAATGGCAAAAGAATACGTTTGGAATCGGAAAATTGCAAAGAAATGTTTGTGAAACATTTGCTACAAGTTGAGCCAAATAAAGTCCCAAGTTGTCCCCTTCTTGCCATGGGATTTTACAATATTTAGTTAAAATGTTTGTAAATAGCAGATTTTATTTTTATCTGTGTGAGCTGAATAAGCAGAACAAACAGATTTTAAAATTTTCTTTAGACAGCCGTAGTCTTGTAATGAGAGAATTTGTTGGTAGTAAAAAAGTAATAATGATTGTTTGTATTTCTGCTGTACACTTTGTAAATAAATAAATGTGTTTATATTACATTCGTACTACTTTTTAGGGTTCCCTACCGAAAAGGGAAACCTTATAGGATCACTTTGTTGTCCGTCTGTCTGTCTGTCTGTCCGTCTGTCTCTCATTTTTCTCAGGAACGCGTAGAGACAACAAGTTGAAATTTGTATCAAATACTCGGGTCTGCGTTCTCTTTCAGCTGTGAAAAAATCAAACTTGTAAGTCAACGCGATCAAAAGATATGACCGTTTATGTCGAATATTACGAGATTTCACAAGGGAATCAAAACCTATAGGGTATTTCCCGTTGACCTAGAATCATGAAATTTGGCAAGAAGCGTTGTCTTACAGCACATGTAAAGGGAAAAATCTGAAAACCGTAAATATGTAGTTTAATTACAAGAAAATGCGAATTTACTATTAGAAACTTATGAAAATACACTAATGTTGTCGTAGTGGTATTGTCAGGCTCCAGAAGCATATGGGTCGCATACAGTTAGGTCCGAAGGTTAAAAAGTATGTGTTGGCACCAAGCTGTTCATTCTGAATTATCTTTGTTTATATTCGTTATGCATTTCATCACGTACGCTCTATATACATAATACATACAGGGTATATATTATGTCTAAATTTTGCTTGTTTATAACCGACATGCGACATACTCAAGTCCCGTAACATCCTGTTTATATTATATTTCGTCTAATTTTACTTTATAATCCACATAATATGTTGATAATCTACATAATAATACTATACTATAATCTACATAATCTACATAATATGTTGTAGATAATATGATTTAAGTATATTATCCTTAAATCACGTACGCCCTATATTTTTTGGTAGTCAATTGCCCAAAAGCAGTCAATTGAACAACTGAATGTTAAGAGTATCGAAATAGATCTAGAAATAGTTAATATATTAGTTTATATTAGATCTAGAAATAGTTAGATCTTAATATAAGTTAGTGAATAAGTGTAATACTAAAATAAAGTTTTCTTTTTATAAGTTTAAAAATATTCGCGTCATTTAAAAAAAAATACCCTGTATACCTTTATACAGGGTATATAGGTATAAAGGCAAAATTGAGCAGTAAAAACAAATAGTGAAGTTCCAGAACCCCTAAACACTCATAGTGAATGGGGGATGTATGGTAATAAAATATAGGGTAGAATTCCATCGTACAACAGCGACATCTTGAGGTTATGCTTGCAGCGGTACTAAGATGGCCGTGATTTCAGGAGGGCCACTTGTCAAGTTAACTGAATGTGCTTGCTACGTCCTCCACAAAAAAAGGTACTTTACTTACAAGTTTGTACGGAACCCTCGGTGAGCGAGTCACAACTCGTACTTGGCCGGTTTTTTTTGAGACAAACTTGCATTTTGCACCTTCTTTGAAACATTGACCTGCACATCCTTTTCAGTCCCAGAATGTATGATCTCTGTACTAAGCATAAGCAGACAGCAAAGTTAATCGGGAATAAACGTTTAAATTTCCCGCTCGCTGGTTGCCCTACAATGGCCGCCCTCATTGAGGTACTTTGTATCACTGGATATACAAAGTACTTTACCCGTTCATGAACGTCATCGATATGTTTTACATTTGGCGGTGCATCTAGAGAATATTCAATGAGTTTATTTCAACGCATCAAATGTTGCTCAACGTGCTGCAACACCACCAGCGACAACATTGACAATTTTTTTATATGCCAAAGTGATCCATTTGCACGAACGTTTCTCTACTCTCTAATGTTCCTGGGCCGACATCCTTTGAATCACTTCGAACTGTTAATGGTGCAGTGTGCCCAACATTTCGTGCTGCATGTCAACAGTTCAACTAGCTTGAAAACGAAACTCATTGGGAAATTACAATAGCTAAATTAGATCTTTTAGCATCTCCAAATCAGATACGTTCATTATTTGCTATCAATATTTTGACACGTATCCGTACTTTTGGATTTTGGGCATTTGTACTTATTGATTTTGGCCTTTTTGGCTGTTGGATTTTGGACTTTTATATTTTGAACTTTGGATTTTGAGATTTTGAATTTTGGTCTTTTGGATTCTGCACTTTTGGGCTTTTACATTTTGCACTTTTGGATTTTGGGTTTTTGAAGTTTTGGATTTTTGACTTTTGTATTTTGGGCTGTGAACTTTTGGGTTTTGGGCTTTAGGATTTTGAACTTTTGAATTTGGCTTTTTCTTATGCGCGTACCTTATGCGAGGGAGAGGACAGACAGGATTATATTCCCATCTATTATATAATCGTGTACGATAATATTACCAGATATCGATACGTGAAACATTTGACTGACTTAGCTAGATATTTTGAGGCGATACGAAGTTCGCCGGGTCAGCTAGTTTTTTAATATAAATAGTTTGCTTGCCTAAACCACTAATTTTGCTAATTATTTTATTCTCCGTTTTATTTAGAAATTCGGTTTATTAGATCTATAAGTAGACTCCAATTAAGTAGTGGTTATTGGTAAGTAATGGTACAATTAAGTAGCAGTAAATGAGCTTACATTTACTGTGTTACCAGCTTAATTGATTTGTCTCTTTGCCAAAATGAACTGTATGTGTAACATGTAACTGTAACATGTTACACTCACTCTTTTCTACAGACGTGCTCATGGTTTCGCCGATTTATCTCTGGCTTCGCGGACAGGGCTAAACCCATCAGCGACCTGTTGAAAAAGGACGCCCCCTGGGAATGGGGTCCGGCACAACAGAACGCTTTCGAAAAGCTAAAAACACGACTGGTGGATCTTAAGACAGGCCGACCTGACTAAACCATTTATCCTACGCACCGATGCCAGCGCCCGCGCCATCGGAGCAGCCCTACTTCAGGGGGAGGAGGACGACGAGCACCCGATCGAGTATGCGAGCCGCCTACTGACCGGCCCCGAAAGAAACTACACAACCACGGAGCGAGAGGCTCTAGTCATTGTATACGCCGTCAATAAGTTTCGCGGTTATATTAAAGAAACCACGGCTGTAGTAATAACGGACAACCAGTCCCTGGCCGATGTCAATAAAATCGTCAACAGGACGCGTAGCCCGCTGGTCCCTACTGCTGCAGCCATATAACGTGGTGATTCAACACACATCAGGACGCGCCAATGCGACCTACTCACTTGCCAAAGCCCAACCCCCCCCCTCCCCCCTTACACTACTGGAAGGACAACTCCGGGACCACGAGTTAAAACACATCAATTAATTTCCCTCGAGCCCGAGGTATCCACGCAATGGACTACCCGGTGGTGGCTCCTAGCCCCGACTGCCCCCGCATCCTGAGTGAATATCATGACGCCCCAAGCGCCGGACACTACGGCGTGGAGAAAACACTTCACCGTATTTGCGCCCGATATTACTGGCCCGAGATGCGGCGATACGTCGTTGGTTATCTACGGACATGTCTGGAGTGTCAGCGCTACAAGCCCAGCAACATGAAGCCGGCGGCCCTGCTCCAGACTCCGGTACTAAACCAACGAATGGAGGTGATAGCGGTCGATTTATTCGGCCCTCTCCCGGCCTCCAAACAGGACGAGAAATGGATTTTAATCATCCAGGACTACGCCACCCGGTAGATCGAACTATTTGCCATCACCGAAACTACAGCCGAAAATTGTGCGTGGACAATCATAAAAGAAATCGGCTTCCGGTATGGACTGCCGCGTCGCATCATCAGCGATAATGGGACCCAGTTCACCAGCGCCGTAATGCAGAAAATTACTTCTGCCTAGGAATAATCCATTCCTTCACCCCGGTGTATCACCCTGAGGCCAACCCTGTGGAACGGAGAAATAGGGACCTACAAATCGGTGATCAACCCCACCCCTCGTGGCCGGATCAGCTCGCCTCTATAAGATTTGTCATGAATACCACCCGCAGTCAAGCCACTGGATTTACTCCCGCCTACCTGATGTTCGGGCGAGAACTCCGGACCGTGGACGACGTCACACACGATCTTCGGAGTATCGTAACCTCTGAAAACTTCAGATACAGAGTTGCAGATACCTTAAAACTAGCCCGAGAAGTCCACGAGCAACAACAGGATCGTCGGAAAAAGTACGCAGATCAACACCGAATGCTGTCCTCCAAGTTTGTGAATTAGTGAGTTTTTTTTTTGAGTTAGTGAGTTTATCACGTCTCCCAGCTGTCTCCATTCGTGTCACAGATAGAGGAACCCCCATCCGATGCCGAGGACGCCCCCGAAAGCACCCGAAACAGGCCCAATAGCGAGACGCTACCTTGGACCTGAGGGGGAGACTGTAGCGGAAATAGTACCAGAGCGCCCCGCGAGTACCCTGCCCGCCGCGCATCAACCCTGTCCCGGGTCGCACCCTATTGGCCCACCCCCTCTCGAGTTCCACCAGCCTGGCTGTAATCGGCCGTTGTGTAAACAACCCTACGGTATATAAACCGCTGCATAGTACAAGGGAGGAGAGTTCATCTAGGCGCTTGCTTGCAGTAACACCTAACTAGAACTTGACTACCCTGGATTTACTTAGTAGACCTTGGTAGGTCCTCACATTATAAAAGTAACTGTGACTTAGCTAATAAATCGTTGTTTGTAAATACATCACCTTTGCGTTTGTATTTCCGAACCCGAACCTCTACGTCCCGACGTTACAATATGTAATAAAGCAAATATTAGACAAACTCTAAAGACAATATTAGATATTTTAATGATAGACAGAGCAAATCCAATTGCACTAACTTTCTAGTTTCTTGACAAGTCGTTATCATGTCTTGTACATCTAATGTGTGCAAATCTACTCTTATCTTTATAGACACTTACTGGAAACGAAATAATTAAGGAAAGTAAATTCGTTTATTAATCTTTCACTCGTTTGTTAAACTTGAGACTTTTATGTTAAGGGCCGCTGGGAAAATTGTGTGTTTATCGATTAGACATTTTTCTGTTATTCGAAGTTCAACAAGAAAGAGGGTGACTTAATTAATTAAATCACATTTTCTTGTGTTTTATGTGTTCATGAAATTATTGGAAAAACACATTGGAAGTCCAATCAAGTTAACAAAGAAACAGGCCCAGACAAAGCAACAATATCAGACAAGACAAGACCAGACTGGATTAGTGAAAACTAGAACTCTCTGTGCTAAACTGTTCAAAAGTTATTGCATCGTGAAATCAGCGAAGAATGCGAGAAAATTAATTTTGTTAAAATCGTTATTTGTCATGTTATTGTCCCTAAACGCACAAGGGTTGAGACCCACGAGAATAACGAAGGCTATACAGGGTCGTTCGAGTCATATGCATATCATCCTTCAAAGCAAACAGCGTGAAATGTCGATTAAATTGAAACGTTCTCCAATAAATTATTATGTTCTTCATGTATTAATTTGTGGGACAGATATCACTTAATATTGGAGTTTCGAAGATTTATTGAAAGTTTTGACAACATGATTGATAGAAATTTTGCAGGAAATTTGGTAATTCTGCAGATATTAATTCTAATAAACATTGGAGCATTATTATGATTGAAACCTTCTCTTATTATGTCTTATTATGATTATTAGATTATTTTATTTTATTATTAGAATTATTAATTATATCAGTCTGTTTAGTCTATTCTGTCTAATATTGTTTTGTCCGTCTTGTTTTATAAATTAAATCTTGTTTAATAAGTTTTGTTATTTTATTTACCTGGTGATTGTATTTAGTTTTGTTTATGTAATGGAATTATAAATTTAGTTAGTTGATGTTTGCTACGGTGAAATCTAGACGGTGTAAAAGCAATATCATCTTGTTGAGGGTGGCTGTCAGGATCCCTAGGGCTAACAGTTTTGACCTTCTGTCGCTTTATCGGGGCCGTCAGGCGCGAAATTGATATAATGCTTAATTCATGTAGCCGTCGCTTTATCATAAATGCCCGTTCCGTCTCTCTGTTTAACTACCCCTCCGTAATGATGCTTATGTTTATGTATATTTCGCCTGTTATGTATGCATAATTGGTTATTAGGGAAATTTGACGGGGATATCGTGTAATTTAATTTGAAATTTGGTTAACGGCACGGAAAATCGATCAGTCCCAATCAACTGCGTGACTTATGTTTTGTTATATTTACATTTCGATTTTTTTATTAACTCACTCAGCTATATTAACTCACTTTATATTTATAAATATAATAATCCAAGCAAGCGAAGCCGCGGGCTTTAGTTAATATATAATATTATTAATACAATTATTTTTGATTATTTTGAAGAAATAGAGAAGAATGGATTTAAAAATATAGGCGTATGCAACAAAAATTCTCACGTGGACTAAACCAGGTAAGAGATCGATTCTCAGGCGTATTTTTTACCGGTGAGGAGGAATTTTCTAGAACAAATATAATAGCAATATAAGAATAAATAGTTATTTAAGAGTAAGTAGTAACTCAAGAAAACATTTTGAAAAAGTTGCATATTGTATAATTTGCAAATTATTTGTTGCAAAATTATATCCAGGACTTTTGGACATTTAAAATTTATTGATTGAGAACATCTTTGAAGAAAAGATACAAATGTTACTATTTAATAATATCAAAATCTTCAAACTTCTTTTTTGAAAAATATTATTAAAATTGGTATTTCTGAAAAACATTGTACATCATGTCGATTTCAAAGGTAATATCGTATATATTGTAAGGATACATAATATATTGTTACCACAGAAATAACAACAGCCATATCTAACGTGACCATACGTCCCGCTTTGGGCGGGACAGTCCCGCATTCAGGCTATCTGTCCCGCTGTCCACAGCGATGGAAGAAACGTCCCGCTTTCGCGGATAGGTGTAGGTATCTATTTGCTAGGGTGTAAACATCCTACTTCTACTTATTTAAGTATTTTTGCACTCGTTTATTATTATTATTTTATACCACACGAAGGCGTCAAAGACAAGGTTTTAGAGTTTCTAGAACACACCTGCCTGTTCTAAAAACTCTAAAACCTTGACTTTGACGCCTTTGTGTCATCGGATATAATTGTTGATTATTTGAAGGATTATTGTCTACAGTAGAGACAGCCAAAGTCCAGAACTAGTCATGTATAGACAGTCCGACAGACAATCCATAGTCCTGTAGAGTGAAAAGTGTAACTCATATATGTAAATTTGGAAACCAATAGAACCCTAAAACAAACCAAACGACTTCTAATTTGACTCCGCATCCAAACCGATAAGAATATCAACGAAGAAAAACTCAACGGATGATAGCTCAAGGTCGCGAGCAGAAGCTCATTCTTCCCAAGGACAAAGATCAAATCATTGGTAACAGCGGTGGTTCTCAACCATTGCAACCATAACATTGATATCACAGGAGGGATATAAGATTGGCGACACCGGTGGAACAACATTCGTGGCTGCAGTAAATTGAAATCATAACACAGTATTTATTTAATTATGTATTTATTAGTTATAAATTCGAGTATATATGGCAATATATTATGTCGTTGTAGATAATATATAATTAAAAGAATTAAATACTTTCTATTCAAGTAGAAGCTATACAGTTAGTTTTAGCTCAGTCAAGGGAAAAACCTTTCAGAAAAACAGCATGTATTCAGGGAGAGCAGGTCAACACGCTATTATGCGAATCCTGGACGTGGTGGAGAAAACCTCAGCTGTTACGAGAGCAACAAAAAAGATTACTATGGTCATTACTTCAAATGTTAAAAATGCCTTAAATACAGAAGCATTGGAAGATATTTTGAAAGAGGCTAGTGAGAGAAGCTTCCCACCATACCTGCTGAGACTACTGAGTAGTTATCTACGTGATCATAATCGAAGCAGACTGTGAAGTCGTGGAGCGAGAAGTGCACAGCGGTGTTCCACAGGGCTCAGTAATGGGTCCTACACTGTGGAACATCCTGTACGATGGAGCGCTTAGGTTAAAGCTACCAGAAGGTGTCGAGGTAATAGATTTTGCTGATGATATTTCTCTGGTAGTAGCAGGAAAAGACGAAGAGAGAGTAATGGAACGTGCAAATAGTGCGATTGCATATGTTGATAAATGGACGGAGGAAAAACGATTAAGGCTGGCCCCTGAAAAAAACAGAAGCTGTTCTACTGACCCGAATGAGGCATGCATTATTGGCAATGATTTGAATAAGAAAATTGTGGGATTTTGTGGAGATAATATGAACTGCAATTTTGAAGGAAATAATAAAAAGGGGATTAATAATTTTACGGAAATTTGAACAAAAACACTCGGAAGACAGCTCATTGGGATTGGATGTGAAGTCCACATAGTTCACAACGCGATCAAAAAAGCCGCAGATTGTCTCCCTGTTGACTTATCATTATGAAAATTTATTATTTTTTCTAAATCTACAGCGTTCGAGTAGAAGCTTTCGAAGAGTTTTGCGATTCAACTGACACAAAGTATGACACAAAGAGTATCACAAACTGTTGGGATAAAGTAAGACAATGTGGCTTGCGTTAATGCCCACGCTTGAGAAAGTTCTAAAAATGCTCGAGCCTTTGAAAAGCTATTTTCTGAGCATCGACAAATGCAGAAATATTTTGAATTTTTTTTTCGAAAAACCCAGCTCTGAATTGTGATGTTTTGCATGCACAGGCAGCGACTTTCCACCAAGCCGTGTTGAAAATCGAGGGACAATACGTCTCTGCCATTGAGTCTGCGGAAGAAATTAATTGTCTCCGAAATACCTGGCACTTTAACCTGGAGAATTCGCCTATTCTTCTCCACCCTGTCCGTAATGTTTTAGTAAACTTACAAGTAACCGACACTGTAATACCAAAAAGATTTTTTTTTTTACATAATTCCGCGGGTGTCCCGCTCTGACGAGAAACATAAATGGTCACGTTAGCCATATCGCAAGATTCCGCAACTGGCCATAAACCAAATACAATAGCTGCCCATACAATTCCTGCCCATACACCACAAAAGATCATACGCAACCAAATAGATTACATAGTAATTGGTGAAAGATTCAACTCAGATGCAACTCAGTCAAAGCTGTAAAAACGTTCTCTGGAGCAGACGTAAACTCCGATCACAATCCAGTAATTGGTAAACTACAAGTTAGACTAAAGAAAGTAGCAGGAAATGCTCCTACACTAGACATGAGAAGGTTGAAAGATACAAAGACTAATGGACAGGTGTGCCAATCTTTAAGCGATGGTATAAATAACACCACATCAGTAACACAAACAGAAGAAAAGTGGAACGTCTTAAAACGCCTTATCCAAAATACTAGCCAAAAGTGCTTGCAGCACCAAGAGACAACAAAGAAAGAATGAAAGAAAGGAAGACAGAATACAAGCTAAACAGCGAAATAACACCAGATATACAGAGATCCATAAAAAGATAAGACTGCAAATAAGACTGCAAAGATGGCTAACAGCTAAATGTGATGAAATTGAACAACTGGATTCCATGCTTGATAACTTTAATATGCACCGCAAAGTAAAGGAAATGACGAGAACCAACAGGGAAAAAACGCCATCAAGTTTAACTGATGATAATGGCAGACTTGTAACCGAAGTCACAAACAAAACGGAGGCATGGGAAAGAACTTGTCCCAGAACTTATGTCCAAGAACTTTTCAATGACACCAGACCAGACCACCATAATATTACCACTGCTAGTAACGACGAACCGATCATTACAAAAGACGAAGTTCAAAAAGCCATAACATTAATGAAGAATGCGAAAGCAGCCGGCCCAGATAACATCCATTCTGAAATGATTAAGTAATGTTGTAGCTCACACTCAGAATTCCTGAACGTCATCACTTACTTATTTAACCAAAGCTACAATGCGAGGCAAATTCCAGCAGACTGAATGACCTCTATGTTTGTTACAATCCCCAAGAAGCCATCTGCGAAGAGAAGCGACGAATATGGACTGATCAGATAAATGAACCACATTGACAAGATATTTTTAAAGATCACACAAGGCAGGATCTATCGTAGGTGCGAGGAACATGTGGGAGAGACGCAGTTTGGCATTCGGTATGCGCTCGGAACGAGAGAAGCCATCTTCCGGGTCCAAGTCGTGATACATAGGTGTAGAGACGCGGGACGAGATGTACACGTTTGCTTCATTGCCTTCGCCAAAGCGTTCGACAATGTACAACATGATACATAGATCCAGGTGTTACAGGAAACTGGCATGGATTTAAGAATTATCGCAACCTGTACTGGCACCAAACAGCTGCCATAAGTGAACAACATCATCTCGCAAGAAGTATGCATTCGGAAAGGATTGAGGCAAGGTTGAGTACTATGTCATCTTCTTCAACATATACTCTGAGAAAATTTTCCAAGAACCATTAAACACAAACCAAATGTATTAAGATGAATGGCGAAAACATTAATAACATACGATACGCTGATGATATCATCATAGTAGCAAACACCTTGGAAAGCCTCACAGAGGCTCACCTCAAAGACACCTCTTTGACACCTCAACGACAAAATACATGGTGATATCTAAAAACGAGGGCCCACACCAAGATACAGTAATACCTGGCAATGAACGCTTTGAGGCAGTAGAAAAATATGTCTACCTGGGAACGCTCATAAATGACGACTGGGATTACTCCAAAGAAATTCGTGCAAGAATATAACAGGTCAGATATTCCTTTTACAAACTAAAGAAAGTGTTCTTCTCCAGCGACTTGCCACTACCCCTTAAAATCCGAATGGTAAGGAGCTATATCATGCCTGTTCTCCAATATGGCGTGGAGGCCTGGACGTTGACAGAGGCGACGCAAAACTGGCTGGAAGCTTTCGAGTTTTGGATAAATAGGCGCATATCATGATTCCGTCATATCACAAATGAAGAAGTACTCCAACAAATCGGTAAAAATAAAGAACTGCTCAACATCGTCAAAGAAAGAAATCTGCAATACTTAGGGCATATAATGCGAAATGACAAATATCGCATATTACAATTAGTCATGCAAGGAACAGTAGATGGGAGAAGAGGACCAGACGACATAACTCCTGGTATAAGAACTTACTCCAGTGGTTCGACCTTATATCAATTCAACTGTCTCGACAAACAGTTGACAAAGCCAAGATTCGCAAGAGATAGTACAGATAGTGCATGGTGATAGTGCATTCGAAGATATCGCAACCGAAAGGGAAGTTATACGCCGTATTTATAGACTTCCAAAAGGCCTTCGACTAGGTGGACAGGAAAATCATGTGCGAGAAAACTCGGGACCAAGGGATCAATGGTAAACTATTTAACTTGATTCATGAACTTCTAAAACCGAACTACGTCAAAATCGACAATGGGATAGAAGTAACCAACACGATTTCCCAAGTAAGGTGTTCTGCAAGGCGACATAATAAGCCCACTCTTCTTGATATCCAAAGCACCGGATGCAAATTCTGTTATGTACGCAGACGATCTAGTAATTTACTTCAGAAGCCTAGAGGCGCTCCAGATAATTATCATGAGACAAACTCCAGCACTGGTGTCTAAAAATAAACTCACGATAAACCTCGGAAAAAGCCAAGTAGACAAATTCAGGAAAGGGGGCGACTGAAACGCATGGACAAAGCACATAAAGGGAGCTGTCAGTTAGATTTCACCAATGAATATGGGTACTTCGGAGTGACACTCCAGGTCACCTTAACCATAACCATGTAAATTCATAACTAAAGGAGAAAGATCGCACAGTTAATACGAAGGCAAAACTACCTACAGAGAAAGAATAAGCTTAGAAACTGCTCTGAAAATATACAACCTCATGATATGGCTTGAGGTAGCGTAGTCGCTGAGTCACCGAGTGGAAGCAAACCATCTGCTCCTCCTCGACAAAATCAAGCCACGCTTCTTGAAGAAAGTCCTTGGGCTCCCGAGGAACTTTTACTTTCATTTTAGCGGAAACCAAGACCATGAGAGAATGACCTGATGAACTGCTTTGAAGAGATCCCAATACGAACAAGGCTGGAATACAGGATAAATATAGAGGATAAGCGATGGGACTTCGTAACGAAACGATACACCGAAGGACCTGCTTTCAGTTCCCAGTGTTGGAAGAAGTCCAAGCAAAATGGAAGGCACCATCTGCTCCTCCTCGACAAAATCAAGCCACGCATCTTGAAGAAAGTCCTTGGGCTCTCGAGGAACGAATAATTTTACTTTCATTTTAGCGGAAACCAAGACCATGGGATACTGACATTATGAACAGCTTTGAAGAGATCCCAATACGAACAAGGATGGAATACAGGATGGAGAAATATAGAGGATAAGCGATTGTACTTCCTAACGAAACGATACACCGAAGGACCAGCTTTCCAGGGTTGGAAAAGAAAGGAAAGCCAAGCAAAATGGAAGGCACCATCTGCTTCACTTCGACAAAATCAAGTCAGTTACGCTTCTTGAAGAAAGTCATTAGGCTCCCGAGGAACGTATACTTTTACTTTCATTTTAGCGGAAACCAAGACCATGGTAGAATAACCTGATTAACAGCTTTGAAGAGATTGCAATATAAACAAGGATGGAATACGGGAGAAACAGAGGACAAGCTATGGGATTTCGTAGCGAAACGATACACCGAAGACCAGCTTTCAGTTACCAGGGTTGGAAGGAAGCCAAACAAAATGGAAGGCACCATCTGTTCCTCCTCGACAAAATCAAGCCACGCTTCTTGAAGAAAGTTCTTGGGCTCCCGAGGGACGTATACTTTTACTTTCATTTTAGCGGAAACCAAGACCATGGTAGAATAACCTGATTAACAGCTTTGAAGAGATCACAATATGAACAAGGCTGGAATACAGGGGAAATCAGAGGACAAGCGATAGGACTTCGTAAAGAAACGATACACTGAAGGACCAGCTTTCAGTTCCCAGGGTTGGAAGAAAGCCAAACAAAATGGAAGGCACCATCTGCTTCTCCTCGACCAAATCAAGCCACGCTTCTTGAAGAAAGTCCTTGGGCTCCCGAGGAACGAATACTTTTACATTCATTTTAGCGGAAACCAAGACCATGGGAGAATGATTTGATGAACAGCTTTGAAGAGATCCCAATACGAACAAGCTGGAATACAGGATAAATATGGTGGATAAGCGATGGGACTTCGTAACGAAACAATACACCGAAGGATCAGCTTTCAGTTCCCAGGGTTGAACGAAAGCCAAGCAAAATGGAAGGCACTATCTGATCCTCCTCGAAAAATCAAGCCACACTTCTTGAAGAAAGCCAGTGGGCTCCCGAGGAACGAATACTTTTACTTTCATTTTAGCGGAAACCAAGACCATGGGAGACTGACCTGATAAACAGCTTTGAAGAGATCCCAATACGAACAAGGTTGGAATATAGGAGAAATAGAGAGGATAAGTGATGGAACTTTGTAACGAAACGATACACCGAAGGACCAGCTTTCAATTGCCAGGGTTGGAAGAAAGACAAGCAAAATGGAAGGCACCATCTGCTTCTCCTCGACAAGGCACCATCTGTTCCTCCTCGACAAAATCAAGCCACGCTTCTTGAAAAAAGTCCTTGGGCTCCCGAGGAACGAATACTTTCACTTTCAGATTAGCGGACACCAAGACCATGGGAAACTGACCTGATGAACAGCTTTGAAGAGATCCCAATAGGAACAAGGTTGGAATACAGAAGAAATCAGAGAACAAGCTTTCGTAACGAAACGATACACCGAAGGACCAGCTTTCAGTTTCCAGTATTGGAAGAAAGCTAAGCAAAATGGAAGGCACCCAACGTGTGTGAGATTACATAAATTCCATCATCTTACGTATGACAAGAGTTCACGATCCAAAGTTCGACGATCAAACAGTTCACGATCCAGAGATATTTAACGAGTTTAGATTTTGTTTTGGAAACCACGATGAAGCCTTTCAACTAGTAACAATTGTAGGAGGATAGCCAAATCCTCAAAATCTTCACTTCGGAGTGATTTGTTAAGTCCTAATATGTCAAAAATTACATTTTCTAATGGTTCAAGGTCGTTTTCTATTTCAAGTGACGATTGCCACATCTTTTTTCGAGATGTTCAGAGACGTTTGACAAGTCAAGAGCTGGAGCAAGGCTGTTTGAAATTTGTTTTAGAGATCATGGATGAAGTTTCTCAACTTCCAACAATTATAGAAGAATAGCCATATCCTCTAAATCATCACCTACGAGCGATTTATTAAGTCCTAAGATGTCAAAAATATCATTTTCTGGTGATTCAAGACAACAGAAGTTCATCGACAACAATTCATCGACTAGTAAGTGTACCGACCCGTAATTAGCGGAATGGATAATTGTTGCGGTTAATTGTTGTCGGTGAACTTTCCATCGGTGAATTTTAGCCGGTGAACTTTTCTAGAACGAATTCCATTTAGGCTTGTCGCACACTGGATCCGCTCGTATCCGCTCAGCTCAGTCTTTCAGCAAAGAAAAATATAAAATCCGTGTATTTAAATAGAAACGCAAAATGGAAACTGCGTCTTCTCAGCTCACCTCGGCTCCGTTCCGCTCCGCTCCGCTCCTGTTTGTCAAGAATACTGGTCCGGAGGTTGGATGCTGGGGGATGGTTCATGCAGGCGCAAATATATGACGTTTTCATATATGTGTTAAGGCATAAATGGAGCCAAGATAGCAGCACATATTTAGCCCTATACATAAACTGAAATGTTGACAAAGGGTTCGGTGGGAGGGGATTAAGTGTGTAAAAAAGCGATGCAGCTGAGTGGGTGCAATTTTTGACAAAACGGCAGACCTGAGAGGAGCGGACCCGATCGGACCTGAGGTGAGCCGAGCGGAGCGGATCCACTGTGCGACAAGCCTTACAGGGAAAATGTTAAAAATTGGGTAAAACTGGAGTAAGAGACATCATAGCTATAGGCCACCTAATATACGCATTTTGCCCATGCAAGACACATAGGGGTAGGGAAAATAAATTTGAAGGGGGTATATAAGAATTGTGTAAAGTTGTTTAAACTATTCAATTTTTTTTTTCTTATTACGGATCGAGAGGTCGCGCTGCCGCACGATATCTGGTCTTGATATATCTGCTCTAATATAACCTAATCTAACCATACATTTTGTTCAAATCTGTAGCTGCGGCGTTTTTTACGCGCCACTGGAGGTTTTATGTCAATTTCCGTTAGTTTGAATTGTGGCGCGGGGGGCGCTGAACGTATGATGTCTCCTATTCCAGTTTAACAAACATGGAAATCAAGATTGATACAAAACTGGACTATACTGGAAACTAGATAAATAATATTATTAAGGCTAAATATAGAATTATCCAGTTTAGTCTGAGTTTTCTTATCAAACTATTCTCTGTTTTTTGTACCTTGTTTCTCATATATTAACTTGGTAGTCTTAAAAGGTCAATCTACTTTAGTCAGATTGGTACAGATAAGATTAGATATAGATAACAGAAAAGCAGTATCTTTTTCCATGCCCAGAGACATTTAACGAGTCAAGTTTTTGTTTTGGAGATCAAGATGAACAACTTCCAACAATTATAATATCCTCAAAATCTTCATCTCCGAGCGAATTGATGATGATTCAAGGTCGATTTCTATTTCAGTGACGATCTTTTTTGTCAAATGTCCAGGGACATTTAACGAGTGCAAATTTAGTTTGGAAAATCATGATGAAGTTCTTCAACTTCCAACAATTACCCAAAAGAAGTGTTACTTAGGGGATCACCCAGTATAACTTATTGACCCAATGTAATGAGCCGCAGTCGCAATTAGATTAGTAACATTATTGATAATTTTCAATAGACTTTTTTGAGTAAATAATTTTTGGTAAGAATTTAATAAAAAGAAGAGAATAAATTTGACGAGGTGAAATATTCGGCGTGTCGTTAAGTTGAATGATATTTGGGTAATGTATTTTTTGTTGGTGCGTTGTGTGCAATTGATCAGCAGTCACAACAAGGAGGGTAAAAATAAATATAAATTCACGCTTTTAGCGCGCGCTGCCGTTGCCGTGGCTCGATAACAAAGGGCCGGCAAATCTGTATTCCATATGGTCGCCGTATAATAAAATGTTGCCATCAACAACGTCTGGTTATTTTTCGGGTTGTTTTTGGGCCGAGTGGAGTAAATGGTCTGTGTGATCAATCTGCTCTTGCCGGGAGGATTATAAAGCGCCTCTCTATGTATGAGGTTCATTAATATACTGCGGCCCTATATTCCGCCGTTTTAACGAATTAACTTTTATTTTTATATCTTTCAGTTTTATTCATCGCTGTATTTTTCCCCTTCTGCATTCTATTATTTTTTTATTTCTAGTTTTATTATTTTTGTGTATGCATGTATATGTATATGTATGTATGCATGAGAGTACATGTATGTATGTGTGTGTGTTTGTGTGCCTCTACTATCTGCTATTTCATACGCGACTCGTTCCGTTTTTATTGCGATTTGTGTTTATTCGGACGCTGTCGAAACAGATAAAACTTTTGCAAGGGATTTAGTCAATCTGTATTAATTTTATACGGTTTAATCGATAGCTAATTCCAAAAAATATTGGAAAAAATCTAGAAATGCAAATAATAATATCTTATATTATAAGTAATAAATAATCATCTTCCTAGCATTGATCCCGCTTTATTGCAGAGTCTGCTTGGTACCTACGTATTAACGCCATCACCGCTACATTTTTAAATGCCGCCCATCTACATCTAAAATGTTTATGATAAATTATAAAACATTTTATTTAAAATTAAAACATTTTTAAAACTAAAAATACTTAACCTCGGTTAGATTAGGTTTGCGCGCCGCGAAGCGGACAGAAAAATCAAGACAACATACGCGCGGCAGCGTGAACTCTCGATATAATTTATAGCAGTGGTGGCGTTACTATGTAAGTACCGTCTGGGTACTTTTCTGCACTTTTTTGGACTATATGGAAAACACTCAGTGATGAACAGACAAAGTTGAGAACAGATACACAAGCAAGCGAGCTAATAAAATCGTGGTAAAAAGAGATGAGATAGAATTGAGTTTTATGCGAATCAGTATTCAGTGTTTTGTTGTGAAAGTTGTTTGAAAATAGTGATATTTATATTTAGGTGCAAGAATAGTTTAGATATAGGAATCCATAAAAGGCACCTTTAAAATAAATATAAACGGCGGCGAGTAATACTTTAGAAAAACTATAAACGCAACTCAACGCGCGCGAGCTACGCGACCGATCCTCCGATAAATTTATGGCCGGTTTTATTACTTTTTATTCGAGAATTTCATTGTACGTATGCAAATAAAACATTCAAATGCGTCTCCGAATCACGATCTATTGTTTTAAGAATCGCCTAAATAAATGGCAGCGGCCCCTCGGCCCCGCACCCAACTGCCTTCTCCTGCTCCTCTACTGTAATGCAATATTGATTTAAAGAATCCACTCTCTTGCTTTTCTGCGGAGACAAAAAACAACAACTCGTGTAATGCATTATCGCCATGTTTTAGCGCTCCGGCTAATATTATTTTTACCCTAAAAAACATTATATATCTACAACAACAAAAAACTATTTGCATTGTTTTCGTGCCAAGCTCACAACGCACTCACTGCCTTCGGATTCTATTCTGAAATGTAAAACTAACACGATAAATAAATTGTCATACAAATAAGACTAGACAAGACTAGACAGACAAGACTAGAGAGACAAGACTAGGCAGACAAGACTAGGCAGACAAGGCTAGACAGACAAGACTGGACAGACAAGACTGGACAGACAAGACTGGACAGACAAGACTGGACAGACAAGACTGGACAGACAAGACTGGACAGACAAGACTGGACAGACAAGACTGGACAGACAAGACTGGACAGACAAGACTGGACAGACAAGACTGGACAGACAAGACTCGACAGACAAGACTAGACAGACAAGACTAGACAGACAAGACTAGACAGACAAGACTAGACAGACAAGACTAGACAGACAAGACTAGACAGACAAGACTAGACAGACAAGATTAGACAGACAAGACTAGACAGACAAAACTAGACAGACAAGACTAGACAGACAAGACTAGACAGACAAGACTAGACAGACAAGACTAGACAGACAAAACTAGACAGACAAGACTAGACAGACAAGACTAGACAGACAAGACTAGACAGACAAGACTAGACAGACAAGACTAGACAGACAAGACTAGACAGACAAGACTAGACAGACAAGACTAGACAGACAAGACTAGACAGACAAGACTAGACAGACAAGACTAGACAGACAAGACTAGACAGACAAGACTAGACAGACAAGACTAGACAGACAAGACTAGACAGACAAGACTAGACAGACAAGACTAGACAGACAAGACTAGACAGACAAGACTAGACAGACAAGACTAGACAGACAAGACTAGACAGACAAGACTAGATAGACAAGACTAGACAGGCAAGACTAGACAGGCAAGACTAGACAGACAAGACTAGACAGACAAGACTAGACAGACAAGACTAGACAGACAAGACTAAGCAGACAAGACTAGACAGACAAGACTAGACAGACAAGACTAGACGGACAAGACTAGACAGACAAGACTAGACAGACAAGACTAGACAGACAAGACTAGACAGACAAGACTAGACAGACAAGACTAGACAGACAAGACTAGACAGACAAGACAAGACAGACAAGACTTTTTTTTCTTAAAAAGTGGTTCGGGGGAAGCTCTCACTAAACCCCCTATTCCACCTTGGCTTTTAGTATGCACCACCCCGGTATCGCATATTCTGCATTCATTCAGGGTGGGCATTCGAACCCGGGTCTCCCGCATTGAAAGGCGGGTATGTTGTCAACTGCACCACCGAGGAGGACAGACAGACAAGACTAGACAGACAAGACTGGACAGACAAGACTGGACAGACAAGACTGGACAGACAAGACTGGACAGACAAGACTGGGCAGACAAGACTGGACAGACAAGACTGAACAGACAAGACTAGACAGACAAGACTAGACAGACAAGACTAGACAGACAAGACTAGACAGACAAGACTAGACAGACAAGACTAGACAGACAAGACTAGACAGACAAGACTAGACAGACAAGACTAGACAGACAAGACTAGACAGACAAGACTAGACAGATAAGACTAGACAGACAAGACTAGACAGACACGACTAGACAGACAAGACTAGACCGACAAGACTAGATAGACAAGACTAGACAGACAAGACTAGACAGACTAGACTAGACAGACTAGACAGACAACACTAGACAAACAAGACTAGGCAGACAAGATTAAGGCAGATAGGACTAGGCAGATAGTACTAGGCAGAGAAGACTAGACAGACTACATTAGACAGACTAGACTAGACAGCCTATTTTGTTGTTTTTCATATGCAGGCATATGAAAGCCAGCATTCCGTCAAATACGACACTATGCTGGCTGTAACGATTTCTACAGACTATTTACAGGAGCGTCTCTTGATCCAAATTGTAAACACCTGAACTGACTGTCGTGGTCCAGTTTGGACAATTTCTTGGCATGTTTATCGAATATGTACCACCAATTTTTGGGTTTTTCTACTCTACTCCTCATTGCCGGGTCACATCAGTCCACGCTGTTGCATTTCTGTCACTAAGGATAGTCTCCATAGTGCTGTATCTGGACAGGAAAATATAACGTTTGGCGCTTCGTCGTTTTCCCCACACTCGCAGTGGAGAGAAATTTTTTCCAAATCTGTGCAGATACGCCTTGAAATTGCCATGGCCTGTTATAATTTGGCCTGATATAATTTGGTTTGCATGGTGGGATAGACTGACGTTTAAGGTGCACCAGGCCTTTATTGATGGTATAAACTGATTACTCCACAAGCCTGTTGTAGCTGCATTCCATATATTCTGCCAGAGTGTCTCGAAATATAGCTTGGAACCAGATTTCAGCACTTGTATAGGCAATTTGTCCTATGCAATTGGCAGACGACCATTGCTTGGTGCGAGTTTTGCGAGCCAATCCGCTCGCTCATTTCTTTCGACTCCAGTATGGGCTTTAATCTAATGCCATCGGATCATATTTTTCCTTGAAACTCTTGCAGCTGACGTCCATGTCTCCATCAACAGTTCAGTGGCTTCTTTCAAACTTTTCAGTGCATCGAGGACATATCGGCAGTCACATATTATCGAGCAGGGACTATTGCTGTGAACTTCAACATATTGCCAGGCCTGTAGCATGGCGATGAGCTCTGCTTGGAATATTGAGCAGTAGTGTTCCAACCTAATGAGTGTGTGGGGAACCTCTTGCCGTTGTAATAGGCAACGAATGCAGCCCCTGTGCCTTTGCTCGATTTCGAACCGTCCGTGTATACCCGAACATGGAAAAGATTTGAAGATTTGACAGTGTCAAATCTTCAAATGATAACTTTAGAGGCACTACGGTTACAATGATTTGGACATGTTATGCGTACGGAAAGCACCCGAGGACCGAAAATACTGACGAACTGGAGTCCACATGAAAGAAGAGCTCGGGGTAGACCACGTAAGAGATGGCGAGATGACTGCATCGACGACCTAAAGATATAAGGTGTGAGAAACTGGCTGCAATTGGTTAACAGCAGGGAGAGATGGAAGGATGTTGTAACTCAAGCCAAGGTCCACCCAGGGCCGTAGAGCTATAGAAGAAGAATGATAACGTTGAAGGGTGAATGTGTTCTTGTACGTTAACGTTCAGTTCGATATTGTTCAAAGTATTTGGTAAGCCGATGATGTTTTTAATTAACTTATCGTCTGCAAATTGGTGTGAGCTATAGAGAGTTAGTTGCTTTAGGCGGATGTCCACTGGAAGAAGACCTGTAATCACACAAGCTGCCTCTGTGGATACTGTGCGGCTTTCGCAGCGCGGATGGTGGAGAAGCGCAGTATGCCAAAGAGCATGACGTTTCCTTTCACGCCACATGACTTCTGCCAGATCGGACCTCCATATAATAATGCGGGTTCTATCACGCCGCGATAGATTTCGGAGAGCTCTGTCCTTCCTAGACCCCATTCCTTCTCTGCAGCGATACCTAATTTTATACTCAGTCATTTCACTTTACTACTTGCCAGCTTTATGTATTCCTTAAAATTCAAGAGTCTGTCTATAGTGACACCTAGATACCGGAAATGCTGTTGGCATTTAATTTTTTCGTTTCCTTCAGTGAAAACGGGACTCCTTTGACTTGAGGATCTGCTGAAGAAGAGGACTTTCGGGTCTTTTGGGCATTGAAACTGAGCCTAGTTTCAGTTGCCCACTGGCGAAGATTTTCTAGAGCACGGTCAGTGTTCTCTTTCAGATCAAAAATAGTTCTGCTTTTACCCAGCAGAAGAGTATCATCGGCATATGCCGATGATACTCTTCTGATATGATCACACACGCCGATATGATCAGACACTCTTCATGCAGATTTCTTTCAAAGATGGTTCCATACAAAATATTCGAAAAACCTGGACCTGACTTAGAACCCTATGAACATCCTTTTCTAATTCTTTTCGCTACATACAAACCTGGTTCGTTGATAATGGCCCTGCGTTCTGAAAAGTAGCTCCTGGCCAATTTGATTGAGATTGATGAATCTTTCTCTATTAGCCTGCAGATAATAAGCGGCCACCAGTCGTTATCGAATGCCCCACTAATATCTAAGACTATATCAGAACAATTATACTTAGATCTTACCGACTCACGTATGAACCTGACCGCGTTAGAAATAGCCTGAACTGTTCCAGCCCTTTTTTAAAGCCAAATTGATTTTGGTTTATCAGTTTGTACCGTAGAAGTGCTGTTCGATTCTCGAGATGAGTAAAGAATCTAGCACCTTTCCGGCAGCAGTAACTAAACTTATGGATATGAACTCCTCAGTGGATAGTGCCAGTTTGTTGGGTTTGGAAATGATCTTGATGAGTTGTTTTTTCCAACAAGATGGAATATAGACTTTTTAAACACTCGCTGTACAGAGTAATGAATATGTTTGGTGTCAATAAAAGGCAGCCAATACTATGCCCGATGATATGCCGTCCAGACCAGGCGTCTTATTCGGGCTCATCCCGCGTATGACGCGTTCTATTTCAGAAAATGTGAGCTGAGTGAGTAGGGAAAGATGGTTGGTTCTAACGCCACCTCCTCCTTATGAGATTTACATGTAAATCTAGCCCCTTATGGGGGAATTATATGTAAAATCTACCACGAAGCCCCTTTTGGGGAATTACATGTAAATCTAGTATGGGGGAATCCTATACAAAATAGTTCTGAACGTGTCCGAGCGAGTATGTCTAGATGGCGCTGCAAGATACGTGCGCGGTGGATAGCGGGAAAATTCAAAATGGGTTGCAGGGTGAATGTTTGTGAAGGGAGGAGATTATACGTGCTCTGAGTTACCTAAGTATCAGAGGTGGTTAGTTGGATATCAGAGAAGTTTATAACGAACTATAATATGTGTCTACATAGTTTAAGATATCCTAAAATAAATATTTAACATTTCAAAACATTATCTGGTTTATGTAACCACACGTCTAGATAAGACCGAGCGTCTAGCACTGATAACAATCCTGCCTCAACCTGTCTGTAAACGCATGTGGAACTAATAAATTATGAAGCGCGGTCTTTCATTTTCATAGGCCATTTCATTTCATAGACCAACATGAAAAACCTGACAAACTACTCTCACCGCACATGACTATCTCCACTTTATCTGTTCTTAACTTTGTCTGTTCTCAACTTTGTCTGTTTTCAACTTTGTTCTCAAATTTGCCCGTTCTCAACTTTGTCGGTGCTCAACTTTGTCTGTTCTCAATTTTATCTGTTCTCAACTTTGCCTGTTCTCAACTGACTGTTTTCCATCTAATTTGGTCTCAGAAAGAAATATAAGGGACGTTTAGGTATTACGAAAGCAAACATTTAATGATTTTAGAGCCCGACCCCCCTTATTTAAGCAAAAACAATAAAATCGTGAATTGATTTTTCTGAAAACTAAAACTGCATGAAACCCGAAAGACTAGTTTTGACCGTCTGGTTTGGTCTCTTTTGTCTATTTCAGACTTGTCCGCCTAGTCGTATCTGCGTAATCTTTCTTTCCTAATCTTGTTTGCCTTGTCCTTTCTGATCCATCTTTTTTCAAAATTGCCATTCAATGTTTGGGTCTCTCAGAAGTCAAGTTCGTCCTTTGATATTCTCATTTTTATTTTCACATCCTGTACATATCTGTTATGTTGGCTCTGCAATCCACTACCATTTCAAAAAATACTTTGTATATTTTGTTGATCAAATTAATAAACCAAAAAATTGTAAAACCCAATGCATAAAAAATACGCACTTTTAAAGCCTCATTAGTTTTAGCGCGATTCAATTTCTTAAAATTCAATCAATATCAAGTCTAATCTAGGCCTATATGTCTGATTTCCTCTGTGTAGTTTTCCAATAGTCTAGTATGTACTATGTACCTGTCTACAATAAAATTCTTTCTGATTTGAGTTAATGAGTCTCTGGTCGAGTATATTTATCATGTGTATTGATTTATTTGGTTTGATTGTGAATGGAGCTATCCTAGCGTAAGCAACAGTGTGTATGCGTGTCAGTATGGGTGTTTTAATTGCGCGGATGTCGCGCGTGTAAACAAGGAAGCGGTTAGGAGAAAGGCGAGGAGGGTATTGAGATGTAAGTGACACCACGCGAGCCCAGCTGTGACTGTTTGCTCCATCTGGTTCCATTTCGCGGCTCGCCGACTCTGCCGCCCGATTGCCTGCCTCAACTCACGAAAAACGAAACGATGGTTTTTGATTTTTTAATAAAACACAATTGCGGACGATTGCGGGGCACACAGAAAAGGGGGCGATTACACGCTATTTACCAAACGGACAAATTCCTTTTTTTTTTAAACGTTAATCCTCCCTAGAAAAGTTTTTTTTATTGTAAGTGTACATAGATATATGGCAATATGGTCCCCGATGTTGGGATAAACGCATCCGTGTGGAATTATGTCTCTGCTCTTCCGATTGGTGGCCGCGTTATCATAATAATAGAGGCCCCGCTGTATGTTTACACAGAAGTCCCCCGAGGGAATATTTCATAGCTGGATGGGCACATTCATCCGCAAATTTCATTTAATCTCTTCATAATGAGAGTTTGAATGAAACCGTTGCGTTTCTCGCATTCCGAATCACTTCTCTTATTAAACTCTCCCCAACTTTGACATGCTAAAAATTTGTTTTCATTTCAAATTCATTTTCACGACAAAACCAAAATTACAATCACAAAACATTTTAATTGCATATCTTAATTTCCTTCTAACTTATCAAAATATATAGAAAATAGCAAACATTATTTACACATTTACACATTCTGAGATGCAAGTATAACTTATCGTTCAGTCACGATATTCAAGACATATCTTGGATTTATATTTCAGAATTTGAACTAGATCTGAATCCAGTTCAAATTTGAACTCAGATCAGACAAGACCAGACATGACCAGATAAGATCAGACAATATCAGACAAGCCCAGACAGAATCAGACAAGACGAGACAAGACCAGCAAGAACCGACAAGAACAGACAAGACCAGACAAGACAAGACAAGGCCAGACAAGACCAGATAAGTCCAGACAAGACCAGACAACACCAAACAAGAATAGACAAGACCAGGTTAGATCAAGCTAATAATTTTCGAGGGTGTTCAAACATGCATAGATATTTTTAATTATTATTGTTATTTGTATTTTCTTGTGAGATATTTGTGGGCAACAACAGACGACTGGTTTCGGTTGTGGCGGTCATCACAATGTCCATTGATATCGCGCACTCGAGCGTGAAAGCAAAAGAGATGAAAGTGGAGGAGATCGTAATAATCAGCCGCCTCCGTTGCAGCCGCCACGAGGTGGTAGTCTTTTATCTATATGGTGAATGGGCGCGGTCTCATCTCCGCTGTTTGTTATTTTATTACTTTCCTCCCTTCCTTACAATCTCTACACATTCGCATCGCCAGTACCCTTATATAATCCCTCCACTATATATCACATAAACACATAACATAATTTTAATATATTTATAGTCTTGTCTATCTAGTCTTGTCTGTCTAGTCTTGTCTGTCTAGTCTTGTCTGTCTAGTCTTGTCTGTCTAGTCTTGTCTGTCTAGTCTTGTCTGTCTAGTCTTGTCTGTCTAGTCTTGTCTGTCTAGTCTTGTCTGTCTAGTCTTGTCTGTCTAGTCTTGTCTGTCTAGTCTTGTCTGTCTAGTCTTGTCTGTCTAGTCTTGTCTGTCTAGTCTTGTCTGTGTAGTCTTGTCTGTCTAGTCTTGTCTGTCTAGTCTTGTCTGGCTAGTCTTGTCTGTCTAGTCTTGTCTGTCTAGTCTTGTCTGTCTAGTCTTGTCTGTCTAGTCTTGTCTGTCTACTCTTGTCTGTCTAGTCTTGTCTGTCTAGTCTTGTCTGTCTAGTCTTGTCTGTCTAGTCTTGTCTGTCTAGTCTTGTCTGTCTAGTCTTGTCTGTCTAGTCTTGTCTGTCTAGTCTTGTCTGTCTAGTCTTGTCTGTCTAGTCTTGTCTGTCTAGTCTTGTCTATCTAGTCTTGTCTATCTAGTCTTGTCTGTCTAGTCTTGTCTGTCTAGTCTTGTCTGTCTAGTCTTGTCTGTCTAGTCTTGTCTGTCTAGTCTTGTCTGTCTAGTCTTGTCTGTCTAGTCTTGTCTGTCTAGTCTTGTCTGTCTAGTCTTGTCTGTCTAGTCTTGTCTGTCTAGTCTTGTCTGTCTAGTCTTGTCTGTCTAGTCTTGTCTGTCTAGTCTTGTCTGTCTAGTCTTGTCTGTCTAGTCTTGTCTGTCTAGTCTTGTCTGTCTAGTCTTGTCTGTCTAGTCTTGTCTGTCTAGTCTTGTCTGTCTAGTCTTGTCTGTCTAGTCTTGTCTGTCTAGTCTTGTCTGTCTAGTCTTGTCTGTCTAGTCTTGTCTGTCTAGTCTTGTCTGTCTAGTCTTGTCTGTCTAGTCTTGTCTGTCTAGTCTTGTCTGTCTAGTCTTGTCTGTCTAGTCTTGTCTGTCTAGTCTTGTCTGTCTAGTCTTGTCTGTCTAGTCTTGTCTGTCTAGTCTTGTCTGTCTAGTCTTGTCTGTCTAGTCTTGTCTGTCTAGTCTTGTCTGTCTAGTCTTGTCTGTCTAGTCTTGTCTGTCTAGTCTTGTCTGTCTAGTCTTGTCTGTCTAGTCTTGTCTGTCTAGTCTTGTCTGTCTAGTCTTGTCTGTCTAGTCTTGTCTGTCTAGTCTTGTCTGTCTAGTCTTGTCTGTCTAGTCTTGTCTGTCTAGTCTTGTCTGTCTAGTCTTGTCTGTCTAGTCTTGTCTGTCTAGTCTTGTCTGTCTAGTCTTGTCTGTCTAGTCTTGTCTGTCTAGTCTTGTCTGTCTAGTCTTGTCTGTCTAGTCTTGTCTGTCTAGTCTTGTCTGTCTAGTCTTGTCTGTCTAGTCTTGTCTGTCTAGTCTTGTCTGTCTAGTCTTGTCTGTCTAGTCTTGTCTGTCTAGTCTTGTCTGTCTAGTCTTGTCTGTCTAGTCTTGTCTGTCTAGTCTTGTCTGTCTAGTCTTGTCTGTCTAGTCTTGTCTGTCTAGTCTTGTCTGTCTAGTCTTGTCTGTCTAGTCTTGTCTGTCTAGTCTTGTCTGTCTAGTCTTGTCTGTCTAGTCTTGTCTGTCTAGTCTTGTCTGTCTAGTCTTGTCTGTCTAGTCTTGTCTGTCTAGTCTTGTCTGTCTAGTCTTGTCTGTCTAGTCTTGTCTGTCTAGTCTTGTCTGTCTAGTCTTGTCTGTCTAGTCTTGTCTGTCTAGTCTTGTCTGTCTAGTCTTGTCTGTCTAGTCTTGTCTGTCTAGTCTTGTCTGTCTAGTCTTGTCTGTCTAGTCTTGTCTGTCTAGTCTTGTCTGTCTAGTCTTGTCTGTCTAGTCTTGTCTGTCTAGTCTTGTCTGTCTAGTCTTGTCTGTCTAGTCTTGTCTGTCTAGTCTTGTCTGTCTAGTCTTGTCTGTCTAGTCTTGTCTGTCTAGTCTTGTCTGTCTAGTCTTGTCTGTCTAGTCTTGTCTGTCTAGTCTTGTCTGTCTAGTCTTGTCTGTCTAGTCTTGTCTGTCTAGTCTTGTCTGTCTAGTCTTGTCTGTCTAGTCTTGTCTGTCTAGTCTTGTCTGTCTAGTCTTGTCTGTCTAGTCTTGTCTGTCTAGTCTTGTCTGTCTAGTCTTGTCTGTCTAGTCTTGTCTGTCTAGTCTTGTCTGTCTAGTCTTGTCTGTCTAGTCTTGTCTGTCTAGTCTTGTCTGTCTAGTCTTGTCTGTCTAGTCTTGTCTGTCTAGTCTTGTCTGTCTAGTCTTGTCTGTCTAGTCTTGTCTGTCTAGTCTTGTCTGTCTAGTCTTGTCTGTCTAGTCTTGTCTGTCTAGTCTTGTCTGTCTAGTCTTGTCTGTCTAGTCTTGTCTGTCTAGTCTTGTCTGTCTAGTCTTGTCTGTCTAGTCTTGTCTGTCTAGTCTTGTCTGTCTAGTCTTGTCTGTCTAGTCTTGTCTGTCTAGTCTTGTCTGTCTAGTCTTGTCTGTCTAGTCTTGTCTGTCTAGTCTTGTCTGTCTAGTCTTGTCTGTCTAGTCTTGTCTGTCTAGTCTTGTCTGTCTAGTCTTGTCTGTCTAGTCTTGTCTGTCTAGTCTTGTCTGTCTAGTCTTGTCTGTCTAGTCTTGTCTGTCTAGTCTTGTCTGTCTAGTCTTGTCTGTCTAGTCTTGTCTGTCTAGTCTTGTCTGTCTAGTCTTGTCTGTCTAGTCTTGTCTGTCTAGTCTTGTCTGTCTAGTCTTGTCTGTCTAGTCTTGTCTGTCTAGTCTTGTCTGTCTAGTCTTGTCTGTCTAGTCTTGTCTGTCTAGTCTTGTCTGTCTAGTCTTGTCTGTCTAGTCTTGTCTGTCTAGTCTTGTCTGTCTAGTCTTGTCTGTCTAGTCTTGTCTGTCTAGTCTTGTCTGTCTAGTCTTGTCTGTCTAGTCTTGTCTGTCTAGTCTTGTCTGTCTAGTCTTGTCTGTCTAGTCTTGTCTGTCTAGTCTTGTCTGTCTAGTCTTGTCTGTCTAGTCTTGTCTGTCTAGTCTTGTCTGTCTAGTTTTGTCTGTCTAGTCTTGTCTGTCTAGTCTTGTCTGTCTAGTCATGTCTTCTCTTCTTATCTGTCTAGTCTTCAGTTTTAAGTTAAGTTGTAGTGAAGGTTGCTCTTTAAATGAAGACGTTTTTTGTGTAATCTGGTGGTCTTGATTCGATTGGTTTTTTTGTGTGTCTGGTAATGAAGGGAAACTGTGGCGTACCTGTTGCGAGGTCGCCGGATGTTTATCGCCGCCATCAGCGTCGGGTTAAGCTAGACATGCAGACCGCACTATTTCCGAGAGCGAGCGAGCGAGAGGGAATTGCGAGAAAGTAAACTTGGGCGAAGACATTCAATAATATAATTAATGAATCTAGAGTCGGTGAAAATGTATGTATAAATTCGAGCCCTCGAGTGGAGAGCGAGTCGGGGGCATTGTGCAGGAGCAGCGAGCGCGCCGCCACTAAATCACTTATTAATGTACAGGTGACTGCGGCCGCTTTGTGTCCTGACTCGTGCTCCATTAAAATGTAGCGGAAACAAATGACGTACACCGATTCCTACTTCTGTCTGCTATTGAGGGAAGGATTATATTATATATATTCGAGACCAAGCCATTGGAAATGACTAATGTTCGGACGGATTGCCGATACGGATTTTCAACGCCATCCCAGACGCACGCCACCCAAGTCCAATGCTCTTAATGATCCCCGAAAACTCACGCCGTCTCATTTATCATACCCGGAAAAGGGGAAGCAATACTTTCAACACATACAATTTTTCAAATATACTGGCCCCAGTTAAAGTTACTAAGAACAATATTCCAATTTCTAAACAAAAAGATAGAGGAAGAAAATCTTATATAAATATACAGGGTAGATAAAACAGTGATAAATCAGATATAATATACAGGGTGGGCGATTTGAGATAACCACCCTAAATATTTTTAAAACATAAAGCCTGACTACGACACTTACTTTGAGAAATAAAATTGTATATTTCGATACACGGGCGTAGCCAGGGTTTAGTTTCGGGGGGGATTTTAAGAAAATTTAATAACAGAAATGCACCAATTTACTTTCTAAAACTGTCTAAAACACGTCTAAAACACGTCATGTGTTGAACCCCCAAAACCCCCATGTCTGGCTACACCCATGTTTCGATATCTATAACATATTTATTTCTAAATACATGCCTCGATTAGTGCAAGTTCGATTAACGCGTAATTCGATTTAACGCGGTTAATAATTTTAGGCGCGAGTTTTAAAATTGGGGTACTAAGATACCAATATTTTCTAGTCATTTTGAACAATTTCGTGTTTAGTTTTGGTTTGAGGGGTTTGATGTCTTTGTCTTGAAAAAAATTGTTTTAAAAAAATTCTTAAAAAAGTGACTGAAGCTAAGAAAAAAGTTAAAGGCAAACAATTTCAAGTTTAAATCCATAAAGCGGAACCGAAAGGAACTAAAAAGTCGACCACACATTTTTCAGTTAAAACATTAATATTCCAAATAACCAAGAACGTAAGACGGTGTAAGAAATGGTCGAGTTATTTGGCACATCTGGCGCATGGTAAGCAAAAGGTTGGTGCACCACAACTGCTCTAGATACACAAATACGGATAAGTTTGTAATAAATGTTAGGTTACGTTAGGCGCGTCTGGCGCATGGTATGGCCGCGCAACTAAATACCGCGCACTAGAAATAAAGTGGGGGTATGCGCAGAACAATGCTAAACTCGTCGAGACGTGATGCATTCTCTCACTGGCCCGAGTATAGATAGATATACTGATCTAGAGATATTATTTGATCTAGATATTTGATCTAGATATTATCTGATCTAGAGATATATTATTTGTCTATTTGAGTCTATTTTAAGTTAAATATTATTTGTTAAGTTCATCAAGAGATGTCGTATGTAGCATTGATGTGTGCAAAAATTGTCCAGGTGTTTTTTGTGATTTGTGTCCCCTAATTTATTCGGTTATAGTATGTGAGATCAGTTGATGTGACAATGGAAATCAAAACGTTGTTTGGACAAGGGTAGAATTGAAATTGTGTGCATGCCGTTCTTAATCTTGGTCTTAATAGGGTGGATAATGTTTTTCGTTTTTCGGTGGATTATAAGCCTCAATTGATATCAGATGTAATAAGGAGCAGATGTATAAGTTAGAACAATTTGGAGAGAAAAATATGTTTTGAGGATTTGATTTATTACAATTTGTACGTTAAATTTGCGAAGATTTTCGAGCATTTTTTTAGACATAATCCGCGACCCAAGACAAGTTCCAATGCGCCGTAAATACAAAACGTGTGAACAAAAGCAACATTTTGTTTTTAAATTCATTTATTTCAACGACACGAACTTTTATACATAAGATTTTTTATGAAAGGAATGGAAATATTTTTTATTGCGGAAGATTTTCCTTTGCTAATAAGATGATGTTAATATACTTCTAGGCCAAAACTATATGACTTTTTCCAATGGCCTAGAGCAGGGGTCGGCAATGGCCGCATGCGGCTCTTTTATCTAAATCGTGTGGACCCTCCAAAAAATACAAATTTTAACTTTATTGTTACAAATTAAAAAGTCAAAATTTAATTTATTGAAGTAAAGATTCTGCAATAGTATATTAAAGGACGAGTTCAATAAGAGCGATTTTACAGCACGCGTCCACGTTTGGAAAACGACAAGCGTCGACAAGATTCACAGAGACAAACTAATACTACCAGTAGTAATAATTCTAAAAAGAAACGAAAAGTTACCAGAAAGTATGATTCAAGTTATTTAGCATTTGGCTTCATTTGGAATGAAAATGAAGTGGACCCTCAACCTCAGTGCGTTATTTGTTGCGAATTATTCTCGAATCAAAGTATGAAACCATCTTTACTTAGGAGACATTTTGAATCCAAGCATCTACATTTGAAAAATAAATCTGTTGACTATTTTAAGGCGAAATTAATTGAACTAAAATCTCGTAAACAGGTAAAGAAACGTTAGCGAGTTTTCTAATGGACAAGTGCTGAAAAGTATATTACGTTCAAAGAAAATGATAGAATACCCAGTGATCGTCACAGCAATTTTCTGATTTAAAATCATGTCCTGTATTTTCTTTAGTGTGTAACGAATCGTAAACAATTAGAACCTTTTCAATAGCATTCACTCTTTTGATTGTGATTTTGATGACTTCATCAAGATTACAAAAGATGTTTGTAGAAAAGCTAATTCTAACACACCTTAAAAATGTCTGGAAAAGATAGATTTCCAAATTTCCCTTGGATCCTGAGGTGCCCAAATGTTAATGAAAGCGATAATAAAGGGTGCCCAAAAGGGCCACGATCTCATGACTTGACAAAAAGTTTACACATCGACTTGCTCTTCTTGTCGTGTAGATTCAGTGTGCCGAAAATGATTTTGCTGGGATTTGTTGTTTCCGAGAGGATCGTGTAAAACGGTAGACGCAACTTCTTTCCTGTTTTCCATCGTTTTGAGATGGAAAACGACCAAAACGATGGAAAAAGATCAAAACGACGTCCAAAGAAAATTCATGATAGTGAACACACAAAGTGATATCACATAACACACAAAGTGATCATCACAACAATTTTCTCAGAATTATGTTTTTTTACGATTTTTTCGAAACATTTTAGGGCCTGTTTTTCAGCTTATCCGAAGGAAATGGAAGTGCAGAATGCGATTCTCCCGTTTATTTCGTTCAAATGCTCAAAATACCCAAGATATAGGCTCTATCTTGCTTATTTGTAACTTTAGAGCGATATAAACTCGAAAATCGTTTTCGGCACTTTGATTTTCCTTGTGTGACCAAAAAAAAAATCCGACAAAATTTTCCAAAAAATCCGTCCAAATTTTTTTTTTATCATTTCGGTCGAAAAAAATTTGAATTTTCGGTTTTTATTCAATTTTACCAAAAAGGGTAAACAGCAACAAAATCATTTTCGGCACGCAAAAACTACTCGACAAATCTAACAAGTCGATGTGTAAATTGTCCGGAAATTTTCATTAATTCGTTGAGAAATTTCAAATTGAAATTTACCCGATTCTCAATTTGATAAGTAGATGTCTCGCAAACGGTTGCAGATAATCAAAAACCGATTGCGTCATCGTTTTCAGAAGGTCAATTCCCGATTGATACATTAAGACTGTCCGCGGCAAATTCACGACTTTCCGAGATCTCTACTCGAGCGCCGAAATTTCTTAAAAATGTCTTCAATTTTTGCACACGATAGTGAACGGAAAGAGCTAGCGAAATATAATTTGCACATCTCTAATCAACAGCCAAAATGCTTTTAGAAACGTTTTTAAATTTTGCTGTGACTCGAAAAATAACGATTTTGATAAAATCGATTTGATCGCATTTCGTCGATTCCGCGGTCTCGACTCCTCGTGTCGATGGTATTTATTAACTAAAAGCTTCCCAGGGAATATTATATACGTTTTCCAACTAATTTTGGGGCGCTGAATCGATTGGTGAAGCCTAGAAGTCTCTGTGGTGAGCCGTTCATAAGTTATGACAGCGTGAAATCAGTCGGAAATGCTAGATGGTGTACAGCGAAAAAATATATAAAACTTGTTTATTTGTAACTTTAGAGCGAAATAAACTGGAAAACCGTTTTCAGCACTTCGATTTCCTTTGGGCAACCAAAAAAAAATCACGAAAATATTTTCCAAAAAAATTTTCAAGAAAAATTTTCCAGCATTTTGTTCGGAAAATATGTGCTTTTTCGTTTTTTCCGATTTTCTCGAGAACGGTAAAATGCAACGAAATCATTTTCGGCACACAGAAACTACACGACAAGACGAACAAGTCGATGTGTAAATTGTCCGAAAAGATTCAGTAATTCGTCGCGAAGTTTCAAACTGAAATGTACCTGATTCTCGATTTGCTAAGTAGATGTCTTGGAAACAGTTGCAGATAATCAAAAACGCATTGCGGCTTCGTTTTCAGAAGGTCATTTCCCTACTGATACACTAAGATAGTCCGCGGCAAATTCACGACTTTCCGAGATCACTACTCGAGCGCCGAAATTTCTTAAAAATTGCTTCAATTTTTGCACGCGATAGTGAATGGAAAGAGCTAGCGAAATATAATTTGCATATTTGTAATCGGGAGCTAAAATGCTTTCAGAAACGTTTTTAAATTTTGCTGTAACTCAAAAAATAACGATTTTGACAAAATCGATTTTCTCGCACATCGTCGTTTCCGCGGTCTAGACTCCCCGTGTCGATGGTATTTCTTAACTGGAAGCTTCCTAGGAAATATTATATACGTTTTACAACTAATTTTGGGACGCTGAATCGATTGGTGAAGACTAGAAGTCTATGTGGTGAGCTGTTCAAAAGTTATGATAGCGTGAAATCAGACAGAATCGCGAGATGGTGTATAGCGAAAAAATATATAAAACTTGTTTATTTGTAACTTTAGAGCGAAATAAACTGGAAAACCGTTTTCAGCACTTCCATTTCCTTTGGGCAACCAAAAAAAAAATCACGAAAATATTTTCCAAAAAATTTTCCATCATTTTGTTCGGAAAATATGTGCTTTTTCGTTTTTTTTCGATTTTCTCGAGAACGGTAAAACGCAACGAAATCATTTTCGGCACACAGAAACTACAAGACAAGACGAACAAGTCGATGTGTAAATCGTCCGAAAAGATTCAGTAATTCGTCGCGAAGTTTCAAACTGAAATTTACCTGATTCTCGATTTGCTAAGTAGATGTCTCTGAAACAGTTGCAGATAATCAAAAACGGAGTGCGGCATCGTTTTTAGAAGGTCATTTCCCTACTGATATACTAAGATTGTCCGCCGCTAATTCACTACTTTCCGAGATCACTACTCGAGCGCCGAAATTTCTTAAAAAATTCTTCAATTTTTGCACGCGATAGTGAATGGAAAGAGCTAGCGAAATATAATTTGCATATTTGTAATCAGCAGGTAAAATGCTTTCAGAAACGTTTTTAAATTTTGTTGTAACTCAAAAAATAACGATTTTGACAAAATCGATTTTCTCGTATTTCGTCGTTTCTGCGGTCTAGGACTCCCCGTGTCGATGGTATTTCTTAACGGAAAGCCTATTAGGGAATATTATTTACGGTTTCCGACTAATTTTGGGACGCTGAATCGAGTCGTTAAGACTAGAAGTCTCTGTGGTGAGCCGTTCAAAAGTTATGACAAAAGTTATGATAAAAGTTATGATAAAAGTTATGATAAAAGTTATTTATGCTAAAAGTTACGATGATATGATATCATCGTATAGTCCGTAGAAAATTCGAGAAAATATATTTTTTTAAAATTATTATTTATCAAGGAAATTTAAAATTTCAAAGTGTGTCTGGAAGTTGGTTGTAAAAATATAATTAGCATTTTTCTAACAGCTTCCGTTCGCGAGGTATGCCTTGATAAAATTGGCAAAATCGAGCGAAATTTCGCCAAATTTGTTCGCCCGAACAAAGATCTTAATTAAAACTTTAAAGGAAATTTGAATGCATCTGCAGGGAAATAACCTGAAAACGATGCCGTAATCCGTTTTTAATTACCGACAACCGTTCTTGAGATATAGACTTATGACATCTTATTGCAAGGTTGCCAAGAGAAAACATACGGCCGAAATCCTTATGGCTCGCGTACACCTAATCCATCATCGGCCGAAGGTTGCTAGGGCGACGACCGGCCGTACTCGGACGATTGAATCAAACACTTATAAAAGAAAGAGAGAGCGTACACAAACACAACCGTCATCGTCGGACGATGACGGATTAGGTATACGCGAGCCATTACGCATCTTGCGAGACTAAATTTGTAGAGATCGGTTGAAAATTGACCAAGAGGTGAATTAAAATGTAAGAGTCCTCCAGAGCAATGCCCGAGCAATGGCCGTATTTGTTCGTCGATGAAAATAATCGCCATGTTATGGTCAAAGGAGTGCGCTATCATGCCATGTTGGAATACTATTTTTTGTCAGAATTGGATGAACTTGACATCAGCGATATGCGGTTCCAACAAGATTGTGCCACACAGATGGTCAAACAACTGATTTATTGCAAGGAAAATTGGGAAATCGTTTATTCTCGAGAAATGGTCCAGTCGAACAACCATTTCGCTCATTAGATTTGACGCTTTTTTTGATCTTAAGAAAAAAAACCTTACGGTTTATGCCAACTTAAGTGCTTTCCGATTATAGTATCTTAAGGTTTATGTCAACAATCCAACAACGTTAGAGGAGCTCAGGAACAATATCTAAGGCGAAACTGCCAACATTCCGGCTGATACGTGCAAAAGATTGATTGAAAAATGTATCCAAAGAATGCTCGTGGTAGTCATATTATCGATTTCGAATTCCATACATAATTGTAACATGTGTACTACACCTGGAATAAGTTTCAGCCCGATATTTCAATTATTCTGTGTTTTATTTAAATTTAAAATTGTTACGTCCTTATTGAAAAACCCGGTATAAAATACGTAATATGTGTGCTACATCTGGAATAAGTTTCAGCCCGATATCTCAATTATTCTGTGTTTTATTTAAATTTAAAATTGTTACGTCCCTATTGAAAAACCCGGTATGTTATTTAATGAGGCTAATGAGAAATAATTTATGATATAAATGTTTTGGATAAGTTGATAAAATTTCAAATACGATTATTATTCTATTATTTTGATATTTTTTGTAAGTTGTAAAGGATTCTAAGATGTTATTTAAGTGACAAGTTGGTTTACTTATTTGTAAATAAATTTGGAAGTAATAAGATTACCCGTATATATATATATATATATATATATATATATATATATATATATATATATATATATATATATATATTAAGAAATGCGCGTTGTCATGGGCGTCACGCTCGTCGTCTGATTGCGGGCCGGAATTCATGCCGTCCACGTCTTTCTGAAACTGCAGCTCCGGACCTAATATATAAGTTCGTGAGTTGCTTAACTCCCGGCCCATATTTCGGACAAAGTGTGTTCGATCGATGTGAGCCGCCGCTCCACACGACGTCTTCCATCATGAAAATTAATGTTCCCCAAAGTATAATTTGTGGAGACGTCCCACCCCCGGGCTGACGCGATGCTGTATTGCCAGGACGCTTCAGTGACTATAATATGCCGCTTAATTGTCTCGAAATGAGAAATTCGTTTCCAAGTTATAATTGGATACGCTGCTCCCGTTTTACTTAATTCTAGACTTGTCTCTGTCTTGGACCGTCTAGATGTATATAGTCGTTGCTCTGGATGACGTGGGGGCGGCTGCGGTGGACGAAGTGTATTCCACAGGCCGCCGCAAATACCGGGCGCTGTCGTTCATCTCATCATATCGGCGGCGGCGGCGAAGAAGTATAATATCGACAGGCCGCCGCTTGAGATTGCGTGATGGCGGCTACCGCGCCGCCCCCGCTTCACCTGCTGACCGCCGCCCGGCCCTGCCCAGTGCCCGCCGTCTCCATAGCAACCACCTCGTCATTAAAGCATCGCCTTATCATAACCGTGCCAGCCATCTTTGGTGACCACATACATGAAGGGCGCAAACTCGCCCCCCTTCGGTTATGATAAATTCAATTCTCAATTTCTGCGGTCGCAACTTCTTGCTCCATCCACCCCCGCCGAACAACCTGCGACGGACAATCTCCGCACAAACTACATTTGTCATTTCCATGCTCTTCGCTTCAAGAATATATTATACAATCCCTCCAAGACCCCCAACTATAAATCTCCCTCTTGCCGCACGTCATTTCATCCACAACTCTTTACGAAACACAAAACATCCCACGACTTTTTTACTTCCTCACACCCCAATCTACTTTACAAATCTTTTGCTCAACAATAACTGACACTTAAATAAATACTTTAATGCAAAACTTAATACCAAAACAATTAGTTCTTAAACTTAATCTCAAAATAGACAAAACACCTTAAAAATCTTAATATCTAATAAACAAGAATAAACTAGTTTTCATAATTTTAAAATCTCAAATTAAGAATAAAATTTGTTACTTTAATCACGTTTTATTAAAAATCTTGGAACTCAATCTTAAAATTATTTAATTATTACCATATAATCAAATAATTTAAGATTCAGTTCCAAGATGAAGTTGCAGCTTGAAAATTAGACAAGTTGTTGCGATTTGAAAATGGAATTACTGATTTTATTTATAGGTAAAAGCCGAATAATTAACTGATTTTACTTTTTTTTCGTTAATTTGGTTCTTTTTTTGTGCGAAAAAATTTGCGAATTTGATTGTTGACGTAATAATGCAAACAAATGCTTCAAATTGCTGTTTTTAAACTTAATAAAGACGGAGCATTGCCTGAATATAAAATTTCAACCTTTCCGAAGCTCTATAATATTATTGCGTCTTTTTAGTACTTTCAAGAACTGTTGTTTTTAATATCGGAAATTGAACTATTTTGCACATATTTTCTGAAAAATTCGCAATTATAACGCCATTTTTATTTGCATTATTGATGATTTTGTGCAATTTTAGGCTAAGATTTTTATTGGAGGAATTTGTCAAATTTTGAAGATTTCTAAACATTTAGAAGATTTTTAAAAATTCAGGAATTTTGGATAAAATTGCGACAAACCAAGCAAATAGACTTTTAACGGTTAGTTAAGCGCATGCGCATCCGCCAAGTTTGAAAGGCGGGAATATGAAAGTTTCGGGCACATATTTAGTTATACGTCAAAAAGCTCGGGCACTTTTTGACGTATAATATGGCGAAAATTGACACATGCGCTATAGTTAATATAATAAATAGTTAATATTTTAGTAATAACTTAGGGTACCTATTAAATATATTTAGTTGGATTAAACCAGGGGTCGGTAACCTTTTACGGACGGCGGGCCATTAAAAAAAAAAAACAAATTTTAAGCGGGCCGCACAGGCAGATTTTTTCGAATGTAATATGTAGCTTAATAGTATATTTAGTATGTCAATTTCAAGCTAGAGCGAAATTAGGCACATACGCACATACGCTCGAGAGAGCAATTGACAATACCGCCCGTGTTACAAACAATAATTTTTATTACTCACGCGAAGGGACGTATCTTACAAGTTTGCGATCCAGGGGACATAAAAAAATTAATAAATTACTTTTTCAATTGTTTCCGGTGGATTCGTCATAAGAACTCTCCTCGGGCTCCGTTATCACCATAGAATTTACACTCATTGTAAAACTTTTTCTTTAATTTCTATTATTATTTTGTAATGAAAAAATTCTGATACTTCACATCACTTTTTTAATATCGAGGTCTTGATTGTGTTCATTTAATTTTTATTTACTTGTTTTTTTTAATGTAACCTAGCGACATTGAATCTTTGCGTACGTTACCCAGATTATGTGGAAAGACAATGCGAAGTGGCATATCTCCTATTAAAAAACGTGCGTTATGAAGTACTTCGCACGCATGAGTAGTAAAAATAATTTTTTTTTAATCGAATATAAATATTATTAGGAACCAATATAAAAGCAAAAAAAATAGAACAATTTTATTATAACATCGGAGAACAAAAATTGAGTGTCATTTTTTATAAAAGAAATTACAAATCCAAATATACAATAAAACAATTTATTTTATTCAAACAAAATTAAAATTTAATGCGATTTTTGTTCTTTAATGTTTTTCGATAATTCATATATATCGTTGGATTGAGTTTGAGATACCGAGATCCTCAAATGGTTTTCCAAAATTTCATCGGTCAACCTCGTTCTAGTATGTAGTATGTAGATGTTACGGTAAAAGTACGTAGTTTGGTAAATGTACACATTTACCGGTATATGTACACATTTACCGGTATATGTACACATTTACCGGGATATGTACACATTTACCTTCTTGATTGGTAAATGTAAGTTCGACTTACATTTACCAATTATTTCCGGCAAATGTGTACATATGCATAATGTTGTTGGCAATTGCAACAGGTTTACATTAACATACACAACGCATGGGCTGTGACACACGTGATATTGTAACACACAAAAAGTACTTATTTTCCGGTAAAAGTAGATATATAAAGCAGATCTCAGATTTAAACTAACAGTTACCTATCAAATTGGTAGATGTATACATATACCGGTAAATGTTCAAATTTGCCTATTTTGCACTTTTACCGTAACATAGATACTATAGAAAAGTACACAACATTTTCATATCCTGCATCTATGTCGTTTAAGAATCCTCGAAATTTTCGATGGTTGATACCAATAAATGTATGTTGCTTGGTGGGGCGCACAATAACTTGCAATGGGCTGCAAGCGGCCCGCGGGTCGCGCGTTGCCGACCCCTGGATTAAACCAAATATTTCGTCAAAATATCTTGCATGAACACAGATTCGTCGCAAACTCGCGCACCTTTGATAATGATAAATTCCGGTCTGTCCCGAATTCGAGTAGTCGCTTCAAAAGTGTCCCGAATTTGCATCCGAAGCAACGACGTTATTTTCTTTTCATTTTTTAATAACATTACCAACATTTTGGAACGAGTTTGGAACCATTTTGGAACCAAGAACGATTTTTTCTTACATTTTTCGAACAAAAACGAATTATTTTGGACAAAGTTTAACTTAGTCTATTCCACAAACTTAATGTTTATTTAACTTTAATTCAAAGAGAAAACGTTCTTAGCTCAATCACAGGCAAATGTACTCATGTATAGTTCATTTTTTTTAAGAATGCAGTACAGGGAAGATAGGGCTTATTTGACCTTGTTCTCAGATTGGCTTAAATAGAGGAGAAGTTCACACCGACGATATTTACTTCTCCATCTCAACCTCTTTTCTCTGTTTCTTTTCACATACTTTTGCAGTTATCAATGGCTGCGGTGTCACTTCACAATAGTCATCTGATCTGTTTGTTTAATTTAGATTTTTTTGCGTTTTTCTCCATTTATTTGTTAGTATTGCATAAGTTATTCAATTATATTAAGATATTCAATCAAACCATTAATAAATTACCAATTTTATATTCAAGTAACCATATTTGAATTTAGCGCCAAATTTTGTATCTAGATTGAACATTTATTATGGAGTAAATCAGGTTTCTAGTTACTGCATTCTTAAAAAAATGGACTATAGATTAGTCTAGTTAGTGAAGATTTATAGAAAAAGAATCGGTCATGAGTTAAAGACTAAGTAAGCCGTTGTAGCTTAAATGTTTTGTAAGTTATAGTAAGTCAAAATCAATTTAGTTCAACTATTGTAGTTTCTTCTTTACAGCTTAAGTGCAGACAAATATAACTTACCTAGGCTTGTCTACTTTATCTTGGTTTATACATTAAGATCCAATCTTGAGTTTAAGACTAAATTTGTAGTTGTAACTAGCTTAGGTGACAAGTTATGGACAATCTAAGTCAACTTAGTCTATTCCACAAACTTCTTGATTTAACTTTAATTCAAACAGCAACCGTTTTGGTTTATGCTCAACCGCCGGCAAACGGACGCACTTAGACTAGACTAGTTTGTGATGATTTAAAGTAAAAGAATCGGTCATGAGTTTATGACTTATTAAGCCGTTGTAGCTTAGAAGTTTTGTAAGTTATAGTAAGTCCAAATAAACTTAGTCCAACTATAGCAGTTTCTTGTTTACAACTTAAGTGCAGACAAAAATAACTTACCTAGGCTTATCTACTTAAACTTTGTTTATACATTAAGATCCAGTCTGGAGTTTAAGACTAAATTTTTAGTCGTAACTAGCTTAGGTGACAAGTTATCGACAGTCAAAGTCAACTTATTCTATTCCACAAACTTCTTGTTTTTTAACTTTAATTCAAACAGCAACCGTTTTCGTTTTAGTTCAATCACGGGTAAACGGACTCACTTAGACTGGACTAGTTAGTGTAGATTTAAAGAAAATGAATTGGTCATGAGTTTATGACTAAGTACGCGCTTGTAGCTCAGATGTTTTGTAAGTTATAGTCAGACATAACTAACGTAGTACAACTATAGCAGTTTCTTCTTTACAGCTTAAGTGCAGACAAAAATAACCTACCTAGGCTTATCTACTTAGTCTTTGTTTATACACTAAGATATAATCTTGAGTTTAAGACTAAATTTGTAGTCGTAGCTAGCTTAGTTGACAGGTTATTGACAGTCCAAGTAAACTTAGTCTATTCCACAAACTTGTTTTTTGACTTTAATTCAAACAGCAACCGTTTTGGTGTTAGCTCAATCACAGGCAAACGGACTCAATTAGAGTAGACTAGTTAGTGAAGATTTAAGGAAAAATAATCGGTCATGAGTTTAAGACTAAGTAAACCGTTGTAGCTTAGATGTTTTGTAAGTTATAGTAAATAAAATCAACTTGGTCTAACTATAGCAGTTTCTTCTTTACAGCTTAAGTGCAGACAAAAATAACGTACCTAGGCTTATCTACTTAGACTTTGTTTATACATTAAGATCAAGTCTCGAGTTTGAGACTAAATTTGTAGTCGTAACTAGCTTAGGTGACAGGTTATGGGCAGTAAAAGTCAACTTAGTCTTTTCCACAAACTTCTTGTTTTTTAACTTTAATTCAAACATCAACCGTTTTGGTTTTAGCTCAAACGCAGGCAAACGGACGCACTTAGACTAGACTAGTTGGTGAAGATTTAAAGAAAAAGAATCGGTCATGAGTTTGAGACTAAGTAAGCTGTTGTAGCTTAGATGTTTTGTAAGTTATAGTCAGTTATAATCAACTTAGTCCAACTGTAGCAGTTTCTTCTTTACAGCTTAAGTGTAGACAAAAATAACTTACCTAGGCTTATCTACTTAGACTTTGTTTATAGATTAAGATCCAACCTTGAGTTTAAGACTAAATTTGTAGTCTTAACTAGCTTAGGTGACAAGTTATATTCAGTCAAAGTAAAAATAGTCCATTTCACAACCTTTTTGTTTTTCAACTTTAGTTGAAGAGGTTTTGACTAAGTAAGCCGTTGTAGCTGAGATTTCTTGTAAGTTATTGTCTTGTTCTTATTTTTACGGTTCTTGTTTTTAGGGTTCCGTACCGAAAACGGAACCCTTATAGGATTACCTTATAGAACACTTGTTGTTGTCCTTCTGTCTGTCTGTCTGTCCGTCTGTCTGTCTGTCAAGACCATTTTTCTCAGAAACGCGTAGAGGTAACAAGTTGAAATTTGTATCAAATACTCGGGTCTGTGGTCTCTTTCAGCTGTGAAAAAAAATCAAACTTGTAAGTCAACGCGATCAAAAGATATCACCGTTTATGTCGCATATTTTGCGATTTCACAAGGGAATCAAAACCTATAGGGTACTTCCCGTTTACCTAGAATCATGAAATTTGGCAAGAAGTGGTGTCTTAGAGCACATAGTAAAGGGAAAAATCTGAAAACCGTAAATATGTAGTTTAGTTACAAGAAAAATGCGAATTTACTATTAGAAATTTATGAAAATACACTAATGTGTTGCGTGGTATTGTCAGGCACCAGAAGCATATGGGTTGCATACAGTTAGGTCCTCCTCGGTTATGTCCTCTATAGTTAAAAAAGTTACTATAGTCAGAGACAAACTAATCCCCATAATGCAATTTCATAATATTTCTCCTCTAAAGGTATGTACCCTTAATAATAAGCAGAAACACTGCTAGAACTATCACAATTATAGACAACGTTTTTCATTGTTTTGTGTGATACGTCTGAATTGCGTAATTATTTTGAAACTTATAAAAAGAATGCGAACAAGATGATTATGATTAGGATTTGACGGTTTTTCAAACCCGGTTTTAAAAAACCGGTTTTTCAAATAAATTTGACACATTCGAAAACCGGTTTTTAAATTAATAAAACCGGTTTTAAAGCATTCAATGATATCTTACTTACAAGTTTGTACGGAACCCTCGGTGCGCAAGTCACAACTCGCACTTGGCCGGTTTTTTTTAACTTTAATTCAAACTGCAACCGTTTTGGTTTTAGCTCAATCACAGGCAAACGGACGCACTTAGACTAGAACAGTGTTTCCCAAAGTGTGGTATGCGTACCTCTTGGGTACGCGAATAGTTTAAAAGGGGTACGAAACAGTTAAGTTCCAAAATATTATTTTTTATGTGTGGCAAAGTGTATATAAGATGAAAATAGTATATTGTGCAACTAGGGCGGTAAGTTGTCAATTGCCCACAAAAGCAAAATTGGGTTCACAAACGAAGTGAGAGCTCTCGTTTTTCGCAATTGACAATACCGCACAAATTTCAGATAATATTTTTTATTACTCATGTGAGGGGACGTATCTTACAAGATAGTGGGCCAGGAGCCATAAAAAAAAACCGGCCAAATGCGAGTTGTGACTCGCGCACCGAGGGTTCCGTACAAACTTGTAAGTAAGGTATCTTTGTTTTGTGGAGGACGTAGCAAGCACATTCAGTTAACTTGACAAGTGGCCCTCCTGAAATCACGACCATCTTAGTACCGCTGCAAGCATAACCTCAAGATGTCGCTGTCGTACGATGGAATTCTACCCTATATTTTATTACCATACATCCCCCATTCACTATGATTGTTTGGGGTTCTGGAATTTCACTATTTGTTTTTACTGCTCAATTTTACCTGTATACCCTATATACCCTGTATAAAGGTATACAGGGTTTTTTTTTAATAACGCGAATATTTTTAAACTTATAAAAAGAAAACTTTATTTTAGTATTACACTTATTCACTAACTTATATTAAGATCTAACTATTTCTAGATCTAATATAAACTAATATATCAACTATTTCTAGATATACTTCGATACTCTTAACATTCAGTTGTTCAATTGACTACTTTTGGGCAATTGACTACCAAAAATATAGGGCGTACGTGATTTAAGTATATGTAGATTATAAAGAAAAATTAGACGAAATATAATATATACAAGATGTTACGGGACTTGAGTATGTCGCATGTCGGTTATAAACAAGCAAAATTTAGACATAGGGTATGTATCCCTGTATATATTATGTATATAGAGCGTACGTGATGAAATGCATAACGAATATAAACAAAGAAAATTCAGCATAAACAGCTTGGTGCCGACACATACTTTTTAACCTTCGGACCTAACCGAGGAGGACCTAACTGTATGCAACCCATATGCTTCTGGAGCCTGACAATACCACGCATATAATAATACAATAACACATTAGTGTATTTTCATAAGTTTCTAATTGTAAATTCGCATTTTTCTTGTAATTAAACTACATATTTACGGTTTTCAGATTTTTTCCTTTACAAGTGCTGTAAGACACCGCTTCTTGCCAAATTTCATGATTCTAGGTCAACGGGAAGTACCCTATAGGTTTTGATTCCCTTGTGAAATCGCAAAATATGCGACATAAACGGTCATATCTTTTGATCGCGTTGACTTACAAGTTTGATTTTGTCACAGCTGAAAGAGACCGCAGACCCGAGTATTTGATACAAATTTCAACTGGTTACCTCTACGCGTTCCTAAAAAATGGTCGGACGGACGGACGGACGGACAGACAGACAGACAGACAGACAGACAGACGGACAACAAAGTAATCCTAAAAGGATTCCGTTTTCGGTACGGAACCCTAAAAACGAAGTAAAAATGAAGAATTTGATTTTTCAATTGTCCTCGGTGGTGAGAATTCGTCAAAAGAACTCTCCTCAGTCTCAGGTATCACCATAGAATTTACATTCATTTTAAAACGTTTTATTTTAATTTTGTAATGAAAAAAGTGACTTTCACGTTATTTTATTAATATTAAGGGTTTGCTTGTGTTTTTATTTTATTTATTCAAATGTTTTTATAAAACTTATCTATTTCTATTAAATATTAGCGTGCTAAAAGCATAATTTGAATTTGAATTGACAAACGGCCAATTGTCACACCCAAAAACGGGCGCTAAAATAGTACTTATCCCGCATGAGTAATAAAAATAACAATATTTAAATTACATAAAAAAATAGTGCATCAAACATTGCTTTTTATAAAGTGATCTTTATAATGAATTCTAAAAATATTTCAACTTCATCATCTTTGATAATTAATTAATACAATACAACCAATAGATTATTTTTCTAACTGCTCACGATAAAATGATTGCAGATTGTTTTTACGTATATAAAGACAAGCATAAACTGTCTAAAAGTGAACTCATAAAGAATAACATTTTTCCTAAGATTTGTAATAATTTTGATGCGATTTCACCTTAAAAAGTCATGTTTAATTCCTTGGATGCGGATCAATAAAACAGTGAAATGAACAGTAATGAAATAAAAAAAATTATTTCGCTAGTGAAATAAAAGTATCCATAGCAACGCATCGAAATAATTCACTTGGGCTTCGTAAACAAAACCCTAAATGTTGACTTCGTTGATGTTCTTTTTTGATCCCCAATTACACAATTTATTACACATTTTTTGTATAAATGTCTTGATTTCCCCCGGAGTAAATCTCGCAATTGCCACACCATTTAACTATTCTTAGGATGTATCCATTTATGGTTATTAAAACACAAATTAATTATACACTAAACAAGATTTTGACGTACGAATCAACAATTTTATCGTTGTCATGACAACAATACAATAATGGGCTTCGGGCGACTCGATGTTTCTCTTAAAAAATACCAAAATTGAACTTTCTTAACTTGTTAAATGAAAAGAAAAATTGATTAAAAGTTTGCATGCACTAGCGAATAAAATTTAGCTTTAATTCGCGAATTTAAATCTCATTAGACCTTAATTCTATCCGCTTGTGTAATAAATAACTATATTTTTATCTTTGAAACCCCAATCTGAAGACTGTATATAACGTAAAAAAGACAAGTACAGTTGTTGTTTACAATAACATGTCTCAGAAATTTTCTACTAAGGGGTACGAAGCGTTAAAAAATATTTGAAAGGGGTACACGTGGATAGAACGTTTGGGAAACACTGGACTAGACTAGTTAGTGGAGATTTAAAGAAATATAATCGGTCATGAGTTTATGACTAAGTAAGCCGTCGTTGCTTAGACGTTTTGTAAGTTATAGTAAGTCAGAATCAACTTAGTCCAACTATAGCAGTTTCTTCTTTACACCTTAAGTGCTGACAAAAATAACTTACTTAAGCTTATCTACTTAGTCTTTGTTTGTACATTAAGATCTAATCTTGAGTTTAAGACTAAATTTGTAGTAGTAACTAGCTTAGGTGATAAGTTATGGACAGTCAAAGTTAACTTAGTCTATTCCAGAAACTTCTTCAATCCGTGACCTTACAGCCCTCTGTGGGCCTTAGCTTCCTCTTTTCTTAGCCTCGTTTAGCATTCTTTTCCATCCTTTTCTGTCCGCTGCTGCTCTTTTCCAGTTCCTTATGCCTATTAGTTCTCTTGCGTCTTTTTGTATGTTGTCGTGCCATCTTAGTCGTGGTCTGCCTTGTCTCCTGTTGCCTTCCATGTTTCCTTTGTAGATCTTCTGTGGTATTCTTTCTTCTCCCATGCGTTCTACGTGTCCTGCCCATTGCAGCCGTTGTATTTTTATATATGTGACTAGGTCTATTTCTTTATACAGTTGTACCAGTTCCTGATTATACTTTATCCTCCACCCGTCTTCTTCCTGGGTCGGTCCAAATATTCTTCTCAATATTTTTCGCTCGAATTTTAATAATAGGTCCTCATGTTTGGTCGTCATTGTCCACGATTGGCACCCGTAGGTCACTATCGGTCTAATGATGCTTTTATACACTTTCACTTTGGTTTTTACCCCCACTATTTGCGATTTCATTACACTTTGAACTGCGTAGTGCGCTTTATTCCCGGCTATCAGTCTCTGTTGAATTGTTTGTGGTATTAAGTTCTGTTCGTTCAGTGTTGAGCCCAGATATTTAAATTCTCGTACCACTTCAATATTCATATTATCCATGGTTATGTTCTGTCCCAGCCGCGTCCTTGATTTTATGGCCATGTATTTCGTTTTGTCTTCATTCACCAGCAGTCCTATCGGTCTTGTCACTTCTATCAGCTGCATAAATGTTTCTTTCACTGCCAGTACATTTCTTCCCACTATATTCAGATCGTCTGCATATCCTATAACTTGGCATGACTTGTTTATAATGGTGCTGTCAGTTTTTATTCCTGTGCCTCTGATCACTTTCTCGAGGGCTAGGCTAAATAGGATCGGGGCCAGGCCATCTCCTTGTCTTAGTCCTTTGTCTGTTGGGATTTTTTCTGTGAGCTGGTTTTGTGTTCTGACCTGATTGAGCGTCTCTTCCATGGTTACTTGTATCATCTTGATTAGCTTCTGTGGTACTTCAAATTCTTTCAGAATGTTATATAGTGCTTCCCGACTTATACTGTCGTAGGCTTGTCGAAAGTCTACGAATAGTTGATGGATAGGTATGTCAAATTCCCACGCCTTTTCCATAACTTGTCTTGTTGTAAAAATTTGGTCGGTCGTGGATCTCCCTCTTCTAAATCCTGCTTGATACTCCCCTATTAGATCTTCTGCGTATATCTTCAGTCTTTGGCGTATTATGGATGTTAGGACCTTGTATGCGACACATAGTAGTGAGAGGCCTATATAGTTGTTGCAGTCTTGTCGGTCGCCTTTCTTGTATATTGGGCAGATTATGGCTATCTTCCACTCCTCAGGTATTTTTTCTGTTTTCCAGATAGTTTTTATTAGCGCATGTATTTTAGTTTCTAGTAGTTCTCCTCCTTGTTTGAGTAGTTCGGCTGGTATTCCGTCTATACCCGGGGCTTTGTTATTTTTTAGTTGTTGTATGGGTTCTTTAATTTCTGGTAATTCTGGGTCCAATACTCGTGGTTGCACTGTGCAGACGCTAGTTTTTGGTCCTTCGTAGTTGGTTCCTTGTTCTTTGTTTAGTAGTTCTGTGAAATATTCTTTCCATCGTAATAGGATTTTATTTCTCTCGGTCATTTTTTCCCCGTCCTTCTTGCACGTTTCTATTCTTGGGTGGAATTCGTTTTTGGTGCTGTTCACGGCTTTAAAGAACTTTCTTGTTTCGTTCTGTTCTCTTAGTTCTTCTAATTTGTCCATTTGTTCATTTAGGACTTTTCTTTTTTCTCTTCTGCATACTGCCTTTGCTCTCGCTCTCAAGATAGCGTATTCTTGTTCCTTAGTTCTTGTTGGCCTTTGCAGTAGTCGTTGTCTTGCTTTATTTCTCTCGACTATTGCCCTCCTGCACGTCTCGTTCCACCATCGGTTGCGCTGTCCTTTGAATTCTATTCCTATGGTCTCCTCCGCTGCTTCTCTTATGCTTTTTTTAAGGTTTTCCCATGTGTTATTTGTTTCCTCGTGCTCTTCCCCTTCTTCTTCTTCGTTTATATTTTCTTTAATCTTCTTCTCCAGTGTTTCCACATATCTCTTGCGTTCATCTTTGTTCTTTAGGTTCTCTAGATTATATTTTCTTGTTTTTTTCTCCCTTTTGGGCACGTGCTTTGTTTATTCTCGTTCTTAATTTTATTTTGACCATAAAATGGTCTGAGCCTACTGTTGCTCCTCTCATGGTTCTGATATCCACTATGCTTGAGTAGAATCTGGCGCTTATTAGGACATGGTCTATTTGATTTAGTGTGCGTCCATCTGGAGATTTCCAAGTTGCTAGGTGAATGTTCTTGTGTGGAAACGTTGTGCTTCTGACTACCAAGTCTGTTGACGCTGAGAAATCTATGGTTCTAGTTCCATTGTTGTTAGACTCTTCATGTATGCTGTATTTTCCTATCGTTGGCTGGTAAGCGTCTTCTTTGCCTATTTTGGCGTTAAAGTCCCCGATCACGAGTTTAATGTCATTCTCTGGTGTTATGTCGATGTGCCTTTCTAGGGTTGTGTAGAAATCATCCTTTTCATGGTCCTCCTACTCTTCTGTTGGGGCGTGAACAGAGAATATGGATAAGTTATTAAAACGCATTTTAATTCGGATGTAACACATCCTCTTGTTAATTGGTTTGAAGGCGATGACGTCTTCTTTAATCTGGTTTCCAACTAAGAATCCCACTCCGAATTCGTGTCTGTTGTTTGTGTCTCCGCAGTAGTACAGGTCTCCGCTTTTATTAGCTAGTCTTCCTGTTCCTGGCCATCTTATCTCTTGTAGGGGTATTAGGTCTAGTTTGTATCTATCAAATACTTTCATCAGTTCATTTAGCGCTCCTATTTAATATAGACTTCTAATATTCCACGTTCCGAGGTGCATGTCCGTTTTCCTTTGCTTTGTCCGTCTTCGTGTTATCTGTCCTGCTTTCCGAGGCATATCTTGAGGTTTTGTAACAATTGGTGTTTTACGGGATGGGGTTGTTAGCCCCACGCCCAACCCCCTTTTCGGAGGGCCATTTCTCCCGCTCTCGTCAGCCCTGACCTTTCTTTCCACCGGGAGTTGGTTACCCGATCTCCAGAGAGGTTGTTCAGGTTACCTGGGGTTCTCCACCTTTATCTTCGTGTAAAGGCTGCTTGGAGGTGAGAGTCGGAATTGGGTAGGAGAGACTATGCGACGCTAACAGGAAGCAGCATCGTGTGGTGCGCATGCACTACCCCATTTGACCAGAAACTTCTTACTTAGTCTTAAACTCATGACCGATTCTTTTTCTTTAAATCTTTACTAACTAGTCTAGTCTAAGTGAGTCCGTTTGCCTGTGATTGAGCTAAAACCAAAACGGTTGCTGCTTGAATTAAAGTTTAAAAAACCAGAATAGTTTGTTTCTATTAGTAATTGTAATAGAATTGTAAAAAATAAGATTAATTGATGTAATGTGTAAATTATTACTTAAGTAATAATTAGAAGATGAGTATAGGCCGTTGATCGTTGGTAGTCGAAGCCGATGAACGGATAAGACGTTCACGTGTGATCCTTCTTCCAAATAAGAAATGCACATTACGCAGTTTTTTTTAATGTGTGTTTGTGAAATGATGTCGGCCGTATACTTAAATTGGTATTAATAAAACCATTTAAGGAAATTATAAGAATTCTAGATAATACTACATAATAATACCTTACCGATATGCAATTAAAGCGAGTTTTATTTTTATATACGCTGGTGTATACATTTGTTCTGGTTAATGTGCATCTCTTTGTCGGACTAGATATATATGAAATGGACGTGCATTATTGATTTGCGTTTGCGATGCAACACCTGTCTCCGAGACGTTTCATTATAAAACACATTGTCGTTTAATTGTTGACGAGAGTAAAAATCTTGAAAGTATGCAGACCGGTTTTATATAAACTGTTAAATTATTGGCTCTATGTGCCGACTATAAAAGCATAATGGATCTATTTTAAGCAAAACGGAAAAAAACAAAACATATATCGGTGCTCATCGTCTGTTCATATATACACAAGAAATGATATTTAAAATTAGATTCTCATAATTTACTTTTTATCTACCTACGACCACAATTGTAAATGCCCATTATTGTACAGTTCGCGGAATATGTAAATACATCATAATAGACACGTATGTATCAATCCGCGATTAATGATAAGTTATGATTGATAACACACACGTACGTTTGGTTTACGATTCGTCGATTGGTTGAGAGCTGCTACTACGTGCTCATACGTTCAGCGCCCCCAATGCCTCAATTCAAACTAACGGAATGCTCAATGCTCTAATTAGGGATGTAAATCTAGGATTTCACTATTTATATTGGATTGATTAGAATTAATCCTATTATTATTAATTAATGATTAAACCGAAAAGGTAGTTAGAACTTAGTTGTTACTAGTTAAAATCGTAAATAAATTCTCCGAACGCATAAAAACTAGTCAAAACGCAAATATAGTTTGTTTAATCAATTATCGAAATATTGTGTAGAGTTTTGGAATTGTTGTCAATTTAGATAGTTTGTAAAATCAATGTGAGTGTAGAGAGAAACAGTATATAGTAGTTAGTGTAGAGAGTAAGTTTATAGAATAGATGTGATGTAGAAGGACTTATTGATCAGTGTCCGCTGTGTTGTTTATCCGGTCCGTAAAGGTGATCGCATTATATCCGAACGTAAATAATTTAGCGAGGGATTCAGAGACCGATCCAATAGTGTACTAAATATTGTCCAGTATGTCTTCCGTCCCTCGTCCGACGTAAGGAATGACCAGTCGTATAACAAAATTGTTTTCGTCGTTGCCGTTGGCCGGCCTCTCCTTTTCCGTACGCATTAAGTCCTTTCGAAAATATTGATTGCGGGCTCAAAACGCCATTATACGGCCCGACCCGTGCAAATACAAGGATACGATGTCATTAATTAACGGTTAATTGAATTAATTACTATCATTATTTCAGATTTCGCATTGTTTGTCTCTGGATGGGAAGACACCGCTAAGCCGTGATTGAGACAAACGGCTGCCGAGGTCATTTCGACCAAATTGCTTTTTATTTCGCGTTTATCGGGATCTACGTCTATTGACAAAATAAAAAAACCTTTTACATTTTTTCTTATTTTCTTAATTCCCACCCTTAATTCCAACTAACGAAATTCGAAATTTATATTTTAACCCCAACATCTATACCAACAACACTCAAACATATTCGACAAATATTTTACAAGATTTATTTCAAGCAAGACTAGATAGACAAGACGTGTCTGTCTAGTCTTGTGTATCTAGTCTTGTATGTCTAATAGTCTGAGTCAATTTTGACTATCCATAACTTGTCACCTAAACTAGTTAAGACTACAAATTTAGTCTAAAACTCAAAAGTGGATCTTAAAGTATAAACAAAGACTAAGTAAATAAGCCTGGGTAAGTTCTTTTTGTATGCGCTTAAGCTGTAAAGAAGAAACTGCTATAGCTGGACTAAGTTGATTTTGACTGACAATAACTTACAATACATCTAAGCTACAGCGGCTTACTTAGTCTTAAACACACGCCCGGTTTTTTTTTCTTTAAATCTTCACTAACTAGTCCAGTCTAAGTAAGTCCGCTTGTCTGTGATTGGGCTAAAACCAAAACAGTTGCTGTTCGAACTAAAGTTAAAAAACAGGAAGTTTGTGGAATAGACTATGTCAATTATGACTGCCCATAACTTGTCACCTAAGCTAGTTACGACTACAAATTTAGTCTTAAACTCAAGATTAGATCTTAATGTATAAACAAAGACTAAGTAGATAAACCTGGGTAAGTTATTTTAGTCTGCATTTAAGCTGTAAAGAAGAAACTGCTATAGTTGGACTATGTTGAATTTGATTGACAATAACTTAGAAAACATTTAAGCTACAACGGCTTACTTAGTCTTAAACTCATAACTGATTCTTTTTCTTTAAATATACAATAACTAGTCTAGTCTAAGAAAGTCCATTTGCCTGTGATTGAGCTAAAACCAAAACGGTTGCTGTTTGAATTATAGTTAAAAAACAGGAACTTTGTGGAATATACTATGTCAATTTTGACTGCCCATAACTTGTCACCTAAGCTAGTTACGACTACAAATTTAGTCTTAAACTCAAGATTAGATCTTAATGTTTAAACAAAGACTAAGTAGATAAACCTGGGTAAGTTATTTTAGTCTGCATTTAAGCTGTAAAGAAGAAACTGCCATAGTTGGACTAAGTTGAATTTGATTGACTATAACTTACAATACATCTAAGCTACAGCGGCTTACTTAGTCTTAAACACACGCCTGGTTTTTTTTCTTTAAATCTTCACTAACTAGTCCAGTCTAAGTAAGTCCGCTTGTCTGTGATTGGGCTAAAACCAAAACAGTTGCTGTTCGAACTAAAGTTTAAAACAGGAAGTTTGTGGAATAGACTATGTCCATTTTGACTGCCCATAACTTGTCACCTAAGCTAGTTACGACTACAAATTTAGTCTTCAACTCAAGATTAGATCTTAATGTATAAACAAAGACTAAGTAGATAAACCTGGGTAAGTTATTTTAGTCTGCATTTAAGCTGTAAAGAAGAAACTGCTATAGTTGGACTTAGTTGAATTTGATTGACTATAACTTACAAAACGTTTAAGCTACAACGGCTTACTTAGTCTTAAACTCATAACCGATTCTTTTTCTTTAAATATACAATAACTAGTCTAGTCTAAGTAAGTCCATTTGCCTGTGATTGAGCTAAAACCAAAACGGTTGCTGTTTGAATTATAGTTAAAAAACAGGTGGAACAACTTTGTGGAATACACTATGTCAATTTTGACTGCCCATAACTTGTCACCTAAGCTAGTTACGACTACAAATTTAGTCTTAAACTCAAGATTAGATCTTAATGTTTAAACAAAGACTAAGTAGATAAACCTGGGTAAGTTATTTTAGTCTGCATTTAAGCTGTAAAGAAGAAACTGCTATAGCTGGACTAAGTTGAATTTGATTGACTGTAACTTACAAAACATTTAAGCTACAACGGCTTACTTAGTCTTAAACTCATAACCGATTCTTTTTCTTTAAATATACAATAACTAGTCTAGTCTAAGTAAGTCTATTTGCCTGTGATTGAGCTAAAACCAAAACGGTTACTGTTTGAATTATAGTTAATAAAACAGGAAGTTTGTAGAATATACTATGTCAATTTTGACTGCCCGTAACTTATCACCTAAGCTAGTTACGACTACAAATTTAGTCTTAAACTCAAGATTGGATCTTAATGTATAAACAAAGCCTAAGTAGATAAGCCTGGGTAAGTTATTTTTGTCGGCGCTGAAGCTGTAAAAAGAAAATTGCTCTTGTTGGACTAAGTTGTATTTGACTGACTATAACTTACAAAACATCTAAGCTACAACGGCTTACTTAGTCTTAAACAAATGAAAGATTATTTTTCTTTAAACCTTGACTAACTAGTCCAGTCTAAGTGAGTCCGTTTGCCTGTGATTGAGCTAAAACCAAAACGGTTGCTGTTTTAATTAAAGTTAAAAAACTAGAAGTTTTTGGAATAGACTATGTTAATTTTGACTGCTCATAACTTGTCACCCAAGCTAGTTACGACTACAAATTTAGTCTTAAACTCGAGATTGGATCTTAATGTATAAACAAAGACTAAATAGATAAACCTGGGTACGTTAATTTATTCTGCATTTAAGCTGTAAGAAACTGCTATAGTTGGACTAAGTTGAATTTGACTGACAATAACTTACAAAACATCTAAGCTGCAACGGCTTACTTATTCTTATCACCGATTCTTTTTCTTTAACTATCGACTGACTAGTCTAATCTAAGTGAGTTCTAGTCTAGTCTAAGTCTTGTCTGGATCTGACTAGCCTTGTTTGTCTAGTCTTGTCTATCTAGTCTTAACTATAAACTAGAGAGGTAACACATGATTAGATATACAAGATTAGATAGCCTAGACCAGTATAAGTATTCAGTTAGTTAAGCATAATGAGTGGAATGTAGTTTCAATTGGTAATGTTTCGTATTGCCTGTTTGTTGGTAGGATTTGAGATTTGTATGGTTCGTTATTATATGATGGCGTATTATTGGAAACAGTTGAGCCTGCGGTGTTGTTCGGTGATGAAAGCCGTGAGAGAGCGAGAGAGGCGGCAAGCCAGGCGTGAGGTGGCGCGAAGCTATTACACAACTTTAATGAGGCCGCCCGCTAATCTCGCCTCCCTGTTCTCGTACTCATCGTCTTCCCAATTCCTGCCTCATAGATATATGAAACAAAAACGGCAAGTTTTACTCTTCCCCCGTACATCTAATCCCATCCACCCAGCCCAATTCCAACGGAGTAATCCACCTGAATTTGCCGCGTTAAGTAACAACGTGATAATTGTATCTTTTATTGTATAAATTTGAATCGTATTTTCTGTGTAGTAAATCGTGTAGAAAAATCGTGTTGTCTGATGTTTTCGAATGGCGAACGTAACTATTAAGTTATCAGAATGTGAGGCAAATATTATACGGTGTTGCACAAATTATGGTCTTCCTTCATGCAGATTGAGAATAAAAAGGGAATTAAACCTGGGCAGGAACAAAGTGGAGCAACAATTACGGCGTCAGTCGTGGGTACTCACGGCTAACACGATAGCGCGGCCAAACTGCGGATCGTCTGTCACTGATTGACAGCTTCCTTCCGCAAACGAAAATTTGCAATCCAGATGAAGAACAAAAGAAATATTTTTATAAGAAAATTTGTTACAATTGAATTAATCGAACAAATATTACAAATATTACAAGCACAAACAAATATTACAAGCTATTGTCTAGTCTTCTCTGTATAATCTAATCTTGTCTGTTTAAGCTAGTCTGGTCTGTCTTAACTTATCAGTTCAATCTTGTTTGTCTAGTCTTGTCTGGAATTAAGATAAATATTTGTTTCATATGTGCAATTAGTCTTATTTAGAAACGCGAATTATTGTAAAATGTAACGATTGTGTGAATGATAATTTGCAAGGTAAGGAATAATTTGCGTGTAGATGGTAAGATATGATTAGAGCAGTGAAGACACATCCGGCGATGCCGACGCAATCACGGTGTCAAGTCCGGGGCACTTAGTCGTTCAACTCGATGCACTCTAATCGCGAACTGTACAACTAGCTACAACGATTTGCGTGCCACTTGCAATTGCTCAGCAATTTACCACGAATTTACAAATAACTTTGTACAGTAAGACACACAAGGAGTAGATAATCTTATCTGGAAATTAGATTTTCTCACATTTTATTTTAGAATGAACATTTCCTTTTTATTTCTAGACCAGTTACTAAACGTTTCTGATTAAATTATCAGTCACAAGTCAAATCACAATTTTAAGTTTCGGAAGATGAAATTTCAGTGGGACATATGTGTACCAGTCGGAGTGAATAGGTTGAGCTTTAAGTACATGTAGTAAACTTGTATATTTATCTCAGTGGAGAACATCGATGATGTTAATTTGTTTGGTAGTGACAATCATAAGTCGAAGCACGTGCCGGAACATCAGTCAGGACGCGGATTCGCTCCACCCCGGGCCGATAACGGGAGCGTTTCATAGGGCGAACGTTATCGTCGCCGTGAATTACGCGAATCATGGATTATAATAACGGGATCGCTTTGCATATCTCCGAGTGCGATTACCGCCGGCTCTATCTTGTTTATGTTGGCATTACATTTATAATCGCTTTTAAGCTACTGCGGGAAAACGACCACTCGCCCTCACGTTCCTGTTGTCGCAGCTTCAGAAATTACACATTAATATCTTCCTGTTTACGTCTAGTTCACAAACATTTTGGTTTTACTTTATTACTTCACCAAATACAAGAAAAAAATTCAAATCTATATTTACAAGAATATCAAGGATATTATATAAGAATATCAAGGACATTATAGATATCAAGCATTTAATGAGCATTTAATAAGAATATCAAGCATTTAATAAAATAATATCAAATCTGTCTAGTCCGTCCAGTCCATCTTGTCCGTTTAGTCCGTCAAGTCTCATACACGCCTAACAAGTAGGAGACCCGTGTTCGATTTTGGGGAGGCAAAAACTAGGGCGGTTTTCACTAACCGTCCGGGTTGCCCACCATGAATTTCATTTATCAATATTTCATCTCTTGCTAAGATATTATTTTGTTATAAATTTGTTTTGCTGGTTCGGAAAACTTATCGCGTAATTTTTTTGGCGGAAAATTGATCGCAGAAAATTGATCGTAAACAAAATTGTGGAAATTGCATTATTTTAGATTTTGGGTTTAGGATAAGGTGACTGGATTTTGACGTTGATAAATCTATATTTACAAGGATATCAAGGATACAATTTAAGAATATCATGGATATATTATTAGAACATAAAGGATAATATATTAACATAAATATTTAATTGATCTCTAATGCTAAGATATTATTTCGTGGGTTCAGAAACCAATCGCATAAAATTTATGGCGGAAAATTGATCGCAGAATATTGAAAGTAAACAAAAGCATGGAAATTGCATTATTTTCTGTTTCATTTTATTTCGAGGTAATAGAATTTAAAATATCTAGGTAAAATGTAAGTTTAATATTATTAAAGAAGAGTTGATTTCCTAGTGATTTTGTATTTTACGAGTTGTATTGTAGGGTTGTAAGAAATTAAGATTCTGAAAGGTTGTAGTGGTTTGAATAGGAAATGGTCGTCGGAGACACGTTGTAAAGTTTCAGTTTGTTATGATGGGGAAGGTGATATTGATGGCGAGATTGTGGGGAACGTTAAAAAGTTGGTTTGGGGAATCAGCGAGGTGCAGAGAATTCGCGTCACGTAGCCAAGAACGCGATATTACATTCGGGAGCGGAAAAATTAACATCAGTCGTTTTATGACTGTTTAAAATTCAGAAGAAGCGAGTTGTCGATGCCATGTTTCCGGAAGGTGGCGAAAGCAATATCGCTTAGGCGACCCACCGAGCGATTAGCCTTATTGCTGCCTCTTTTAATTTAAACAATCGAAAACGCTGACGCTGTCGATGCCGATCGAGCAGCCGGCGAGCTCCATATGCAAATCACGCGTGTCGTTTAGCCGGGAGATCAGTTATTTTATAGCGCCGTTCGAATCAGAAAAGATATAAGAATTTCCGTGGAATAGAATCCGAGGGATGATAAAACTAAAACCAAACTGTATATATATATGTATATACAGTGTTGTGTCGTATAAATGGGTACCTGTACCGCCTCCTGCCTTTTCTCTTTTCTCTCCCCGAAATAACATAAAACAGAAGCAATTCATTTCTACAGCACGCATCCGCGATCTTATTACTATTCAATGATGCAAGAAGCAACGGTTATGGTTCCTCCAGATGAAAACCCTGCGTATATATAACTTCCCCATTTCCCTCCCCTTCCTAAACGAAAATAAAAGAAAAATAAAGCGAATATGCGATATGGTAAGATATAAGTTTGCCATTATTGATGGTGTGACATTCATTATCGAGTCGCAGCGTTTGGTTTGTTAAATGGGGAACTTTTCCCTGGGCACGCTATATTTATAAGTCTCCTCCCTTAGTTCACACAAAACGAGCAGAAAGAAATAGGTGATGTCAAGACTTATGGGATGTTCGATAAGATTCATTTTGGCCCGTTCGCCCGCCCGAGTTAAATGGCTGAAGAGGTGTTTTTATAACCGGTCCACCTCAGCCACGACTCGATTTATTACGGCCGATGAAGTGAAATAAAGTACCCCGCCAGATCAAACCCCGCCGATTGTGCAGGTATTCTGAAACAAGCCGAATTAGCTCCGCGAAAAACACACGACATTGTTCTTAATTCTTCCTCCCGCTCGTCTCGACCACCACCCGCCGGACATATTTATATGCGAGACTCTATTATAACATAACTCCCATCCATTAAATTTAAACTTATTTATATCGGCCTCTAATATTCATCTACTTAACATAACTGAACACAAACCACACACTAAATCCTCTTTTAATTCAAATTCCCATTAACTCAAGCCACACAACAAAACATTTTATCAAAAAGAATTTTTATATTTAACTCACTATTCCACCACGAACCCAATCTCATTCTATTACCCAGAATATTTACAACTATAAACATACTTAATATATGAAACTGTCTACTATCGTTTATTATATCCAGTTTGTCTGTCTAGTCTTGTCTCTCTAGTCCTGTCTGTCTAGTCTTGTCTGTCTAGTCTTGTCTGTCTAGTCTTCTCTGTCTAGTCTTGTCTGTCCAGTCTTGTCTGTCTAGTCTTCTCTTTCTAGTCTTGTCTGTCTAGTGATGTCAGTCTAGTCTTGTCTGTTTAGTCTTGTCTGTTTAGTCTTGTCTGTCTAGTCTTGTCTGTCAAGTCTTGTCTGTCTAATCTTGTATGTTTAGTTTTGTCTCTCTAGTCTTGTCTGTGTAGTCTCGTCTGTGTAGCCTTGTCTGTCTAGTCTTGTCTGTCTAGTCCTTTCTGTCTAGTCTTGTATGTCTAGTCGTGCCTGTCTAGTCTTGTCTGTTTAGTCTTGTCTTTCTAGTCTTGTCTATATAGTTTTTTTGTCTAGTCTTGTCTGTCTAGTCTTTTCTGTTCAATCTTGTCTGTATAGTCTTGTCTATCTAGTCTTGCCTGTCTAGTCTTGCCTGTCTAGTCTTGTCTGTCTATTTTTGTCTGCCCAGTCTTGTCTCTGGAGTCTTGTCTGCCTAGTCTTGTCTGTCTAGTCTTGTCTATCTAGTCTTGTCTGTCTAGTCGTCTGTCTAGTGTCTAGTATTGCCTGTCTAGTCTTGTCTGTTTAGTCTTGTCTGTCTAGTCTTGTCTGTCTAGTCTTCTCTATCTAGTCTTGTCTATCTAGTCTTGTCTGTCTAGTCTTGTCTGTCAGGTCTTGTCTGTCAGGTCTTGTCTGTCTAGTCTTGTCTGTCTAGTGTTGTCTGTCTAGTCTTGTCTGTCTAGTCTTGTCCTGTCTGTCTAGTCTTGTCTGTCTAGTCTTGTCTGTCTAGTCTTGTCTGTCTAGTCTTGTCTGTCTAGTCTTGTCTGTCTAGTCTTGTCTGTCTAGTCTTGTCTGTCTAGTCTTGTCTGTCTAGTCTTGTCTGTCTAGTCTTGTCTGTCTAGTCTTGTCTGTCTAGTCTTGTCTGTCTAGTCTTGTCTGTCTAGTCTTGTCTGTCTAGTCTTGTCTGTCTAGTCTTGTCTGTCTAGTCTTGTCTGTCTAGTCTTGTCTGTCTAGTCTTGTCTGTCTAGTCTTGTCTGTCTAGTCTTGTCTGTCTAGTCTTGTCTGTCTAGTCTTGTCTGTCTAGTCTTGTCTGTCTAGTCTTGTCTGTCTAGTCTTGTCTGTCTAGTCTTGTCTGTCTAGTCTTGTCTGTCTAGTCTTGTCTGTCTAGTCTTGTCTGTCTAGTCTTGTCTGTCTAGTCTTGTCTGTCTAGTCTTGTCTGTCTAGTCTTGTCTGTCTAGTCTTGTCTGTCTAGTCTTGTCTGTCTAGTCTTGTCTGTCTAGTCTTGTCTGTCTAGTCTTGTCTGTCTAGTCTTGTCTGTCTAGTCTTGTCTGTCTAGTCTTGTCTGTCTAGTCTTGTCTGTCTAGTCTTTGTCTGTCTAGTCTTGTCTGTCTAGTCTTGTCTGTCTAGTCTTGTCTGTCTAGTCTTGTCTGTCTAGTCTTGTCTGTCTAGTCTTGTCTGTCTAGTCTTGTCTGTATAGTCTTGTCTGTCTAGTCTTGTCTGTCTAGTCTTGTCTGTCTAGTCTTTGTGTCTTGTCTGTCTAGTCTTGTCTGTCTTGTCTTGTCTGTCTAGTCTTGTCTGTCTAGTCTTGTCTGTCTAGTCTTGTCTGTCTAGTCTTGTCTGTCTAGTCTTGTCTGTCTAGTGTTGTCTGTCTAGTCTTGTCTGTCTAGTCTTGTCTGTCTAGTCTTGTCTGTCTAGTCTTGTCTGTCTAGTCTTGTCTGTCTAGTCTTGTCTGTCTAGTCTTGTCTGTCTAGTCTTGTCTGTCTAGTCTTGTCTGTCTAGTCTTGTCTGTCTAGTCTTGTCTGTCTAGTCTTGTCTGTCTAGTCTTGTCTGTCTAGTCTTGTCTGTCTAGTCTTGTCTGTCTAGTCTTGTCTGTCTAGTCTTGTCTGTCTAGTCTTGTCTGTCTAGTCTTGTCTGTCTAGTCTTGTCTGTCTAGTCTTGTCTGTCTAGTCTTGTCTGTCTAGTCTTGTCTGTCTAGTCTTGTCTGTCTAGTCTTGTCTGTCTAGTCTTGTCTGTCTAGTCTTGTCTGTCTAGTCTTGTCTGTCTAGTCTTGTCTGTCTAGTCTTGTCTGTCTAGTCTTGTCTGTCTAGTCTTGTCTGTCTAGTCTTGTCTGTCTAGTCTTGTCTGTCTAGTCTTGTCTGTCTAGTCTTGTCTGTCTAGTCTTGTCTGTCTAGTCTTGTCTGTCTAGTCTTGTCTGTCTAGTCTTGTCTGTCTAGTCTTGTCTGTCTAGTCTTGTCTATCTAGTCTTGTCTGTCTAGTCTTGTCTGTCTAGTCTTGTCTGTCTAGTCTTGTCTGTCTAGTCTTGTCTGTCTAGTCTTGTCTGTCTAGTCTTGTCTGTCTAGTCTTGTCTGTCTAGTCTTGTCTGTCTAGTCTTGTCTGTCTAGTCTTGTCTGTCTAGTCTTGTCCGTCTAGTCTTGTCTGTCTAGTCTTGTCTCTGTAGTCTTGTCTGTCTAGTCTTGTCTCTGTAGTCTTGTTTATATAGTCTTGTCTGTCTAGTTTTGTCTGTTTAGCCTTGTCTGTCTAGTCTTGTCTGACTAGTCTTGTCTCTCTAGTCTTGTCTGTCTGGTATTGTTCAATAAACTTATAAAATACAGTATATAGATCAAACTTCACTGCTAAGAAAGTTATTGGCTAATGATAGAAATGACTTCACCCATTGCAATTTATATCCGTTTTCTTTTTGCAATGTTATTTTCTGCTTTTTATGGCTACCAATGACTATGATATTTTTATTATTCAGTAATTGTACCGGGTAAATGACTTTCCCTGGAATTCAATGCAAAACCTTTTGAACCATCTGGCCCTTTCGGTTGTCTCACTACAGTTAGCTTTGGCCCAGTATCATCCAATGAAATCGTACGTAATCTGCTAATCAATCTCTCTGGCCTTGCTTGTATATCAATAGCTTTAACAACATTGCAGTCAGAATATTTTCAACTTCTGTGATTAGTAACAAGGAATAATTCAACTTGATCCCCGATTTGCAAGTTAATTATCTTTAACCTCAGACATGTAGAAGAACAACTTCTTGCCTTCTTCAACCAAGAAGCCAATTGTCCTTTGATGGCGTCAACAGTGGCCCTTAATTTCTTTCTGATGGCGTTGATGTTGGCGGTGCGGCCGGTCGAGTCGATTTGGAATTGGACGGTGTCGCCGACCTAGAGGAGCTCTCGTTTGTTCGTCAGACACATGATGCCACATTAGAAATCTTTGTTTTTGTTGTCCTTGGTTTTGACTTTGATCAGGCCAGAGTATACGCCTTGTTCGGGCTTGACGGACCGCAGCGGACGCGTCACCATGTCTTCGAGGATCTCGCTCGAGATTTTCGGCAAGATTATCATTCCTTTTGGGATCACTTTTACGTTCTCTACCGAGAAACAAGAACCCGAATTGAAAAGGCCGCCAATGTTATATTTACACTTCACATCTACACTTCTTGAGCCAACTCAAGTTGACTTGTATCACCATCAAAACTACAGAAATGAAAGAAAACTTCTATGTCATGATCCACGGTTTCAATGAACCCGAAACTGTCTTTAATGCGGCGATAAAGCCCTTGTAAATTTGGGAAGAACGGTTGTTATGCTTCGTTATTCCGTTTGGTGGTTGCTGAGAAGATTGTTGGACCACTTGGACGTCTAATGCCATGAGCACTTTGTTGCGTTTTATTTGATTTATCTTAAATTGTGCCTTATTTCCAAGTCTAGGAAAATGTTTCTCGAAATCTTTGGAATAGAACGCAGTAGATTTCTTATTTCCGTTCAAAGTGTAGGAGATCAGTCCAGATTCCGAATGGGGTTGTTCCCCGTTGCGTCCGTTGAGAGTGTTGGTGGAATTGCGGTTGGTCCAACTGCTTGGTACATCTTTGGAGACGACACCCGTCAAATTGTTTTCAACGCGACATTCGTACTGGACAACAATTTCATGCCGGCAACAATTTCCAGCGGATTGCGCTCTGTCGGGTATTCGCTAAAGTGCTCGTCTGATCTTGCACGACGATGTATTCAAATTCTTCACTGACAGCGATGTCCATATCCACATCTAGGACTTCGCTGAAATGGAAGAAAAGCTCTCTTTCCACGCATTTTATAAAGCCGAAACCGTCTTTGATGGAAGCCACGACGCCTTGTTCCCTCTTCTGGCCGGACACGACGAAACTTTCATCTAAGTGGGAGATTGTGTCCTCTGTTCAGTTGGTCTCTGCGATCGGTGGCAATTTTAAATTGGACCCAATCACCATGACGCAGGGTGAACTCTCCCTTCTGGTCTTTCCCCAAAAGAAATTTCAACTTAGGAGTGGTATGCAGCACGGTATCTGAACCTTCCTGGCAGAGCATCAATCTGGTGACGAACGTTTGTTCCTTTATCAAACGGCTTTAAAACTTAACACTTAATTCTATCCGGTTTCAAATCTTCGAAAATCATCGTTCCCGGTGGCAATCTCGTTATATTACTAGCTAATATACTTTCATTCTACATTATATTTACAAGACATACACAAATATTACAAGCTACTTTCATTCTAAAATATATTGCAAAAAGAACCGCCTAATCATACCAGAACTGCCCGACGAAATGTACGGCTACCATCAGATCATTGTACCACCGACCTTCCTTTATCTTCTCAGGTAATTAGCCAAAGCTGTTATCAGATCACAACCGCCAGACTTGTTAAGATGGTCCACTGCTTATTGTCGTTGCTTGTCCCTGAACCTGCCGCCGCCGGTGAAGCCTCGCCTGGAGAACTACGACGGGATAACGCCGGGATGGCTTCGAGCGCTCCTGTACCAGTTTCTGGGCACCAGTCACGTGGAGGTCAAGGTGTTGTGGGATCGCTGGATCGGCGAATGTTTGAACCACAAAACTTTGACCAAGATCCTCTGTCTATCCCCACGCCGTTCCCTTCCTAAGGTTCCTCGCTTTATGCGCCGGATTCATTTCAAAAAGTCTTACTCGTAAGTCTTACTTACGATCATGATATTGGTTTGTGAGATATTAACGGACGAGCGGGAAGAGGGTGCCGCAAGTATCACGTGCGAGGTTTTTACTGATATCTACGTGTTTTTGGCGGCGATTGAAGCGTCGTAGAGCAAAATTTTGCTAAACCGATATTTCACCGACGATTTGCTGGGTTTGTATGAAAAAGAGAAGGAGAAGCCACCGGAATCGAAGCCACCTCCACCAAAACCCCCTTCAAATGAATCCACGGACACTCCGGTTGGTATTGAAGAGGAAGAGTTGAGAGACGATGGTCCTAAAGACGCGATTTCTTGTCCCGAGTTACAAGAGTTGGAGAAAGCTTTAAAGTCGGGTTCAGAAGACAATCTTTCGCTTTCCGAGGTTAAACCCGACTCGGTCACGGAATAGTTGAAGCAACAAATAGATGAAAATTTGGAGCGGGGTGATTTAGAAAGTGAATCAACTGTTTTGTCTGATAAATTGCGTAAAACTCTATCGGAGAAGTTTCTGGAGCCCCAGCAAGATGAGGAAGGAGGATGAGGAGGGAAAAGAGTATCTGGGATCCCCACAGGAGGATGAAGGTGATATTGGGGAAGGAGTAACGATGTTGTGGAGCAGAGAGTAGAGATGAGCGAGCAGGAAGAGACTCAAAGCGATAGGTCCAGAGAAGAAGGATCGTCTATGTACGATATGCTCGCCGATGGCAAATCACAATCAGACCAGGAGTTGGCGGAAGAGGAATCGGCTTCGCGCAGCGAAGAAATCCAGGAAGACGTCGAAGAAGAGAAGATCCTTGTCAAAATTTGAGTTGGAGGAAATTTTTGTTGAGGCTATACCAGGGATAGGAGCTGCTGTGCCTACTGAATTAATCGAGACAGTTGTTGAGTACGTAAAGGGAGTCGAAAAGAGATCTTTTTCCGTTTCTCAGAGGCCAACACAAAAGAGGAACTCAGGCTAGGTGACATACTCAACATGTTGAGTATGTTTATGCCTAGGAATATTAGGCATTACAGTTGCCTTCCATTGGAAGTCTTGGAATGAATAGACTTTGTCGAAGTGAAATATTTAAAAAAAATTACTTCTTTACCGCTTCTTGTTTGGATGATGAATTCAACATCGTCGCCAAGCCTGAGTTCCTCTTTTGTGTTGGCCTCTGAGAAACGGAAGAAGATCTCTTTAACAACGTCAGCTGTTTCAATGAACTCGAAACTCTCCTTCATCGAGCACACGACTCCCTGATATTTTACAGGATGTGCAGGATTCTGCACCCGAACATTTAGGACAAGCCCCTAAATTTCCTAGATGATTTGTTGCAACTTGAAAACTGACTTTGTCTGCGGAACGTAGTGTGAGTCATGTCTGTCTAGTCTTGTCTGCTTAGACTTGTCTGTCTAGTCTTGTCTTTCTAGTAATGTCTGTCTAGTCTTGTCTGTCTAGTTTTGTCTGCCTAGTCTTGTCTGTCTAGTCTTGTCTGTCTAGTCTTGTCTGTCTAGTCTTGTCTGTCTAGTCTTGCCTGTCTAGTCTTGTCTGTCTAGTCTTGTCTGTCTAGTCTTGTTTGTCTAGTCTGTCTGGTCTTGTCTATATAGTATTGTCTGTCTAGTCTTGTCCATCTAGTTTTGTTCGTCTAGTCTTGTCTGTCTAGTCATGTTTGCTAGTTAGGTTCATTTATCTCGTTTGTTTTGGATGGCGTGGTTAACTTTTGAAATTAAAATCGAATTAGTGGTATAGCTGGCTTATGGATTATATTTGTGTTTGTGGGAAACGTTAAAGCGGTGGTGAAAAAAAAATGTAGATGTAAGAGAAATAGATTATTCGGAGTTGGAAATTTTCTCCATTTTCAAGATAAGGGAGCGTGCGAGGGAGAGGGTGAGTTTTTATGCGAGATCTGAATATATCTGGTATAAATGTTCGCCGCAGCGAGAGCATCGTTATTGCGCGGCTGGAAAAATGGCGTGTTATTCCCCTTATCAAAGCATAAAACCGTCACACCGTTGCAAAATGTCCATTTTTACAGTTTCTCATTATGCGAGTCCATGAATAAATTCGCACTTTTCAGCCGCGTTACGCCGTCGCGATCCACACGAACTGAAGACGAAATGGAGAATTACAGATAAGCCCGCATTGCCCGTGTATTAGATCTGCTGCCTCTGAATAACAAACTGTGTACCATGTTTTACCCTACACTTCATCACTTTTATGTGACTCTTTTGCTATAATATGGAAATTCTATCTCTGATATTATCCCCTTTTTTCCTCACTAAATCTTATATAACACATATTTTCTCTTAATGTTTAAAACCTAAATTAATAATAAATGTTGTTTTTTATCATCCCTATTATTCATCGTTTGTTTAGCTATTGGGAATGGGGAAAGAGTTATTGTTAAACAAATTTAACTTTAATAACAAATTTAACATTAAACAATCTTGCAACAAAAAATCAACTGATTAGGCGTCAAAAACAAGAAAAGCTTATGTTTTAGGCATAACTGGATTAAAACGACATGATATTATTTATGTATTATGATATGTATTTATGTAAATTAGATACATGAAGTTAAATAAATACCACCCAGATAGAATATAAGCAACAAGTAAAAGACTAAGATAGATTCGGTAAAACCATCCTACGTTATAGATAATCAAATGTAATCATAATACAATTGTATGATTATCGTATACAGTACGTATACGTATATAGTACATACAATTGTATGATTATCTATTAATTGTATTTATGTATGATAATCATACAATTGTATGATTATCTATAACGTAGGATTGTTTTAACAATTCTATCTTATCATTTAAATCAATAACCAGCTAAGTTCATGTCTCTCTCACGAAATGTCAAATTAAAAATATCTAACCCCTAATCACCATGTGGGTTTGAGGTGAGTGGTTTACACATTGCTATTAATAAAAGCAAAGCTGCACTGATGAGAGATAAATCTCGAAAAGCGTCGGCAGATGGCTACTTACTTAAGTTATAGGAAAGACATTATCTTAACAACAATGTTATTTTTATGAGAGACACGAAGGTGAACTGAAGGTGGTGGTGAAGATGGTGCTAATAAATAGCTGACAAATTTCACTTTTTTTTGGTAGTTTTTGTTGTTTTGGTAGTGCTAAAAAACTCAGTAATTGTTATAGAGCTCCGGAAAGGTTGAATATGAAGTGTTGGATAAAAGACTAGATTGACTAGGCTAGACGGACAAATCTCTATGGTTAAAACTAAATGATCAATTTTATTTAGGCGAGTCTAGACAGACAAAAGTAATATATCTATTTGAAATGCTTGTTGAAATGTCATAAAGTTATTGCGCAAGTTGCTTTTATTGTTATTTGGAGAATGTTAAGTTTTAATTAAATCGAAGCCGATAAATATTTATTATAACCGCATCCGTTTTTTATAACCGGCGCGGTTTTATCACCGGATATTTTATATTTACGGGTTCCTTTTAAACTCACTTCAAATATTTAAAAGACGATTAAAACTGTAAATTGTATCTTCAAGACTAGATAAACATTGTCTGATAGCCAAAATTGAAACGGGATGGGCGAATTACATCTGATTGATTGAAAAGTCTGGACCAGTGGTGGCGAACCTATGGCACGCGAGTCACAGCTGACATGTACGAAAATTGTATTGGCACGCGGACTCTTTTGTCCGCGTTGTTGTTGTTATAATTTGATTTGGATCACGCGTGCCTTCCAAACTTCTTAAACTAAAACTTTTTGATTTCCTAAAAGAAATTTTTAAGTTTCTCCATTTAATTTTGTGCAACATCAATGGTGTAAAATATAGGAAGTGTCGGAATCTTGTCCAAAAGAAGAATGAGACATGAGATAAGGTGTTCAAGTTCATGTAAGTGTATTATAATTTATAATTTAATAAAGCAAAGCTGCACTGATAAATTTTGAAACGCGTCTGCAGCTGGATGTTCAATTAATTTAAATAGAAAGAAATAATCTTAGAAACAATAATTTTTATCTAGAGCTTCTTAACCCATTTTAGCCCAAACTGCTACACTCAATATAGGGTTACAATAAATACCGTTGTACCTGCTCGTGTACAGTGGTCAAAAATAGGTTAATAATATGAAAATGTACTGGAGCTAGTAATAACATGCAAATGTATAATGTACAATTCAATATCCTGCGTGGTATTAGCCTGGAAGTAGTTGTTTTAACATGAGATTTGTCATAGTCTTAATAAAACATAATATTATAGAATTACAAACTGGTGTTTGGAATATATTTAAATATTCTAGCTACCTTTCGTCTTTAATAAGTTTAATTTCTTAAGTCGTACCGGTACAATTTAGGAATCTCATTCGGGTACGACTCAAGTCACGGCACTGATTATATAAAGTCACCTGACAAGTTAGCATAACGAAATGAGAAAATTAAAAAAATTAAATAAAAATTGGCACGCAGTCGGAAAAAGGTTTGCCACCCCTGGTCTAGACCAGGGGTCGGCAAACTCTATAAACTTAAGAGCTAATTTTTTATTTAAAATGATTTTAAACCGGATCAAGAGCGACGGATAATTTTTTTCATAAAGTCGTATTTTTTTTCGTCGTTTTCATAAATTCAAAATTTTCTTCGTAATTGGCGATGATTAAGCGCCTTTGCTATAATATTATTGGCGGCTTTGACTACCAAATCCAGCATCCAACTGGCCATATAGTTGAGGTGGCGTTTGCCAGCCGGGCCCTATCCTGCGCGACCCCCCTGAAGGTCTGGCTTGCGGGGCCTGCCGCTACATTTATTATTGTAATCTGTCTAAAGTCCTAATAACGGTAAAGTAGTATTTAAAAATTTTAATTGTTAAAAATGGCAATTACTACAAAAATGATAATTGCTGATAATAACTGTCAAAAATGACAGTAAATTATATTATCGTTCCTTTATATGCAGAACTTTGAATGGTCAATGCCGGGTTTACGATGTACTTAACGTAACGGGACGCGACGCGACGTAAAGTGATTTGACGTGAATTTAACTAACGGTATGTTTGTGAAAGGTCCATCAACATTTTCTTTTCTTTCTGTAGTTGTAGTTGCTGGCTATTGCACAATATAAATCACAACACAATACCGCCAATCACAACACAATAACAATGTCACTCTTGAATTCGATTGCATGCGCGCAAGAATCGAGAGCGTTGATTGGCAAAAAGAGTTATGTAAATCAGCTAATGTAATGGAAAGCGAAGTTTGAACTTTGGGAGCTTTTACGTTACGTTAAGTTCTGATATGTACGTCGCGTCAGTCGTACTCAGCCGCATATAAAATTTATACGTCACGTCACGTCCCGTCGCCTCCCGTTACGTCACGTCACGTCCCGTCGCCTCCCGTTACGTCAAGTTCATCGAAACAACATTTAAATGGCAACAACATTCTTTGCATCTTTGGATAATTCTGTGTATTTTTCTTTTTATTTTTCTAATCAGTTATAATTAATCATTAAAGTTACATTTATAATTTCAATTTGTCAAAAGTGGTAAAAATCGTCTAAAAAAACTGTCAAAATTGAAAAAAAAAACTATCAAAATGTTAATTACTGTCCAAAATGACGATAGTTGATAAAAACTGTCAAAGATGATAGGTGGTTACAAAATATTTCGGTGCGGGGTTTGCAGAAATGCACCAATTTATTTTGTAAAACTGACACACAAGGGTTCCTAAACTCCATATCTATCATGCTCTCTTGAAGATAGTCGTCTCTACTCGCCCCTTCTGATTTCAATATAATATTCGATATGTTTCCGAAGAGCCATAAGCTCACACCAAAAGAGCCACATGTGGCTCGCGAGCCACACTTTGCCGACCCCTAGTCTAGACTGATAAATATAAATTAGAATTAACTTTATAGAACAAAATAGACACGGCTTTATATTTATACAAAGTTAGAACTACAGTATAATCTTGATATTCCGGCGGTTAATCCGGCACGTTCCGTAATCCGGCGCTACGGGAAAACAAGGGTCTTTTCTTTACGTCGCACACTGCGGCGGATTACAAATTTACGACGACAAAAATAAAATCCAGTTCATTTAAATTTTTTGTCTCACATATTACCTTATGATGACATTCTGATGATTCTAATATAAAATTAGTCTATATTAGATGTACACGATTGATTAAAAATACAAATTTAAGTGGAAAAGATATATTTCTTTTATATGACAAAAGTGCAATATTTTTTTACAAATTCACAACCGTTGTTGACACAAAACTTATCCAACACGTATTGTACTAATCGTTCATTACACTTTAACGAAGAAAACTTATAAAAACTTTCATCCCTTAATACAAAAAATAGTTCATTTCTATTCAACGTTCTCTTTTGCAAATGGTGGTCATCACGATTACCTGGAAAAAGGTGTAATTCTCAGTAAGGTGGAACGATGTGGACGCAATTTTTGCTTTTCTAGAATTGTCAATGTTTGTTTTGTTTTACAAAATATTTAATTTAATGGAACTGTGCGGAACTTTTTTTAAAAATCAATTTATTACAGTTTATTAAAAAAAAAATTTAATTTACGATGCGTTAACAAAACTTTTTTTAACTGTATTGATTAAAACTTTCTACAAATTAGATATTATTACATGTAAATACATACTTGAAGCTATATTTTCCATATTTAAAAAGTTTACAATTTTTTAACACAAACACAAAACAGACGTTTGTTAAAAACTTTGTTAAAAATCCAGCGCAACGAATTCCTTTTTGGTACTTAAGGGACAAGAGCGATGTTTAACACATTCCCACAATCAATGGAATTGGTTTTTCGCATTTATTTGTTTGAAATATTATGGATGGGTTATCTTAAAATACATTTTAAGTGGTTTTGCTTAATTGTGAGACATTGTAAAATTCTATTTTTGTCGCCGTAAATTCGTAATCCGTCCCAGTGTTTCCCAGCGCCGTCCCGCGTCCGATATAAACTTCGCGCTGAAATAAAGTAAAAAGGGACACCCTTAAACTCTGAAAACTTGATTCGCGATTCTCAATAAGCCAACTCTACCCTACAATTGTTGTCTTAGTTTGGTAGACATACTTAGGCCTTGATTAATAGACGAAATTAATTCTATTCTGATTGGTAAGAGAGAGAGAATATATTTATTGTATACTTTATGCATTATACAAAGGGCTATCGACCACAAGGTCCTTCTGCCCCGATTACTAAGATTTTAGTAACAAATTTTAGTAACAGATTTTAGTAGTAAGATTAAGAGACTTAATAAGACGTAAGACTTAATGAGACGTAAGATTAACTTTAAGTAGTTTTGTAAACAAAATTGAACCTAACAAAATTAGATTTAGAGGTTATAAGTTAGTAGGTATAGATTATATTTAGATTAGAGGCAAAGTACATTGTGTCCGACATATAGGCTCTGGATAACTTGACGCTTTCGACACAGGTCAACACCGGCCAATTATAATTAATATATTTACTGGTAATTTCCGGTGGTTGAAAGATTTGCCACAGTCTGGTGGGACAGTCTTACCAGGGAGCGCCGGCATGTTCTGCATATACAGGAGAAAATGCACGCATGGAGGCTCCTTCCGTGCTCCACATAATTAATATATTCCTTCCATCCTTCCATCAACGTCCACTGCTGAAGATAGGCCTCCTCCATCTTTTTCCAGGTCGATCTGTTTTGAGCGGTGTGCATCCAGTTCTTCCCGGCTAGCAGCTGTAGGTTATCCCGCCATCTCGCCTGGGATCTACCTACACTTCTTTTTGTCTCTCTGGGTTTCCACTGCATTATTTTCTTGGCCCCTTTCACGTCATCTCCGGCAACATGACCTGCCTATCGCCACTTTAATCTTGCAATCAGTTCTATGACATCCGATACTTTAGTGCGTGTGCGAATTTCCGTTTTGCGTATTTTATCTCTCAGGCTGATACCCAGCAGCGCTCCCTCCATTGCTCTCTGGCTGACTCTTAAACCTCTTATGCTGTTGACCGCGAGAGCCACTAGAAAGCTGTAGTGCAGTGGTCCCCAACCCTATGCCCGCGGGCACCATGGCGCCCGCCGACCGTTTTACGTGTGCCCGCCGCAAGTAAATGTAAAAAATGCCAAAATTGCTGCATATATTGCACAACGTATTCAAGTAAGAGCAGAAGAACTGGAGCTTGAAATTTTGGACCTTATCAAAACGACATTTTCCTAAAATCCAATGTGTATCAGATGAGGACTTCTTGATAAGATGCCCACCGCCCGACCGGCATTCTAGAATGTGCTCTTAATTGCAAAAAGGTTGGGGATCCCTGCTGTAGTGGCTCTGCTGGGCCTGAATTTAGTAGCGTCCAGTCTAAAGCTGCAAATCAAAATCCTTGACAGTAGCAATATTCTGGTATCAAGGAACCATAGTCACGCCTTCACGTGGTGGCGCTGATGATACTAAGTTGAGACGGATCGGCAGTTAGCTCAGAACACCGGAGCTAACTGGATAGTGAGGTAGAGCTAGTTGCAAATAGATACAGCTCACCAAACCAACTCGCCAACACGCTCATTCACAAGACATTATTAGACCAGACAAGTTCGGACAAGAGCAGACAAGAACAGACAGGATCAGACAAAATCGGACAAGAGCAGACAAGAACAGACAAGGCTAGAGAAAATCAGACCAAAAATTTGGGGGATCAAAGGGGTTAGTGCATGCGCACCGCACGACAATGACTCGAATGAGACATGTCGCATAGCCTCTCCTACCCAAGTCTGGTTCCCACCTCCATGTTAGGTGACCCCTGGTAACCACACAGAAACCTCGCAAGCTGCGGTGAAAATCCGTATGGAGCGAGGTAGATGTCTGGGCTGACGGGAACAGGCGAAATGGCCCTCCGAAAAGGGGGTTGAGTGACGGGCTAACTACCCGTCCTCGTGAAAACCGTAATGTTGCGAAGACTACAACGAAAGAAACTTGACTGTCCACACGAAGACGACCATCGCAGGGAAATAAGGATAACATTGACGGAATCAGACTAAGATTTGGTACATGGAATGTATGTACGCTTTTGAAAGCAGGGGCTATGGATAGCCTAGCGGATGAGATACTGAGATACAAAATGGATCTCGTGGCCCTACAAGAGATAAAATGGAAGGGTAAAGGCGTAATTCACAAGAGAAAATTCTCTATGTATTTCTCAGGAAACGATGAAAGAAGTGGCCATAAAGATATATTATATCTAAACAATTAAAAAAAATATATTCTAGCCTTTATCCCGCTATCAGATACAATTTGCACCCTTAGACTAAAGGGAAAATAGCACAATATAACCTTTGTGAGCGTATACGCGCCCACAGAGGACGCAGAAGAGCAAACCAAAGAAGTTTTTTACGCAGCACTTCAAGAAGTCTGCGATAAAATACCGAGACATGACGCAGCTACAATACTAGGCGACTATAACGCCAAATTGGGTAAAGAAGAGGCCTACGCTAACGTTTTTGGTAAACATAGCATGCATGATGAGTCCAACAATAATGGCCAAAGAGTTGCCCAATTTGCCACGTCTAATAACTACTCTGCTGTTAGTATTTTCTTCCCTGGGAAAGAAATCCATAAGGGCACCTGGAAAATACCTGGATCACGAAACACGAACCAAATAGACCACATACTAATCACCAAAAGATGGGCAACAGACGTCAAACAGGTCAGATCCTTTCGCGGGGCGAATGCGGACTCTGACCATTACCTTGTTGAAGCAAGGTCAAAACAAAAACTATCGACAGTGGCTAGGGGAGCAACTGCAAAGCAGCCAAAATGGCACATAGATCGCCTAAAAAACCCAGAAGTTCTGAGGGCCTACCAGGAAAGTCTCAGAACTAAACTACAAGAAAACCAAGAAACACAGGACATAGAGCAAGACTGGATGAACATCGAAAAAATAATAACAGAGAGTGCCATGGAAAGAATTGGAGAAAATAGGGGAGTTCACAACGAAGAATGGTATGACGAGGAATGTCGAGAAGCAACCTACGTGAAGCTGAAGGCTAGTCTAAAACTGTTAGACAGAAGCACACGAGCTAACCAAGCAGCCTACAATAGGGAAAGAATAAACGCCTTTAGAATATGTAGAAACATAAAAAGAGAGGCACTAAACAGAAAGGTAGAGAAAGGTAATAAAGGTAAAAAGGTTCTAGAAACAAAACAAGAAATTAATTAAAGTACACTTGTTTGATTCAAATTATCTAGCCTCAAATTTGCCATAATCCGAGTACAGCTCTTATCTAGAGTTAAATTTGCCATAATCCGATTACAGAACTTATCTAGAGTCAAATTTGCCATAGTCCGATTACAGAACTTATCTAGAGTCAAATTTGCCCTAGTCTGACCATAACACTTATCGAGAGTCACATTTGCAGTAACTTCAATTTATTCAAATCAGATTTGTGATAACTTGGGTGTAGAACTGTCCATAATCAATTTTTCATAATTTTTGTTTGATTCAAATGATCTATTCTTAAAATAGTTATAGTCTGAATATATAGGGTCTTCTAAAAAGAGGTATCATTTTCAATACTCTGCCATTTTAACAGTTGTCATGAGTTAACCTGTAACTACTTGACAGATGAAAAGTACAAACTACTCCATTAATATAAATGGAAAGATTCATTCAACAACGCATTGAAATTATTAAAATAAAAAAATTGTGAAAATTTCGCAGGCACAGTTTGCAAATGTAAAGCATTTTTGGATCGTCGTGCAGCACCTACTCGGCCAGTAATTGTGAAACTGGTGGAAAAGCTGTTTTGAGCTCTTGGGACAAGTTTGGTCTTGGGTTTAGGTGTTAAGGCTTTTAAAATTCAATTAACACTAGCACTTACACCTACCGACCATCAACAACGTCGTGTCTTTGCTGATTGGATGTCTTTGCTGGCTTGAATTGTAACAACTGATCCGGAATTTCATCGAAAAATCATCGTGAGTAATGAGCCCCATTTTCACCTCGGAGGCTTCTTAACAAGCAGAATTCTCGCATTTTGAGCTCGAAAAACGATAGAATTAATGTTGCAAAATTTCTCCATCCTCAACGTGTGACTGTTTGGTGCTGTCTTTGATCTGGCATCGTCATACTTTTTCAAAAATGAGGCTCGAGCAACTGTTTTGCTGCAGCTACGATGCTTTTTGACTTTGTATGTCCGGAATTGGAAGATATTGATGTGGACGACTTTTATTTTCAAAAAGACAGCGCTACGTGCCACACAACGATACCATCGCTCTTTTGCGTGAAAGCATTTCCTGACCGTGTAATTTATCGAAGAGGCAATCACAATTGGCCACCGAAGTCTTGTGATTTAACACCTCTAGACTTTTTTCTTTGGGGCTACATGAAAGAAAAGATCTATGCAAATGGCTCACAATCGATTCAAGACCTCAAAGATGGAATTCGTGAAGTTATCGGGGACATACAGTCGCAAATGTGCGAATTTGTGATGGAAAATTTCATGAGAAGAATATGGTCCTGCAAGCGTAGCCGTGGCGGCCATTTAGCTAATATTGTTTTCCAGTATTAATGACATACCCTCCTCTTTACATTTAAATAAGCATTCGATGATTTCGCTTAAAAATACACGTTTTTTTTAACATATCAAAATGAAACCTCTTATTGGAAAACCCTATAGAATTATCAAAAGTAAAATTTGCACCAGTTCTGCTTTATTATTAACTTTGCAATAGTCTGAAATAGAAATATCTAAATTCAAATTTCCACCAATTTCGTTTGACTATCTTGCCTCTAATTAGCGATTAAAAAATAATAATCTACAGTTAAACATCAAAGCTTTTGTGCATCTTGTTTAAATCTGGAAAAATATAAACCTTTTAAGATTCTTGGTGGGTTGCATATTTTTTAATTAAAATATTCCATCTATTCAAACCATCTATCCAAACCAAACATCCGTCTAGACTTATAAAAAGCTAAACTTGTCTTAAAATTATTCTCTATTTTAGGGAATCTTAACTGAATATATGAATTTAGATTTTTGTGAATAAATTGTTAAAAATTTGTAACAACTGTGTTTGTCTTAATATTCATGTATATTCGATGCCTGTTTTTGAACTGTAAAAACCCCAAATATTTTTAATCCTAAAAAAGGATAAAAATGTTTCAATTAAAACCACACGAAATCCTTTAAAAAAAGGTTCGAAATACCCTAACACAAAATCACTTCGTAAAACCTCCGTTTTCTTCTGCACAAACCCAGAAGTTCTGAGGACCAGGAAAGTCTCAGAACTAAACTACAAGAAAACCATGAAACACAGGACATAGAGCAAGACTGGATGAACATCGAAAAAATAATAACAGAGAGTGCTATGGAAAGAATTGGAGAAAAAAGAGGGGTTCACAACGAAGAATGGTATGACGAGGAATGTCGAGAAGCAAAATCCGTGAAGCGGAAGGCTAGACTAAAACTATTAGACAGAAGCACACGAGCTAACCAAGCAGCCTACAATAGGGCAAGAATAAACGCGTTTAGAATATGTAGAAAAATGAAAAGAGAGGCACTAAACAGAAAGGTAGAGGAATCATTCTAGAAACGAAACAAGAAAATTTTACAAGGCAATAAAACAAAACACAGGGTTTTAGACCAAAGATAACAGTATGCAAGGATAAAGACGGAAACATGCTCACAGAGAACGAGGAGATACTCCGAATATGGGAAGGGTACTTCTCGGATATTTTTAAAAGAGACTGTAGTTTAGAGCCTGAACAATTACAGCTAGATGTACATACGGTAGCCCCCAAGATTGAGAACCACAGCCTAAGAGAAATAGAAAGTGTTATTGGAAAGCTAAAAAATAACAAGGCCCCTGGGTCAGACGGTATAACGGGTCAGACCTGGGTCAGACGGTATAATTCTGAAATATGGAGGAGAACACCTAACGGTAAGACTAAAACACCTGATTAATGAAATCTTGGAGCAAGAGAAAATACCAGAGAATTGGGCATTGGCTATCATACAGCCAATACACATGAAGGGAGACAAAACAATATGTAGCAACTACCGGCCGATAACGCTCCATAACGTAACATACAAAGTTCTAACAGGCGTTCTTTATAACAGACTCGCTGTCTACTACGAAGAGATATTAGGACAATATCAGAGCGGATTTCGTGCCAACGGGTCAACGATAGACAACATGAAATAATAAATACACCATTAATAATAAATACACCATTTGAAATAATAAATATTTATTTATAATATTAAATATTTGAATAATAAATATCGCCTAGTTTCTGGCAAAATTTGATGCAGTAGCGCTGCTCCAGTGGTTCGGTCATTTTACTTGCATTGAAAAACCGACGAGAGCACTAGACACTACGTCATTCGAACTCTGCTCGACAGCAACTGACGCTATCTAAGGTTCAAGGTCGGCTCATGCTAGCGCGCTGGATTCAAATCCATCAGGTTTTCAAAATAAAAAATAAGGTCGGATACTTTTCTAACAGACCACGTATGTTTTGCTTCTTTAGGTATCAAAATATCCATATTAAAAGCTAAAAACAAATTATAAGCCCTAGCCCATTAATTCCACCTAGCAAGCATAAAAAAATAAGTTATTTTCCTGTTCTTCATTTTCGATTTGCAGAAGATAAAACTGACTCAATTAATATTATTTTCTGCAAACAATAAACGCGAACAACTTAAGGAGAAATTTAACATAACTCTGGACGAAGTTAAACTAACCACACAGCCAGTAGTCAGGAACTTGGGGGTTATCAATCGACGACAAAACTAAACTTCCGCACACATATTGCTCGAACAACTGGCATAGAAATAGCTAGACTGAAGCTTATTTATTTGCTCCTCGAGCAAGACCTAAAAAAGGCGATAGTACATTCTTACGTGACCTAGTTATTTACGTACGCTGACCCTGTGTATGGGAATTTTATTGATTTCGAAACAGCAAGAAGAATCCAAAAGGTTCAAAATTTATGCATCAGGTTTGCTTACAACTTAAAGGCTAGATATAGCATTCCTCAAGGCCTCCTTCATTCCTGGATTAATAGGAAGGACACGAGGAAAAAGCATCATGTCACTTTACAAAAAAAAAATTAGATTCAAAGAAACCCTCTTAGTATAGAAAAATTTGATTTGGGAATGTTGTTCACAATATAAATATAAGGAACCGACGCGTGAGTATACCTAAACACAGGACAGCCCTATTCCAACGCTACTACTCGTACCAAGTCGCTAAATCGCTGAACAGCCTAACTGCAAATTCCTGCCAAAATTAGGAAAACTCCAATTGTCCAAACGATAGGTTCCAGAAGTAAATAACCTCTATTTCAACTACGTGGCCGTATTTGCCAACATTTCTTATATTTCGTATGCGCTTATACGTTTCTACGCTGAAATTCGGGTCTATAGATATGGTTCTCTGGTGCATCATTAATGACTGCCTTTTATTGACAAATTTTCCGTTCTTCCCTTTCGTTCTTCTTCTTTTTCTCTGCCTTTTCCTATATCACATAGGCTCGGCGTTGCTTTGTTGCATTCTTCTCCTTCATAAATGTCTATCTAATGCTTCTTCACTTGTCCAACCTTTTTCTCTCAAATCCCCAGCTACCTTGTTTTTACATCTGATTTTGGGCCTTCCTCTCTTCCTTGACCCTCCTATTTCCAGATTTTCAACTCTTTTTCCCACGTAGCTCTCCTCTCTCACTACACATGTCCAAACCACCTTAAGGTAGACTTCCGCGCAAAGCGGCTCTTGCGTCACTAACGCAGCGTCAAAGCCGCCGCAACATAGCGAAAGTATTATGCACTATGGAAATGTATGAGGCGCCATTCAAGCGCAGCGACATTGATGCGCGCGTCAACGATTGACATACACCATAAGGCAAATGCAGGAGAAAGCATACGAGTTTGATATATCGCTGCACAACCTCTACATAGACTTTAAGCAGGCATTCGATACCGTCAAAAGAAACCCGATCCTTGACGATCTACTGATGCAAGGAAAACCCCGTAAATACGTAAAACTAATAAACGCTACATTGTCCGGTTCGAAAGTCTCGGTTAGAGTAGACTACCAACTTATATCCGCCTTTAAAATCGAAATCGGTGTGAGGCAGGGAGATGTCCTGGGCGCCATGATATTCAACCTTACATTAGAGGCATGCATGAGAAAGCTGAATATAACGGGATACATTGGCAACCGATCAACACAGGTTGTTGCATATGAAGAAGATGTCAGTTTGACATGTAGAAGCAAAGACGCGCTAAAGGAAGCACTAATTATGCTGGACGATGAAACGCAAAAAAGGGGATTGAAAATAAATGAGGTAAAAACTAAATACATGCAAGTTGGAAGAGAACATCACGACAACAATGACCTTAACTTGGGCGAGTATCGCTTTGAGCAGGTTGAAAGTTGTGTCTACTTGGGAACAGAAATCAACAGAACAATCGCAATAGCTAAAGAACCAAGCTCGCGAATACTTAGTGGAAACCGATGCTACTACCGATACCAAAAACTGATGAAGTCCAAGTTATTGAGTCACAAAATCAAACTTCAAATATACCGAACTCTCATAAGACCAGTAGTAACGTACGGATGCGAGGCCTGGACCCTAACCACCGCAGAGGAGGACGCGCTACGCATCTTTGAAAGAAAGATCCTCAGAAAGATCTACGGACCGATCCTATATGAGCATGGAATTTGGAGGATACGAATGAACTATGAACTAAGCAGGTTAATAAACGAAGCGGACATGAGTGAGATATGTGAAAGCTCAAAGAATATCATGGCTGGGACACCTGTACAGAATGCATGACGACAGACCAGCCAAGAAAATGTACAACTGGCGGCCAGTAGGAAGAAGGAAAAGAGGCAGGCCAAGGAAAAGATGGATGGAAGATGTGGAGAAAGGTCTTAGAAAGATGGGAGTAAGGGATTGGAGAGAGAAAGCCGTTGAAAGGACGGAATGGAAGAAGATTGTTGTAGAGGCAAAAACCCAACGCGGGTTATAAAGCCAACAGAAGAAGAAGAGACAAAATCAGACAACACAAGAACAGACCAGACCAGACAAGATTAAACAATACCAGACAAGAGCAAACAAGACCAGGCAAGACCAAATTAGATCAGACAAGACCAGACCGGACTAGACCAAGACGGGACCAGAAGTTTATCAGTTTGACTAATATCCATTTCGGTTCTGTTAATCTTTTTTTTTATTATGTTAAAAAATATGACTTGTAAATTGTGTAATTGAAGAGAGTACATAAAGTGTAACAAATAAAAACTGCGTGCAGAAATATATGTAACAATAATTTATGTGAGCGGTTATTTTTATTGCGATTTTTTACGAGCGCGGGCGTCCACCGTTAATATTTAAATGTATCCATACATAATTCCGTTAGCAGCTATTTCGAATAACATTTTTCTGTCACATTTACAAAATCGTTTTCCCATACGAAACGTATAAAATATGTATGCGCCGTATGCATTTGTTATTCCGATCGCATGCCCGACATTTATTTCGAACATACGCCCAAGTAATTCATAATAAAAGACGTCGCTGGCGTGATTGACTGTAATTTTACATTAAACGAGGAGAGTGCCTAATCAGCCGAGGAACGTTTCCGTTCTCTCCATACCGGATATATCTATGTATCGGGTTATGACTCCGGGGCACAAACTCACGATATGTTTTCGACTTCCCCATTTCCTTCATATATATAACTCATAATGTAAATTTTTAGGGGATGCTGGCTGCGTAATGTCGAAGGCGGCTTTCTGTTTGCTTTTCTTCTTCCGGTCTTACCAACTGCCATGATCCGGTAATGGTAATGACAAATGAATAGCTAGCTTCTCCCTTCTTTCTCCGCATCTATGAAAACGCATCATAATATTTTGCTCGTCACTCATCGTCCACATGTCTAAAAGCTCTATATTAACTGCTAGTTTACTTTTTTCAGCTTCTTGTGTTATGGTAATTAAGGATATAATATATTCAACGTTTTTAGGGTCCCTTCCCTGTTTCATCATAACTTTTTTACACAAACATAGAAAAATGATTTATGACCTAAAAGACATAAACTAACTTAATATTTAATCTAATAGCATATTTTAGAGTTAAAACACAACACAAAAATGGTATATTAACACAACAAATGGTACAAAATGTACTTAAACAAAATGGTACATTAATACAACAAATAGTACAAAATCTACTGCGACAGAATGGTACATTACTACAAGAAATGGTACAAAATGTACTTAAACAAAATGGTACATTAATACAACAAATGGTACAAAATGTACTTAAACAAAATGGTACATTAATACAACAAATGGTACAAAATGTACTTATAGAAAATGGTACATGAATACAGCAAATGGTACAAAATGTACTTAAAGAAAATGGTAAATTAATACAACAAATGGTACAAAATGTACAGCGACAAAATGGTACATTATTACAATAAATGGTATAAAAAGTACTTCAACAAAATGGTACATTAACACAATAAATAGTACAAAATGTACTTATAGAAAATGGTACATGAATACAGCAAATGGTACAAAATGTACTTAAAAAAAATGGTAAATTAATACAACAAATGGTACAAAATGTACTGCGACAAAATGGTACATTAATACAACAAATGATACAAAAAGTACTTCAATAAAATGGTACATTACTACAACATATAGTACAAAACGTACTTAAAGAAAATGGTATATTAATACAACAAATGGTACAAAATGTACTTAAACAAAATGGTACATTAACACAGTAAATGGTACAAAATGTACTTAAACAAAATGGTAAATTAATACAACAAATGGTACAAAATGTACTGCGACAAAATGGTAAATTAAAACAATAAATGGTACAAAAAGTACTTCAACAAAATGGTACATTAACACAACAAATAGTACAAAATGTACTTATAGAAAATGGTACATGAATACAGCAAATGGTACAAAATGTACTTAAACAAAATGGTACATTAATAAAATAAATAGTACAAAAAGTACTTCAACAAAATGGTACATTAATACAACAAATGGTACAAAATGTACGGCAACAAAATGGTACATTAATACAACAAATAGTACACAATGTACTTCAACCAAATGGAACATTTATACAGCAAAAGGTACAAAATATACTTCCACAAAATGGTACATTTATACAACAAATGGTACAAAATGTACCTCAACCAAATGGTACATTTGTACAACAAATGGTACAAAATGTACTTCAACAAAATGGTTCAATAATATAACAAATGGTACTAAATGTACCTCAACAAAATGGTACATTTATACAACAAATGGTACAAAATGTACCTCAGCCAAATGGTACATTTGTACAAAAAATGGTACAAAATGTACTTCAACAAAATGGTACATTAATATAACAAATAGTACACAATGTACTTCAACCAAATGGTACATTTATACAACAAATGGTATAAAATGTACTTCAACAAAATGGAACATTTATACAACAAATGGTACAAAATGTATTCCAACAAAATGGTACATTTATACTACAAATGGTACAAAATGTACCTCAACCAAATGGTACATTTGTACAACAAATGGTACAAAATGTACTTCAACAAAATGGTTCATTAATATAACAAATGGTACTAAATGTACATCAACAAAATGGTACATTTATACAACAAATGGTACAAAATGTACCTCAACCAAATGGTACATTTGTACAAAAAATGGTACAAAATGTACTTCAACAAAATGGTACATTAATACAAAAAATATAATAAAATTATCAAAAGTAAAATAAGTTTACCTTAGTTTCTCATTAGATTTTTTAAATAGTAACGATATACGCTTCAATAAAGGAAGAGATATTAGTCAGTTAAGACTAAACACGCGGTATAAAAACCAACAAATTACCCAAAAAAGCAAAATAAATACTTAGATTTAAGTAAAGTGATATAATTAAGTTATAAGTGGAGATATTTGTTACGCGTAAAGTTATTTGTCTCAATTATATAAGCGTGACTAAATCTCCGTTATTTCTTTCACTCGCCTCCGCTATTTTTACATGCGTGTGTTTTGAGTATAGGTTTACCCACAATAGAACATACAAGAACGCATTTAACGCGAAAACAAAACAAAACAAGGAATTAGAACAAAAAACAAAACACACGAAATTGTATTTTAAAAAGCTTTTCGGCTCGGGTATTTTTTTTCTTCGGCGCTCCGACGTTTATACACACCGAGACCAAGAATTTTTTTTATCACAATTTATTGTTCCGTGCTTCTAATATATTGGACCTATTTTTACTAATGCTGTTCTGCCGTCGCGGAACATCTCACATTAAGGTAATTCAACTACAAACTATATAGACTATATAACAAATAATCAATTGACCAGCTATATATAGTATCATAAAAAAATAATCTATATATATATATATATATATATATATATATATATATATATATATAAATATATATCAATGTAAGTGTTCTGCCTGACGGGCTGACTGATTGACTGACTTGTCTCGTCTGTATTGTCGGGTGTGTCTTGACTAGTCTGGTCTGTCCTGCCTGACATGTTTTGTCTGGTCTGGTCTGTCTTGCCTGGTATGTCTGCTGTGTCTTGTCTGGTTTGTCTTGTTTTGCCTGACTTGTCTCGTATGTGTTGTCTGGTCTGTCTGCTTTGATCTGTCTTGTCTGGTCAGTCTTGTCTGGTCTCTCCTATCTGGTCTATCTTGTATGGTCTCTCCTGTCTGGTCTATCTTGTCTGGCTTGTCTTGTCTCTCTTGCCAGGCATGTCTTGTATCTCTTGCCAGGCATGTCTGGTCTGTCTTGTCTGACCTGACTTGTTTGTTTGTTCTGATCTGTCTTCTCCGGTCTGTCTTGTCTGGTCTGTCATTTCTGCCTTTTTTTTCAAAAGATTGCCCAATAGAATACCCATTACACAGCCAACTACAAAAGCTTGAACTTAAAGTTGAAAGTCAATAATAAAGTCCAACATAAATATAAAAAAATACACCCAGATATAAGTTAAAGTGATAATTACTGGAAGGAATTACAAGGTTAATCAGAAAGGCTTCTACGGGCCTTTAATTTGAAATATCCAAGTTTCATATAGATGTCACATTCCGAGCTGATACAATTATAGATAGAGCCCAAATATATAATAAGTCCACAATCGAGTCCACAGACATAATAATCCACACTACGAGCTGATAGATTTATAGATGGAGTCCACATATATAATAAGTTCACAACCCACAGATATACTAAGAACACAATCGAGTCCATAGACATAATAATCCACAGTCTGGGCTGATAGAATTATAGATCGAGTCCACAAATATATTAAGTCCACAATCGAGTCCACAGATATAATAATCCCCGGGCTGATAGAATTATAGAGCGAGTCCACAGATATAATAAGTCCACAATCGAGTCCACAGACATAATAATCCCCGGGCTGATAGAATTATAGATCGAGTCCACAGATATAATAAGTCCACCATCGAGTCCACAGACATAATAATCTACAGTCCGAGCTGATAGAATTATAGATGGAGTCTACTGATATAATAAGTCCACAATCGAGTGCACAGACATAATAATCCATAGTCCGAGCTGATAGAATTATAGATCGAGTCCACTGATATAATAAGTCCACAATGGAGTCACAGATATAATAATCCACACTCCGAGCTGATAGAATTTTAGATCAAGTCCACAGATATAATAACTCCACAATCGAGTCCACAGGCAAAATAATCCACAGTCCGAGCTGATAGAATTATAGATTGAGTCCACAGATATATTAAGTCCACAATTGAGTCCACAGATATAATAATCCCCGGGCTGATAGAATTATAGAGCAAGTCTACAGATATAATAAGTCCACAATCGAGTCCACAGACATAATAATCCATAGTCCGAGCTGATAGAATTATAGATTGAGTCCACAGATATATTAACTCCACAATCGAGTCCACAGATATATTAATCCCCGGGCTGATAGAATTATAGATCGAGTCCACAGATATATTAAGTCCACAATCGAGTCCACAGACATAATAATCCACAGTCCGAGCTGATAGAATTATAGATCGAGTCCACAGATATAATAAGTCCACAATCGAGCCCACAGACATAATAATCCACAGTCTGGCCTGACAGAATTATAGATCGAGTCCACAGATATAATAAGGCCACAATTGAGTCACAGATACAATAATCCACATTCCGAACCGATAGAATTATAGATCGAGTCCACAGATATAATAAGGCCACAATCGAGTCACAGATATAATCCAATGTACCTCGGCGCGTCCCTTGCCCCTCATGCCTCGGCGCAGTACAGCTGCATTCTCTCGCCAGTTCGAGTATAGGTCATTTTTACCTACTCACAATATGTAATTGAGCCTTATAGCCAGTAAAATATGAATGGGCTTCTAGTGTTAGTTATTAACGCACAAATTCGATGGGTTCTTAGTTTTGTTTTCATTAAAATTCTCGCTTATTTACATAAATAATAATTAACGAAATTAATTAAAAATTATATTATTTTTGTCGCTTGTAAGTTTATATTCGTTTCCTTTTATGCAAACATGGCACAGACAGTATTATTTACTATTACATTTCTTCCGTCCTTTTAAATTGTTACAAAACCTCAGTTTGATGTCTCATCCCGCTAATAAAATCAAAACTAATAGATAGACTTTTTTACGGTTAGTTAAGCGCATGCGCATCCGCCAAGTTTGAAAGGCGGAAATATGAAAGTTTCGGGCACATATTTAGTTATCACATATTTAGTTCGGGCACTTTTTGACATGATGCAAATTGACACATGCGCACAAAAAATTTCAACTATGAAAACCTAACCTAAACCTAACCTAACATATCACTGCGATTTTTCAAAATTTTTGGATAAATTTCATAGAACAAAAAAAAACTCAAAAACAAAATAATAGATGCAACTAAGGTTTCTAATTCAATGTTTTGACAAATCAGTTTTAGTTTTATCTCAAACTTTTTTCGAAATTTTGCACAATTTTTGGGTTAAATTTAGATTTTGCCTAAATTTAACCTTCTTTAACCTAATTTTAATCTTCATTGTATGAAGTTTAAAAAAATTTGATTTTTATTCAAAAATTTTTTTACAGTTTTCCAAAATTTTACCCGGGAAATTAAAAAAATAAACAAATTTAAGATTTTGCCTAAATTTAACCTTCTTTAACCTAATTTTAATCTTCATTGTATGAAGTTTAAAAAAATTTGATTTTTATTCAAAAATTTTTTTACAGTTTTCCAAAATTTTACCCGGGAAATTAAAAAAATAAACAAATGGATATTTAAGTTTCTAATAAAAAATTTACCGTTTTACAAGATTTATTTGGAACATTTTTTCAAAATTGTGTCTAGATTTTGAGTTATAGCTCGCCAAAATGAACAATTTCTTGAATTCAAAAATCTTGATTTCAAAATTTTAAGAGTAAAAATTCAAAAGTAAATAAATCAAGGTTCAAAAACACAATCAAGGTTTCCATTAGAAAACTGAACGATTAATAAGTTTTATTTAATACTTCATTCAAAGTTTGCATACATTTTGAATTTCAGATCGTCAAAATTAATCATGAAAACACTCTTCTAGTTTTTCAAAATTTTGACGGGGATATTCAAAAAATAAACAAATGCCAATCAAGGTTTCTATTAGAAAATTGAACGATTAATAAGTTTTATTTGAGAATTTTTTCCAAAATTTGCCTAGATTTTGAGTTTCAGCTTGAAAAAATCAATGATTTTCAAGCTTGAAAACACCCTTTTAGTTATTCAAAATTTTGACAGGGAAATTCCAAAAATAAACAAATGACAATGAAGGTTTCTATTGGAAAATTTAACGATTAGTCAATTTTATTTAAGACATTTTTTCAAAATTTGCTTAGATTTTGAGTTTTAGTTCGTCAAAATCAATTTTCGGGCACATGAATTTCATTTCATTCCAAAAATAAACAAATGCCAATCAAGATTTCTCTTAGAATAACCTAACTTAAACCTAACCTAACCTAACCAAAATAACCTAGTCATAAACCTACCAAACCTAGTCAAAATCAATGATTTTCAAACTTGAAAACACGGTTCCAGTTTTTCAAAATTTTGACATGGAAATTTCATTTCATTCCAAAAATAAACAAATGCCAATGAAAGTTTCTATTAGAAAATTAAACGATTATTCAATTTTATTCAACATTTATTCAACATTTTTTTATTTTATTCGACATTTTTTCAAAATTTGCTTAGATTTTGAGTTTTAGCTCGTCAAAATCAATGATTTTCAAACTTGAAAACACGCTTCTAGTTTTTCAAAATTTTGACATGGAAATTCCAAAAATAAACAAATGCCAATCAAGGTTTCTATTAGAAAATTAAACGATTAATCAGCTTTATTTGAGACTTTTTTTCCAAAATTTGCCTAGATTTTGAGTTTAAGCTCGTCAAAATAAATGATTTTAAAGCTTGAAAACACCCTTCAAGTTTCACAAAATTTTGACAGAGATATTCCAAAAATAAACAAATGCCAATCAAGGTTTCTGATAAAAAATTGAATGATTAATCATTTTTATTTCAAACTTTTTTCCAAAATTTGCCTTGATTTTGAGTTTCAGCTTGTCAAAATCAATGATTTTCAAGCATGGAAATTCCAAAAATAAACAAATGCCAATCAAGGTTTCTATTAGAAAATTGAACGAATAGTCAATTGAATAGTCAATTTTATTTGAGATATTTTTTTTAAACTTGCTTAGATTTCGAGTTTTAACTCGTCAAAATCAATGATTTTCAAACTTGAAAATATGCTTCTAGTTTTTCAAAATTTTGACATGGAAAATCCAAAAATAAACAAATGACAATCAAGGTTTCTATTAGAAAATTTAACGATTAATAAGTTTTATTTGATACTTTTTTTCTAAAATTAGCCTAGATTTTGAGTTTCAGTTAGTGAAAATGTTTTTCAAAATTTTGACATGGAAATTCCAAAAATAAACAAATGCCAATCAAGGTTTCTATTAGAAAATTTAACGATTAATAAGTTTTATTTGAGACTTTTTTCAAATTTTGCCTAGGTTTTGAGTTTGAGCTCGTCAAAATCAATGATTGTAAAGCTTGAAAACACCCTTCTAGTTTTAATTAATTTTAACATGGAAATTCCAAAAATGAACAAATGCCAATCAAGGTTTCTATTTGAAAATTTGCTGACTTGTTTTTATATTTTGTTTGTAATTTTGTATATGATATCGTGTAAATGAAATACATAATGTAATAAATAATGTAAATGACTGACTAACTGACTGACTGTTGTCTGTCTGTCTATCTGTCGGTCTGGCTTGTCTGGTCTGTCTTATCTGGTGTTCCTTGTCTCGTCTGTATTGTCTGATCTGTCTTGTCTGGACTGTCTTGCCTGTCTGGGCTGTCTTGTCGATTCTATCTTGTCGGTTCTGTCTTGCCTTGCCTGACTTGCCTAGTCTGTCTTGTCTGGTATGGTCTGTCTTGCCTGGCATGTTTTGTCTGGTCTGAACTGTCTTGCCTGGTATGTTTGGCTTGTCTTGTCTGGTCTGTTTGGTTTTGTCTGTCTTGTCTCGTCTTGTCTGGTCTGTCTGCTTTGGTCTGTCTTATCTGGTCAGTCTTGTCTGGTCTGGCTTCTTTGGTCTGTATTGTCCGGTCAGTATTGTAGTCGCTTTGAAGTTTATATTAAATCGTTTTATTTACGAAAAACCTCGATAAGATAATCGAGATGACAAGGGGACATCTAACGCGATAGCCCCACTGAAATTCCACCTCGACTCTAGCATGTTATACGGGACAGAACGGAAGAAACAATGGATATTTTTTTTATCCTCACCGTCATCATTGTTTTCCATCTGCGACTGGTGCTGCAAGAGACAGCGGGAAGAAACCGTTTACCGACAAGGTCCCATTACAGTGACGTTTGCGCATGTGAGCGCTTCTCCGATCGTGGTGCCCCCCTACCCGATGAAAGCCTCCCACTAGAGATAAGCATGGCATCCTATCGTCCCATCCCATCCCATCGTCCCATGGGATGGGATGAGTGGTATGAACGTTGTGTGGGATGGGATCGGATGTTGTCCCATCCGAGATTTGTATGGGACGGAATGGGACGAGTTTTGATAATCTAGTAAATCTAGTTCGTGCATAATTAATTGCTTATCGTGCCAATACGCACATTTTCCATAATATGTCCAGCCCGGGATTATTTTTGTGATAACGATGTAGTTCCTGACGATGAAGTCTTGAGATCTGTTTGCGACGAAAAAGGTTTGCTCATTGTTAGGTCTGCTGTATGGGAAAAATGGGATGAATGGGACGGGCTACACGACCGGGATGGGATGGGATGAATGGGACGGGCTACACGACCGGGATGTGATGGGATGAATGGGATGGGATGGAACGAAAATTTTAGGTTTGCGGGATGGGACAGCGGGACGAAAATGTGATGGGATAGGACAGTGACAGAAATCCGTCTCACGGGATGGGATCTAGAACGATAAACTCGTCCCATGCTCATTTCTACCTACCACACCATACCCCAGAATACTCAGTTCCATCCGCCAGCTCCGGGCTTCGTACCGCAGCCTGCGGTATACCAAACGGGTGGTTACCCACCAGCCAGAGCTCCCGGATTTAGTCACCCACCGATGGGTATCATATGAGTGAACGATATCCTCCAGCGGCGGGCGGTTACCCATCTCCCATAGGAGGCTACCCCCCTGCCACAGCTGGCTGTCCCTCGGCTGAGGGCTACTCCCTGAACCAGCACGCCCTCCTTCATACACCGAGGCTGTCCGTCAGCCGCCTCAAATGCCCCTCGCCAACGAATTGTATCAAACAAGCCCCCTACAATCGCAACTTCTAAAACACTACATTTCATCAACGCTGAATGTATATAACTTATACTCTTATATACATTTATTGTCTTGTCTCTCCTGTCTGGTATGTCTTGTCTTGTATGGTCTCCCTTGCCTGGCATGTCTGATCTGTCATGCCTGGTCTGACCTGACTTGTCTGTCTTTTCTAGTCTGTCTTCTCTGGTCCGTCTTGTTTGATCTCTCTTGTCTGGTCTGCCTGTCTTATTCTGTCAAAGATTGCCCAACAGTTAGAGAAAACCAATTAGAGAGCAACTACAAAACCTTAAACTAATTTAAACTTGAAAGTTCGAACATAAATATAAAAAAATCCTCATAAGTTGAAGTGATAATTACTGGAAGAATTTTCAAGGGTAATCAGAAAGGCTTCTAGGGATCTATAATTTGAAAGATCTAAGCTTCACAAAGATGTCACTAAGAGCTGATAGAATTATAGATCGAGACCATGTTAAAAAGAAGGGGTGGCATCACGATGAGGGGTCCACAAGATGATGTGTGATAAAAGGAGCCAGTTTGACCACGAGCAGCTCTAGAAACGTGGAAATTTAAAAGACCGATACACTCAGGAGAGTCAATGACTCTATGAGCAGCCTTATCTAAAAAGACTAGAGTGCCGAGAGCTCATCGTGCTCAGATGAGTGGTCGATGTGAAGAGCAGGAGGACCTCCAAAATTCTGGATGGAGATCCTCTTCAGAATCGGGAGGTCTGGGGAGTATGGTGAGTGAAGAAGAATTTCGACGAACAATTCGTTTAATTTTCGGTGATTTGTGATACGTGCGGACGAGCGTTGTCGTGGAGCAGGCTCGAACCTTTTCTGTTGACCAGTGCCGCCTGCTGCAATTTTCGGTATATTGCGTCAATTTTCTGTCAATAGAACACTGCTGTGATGGTTTGGCCCGGTTGCAGAAAGATATAGTGAATCACACCAGCCGCTGACCACCATACAGGAAACAATGTTCCTTATTTTGTGGGTTTTCGCATTTGGGAAGTGCCTGGGTGGCACATCGGTATCCAACCACTTATCCTGCATGTTTCCTATTATCCGCTTATCGTAGAAGATCCTCCACAGATGTGTTTCAAAAATTTCCTCAGAACAATCTCTGTTCAGGCCGAATTGTATCTTTGTTAGTCGGGATGGTAGGTCGGAAAGTGTTGACTTCTGACGGAGCCGTTCGCGTAGCTCCGTGTATGACGATTATGACGTGTTTGATTGATAGGAGACACGCGCGTGGATCCTCTTTCCCCCAATAATATAATTTCGAGAGATCCGCTTGCAACACGTGTGTAGTCACTCTTATTACCCTTATTACTCTTATTACCACAATGCCGATCAAGAACCAGGAAGCACCCTTGGTTCTTGATCGGCATTGTGGTTTTACCCACGAAAATTTCGTCTTCGTGAGCTGGACGCTCCGTATAGACCTCATCAAGCTGACTTGCCCAAAACGGATCAAAATCGGTGTTAAAAGATCCTTTCCGGAAATTCTGTCTAGGTTTCGTTCACTCCCTTCCTACCTCCTACCAACCAAACAAGACTGTGCACACTTATAAGAGAACCTCGATATATTGTAGAGATGGTGTGAAGACAACAAGCTGGCTCTCAGCCTTAACGAATGCAAGATTATCAATACTCTGCTGCAACACCCGATCGTGTTCAGATATACCTTGAAAAACTTTCATTTGGAGCTCTGTGACACAGTAATAGACCTAGGCATTTTATTCGACAGTAATCTCACGTTTGATGAACACATATTGTCTTCAGCCTCAAAAGCCGCAAGAACGGTCGGTTTCAAAATCCGTAATGCTCGCGGTTTTAATAATAACTTGGCGCTAGGAGTCCTCTAGGAGAGCTTCGTTAGATTCATCCTCGAGTATGGCTCCATTATTTGGAACCAGCACTAGAAAACGCATATCCTGGCCTTGGAGGTTGTTCGGTATTTTAGCGGACTGTTTGGTTTGTCTTCTCTGGTCTGTCTTGTTTGGTCTGCTTTGTCTGATCTGTCTTGTGTGGTCTGTCTTATCTGATCTGTCTTGTCTGGTCCGTACATACATATCTATCTCTTTCAACAAGATACCCAGCAGCCACTCAATCCAAGACCAGACTTTCATATTTTCAAAAATAATTGTAGACAAGATGGGAGAAGAAGATTTGTAAAGGCTGCGAGAACAGGCATATGGATCAAAATATGTATTCCCTCAGTTCATCACCAATGGTCTTCAATCCGAAGGTTGGTTTGCAGTAATTCTCCACTCCGCTCTGTCTTCAGATTTCCGCTTCATTTCTTGATATCACTGAAGAGCACTCCATCCATGAATAAATTGCTGATGCCTGAGATATCCAAATGGATCATTAATGGAGTGGTTTCTCGTTGTCTTCTCCATCCTACGCCGTTTGCCATCAAGTGGCTCTTCCGCCTTTAGGGGCAGTTTTTCAACCCAAGGGCAAGAGGGTGCCCTTTACCTCTACCCGCTGATCCGCCTTCCGAAAACGCCGTTTGCACTTGCTATAGGGGAACCACTTATACCGGTGGTTCAGTTCATAACTGGCGTAAAATAGACCAATAGACCATCACATCGACCTGTCCAATTAATTACAGGGCATGGATACCTCTCTTCACAGATTCCGGAAAAGAGATTCATCAATATGCCTATGTGGGGCATAGATTCAGAAAAAGAGATTCATTAATATGCCTATGTGGAGCACAGATTCCGAAAAAGAGATACATCAATATCCCTACGTGGAGCAGATGCCACAGCAGCATTTGTTTTATTCAATTGACCTTTCACTAAAGAGTGGAGAATTCGGACTTAAAGAATATTGATTGATGCAGGGCTTACATGGCCACAAAATGAAGAAACTGTAACAAGGGCCGAGAAAAACAAAAAATGGTGGGTCACTACTATTTGATTAACGAACTAAACATCTACAGAGGCTCGATCACGACAACTGAAGCAACGTAGCAATGTGCCTCAAACTCCCTTAAAGAGTTATGGCGGAATTACGGTGAACTTAACGTAGCAGAACGCGACGGAACGTGACGTGACGTAATACTTAAACACATCGTTTTATATACGACTGATTACGCTCGACGCGACGTTATTTAACGTAACGTGAAAGCTGCCAATGTTTAATCGGTGCGTCGCGTTACGTTAAGTTGAGCGTTACGTTAACCCTGCGTTCGAATTCAAGAGTGACATTTGGTACTGTGTTGTGACATTTATAACGGGAATAAGCAGGAAGAAAAGAAAATGTCGATGAACGACACTTATTATTGGTTGAGTGTGTGTGGACGCACTCCACATATCCACATTGTTTTATGTTATTTTAATTAAAATTAAGTTGAAAAATTGTTAATGCACGCAGCAAAATTTATTTTGAACTAACGACACTGTCATTTCACTTTATAAGTTCATTTTGAACTACCGCGATGTCGGCGATGGCGACGCTGTCAAATCACTTTATCACGCTGTCAATGTTTTGTGGCACGATACATCGATCGTAAAATCTGAAACATACCTTAACGTTAAGTTCACTTCACCTCACCGCTGTCAAATCACTTTATCACGCTGTCAATGTTTTTTGGCACGCTACATCGATCGTAATATCAGACACATACCTTAATGTTAAGTTCACCTCACCACGTCCCGTTACGTTAAGTTCAGCGTATACCCGGCATAAGAAAAGCTGTACGCCAACATAGTGGACACTACAACAATACAGTATGTTGGCGTGCAGCTTGTCTTATGCCGGGTATACGCTGAACTTAACGTAACGGGACGTGCGGTGAGGTGAACTTAACATTAAGGTATGTGTCTGATATTACGATCGATGTAGCGTGCCAAAAAACATTGACAGCGTGATAAAGTGATTTGACAGCGTGATAAAGTGATTTGACAGCGTCGCGACGCGTCGGTAATTCAAAATGAATTTTGCATTATCAATTTATTGTTCATTTCTTATTAACGAGGTATTGTTCACACATAATGATCAAATAAATAGGCTGTCTAGGATGGTCTATAAATTTTGACCGACATAGTCTCCCCAGTCTAGTTTGAATGTTTGTAATATTCGTCCACATTTGGTATTTTCTAGTGTTCATAATGTTAATATATTGAATTTGGTTTATAAATAAAAGTATCTAAATAATAAGCAGTGAGGTGCCCGGTGGTGTGAGAGCAATAATTTAAGGTTTCATTAGCCGTTAAAAGGTTGCGGCGGCATGGAGCGAGTGCAAGAAGGCAAAGGGTTAAACAGGGCGCTCAATCATCGCGTGTCATAATAACACGTGTTAGTGTTAACGGCGACAACCCACCGCATTTAGTGCACATGCAGTCGCAGATGGGACGGTGCGACCATGAAACTCTCGCAGCTCAACACATGATCTCGCCGATAACGAGACGGATTCGGGTAGTTTTAATTAGTACCTGATGATTCTCATAATATTTTCGTTTCTTTTTTTAATGTACATGTGGTGCTTTTTAAACAGCAAGCGACTAAAAATAAAATACATTTCATATAAATCAATGCGTTTAAAAATAGATTAATGATATTAATATATTTGTGAGTTTACACTTTAGACATACCTATTCATTACAATATTGATTGATTACAATTAGTCTTAATTATTAATATATGCATGATTTATAAACTTCAATGCAATATTGTCAAAAATGAATATTCGTATTGTCGATTGAATTCACTTTATTTCTATGTTAGATTCACATGAACGTTTAACCAGTAAAAACAAGATTAAAAGAAAATGTGAATAGTTAAAGTTTGGCTTGTTCTGCGTTTAAGAATAAATTTGTTTGATTGAATACTTAACTTGTTGATCCTTACATGCAACAAATAAATCTTTATTTATAAGAAAATTGCTATAAGTACACGCAAAATGGACGATTGTTTATTCGTAACTGAGATTAATTCATAATGTTGTAATTGAATTGACTAACTAAAACCAGCCAGATAAAGACTATTTAGACATGAGAGGCTACACGGACAAGAGTAGACAGACAAGAAAGACTAGAGAGGCCAGACATACAAGATCTCATAGATTAAATATTCTTCATTTAAATTCGTTTATTCTAGTGCTGTTAAACAATTCTTATCTGTATATTCTATAGCATTTCCTTTAGATTATATATAATGTTTGGTAACTAATCTTCGGTGTATTTTAATTAAAAGGAGCAGATAGTGTCAATAATGAATTGAAACTGTCTAGTTGAAACTGATGTGACAAAATATTTGCCGGTGATGGAATATGGAAGTGAGAGGGGGCGAGTAAAATTGGCATAAAATAAATTCAGACGAGGGACCGGAGGACATAATAAAATGAATTTAAACACTTAAAAGCGTATCGCGAGGAGGTTATTGAAGTTAAACTATTTAATTTCGGGCGGGGTGTTCCAGGGGGGCGAGCATCATATTCCCGACGGAGACCATATTTCATTAAACACTTGCCCGAATGTACGTTGGAGCGGTCTGAGGCGTCAAATAATCGGCGACAGTGCACCTAACAAAAAAAATCTAAATTGAATCAGCAATTGTTCTATTATGTTGTTATGGGGCGCGACCCTAACTTGTATTCGGTACAAGAAAATGCATTCAATTCTCGATCAGCGTATATGAACACTTATGTATGCGATTACGGCCCCCTCGATTATTATAACTCGCTCGGTGTTATGAACGAGGTGTCGAGTTGACACGCGTGCCAGATATTTATTTAGATTCCTCTTTTACAATTCATCTTCCATCTATATATTGTCATTTTATTTTCGTCCATTTATAACAAATTCACTAAAATATACAATATTAGACAAACACAGACTAGAAGGACTAAGCAGACAAGACTACACTTTTTGACCTTGTTTTAATCATTATTTTAATATTATTATTTCTTTATGTATCATTGATTTATTTGATAGATTAAAATATTTGAAATACAAATGTAATATACACCATTGAGGGTAACTGAATGGCGGAGTTAGACAATATCGGTTCCAATTTTCCTCGTGTATAGTCAGAAATAGGGGAAAGTCCCTTAATTTGTCACGTAAATATATCAAATATGCATGAATAGTACGTATGGATTTGAGAGTATGTGCAAAACACAGTCGCCCAGAGCGAGACCGAAAGTCGTCTAATTTTTGGCCGAGCCTACAGGAACGAGCTGGCCGACCGGTGTAGGGTTAACAAGGAACAATTGAATTGTACGGCGACAAGTCTATTCCCTATTCTATTCAATATAATATTCTATTCCCCCACATAATTCCGCCATTCCACGCTCTGTACATTAACCATATGATCTGCTCCGCCGTTCTAGTTTTATATTATTCTCCCTGACACTTTCTGATTTATTATTAAATATTTATACTATTTATGAATACACTCATCTATTATTCCAACAAACTAATTGCACATGCAATATAAATTACCTTTATCTACAACCAACCTATTATACAACTAAATATTTAGCAAATTTATGTCAACACGAATAGTTTTGTCTGTCTAGTCTTATCGGTCTAGTGACTAGACTAGACTCTAGTCTTGTCTGTCTAGTCTTGTCTGTCTAGTATTATCTGTCTAGTCTTGTCTGTCTAGTCTTGTCTGTCTAGTCTTGTCTGTCTAGTCTTGTCTGTCTAGTCTTGTCTGTCTAGTCTTGTCTGTCTAGTCTTGTCTGTCTAGTCTTGTCTGTCTAGTCTTGTCTGTCTAGTCTTGTCTGTCTAGTCTTGTCTGTCTAGTCTTGTCTGTCTAGTCTTGTCTGTCTAGTCTTGTCTGTCTAGTCTTGTCTGTCTAGTCTTGTCTGTCTAGTCTTGTCTGTCTAGTCTTGTCTGTCTAGTCTTGTCTGTCTAGTCTTGTCTGTCTAGTCTTGTCTGTCTAGTCTTGTCTGTCTAGTCTTGTCTGTCTAGTCTTGTCTGTCTAGTCTTGTCTGTCTAGTCTTGTCTGTCTAGTCTTGTCTGTCTAGTCTTGTCATTCTAGTCTTGTCTGTCTAGTCTTGTCTGTCTAGTCTTGTCTGTCTAGTCTTGTCTGTCTAGTCTTATCTGTCTAGTCTTGTCTGTCTAGTCTTGTCTGTCTAGTCTTGTCTGTCTAGTCTTGTCTGTCTGGTCTTGTCTGTCTGGTCTTGTCTGTCTGGTCTTGTCTGTCTGGTCTTGTCTGTCTGGTCTTGTCTGTCTGGTCTTGTCTGTCTGGTCTTGTCTTTCTGGTCTTGTCTGTCTGATCTTGTCTGTCTGGTCTTGTCTGTCTGGTCTTGTCTGTCTGGTCTTGTCTGTCTGGTCTTGTCTGTTTGGTCTTGTCTGTCTGGTCTTGACTGTCTGGTCTTGTCTGTCTGGTCTTGTCTGTCTAGTCTTGTCTGTCTAGTCTTGTCTGTCTAGTCTTGTCTGTCTAGTCTTGTCTGTCTAGTCTTGTCTGTCTAGTCTTGTCTGTCTAGTCTTGTCTGTCTAGTCTTGTCTGTCTAGTCTTGTCTGTCTAGTCTTGTCTGTCTAGTCTTGTCTGTCTAGTCTTGTCTGTCTAGTCTTGTCTGCCTAGTCTTGTCTGTCTAGTCTTGTCTGCCTAGTCTTGTCTGTCTAGTCTTGTCTGTCGAGTCTTGTCTGTCTAGTCTTGTCTGTCTAGTCTTGTCTGTCTAGTCTTGTCTGTCTAGTCTTGTCTGTCTAGTCTTGTCTGTCTAGTCTTGTCTGTCTAGTCTTGTCTGTCTAGTCTTGTCTGTCTAGTCTTGTCTGTCTAGTCTTGTCTGTCTAGTCTTGTCTGTCTAGTCTTGTCTGTCTAGTCTTGTCTGTCTAGTCTTGTCTGTCTAGTCTTGTCTGTCTAGTCTTGTCTGTCTAAGTCTTGTCTGTCTAGTCTTGTCTGTCTAGTCTTGTCTGTCTAGTCTTGTCTGTCTAGTCTTGTCTGTCTAGTCGTGTCATTCTAGTCTTGTCTGTCTAGTCTTGTCTGTCTAGTCTTGTCTGTCTAGTCTTGTCTGTCTAGTCTTGTCTGTCTAGTCTTGTCTGTCTAGTCTTGTCTGTCTAGTCTTGTCTGTCTACTCTTGTCTGTCTAGTCTTCTCTGTCTAGTCTTGTCTGTCTAGTCTTGTCTGTCTAGTCTTGTCTGTCTAGTCTTCTCTGTCTAGTCTTGTTTGTCTAGTCTTGTCTGTCTAGTCTTGTCGGTCTAGTCTTGTCTGTCTAGTCTTGTCTGTCTAGTCTTGTCTGTCTAGTCTTGTCTGTCTAGTCTTGTCTGTCTAGTCTTGTCTGTCTAGTCTTGTCTGTCTAGTCTTGTCTGTCTAGTCTTGTCTGTCTAGTCTTGTCTGTCTAGTCTTGTCTGTCTAGTCTTGTCTGTCTAGTCTTGTCTGTCTAGTCTTGTCTGTCTAGTCTTGTCTGTCTAGTCTTGTCTGTCTAGTCTTGTCTGTCTAGTCTTGTCTGTCTAGTCTTGTCTATCTAGTCTTGTCTGTCTAGTCTTGTCTGTCTAGTCTTGTCTGTCTAGTCTTGTCTATCTAGTCTTGTCTGTCTAATCTTGTCTGTCTAGTCTTGTCTGTCTAGTCTTGTCTGCCTAGTCTTGTCTGTCTAATCTTGTCTGTCTAGTCTTGTCTGTCTAGTCTTGTCTGTCTAGTCTTGTCCGTCTAGTCTTGTCTGTCTAGTCTTGTCTGTCTAGTCTGTCTAGTCTTGTCTGTCTAGTCTTGTCTGTCTAGTCTTGTCTGTCTAGTCTTGTCTGTCTAGTCTTGTCTGTCTAGTCTTGTCTGTCTAGTCTTGTCTGTCTAGTCTGTCTAGTCTTGTCTGTCTAGTCTTGTCTGTCTAGTCTTGTCTGTCTAGTCTTGTCTGTCTAGTCTTGTCTGTCTAGTCTTGTCTGTCTAGTCTTGTCTGTCTAGTCTTGTCTGTCTAGTCTTGTCTGTCTAGTCTTGTCTGTCTAGTCTTGTCTGTCTAGTCTTGTCTGTCTAGTCTTGTCTGTCTAGTCTTGTCTGTCTAGTCTTGTCTGTCTAGTCTTGTCTGTCTAGTCTTGTCTGTCTAGTCTTGTCTGTCTAGTCTTGTCTGTCTAGTCTTGTCTGTCTAGTCTTGTCTGTCTAGTCTTGTCTGTCTAGTCTTGTCTGTCTAGTCTTGTCTGTCTAGTCTTGTCTGTCTAGTCTTGTCTGTCTAGTCTTGTCTGTCTAGTCTTGTCTGTCTAGTCTTGTCTGTCTAGTCTTGTCTGTCTAGTCTTGTCTGTCTAGTCTTGTCTGTCTAGTCTTGTCTGTCTAGTCTTGTCTGTCTAGTCTTGTCTGTCTAGTCTTGTCTGTCTAGTCTTGACTGTCTAGTCTTGTCTGTCTAGTCTTGTCTGTCTAGTCTTGTCTGTCTAGTCTTGTCTGTCTAGTCTTGTCTGTCTAGTCTTGTCTGTCTAGTCTTGTCTGTCTAGTCTTGTCTGTCTAGTCTTGTCTGTCTAGTCTTGTCTGTCTAGTCTTGTCTGTCTAGTCTTGTCTGTCTAGTCTTGTCTGTCTAGTCTTGTCTGTCTAGTCTTGTCTGTCTAGTCTTGTCTGTCTAGTCTTGTCTGTCTAGTCTTGTCTGTCTAGTCTTGTCTGTCTAGTCTTGTCTGTCTAGTCTTGTCTGTCTAGTCTTGTCTGTCTAGTCTTGTCTGTCTAGTCTTGTCTGTCTAGTCTTGTCTGTCTAGTCTTGTCTGTCTAGTCTTGTCTGTCTAGTCTTGTCTGTCTAGTCTTGTCTGTCTAGTCTTGTCTGACTAGTCTTGTCTGTCTAATCTTGTCTGTCTAGTCTTGTCTGTCTAGTCTTGTCTGTCTAGTCTTGTCCGTCTAGTCTTGTCTGTCTTGTCTTGTCTGTCTAGTCTGTCTAGTCTTGTCTGTCTAGTCTTGTTTCTCTAGTCTTGTCTGTCTAGTCTTGTCTGTCTAGTCTTGTCTGTCTAGTCTTGTCTGTCTAGTCTTATCTGTCTAATCTTGTCTGTCTAATCTTGTCTGTCTAGTCTTGTCTGTCTAGTCTTGTCTGTCTAGTCTTGTCTGTCTAATCTTGTCTGTCTAGTCTTGTCTGTCTAGTCTTGTCTGTCTAGTCTTGTCCGTCTAGTCTTGTCTGTCTAGTCTTGTCTGTCTAGTCTGTCTAGTCTTGTCTGTCTAGTCTTGTCTGTCTAGTCTTGTCTCTCTAGTCTTGTCTGTCTAGTCTAGTCTGTCTAGTCTTGTCTGTCTAGTCTTGTCTGGTCTGTTTAGTCTTGTCTGTCTTGTATTGTCTGTGTAGTCTTGTCTTTTTAGTCTTGTCAGTTTAGTCTTGTCTGTTTAGTTTTATGTGTCTAGCATTGGCTGTATAAAGTTTGTCTTTTACTTAACTGTATAAAATTTGTATTGTGTGATTTGTCTATCTAGTCTTGATGAAATTAATGGTATTAGAGTAAAATAAATTGAAAATCGTGTGTCTGGTAAGTGATTTTAATTATAAAAGTTTGTGAAATGGTGTGTGAGTTGGCGGTCCGGGGAGGATACATATGCAATTTTAGCGAGAGTGACCGGTCTGCAGCGCGGATTTTGAGGGTATATATAAGATGAAATTGATAGAATGGGCGTTTAATATTGTTGAGTAGCGTGTTGGCTTCTGTACATTGTAGCCGGGCCAAAGGGAAGGGAGAGCGTCCTATGAATTGTACAAGCTTACATATGTATAAATGTATGTATCGATGGCCATTGTGTCGCAGTGTATGCAATCAATTTCGCCACTATTCGAAGGGAGAGTTCTCCAGAGAATACTGACCATTTTAAAGGACGCACTTCGTAAATAGATATTCCACGCTGACCCTCTCTCGCCTTTCAGCCATTTCGGCAAATATTACTTCCTTTGATATGGGAGATAGCTTTTTCAATTGCAATCCCGAATTCCTTATGCATATTAAAAAAATCATACGAGCAGACACCCTTGTCCGAAATAAATCTCACAAAACACATCTCCTACACGTTTTCATCACCAAACCAAACGAAGATAACATTATGTATGTATACAATATCGAATTGGTGAAACTATCCTACGTTATAGATAATCATACAAACTTAAAACAAACGGAATACAGATTGAATATATAAATATATTCAGCCTTTCCGGAGCTCTATAATAATTACTGATTCTTTTTAGGACTACCAAAACAATCAAATCTATGGTTTTAAGTTTGTGTACAATGTCGATTAGAGCCTTGGCAGAAAACAGGTCACAGCTCCATAAAGATCTTCAAAAGTGTAATGGACAAAAAGGCAAACAAAACTAAACAAAAACTAAGATTATAATAATTTATAAGCATAACCCTATGGGGCAAGGAATTTTAGAAAATAAACAGACGGTGTTGCACATAAATTTGTAGCTGCACTTAGCTATTGCCTTATTTCGATATGGTTTAAAAACTACCCCACCATTATAATGCTTGAATCATAGTTATTGCCTCATTGCGAGGTGGTTCAAAAACTATCCCACCGTTATAACGATTGGATCATAGCTATTGCCTCATTGCGAGGTGGTTCAAAAACTATCCCACCGTTATAATGTTTTGATCATAGCTATTGCGTCATTTCGAGATGGTTTAAAAACTACCCACCAGTATAATGCTTGGATGATAGCTATTGCCTTATTCTGAGGTGGTTCAAAAAATATCCCACCTTATAATGCTTGAATCATTGCAGAAACGGTTTCAACCGACACCTTTGGGATCGTCCATTAATCTCGAATGAGGGAAGGAGGGTTATGAAGCATCACGAAACATCATATGGGGGGTGGAGGGTTGTAGTGAGATATCACGTGTATTTATTTTTTCGCTGAACGCCCGATTTTTAAATCGAAAAGCAGCGCGTAACTCGGCGTTGCCATTCAACGATTCAACACTCTATAAGTCTATACTACAAAAAAGGTCTCTTATGATTTTTCGCTAACTCTATTGGTTCAAAAGTTAGGTTATGCCAGTATTGACTATAACTATAACTTTGACCTCGAATAACTTTTGAACCAGTAGAGTTAGCGAAAAATCATTAGAGACCTATTTTGTAGAGCGTTAAATTTCCTGCAGAACATGTGTAGTTTATTAGTATCGTATTATTTGTCAACGTCCTAAAAAATTCCAAAGAGAGAAAAGAATTTTCCCCATGTTATTTCCATTTAAAACTTTGACTCTCGTGGGGGCCCGGTTAATCTTAACATTAAGAGGTATAACTTACCCAGGATTTTTAAAAATTTATTTGGAACCGATTTAGGACTATCGAGAAAGAAAATTCGAAAATACACCGAATATGGACTACCCTAATATACCTGTACCAGTACAAATACAGTATAATATTGATAATCCGGCGGTTGGTTAATCCGGCGCTCTGGGGAAACACGTGTCTTTTCTTTACGCTACTCCGCGTCGGATATAAACATCGCGTACAGAAAAATTAAAGTCAACTTGGGAGTTACTACTAAACATCACGTAATTAATGGACGATACCCTTGCGCATCAAAAAGGTGGTATAGTACCGCCGTGCCATGCCATAGGGTTAAGTAAACTTTTGCGAACTTTTTAGTGTCTTGTAGTGTCTTTTACACTCTAACTAAAATCTGAAAGCAAAAATTAAGCTTCTACGTAGTCGACGAACGAACGAACGAACTCTCGATCCAATATAGGACGATGTGAGAAAGACTGTTGGTTTAACCCCGGTTAGATTAGGTTGCCCGCCGCGAAGCGGGCAGATAAATCACGACAACATACGCGCGGCAGCGCGTAATCTCGATCCAATATAGCACAAAGTGGCAAGGACCGTTGAATCATTCAAAAATAATAAACGTGGCAACGTCGAGTTAGTTGCGTTCGCATCTACTATCTGTCATCTTGAAAATGTCAACAATTATTTTCAACAAAAACTCGAATATTTATTGAATCAGACAACGTAGAAGCTTAATGTTTGATTTGGGATCTTAGTTAAAGAGTGCCAAAGACGATTAACAATAGTTACACCAGGCAAAAAGTCCGCAACACTAAGTTTCAAAACAATCCCGTATTCTTCACCAAGTCCAAGTTGTGATTTGCTAAATGTTATTTTCTTTAGTAATCGGTTGTTTATGAAAAATGTTTATTATTTACGCAGCGAGCATTTCAATGGGATTCGTGAATGTGCAATGCAATCACGAACCATAATAGAGTTACAGGAACTAACTTATTGGCTTTTTATAAATTCTATTATACTCCGGCATCATCGGTCATGCGAAAATTATTTACTTACGTTAATATCATATTATCTATACACAGAAACACATTATGCAATGCGTTTGATGCATTCAATAAACAAACACAATGCAATTTTACACAAATCGAAAACTAATTGTCGTTAGATAATCAGATTTTGTTGACGAAAATAAATGCACGATTTAACAGACAAAGCTAGATAAACCAGATAAGACTAGATGGTCAAATTTGGACAAATAAGACTATAAAAGCAAGAATTGAAATACAATGCGAACGCTACGTAAACTACGATTTGATTTATAAAACTAGATAAATAAGACTAGACAGATACAACTAGACAGACAAAAAGTTTGTTGAAAATAATGCATAATATTATAGTCAGTAGCAAATGAATGTAATTATTGTGTTAATTAATTATCTTCTTTTGTTTTATTTGACTTGTATCACATGTATTGTTTACAACTATCGCGAAATAATCTTGATTTGAATTTGACCAAACGGACTGAACTAGACTGACAATACTAGACACAGAAAACTAGGCAGATAAGTCTAGATAGAAAGGACAAGTCAAGCAAGACTAGATCGACAGGGCTAAACTCACAGGACTAGACAAACAAAAACAAACAGACAAGACTAGACAGATAAGGCCAGAAGCACAGGAATTCGTTAATAATTAGTAGTTTTCATTTGTCGTGTTTAATTATTGTAATTAAAAAATGTATAAATTATTTTTGAAACGTTGTTTTTGCAATATTAATAAATATCTGATGAGAACTAATTAATTATGACATGCACAGTGCTGCATAGTAAATGTCGATTCGTAGAAAATTCAAGCAAACTAATCAATAAACATAAATAGCAAAAATGGCATAAATAACTGAACGGAATATATAAATGTTAATTAACATATAGTAATGAATGTTGTAAATGTAAATGGACTTGAAATATAGTAACATGTGTTGAGTATTGACCTCCATTTTGGGTGTGTTGAATTATTAACGAGATAATTGTTTTCAGACGGCGGCGGGAGAAAAATAGCTGGAGCAGGAGATGTGTTTTGTTTTTCTAAAAATATCAAATTGTCGGTTGATTCTGTTTTAAGGCGGCGAAATAAATTATAATGGAGTGTTTGGACGCGAGAGAATAATAGTTAGGCATAACAAATTCACCGAGTTAATAACGTGGATAGTTACATAAATCATTGCATGATCTTTTTTTTAAGGTTCTGGAGTAAGCCATTTGTCGAAATAGCTTCGAATACATATAGCGTACATAAACGAAGCTTTGTGGCCTTTTTCCACTCATTATCGTTAAATGTTTTTGGAAAGAATTTCAGACGTTAGAAATTTTATATCTTCATCTTCTTACTAGAAATAGTTTTGAAATAAGTTTGGGGGCAAAGAAATCCATTATTTTTTCGGTACATGTGTGCAGTAATCGATCTCATCGAATTGATCAAACAATTTCAGATTTACGCTCGTTGGAAAGGTGACATTTCGCACTAAAAACATTCTTTTGTTGTTTTTTTGATAGGTCTATTCAGTTGTGAGTTACAAGTTCTTAAACACGGAACTCAACATTGAGAATATTCGGTACATTTTACCAGTTTTACCTGAATAAAGGCGAAAATTCAAACCAGGCGGCTGAAATAGTATTTATGGTCCCGATACGAGGTCTGTTAGAAAAGTATCCGACCTTATTTTTTATTTTTAAAACCTGATTGATTTTAGCATGAGCCTTGAACCTTCGTGCGCGAATTTTTTCCCGCCTGTAGATAGCGACAGTTGCTGTCGAGCAGTGTTCGAGTGAAGTAGTGTACATTGCTCTCGTCGGTTTTTCAATGCAAGTAAAATCACCAAAGAGTACTATAAGGATGTCCTACGTCACCTACGTGATGCTGTGCGGCGCAAGCGACTGGAGTTGTGGTCATCAGAAAGTTGACGACTCCATCACGACAATGCTCCAGCAACATTCTTCGCACTTGGTTCACAATTTTGTGGCGAAAAACCAGACTTCTCTGGTTCGACAGGCTCCATACTCTCCTGATATGTTCCCCTGAGACTTCTGGCTATTCCCCAAAGTCAAGAGGCCATTGAAAGGAACGCGATTTCAGACAAGAAAGGACATTTAGCCGAGCTAAAGTCGATTCCGAAAGAGGCTTTTTCGGAATGCTTCCAACAATGGCGGCACCACTGGAAGAAGTGTGTGGAGTCCCAAGGAGACTACTTTGAGGCTGATATAGGTCGCCAACGCTCCAGGTACGCCAGTTTTTTTTTTGCTGGCTAAAGGTCGGATACTTTTCTAAGAGACCTCGTATATCGCGATACTGTAAGAGCTAATTATGTGCGATTTTGGTTTCGTCGATTCCGTTCAGACATTCTAAATAGACCATATCTAAACGGAGCGCAACATTCCAACCAACATTCCTCTCCATATGATATTTGTTAACTGCAGTTTACTCGATTGAAACTTGGGCAGAACTTTGGCCGATGGATACTTCTCGTATAGACTCTAGAGCTTGATTCAATATACACCAATACCTCGCTTTGCGTCGTGGTTACGTTCCAAAAAAACACGACGCAAATTGACACAACGCAAAGTGAATTATGATTTTCTATAGCAAACCATGTAAAGATCGAAGATAGGTTCCAGGGTTACGAAAATACTACTTTTTAAAAAGAAAATTGAACAAAGTAAACATTTAAAAAACAAAAATAATATAAAATTTTATTACATACATACAAAAAACAGGAAATAACAAATTCAATTTAAACAAAATAAAATATTCAATTAATTTATAAAAACAAAATAAAAGTTAATCACTGTCTGATGAGTCCATAGTGGCTGTTGTCGTAAGTCCGCTTTCTTTCACAAAAAATTGGTCCAATGTTTGCTGAACAGCTTTTTTTTTCAATGTAAAATAAATTTCCTTGTAGCAATTGATATTCGTAGCTACCGCCTGGGACACTTTAAAACTCCTTCCGCTGTCAGGATCGTTTTTAAAAAAAATCTTCATAGCTTCGTCAATCAAACACATCGCTTTGTAAATTTGTTTGGAGGTTAAATTTTGTTCTTCGGAGATTTCTATTGAACGGTCACTGTCATCTTCTTCATTAGAAAATTGCAATTCCAGTTGCAATAGTTCTTCATTATACAATTATTGGTTGTGCGAGGTTAGCAATTCATTTAAGTCAGTCTCCTCCATACCTTCAAAATTCTAGTCTAGCTAAATTAGAAATTTCATGACGAACAGCTGATGTACCACCAACTTCTGCAGCGAATATTGTGTTAACACATTCAGGCCATATTTTGCGCCAAACACCATTCATGCAAGATGGTTTAACCTCCTCCCACGAATCGGAAATAATTTCTGTGGCTTTCATAATGTTGAACTTGTTCCACAACTCTAGCATGGTAGGCTTATCTTGTCCATCAGTCTCACTTAAAAGAAGTTTAAATGTTCGTCGAATGTAATAACTTTTAAAAGTCGATATTACTCCCTGATCCATCGGCTGAATGACTGTTGTCGTATTAGGAGGCAAAAAAAAAATTCACGTTTTCTGACAACTCATCAACATAAACTGGGTGGCCAGGAGCTTTGTCTACTAGGACTAAAGCCTTGAAGTTTAAGTTTTTCTTGTTGCAATAAGCTTTAATTTCTGGAATAGCACAAGTTGAAACCCAGTTTCGAAATAATGATGCTGTCATCCATGCTTTTTTGTTTGCTCGCCAGGTGACATGAAGCAGATTCTTCGAACAACCTTTTTGATTGATAAATGAGAAATGGTTAAAATTTGAAATAAACATTTGCATTACCACCCAGAAGAAGAGTCAGTCTATCATTGCTAGCTTTAAATCCTGGCTTTAGATATGAAAGTTCTGTTAGTTAGACGTTTCCAAAATAAGCCAGTCTCGTCAACATTAAAGACTTGTCGGATCATAGCCACCTTCATGAATTAACGCTTTTAACTCTGTCGGGTAGCGTTCTGCAGCAATTCAGCGCTAGCTGCTTCGCCTTTAAGAGCAATGTTGTGCGGATTTGCTCGAACCTTGAATCTCTCAAGCCAGCCCTGACTAGCTTCAAATGTTTCATTCTTGTCTGTATTACTACCACTAGCATTATCGTTGGATACTGCTTTACTTTTTGTCATCAAATAAGCTTTTTGCTTTCGTCTCAAGTACCATTTTACTTAATGGTATTCTCTGCGCAACTTAATTTTCAATCCAAATAGAAAGAAAGGACTCCATTTTTATCATCAGAGCACTCCTTGTATGGGTCATCGTTTTAGCACCTAATGATGTTGCAGATTTTGCAGCCTCTCTTATTTTATCCCCATCTCGATCTATATTAGTTCTAACAGTTGTTGCAGCCAGACCAAGAGCCTTTGCTATCTCCACAGCCTTCTCTCCCTTATCAAATCGTCGCAGAATATTTAATTTTGACTCCAAGCTGAGAGTTTTTTTTTTTGGTAATTCTATTAGCCCTGCCCTTTCCACACATTTGTCTAACAAAATTACAAGTGTATGAAAAAAAAAATATAACTCTGCCAATAAATAAATTGGAAAAATATTTACCTTTTTTGTAACCAGAAACAATTACGGGTTGTTTCTGGTTACAAAAAAGGTAAATATTTTTCCAATTTATTTATTGGCAGAGTTATATATATTTTTTTTTATAAATTTATTATTCTCCTTTAAAAAAAGCACAACACACTAATTGAAACTGAACTCTAAAATTAGCAAAACAAAGTGATAATAAAACTGTATTAAAATTGCGTTGATTTTCAGTTAGAAAGGGGAATCCCCGAGTTATGATGGCATGGCGCAATTAGAAACCATAGTCGTGTCATCTTTTAGAAAAAAAATTAAAGACTCGAACTCAAAACATCGCAACTTCGAAAATCTAACGACGCACAGTGAAAATTAGTACTAATTCAGCAGCGACGCAACTTCGAAAAAACGCAGAACGAAACGACGCAAAGCGAGGTATTGGTGTATCTTCGGGCATGCTACCTTGCATGTCAAGCTGGAAAAGGATTGGGATTAAGGAGAAATACCGGTCAGGGGGGACGTCCAACAAGGCGATACCATATCACCCAAACTTTTTACCCTAGCGTTGGAGAACGTATTTATATAAAATCTTTCTTGGGAGCGAAAGGGAGTCGACATTGATAGCCTTCTTAATCACCTACACTTTGCCGACGATGTTGTACTTACCAGCATCGACCCAGATGAACTAGGGATAATGCTACGTAAACTCGAAGAAGTCTCCCAAGCGGTGAGGCTCAAAATGAATCTTCAGAAAACTAAAATCATGAGTTCGAGCAATGTAATGTTCACCATCAGTAATCATACTCTTGAGAAAGTCGATGAGTAAGTATATATCAGACACAACAAGTTGGGAAAAGGCAATCAGACAGCCGAAATTACCAGACGTATCGGCTTGACCTGGGCGGCGTTTGGCAGGCTTAGCTTCATTCTTAGGGAACCACGCATACCTATAAATCCCAAGAGGAAGGTTTTATGACTAATGCAACTTGCCGGTCGCAACGTTTTGGTTCAAGACTGTAAAGGCGGGATTGCGATGAACTTAAAATGACGAGATGAGACGTGATTAAAACCAAAAACACACTGTTTTATATGCGGCCCATTACGATCGAGGTAATGTGAAGTACCCGAACTTAAACGTAATGTAACTCTAACGATGTGTCGATTTAGAGTCTGACAGAGAGCGATGGAGCGAGCGTTTGAGTAGTCTAGTTTCATGATAAGTCTATAATGACATTTCTACTTAGCCTAGCCAATGTATGAATAAACCCAGTTAATCGACAAGGTTACTTTAAGTAGTCTAGATTGATGATAGACTTATCATGAGGACTAGACTTTATGAATCCACTCTACTTAACCCATTCTAGTCTATTTATGAATAAACCAAGTTAATCGTTCGCCTGTAATTGCAAAAAGCGCTCAAAATTTTCAAATTTTCAAAACCTTGCCACACCCTCAATTTCTAAGCTACAAATTTTAAATTTGACAAACTTGTAAAATTAATAGATATTTATAGACCTGTAAAATTTCATCAAAATCTGTCGATCCGTCTGTTATAAACAAAACCTAAATTTTCAAAATTTGAACTTTAAGAAAACCAGAGACAAACTTTTTTTGAACCAAACTTAAAAAAAAATTGTAATTGTTGCCACATGCGTAATTTAATAGATAATGCATTGAAATTTGCACAAATATTTCAAAATAGCAATAGCAATAGCAAAATAGAAAATTCGTCTGTAATTGCAAAAAGCGCAAAAAAATTGAAATTTTCAAAACTTTTTCTACACCCTTAGCTTTCAAACTACAAATTTCAAATTTGGTAAACTTTAATAGACATTTATAGACCTGTAAAATTTCATCTACTTCTGTCGGTCTGTCTGTTATAAATAAACCAAAAATTTTCAAAATTTGAACTTGTCAAATTTCAACAAATTTTGAAATTGTTGTCACAGGTGTAATTTAAGAGATAATTCTTTTAAATTTGCAAACATTTTACGAAATAGCAGCCTTAGATTTTGTACCAAATTTGGTGAAAATCCGTCTGTACGTTTGTCTGTAATTGCAGAAAGCGCTAAAAAATTTCCAATTTTCACAACTTTTCTACGCCCTTGTTTTTCAAACTACAAATTTCAAACTTGATAAACTTTTAAAATTAATATATATTTATAGACCTGTAAAATTTCATGTAAATCTGTCTGTCTATCTGTTATAAACAAAACCAAAATTTTCAAAATTCCAACAAATTTTGATATTGTTGCTAGGGCGTAATTTCAGGATTTCAGGATTTTGGACAGTTCTCACAACCATTAAAATTTTGTCATTTTGTACCATATGAAACAATTTCACCCAATCATGTCAACATTACACTGATAATTGCATTCAGTGCAATTATCAATCACTATGAGAACACTATTGAGTTTGACAACTTCATTCCAAATAAATTTCAAAATATCACGTTTTGGCAATGCGAATATTCAAAGTATAAATGCAAAAAAAAAAATCCAGAAATACAACTTACAGTTACAAATATATTTGGGGATTATTTATGGAATTTTGCTGCGAACGAGAATATGAATTAAATGAACAAAGAAGCTTAGAAAAATTGATACTAAAAGATTGCGCGGTCAATATGAGATAGAAAGACGGGTTATGTTTCGTTGTGTTGAGTTAAAAATTTTCAGTCAAAAAATTTTCCGCCGAATATCCCTCGGACATTGACAAATGCCTCATAATTTTATGACAAATTTCTCAAGCTCGTTGCTTGGTTGGTAACAGCCTGTTACCAAGGAACGAGCTTTCGGTTGTCTCAAAATAATCTCGTCTATTTTATCAATGTCCTCAATGTCCTAATGGGATATTACTACTGATAATCGATTGGAATTTGTTTGGAAATTAGCAACCTTTAATTTTGAATCACAATCAAAAATAGCAACCAAAAATAGCAACCTTTAATTTTGAATCATATTTTATGTCTCTTCGTCTTTAATTGGAAAAAGCGCTCTAAAATTTGCAATTTTCAAAACCTTTCCACACCCTTATTTTTCATACTACAAATTTTAAATTTGACAAACTTGTAAAATGAATAGATGTTTATAGACCTAAACTATTTGATTCAAATCTGTCGGTCCTTCTGTCTGTTATAAACAAAACAACAATTTTCAAAGTATGAACCAAATTTCAACAAATTTTGAAATAGTTGCCACACGTGTAATTTAAGAGATAATTGATTGAAATTTGCAGAAATTTTGCAAAATAACAACCTTAACTTTTGTATAAAATTTTCTGAAAATCCGCATGAAAAAATTTGCAATTTTCAAAACTATTCTATGCCTTTCTTTTTTAAACTACAAATTTAGAAATTGATAAACTTGTAAAATGAATAGATACTTATAAACCTGTAAAATTTTATGCAAATCTGTCGGTTCGTCTGTCAGTTAAAAACAAAACCAAAATTTTCAAAATGTGAACTTGCCAAATCTCAGCAAATTTTGAAATTGATGCCACAGGCGTTATTTAAGAGATAATTGATTGAAATTTGTAGAAATTTTGCAAAATAGCAACCTTAACTTTTGTATCCAATTTTCTGAAAATCCGTCCGTCCGGTTGTGTGTAATAACAAAAAGCGTTCAAAAATTTGCGATTTCCAAAACTTTTCTACGCCCTTATTTTTCAAACTAGGTACATATTACAAATTTGACAGACTTGTAAAATTAATAGATATTTATAGATATGTAAAATTTCATACAAATCCGCCGGTCCGTCTGTCTGTTATAAACAAAACCAAAATTTTCAAAATGTGAACTTTTTCAAAATGTGAAAAAATCTCAGGCGTTGCCACAGGCGTAATTTCAGATATAATGGATTAAACATTTTTGTTGCACAAACATTGAAAAATAGCAACCTTAAATTTTGTACCAAATTTTGTGACAATCCATCCGTCTCTTCGTCTGTAATTGGAGAAAGCGCACAAAAATTTGCAATTTTGAAAACCTTTCCACGCCCTTATTTTTCAAACTACAAATTTCAAATTTGATAATTTTGTAATATTATTAGACGTTTATAGACCTGTAAAATTTCATCAAAATCTGTGGGCTGTGGGTCTGTCTGTTATAAACAAAACAAAAATTTTCAAAATTTGAACTTTCAAAAAACAAATTTCAAAACCGGCAGACTTAGAATTTGTACCAAATTTGGTGAAAATCCTTCTCACAATTTGTCTGTAAATGCAAAAAGCGCTCAAAAGGTTGCAATTTTCAAAACTTTATTATGCCCTTATGTTACAAACTACAAATTTCAAATTTGACAAACTTGTAAAATTAATGGACATTTCTAGACCTTTAAAATTACATCCAAATCTGTCCGTCCATATGTAAATTTGAACTTGCCAAATTCCAACAAATTTTGATATTGTTGCCAAAGGCTTAATTTAAGAGATCATTGATTGAAATTGGCATAAATTTTGCAAAATAGTAACCTTAAATTGCCAAATTATGTACCAAATCATGTGAAAATCCGCGCGAAAACATTTGCAATTTTCAAAACTTTTCTACACTTTTCTTGGTGGTTTTATGAATATTTATTACCCCAACGGGTTTATAAATTGATTCCAAAATTTACATATATAACTAAAACTAACATCGAATATAATATAAATAAAAAAAATAATAAAAAAAAAAAAAGAAAAAAGAAAAATTAAAAAAAAAGAAACATATGCTGCTCAAACTAAAAACAAAAAAAGAAAGTCACTAAATTCCTATCCCTAAACCGATTACCCGCTTCCCTCCCCACATATTGCTCTTCTTCTCTCCTCAACTTTCTTCATCCAATCTATCCCTCTTCCATCCTCGTTTAAAATCTCTTCTCTACACTCGTCTCTTTCTCTCATTTCTGAACATTCGTTCAGCAAGTGCTCTATTGTCTCCTTGTTTTCTCCACACATCCTGCATACTCTATTCCTATCCTCCATCCAAAATTTATTCTCTCTCTCTTCATTTCCACATCTGAATCTTGCCATTGTCACTCTCTCTTTTCTACTTTCTCTTCCTAGGTACTTTGGCAGTTCTTCCGTTATTATTTTTTCATATTTCCCATTGTACCTAGGCTCCCTAATTCTTGCTCTCCTTTCTTGCCTTTGCACATCTCTATCTCTCTGGACCAATTCCTCTGTCATTACTCTACCTCTCTCTCTCATTCTTTCTATCTCCGCTCCTGCATACCCGTTTCTTTCTAGATATGCCTCCTTCTCTTTCCACACCCCCTTTCCTATTTCTTTCCTTTTTTCTTTGAGGCACTCTTGCAGAATTCTGCACTCTCCTCTCTCTATCACTCTCTCCTCAAAACTTATTGCTCTCTTTCCTGCTTCTATTCTTATTCCATCTCTCTTTGTTTCCTCCATCACTATATACCCCGGGGTCTCTCTACCTAGTCCTAGCATCCATTTCAAATATTTTTCTTGCTCCCTTTCCAGCCCTTCTTGCTCTCTCCATCCCCGTATTTCCGCTCCATACATACTTTTTACCAGACTATCAAACATCGTCAACCTCCTTCTATAGTCGTGTCCAAATTTTCTCTCTCCTATTCCCCATACCGCTCCTAGTATTTTATTGGCTTTCTTTACTAACTCTCTCATGTGTGCTGTTTCAGTATTTCTCTCATTAAACACGTACCCTAGGTATTTAAATTCATTTACTTCTTCAATTTTCTCCTTTTCCCATCTCCACTCAATTACTCTTCTCCTGCCACCCCCTTTTCTAAACACCATTATCTTGGACTTTCACTGTCAGATTTTTCGCCATTCACTGTCAGATTTTTCCTCCTCATATATTTCTCCATGTTTCTTATCATTTCTTTCATCTCTTTCTCGTCTCTCGCTAGCACCACCAAATCATCCGCGTAGGCTAGGGACCAAACTTTTTCTTTGCCCACCACAGCCCCTCACCACTTTGCCCACCACATCTCCTCTATATATCCAATAAATGCTGCAAACAGGCTGGGGCTTATTGGGCAGCCTTGTCTCACTCCCTTATGCGTATTAAAACCTTCGCTCACCCTTTCACCAACTCTCACTCTACTTATTGTTTCTTCATAAATCTCTTCTAATTTTGATATCAGATGCTCCTTTATCCTTTTCTTTCTCAGGCATTCCCACAGTGCCTCTCTTGCCACATTATCAAAGGCAGCCTTCAGGTCCACAAATAATGCATACATCTTGCCACCCCTCTTTTTATATCATTCCCTACTATGTGATTCAAGATGTATACATTATCCATGGTCCCTCTCCCTCTCCTAAATCCCGCCTGCCCGTCCGTATCACACCCCGCTCCTTCAATTCCTTCGTCAATCTCTCTTCCACAATCATTGCATATATCTTATATGCCGTATTGAGCATGGTGATCCCCCTGTAATTGCTTGCTGTTTCCCTTTCTCCTTTCTAATATATGGGGCATATTATCCCCTCTTTCCCCTCCTGTGGGAAGCCCTCTACCTTCCACATTCCATTCAATATCTCCAACAGCCTGTCAGCTTCCCTTTCAGTTCCATATATCCACGATTCATTCTGTATACCGTCCCTGCCCGGTGCCTTTTTCTTTTTCAGTTTACTCAGTTGTTGTTCTAATTCTTCTCTTGTTATCACTTCTATTTCTCCCACCCTGTGTTGACTTTTTCTTTTCTTGTCTGATTTCATCACCACCCAGCAGCTCACTGAAGTACTTTCTCCATTCCTCCATAGTAATTCTATTACTCACTCTTTCTACTTTTTTCTTTCTTTCCCTCTTTATGTATTTCCATACCTCTTCTTCCGTCTTTATGCCTTTCATCTTTAGTTCTTCTTCCATCCATTTCTTTTGCTTCTTCACTTTGCATACTAATTTGTACCTCTTGCGTGCTCTCTTGTACTCTTCATTACTTGCTTTTCCTCTTTTCCAATTTCTTAATTTCTTTCTTTTCGTTTCTCTACACCTTTCTTTTTCAAACGACAAATTTCAAATTTGACAAACTTGTAAAATGAATAGATATTTATGGACCTGTATATTTATGGACCTGTATATTATGTCTGTCTGTTATAAACAAAACAAAAAAATTGAAAATTCTAACTTGCCAAATTGTAACAAATTTTTATATTGTTGCCATAGGCGTAATTTCAGAGATTTTGCCTAAAAATCATTATTTATCAAGTGAATGGAAAATTTCAAAGTGTGTCTGAAGGTGTTCCTCAGTGTGTCTCAAAGTGTTTTCCCTGCTGGTTATAAATATACAAATTGCTAACAGCTTCCGTTCGCGATATATTAGCAACCGTTCTCAAGATACGAACTTGAGTAAAGTCGAAATTCTGGAAAATTTTAATTAATAATTTCAGAAAATTTAGAAAAAATTGCATCTTTCCAAAGAATTTACACTTCCATTTTCTCTTCTTTTCGTCTAGTTTCAGTGTGCCGAAAATGATTTCGTTGGGAAATGATTTTCGTTGTTTCCGAGAGAATCGTAGAGAACCGAAAATACAACTTTTTTCCTGATCAAAACGGTGGATGTTTTTGGCGTTTTTTTCAGATTTTTTTTTTAGTTTAGAAAGTTTATCCGGAAATGGAAGTGCTGAATACGTTCTCCAGTTTTTTCGGTTCATATGCTCAAAATATCTAAGGTATAGGCTATATCTTGCTTATTTGTAACTTTAGAGCGAAATAAACTCGAAAATCATTTTCAGCACTTCGATTTCCTTCGGGTAATAAAAAAAATATCGCGACAAAATTTTCCAAAAAAATCATAAAATTTCGGTCGAAAAAATGTGCTTTTTTCAATTTTCTCAAAAACGGTAAGCAGCAACGAAATCAATTTCGGCACACAGAAACTACTCGATAAGACGAACAATCTATGTGTGCATTGTTGGGAAAGATTCAATTTTTCATTGAGAAATTTCGAACTGAAATTTTACGATTGTCGATTTGATAAGTCCGAAACGGTTGTAGACAATCAAAAACGGATTACGGCATCCTTCTCAGAAGGTTATTTTCCTATTAAAACACCTAGATTAACAGCGGGAAATTTATTAGATTCCAAGATCTCTACTCGAATGCCTAAATGTTTGAAAATTTCACTCAATTTTAGCAGGTCATCATGAACGCAGAGGGCTAGCGAAATATAATTGGCATATTTGTTATCAGCAGGAAAAATGCTTTCAGAAACGTTTTTAAATTTTGTCGTAACACAAAACATAACGATTTTAGCAAACTCGATTTTCTTGCATTTTGTCGTTTCCGCAATCTTTCGCGGTTCGATGGTATTTTTTAATTTCCTCCTAGGAACATGATATACGTTTTCCGATTAATTCAGATGGTGAATCGATTGATCCCACCTAAAAGTCTCTACGACAAGCCGTTCAAAAGTTATGAAATCTTTGAAAAATGCAATAAAATGTATTTCTTGAAAACCATTATTTACCAAGTGAAAGAAAATTTCGAAGTGTGTCTGAAAGTGTTTTCCCTGCTGGTTGTAAATATGCAAATAGCATCTTGCTAGTCCCTTTGGGATTCCGAATAAACGGAGTAGAATTGGTAGTTTTCATTTTGCTGGCAATACAAACTCCGAAAATCTATAAACCCCAAGTTAAAATGCGACACAATTTGACGATTCAGTATTGATTAATTCAATAGAGCCATTGAAGAGATTAGAATCTTTAGTTAAACGGTAAAAAAAATATTGAATAGGAGACGAAGTTGTCTTTTTGGCCACGGGTGGCGCAAAGCGCGGTTACGCACGGAACGATTGACGAAAACCAAAATTTTCAAAATTTGAACTCGCCAAATTCCATCAAATTTTGATATTGTTGCCACAGGTGTAACTTCAGAGGTGATTGATTGAAACTTGCACAAATTTTTCAAAATAGCAACCTTAGATTTTGTTGAAATTCCAATTAGATTTCCTTAGATTTTGTTAAAGTCCAAATTTTGTGAAAGTCCGTCTGTCCCTTTGTCTGTAAAATTTAAATTTTATAAACTCGTAAAACGAATAGATGTTTATAGACCTGAAAAATTTAATCCAAACCAGTCGGTTCGTATGTCTGTTATAAAGAAAACAAAAATGCTGAATTGCTAAATGCTAAATTTCAACAAATTTTGAAATTGTTGCGACATGCGTAATTTAAGAGATGATTTATTGACATTTGCACAAATTTTATAAAATAGCAATCTTAGATTTTATACGAAATTTTGTGAAAATCCGTCCGTGTGTTCGTCGGTAATTGCAAAAAGCGCTCAAAAATTTTCAATTTTCAAAACCTTTCCACCCCCTTATTTTTCAAATTACAAATTTCAAATTTGACAAACTTGTAAAATGAATAGATGTTTATAGAACTGTGAAATTTCATACAAATCTGTCAGTCTGTCTGTCTGTTATAAAAAAAACAAAAAAAATAAAAAATTTGAACTTATCAAATTGTAACAAATTTTTATATTGTGGCCACAGGCGTAATTTTAGAGATAATTGATTGAAATTTGCACTAGTTTTGCAAAATAGAAACCTTAGAATTTGTAGAAAATTTGGTCACAATCCGTTCATCCATGTGTCTGTAATTTCGAAACCCCCTCAAAAATTTGCAATTTTCAAAACTTTTCTACACCCTTATTTTTCAGACTGCAAATTTCAAATTTGGCAAACTTGTGAAATTAATATTTAAGACCTGTAAGATTTCATCCAAATCTGTCGGAAACCTCTGTCTGTTATTCGCTCCGAGCGCAACAGCACTAGCGCCAAAGGGGACACTTTTAAGAACTTCATGACCGAAATTCGAGAAAATATATTGCCTGAAAATCATTATTTATCAAGTGAATGGAAAATTTCAAAGTGTGTCTGAAAGTGTTTTCCCTGCTGGTTGTAAATATACAAATTGCTAACAGCTTCCGTTCGCGATATATTAGCAACCGTTCTCGAAATACGGACTTGAGTGAAGTCGAAATTCAGGAAAATTTGAATTAAGAATTTCAGAGAATTTAGAAAAAAAAGCATCTTTCCAAACAATTTACACTTCCAATTTTCTCTTCTTTTCGTCTAGTTTCAGTGTGCCGAAAATGATTTCGGTGGGAAATGATTTCGTTGTTTCCGAGAGAATCGTAGAGAACCGAAATGCAACTTTTTTCCTGATCAAAACGATGAATGTTTTTGGCGTTTTTTTCAGAATATTTGATAGTTTTGAAAGTTTATCCGAGGGAAATGGAAGTGCTGAATACGTTTTCCAGTTTTTTCGGTTCAAATGCTCAAAATATCTAAGGTATAGGCTATATCTTGCTTATTTGTAAATTTAGAGCGAAATAAACTCGTTTTCAGCACTTCGATTGCCTTCGGGTAATTAAAAAAAATCGCGACAAAATTTTCCAAAAAAATCATGAAATTTTGGTCGAAAAAAATGTGCTTTTTCGGTTTTTAAGCAGCAACGAAATCAACTTCGGCACACAGAAACTACTCGATAAGACGAACAATCTATGTGTGCATTGTTGGGAAAGATTAAATTTTTCATTGAGAAATTTCGAACTTAAATTTTTGTGATTGTCGATTTGATAAGTCAGAAACGGTTATAGATAATCAAAAACGGATTACGGCATCCTTCTCAGAAGGTTATTTTCCTATTAATACACCTAGATTATCAGCGGGAAATTTTTAAAAAGATTTCAAGATCTCTACTCGAATGCCGAAATGTTTTAAAATTTCATTCAATTTTAGCAGGCCATCATGAACGCAGAGGGCTAGCGAAATATAATTGGCATATTTGTTATCAGCAGGAAAAATGCTTTCAGAAACGTTTTTAAATTTTGTCGTAACACAAAATATAACGATTTTAGCAAACTCGATTATCTTGCGTTTTATCGTTTCCGCAATCTTTCCCTGTTCGATGGTATTTTTTAATTTCCTCCTAGGAATATGATATACGTTTTCCCATTAATTGAGATGGTGAATCGATTGATCCCACCTAAAAGTCTCTACGACAAGCCGTTCAAAAGTTATGAAATCTTTGAAAAATGCAAGAAAATGTATTTCTTGAAAACCATTATTTACTAAATGGAAAATTTCGAAGTGTGTCTGAAAGTGTTTTCCCTGCTGGTTGTAAATATGCAAATAGCATCTTGCTAGTCGCTTTTGGATTCCGAATAAACGGAGTAGAATTTGTAGTTTTCATTTTGCTGGCATAAAAAACTCCGAAAATCTAGAAACCCCAAGTTAAAATGCGACTCAAATTGACGATTCAGTATTGATTAATTCAGTAGAGCCATTGAAGAGATTAGAATCTTCAGTTAAACGGTAAAAAAAAATTGAATAGGAGACGAAGTTGTCTTTTTGGCCACGAGTGGCGCTAAGCGCGGTTACGCACGGAACGATTGACGAAAACCAAAATTTTCAAAATTTTAACTCGCCAAATTCCATCAAATTTTGATATTGTTGCCACAGGCGTAACTTCAGAGGTAATTGATTGAAACTAGCACACATTTTTCAAAATAGCAACCTTAGATTTTGTTGAAATTCCAATTAGATTTCCTTAGATTTTGTTAAAGTCCAAATTTTGTGAAAGTCCGTCTGTCCCTTTGTCTGTAAATTTTAAATTTTATAAACTCGTAAAACGAATAGATGTTTATAAACCTGTAAAATTTAATCCAAACCAGTCGGTTCGTATGTCTGTTATAAAGAAAACAAAAATATTCCAAATTTGAACTTGCTAAATTTCAACAAATTTTGAAATTGTAGCGACATGCGTAATTTAAGAGATGATTTATTGACATTTGCACAAATTTTATAAAATAGCAAACTTAGATTTTATACGAAATTTTGTGAAAATCCGTCCGTGTGTTCGTCTGTAATTGCAAAAAGCGCTCAAAAATTTGCAATTTTCAAAACCTTTCCACCCCCTTATTTTTCAAATTACAAATGTCAAATTTGACAAACTTGGAAAATGAATAGATGTTTATAGAACTGTAAAATTTCATTCACATCTGTCAGTCCGTCTGTCTGTTATAAACAAAACAAAAAAAAATAAAAAATTTGAACTTGACAAATTTGACATCAAATTGTAACAAATTTTTATATTGTTGCCACAGGCGTAATTTTAGAGATAATTGATTGAAATTTGCACTAGTTTTGCAAAATAGAAACCTTAGAATTTGTAGAAAATTTGGTCACAATCCGTTCATCCGTTTGTCTGTAATTTCGAAACCCCCTGAAAAATTTGCAATTTTCAAAACTTTTCTACACCCTTATTTTTCAGACTGCAAATTTCAAATTTGGCAAACTTGTCAAATTAATATTTAAGACCTGTAAGATTTCATCCAAATCTGTCGGAAACCTCTGTCTGTTATTCGCTCCGAGCGCAACAGCACTAGCGCCAAAGGGGACACTTTTAAGAACTTCATGACCGAAATTCGAGAAAATATATTGCCTAAAAATCATTATTTATCAAGTGAATGGAAAATTTCAAAGTGTGTCTGAAAGTGTTTTCCCTGCTGGTTGTAAATATACAAATTGCTAACAGCTTCCGTTCGCGATATATTAGCAACCGTTCTCGAAATACGGACTTGAGTGAAGTCGAAATTCAGGAACGTTTTAATTAAGAATTTCAGAGAATTTAGATAAAAAAGCATCTTTCCAAACAATTTACACTTCCAATTTTCTCTTCTTTTCGTCTAGTTTCAGTGTGCCGAAAATGATTTCGGTGGGAAATGATTTCGTTGTTTCCGAGAGAATCGTAGAGAACCGAAAATGCAACTTTTTTCCTGATCAAAACGATGGATGTTTTTGGCGTTTTTTTCAGCGTAGTTTAGAAAGTTTATCCGAGGGAAATGGAAGTGCTGAATACGTTTTCCAGTTTTTTCGGTTCAAATGCTCAAAATATCTAAGGTATAGGCTATATCTTGCTTATTTGTAAATTTAGAGCGAAATAAACTCGTTTTCAGCACTTCGATTTCCTTGGGTAATTAAAAAAAAATCGCGACAAAATTTTCCAAAAAAATCATCAAATTTTGTTCGAAAAAAATGTGTTTTTTCGGTTTTTAAGCAGCAACGAAATCAACTTCGGCACACAGAAACTACTCGATAAGACGAACAATCTATGTGTGCATTGTTGGGAAAGATTCAATTTTTAATTCAGAAATTTCGAACTGAAATTTTGCGATTGTCGATTTGATAAGTCAGAAACGGTTGTAGATAATAAAAACAGATTACGCATCCTTCTCAAAAGGTTATTTTCCTATTAACACACCTAGATTATCAGCGGGAAATTTATTAGTTTCCAAAATCTCTATTCGAATGCCGAAACGTTTTAAAATTTCACTCAATTTTAGCAGGCCATCGTGAACGGAGAGGGCTAGCGAAATATAATTTGCATTTTTGTAATCATCAGCAAAAATGCTTTCAGAAACGTTTTTAAATTTTGTCGTTACACAAAATATAACGATTTTAGCAAAATCGATTTTCTTGCGTTTTGTCGTTTCCGCAATCTTGACTTCCCGGTTCGATGGTATTTTTTAATTTCCTCCTAGGAATATCATATACGTTTTCCGATTAATTGAGATGCTGGATCGATTGATCCCACCTAAAAGTCTCTACGACAAGCCGTTCAAAAGTTATGAAATCTTTGAAAAATGCAAGAAAATGTATTTCCTGAAAACCATTATTTACCAAGTGAATGGAAAATTTCGAAGTGTGTCTGAAAGTGTTTTCCCTGCTGGTTGTAAATATGCAAATAGCATCTTGCTAGCCGCTTTTGGATTCCGAATAAACGGAGTAGAATTTGTGGTTGTCATTTTGCTGGCAATAAAAACTACGAAAACCTAGAAACCCCAAGTTAAAATGCGACACAATTTGCCGATTCAGTATTTATTAATTCAATAGAGCCATTGAATAGATTAGAATCTTTAGTTAAACGGTAAAAAAATATTGAATAGGAGACGAAGTTGTGTTTTTGGCCACGCGCTAAGCGCGGTTACGCACGGAACGATTGACGAAAACCAAAATTTTCAAAATTTGAACTCGCCAAATTCCATCAAATTTTGATATTGTTGCCACAGGCGTAACTTCAGAGGTAATTGATTGAAACTAGCACACATTTTTCAAAATAGCAACCTTAGATTTTGTTGAAATTCCAATTAGATTTTCTTAGATTTTGTTAAAGTCCAAATTTTGTGAAAGTCCGTCAACCCCTTTGTCTGTAAATTTTAAATTTTATAAACTTGTAAAACGAATAGATGTTTATAGACCTGTAAAATTTCATCCAAATCTGTCGGTTCATATGTCTGTTATAAAGAAAACAAAAATATTCCAAATTTGAACTTGCTAAATTTCAACAAATTTAGAAATTGTTGCGACATGCGTAATTTAAGAGATAATTTATTGACATTTGCACAAATTTTATAAAATAGCAATCTTAGATTTTATACGAATTTCGTGAAAATCCGTTCGTGTGTTCGTCTGTAATTGCAAAAAGCGCTCAAAAATTTGCAATTTTCAAAACCTGTCCACCCCCTTATTTTTCAAACTACATATTTCAAATTTGACAAACTTGTAAAATGAATAGATGTTGATAGACCTGCAATTTCATCCAAATCTGTCGGTCTGAATGCCTGTTCTGAACAAAACAAAAATTTCAAAATTTGAACTTGCCAAATTTCAACAAATTTTGAAATTGTTGCCACAGGCGTAATTTCGGAGATAATTTTGCAAAATGGCAATCTTAGGTTTTTGTACCAAATTTGGTGACAATCCTTCAGTCCGTTTGTATCTGATTGCAAAAAGCGCTAAAAAATGTACAATTTTCAAAACTTTTCTACACCCTTATTTTTCAAACAAATTTACAAATTTTAAATTTAATAAACTTGTAAAATTAATAGGTATATATAGACCTGAAAAATTTCATCGAAATCTGTCTGTGTGTTATAAACAAAAAAAAAATTTTGAAATTTGAACTTTGCCAAATTCCAACAAATTTTGATATTGTTGCCACAGGCGTAATTTCAAAGATAATTGATTGAAATTTGCACAAATATTCAAAAATAGCATCATTAAATTTTGCACCAAATTTTTTGTAAATCAGTCCGTTGTAATTACAATAAAATATATTTGTGTTCGTTATATTAAGCTAGGATTTCATAATCAATTCTAATAACAATTTACTTTGGGCAGACTCAGAACTGAAATAAAACTTGTGAACTCTCAAACTAAACGCGCGATCAACGCTTCGACATTCAGCGACAAATCTAATTATCCAACAAAATAATTCCGTTATAAAATATGCAGATCCAATAATATTCAATAGATATTTCCCAGTGGAGAGCGCCACAGCAAAATGCTATTTTGAATGCTCTCTGAAAATACGCGAATCCAATTACAATATCTTTATGTTATTGGCATCCGCTCGATGAAAACGAAAACATATTGAAACTCGCCCGCACGATTGAAATTTAATTTTTACTTTTTTCGTAATGTAAATAAATATCGTGTGAATCTCCATCTACGTGCTGTTCATATTCACCTTGTAATTCGGCGTGTATCCGGCTGTTAGCTATTATGATGACTTGAGATGTTTTCGTGTCAAAAGGAAGAAACCGCTTCAGGCTCGATTAACCATACATCATACCCTTTGCGTTATTAATCCGACTCGCCTTTATTTCGACTTCATATTATAAATGACAATCAAAGTCAATTTCGAGATTTTAATTGAAATTTTATCATCAATATTTACACTTAATAAATCTCATGCTTCAAGATTGATTTAACTCTATTTTTAAGACAGACAAAAATTAATCAATCCACTTACTACAAATATAAACAAGAAAGTAGTTGAATACTAAATATTGTATATATAGATAAAATTTATACATAGAAACCGCGTCTGCAGTGGCATCCACCGGCAACCTGGTCTGCGTCTGTTCACCAGAGGTGCGGCTGCAAATACATGTCTACAAAGGCCTCAACAGCCAGTAGTACTAGAAGCCCTGTACCCAACCAGGCAAACACAAACAAGCAACCAAGGCAGTTCAACCTAAACTTTACTATACCCCAGGTGATAACCAATCCACACGCCACAGGGCGTTATCTAGGCAATCGGATTCTGGGGAGCCTAGAGTTAAACTGCTAAAGAGGAAATCGGAGTCCTCACTTCCCACATATATAGGCACACTCAACATCAATACACTAATACAGGTAGGAAAACTACATCACCTAACCACAGAACTCGAAAGACAGCACATCATGATAGCGGCTCTACAGGAAACCATGTACACAGACGATCTCACAATGGACTACGCAGAATTCAGGATCTTCAAAGGAAAAACTGGGAGACGAGTAGGCAGGGGCGACACCCCAATATTGGGCATGGCATTCCTAGTCCAGAAAGATGCAGTCAACTCAATCAAAGAAGTCACACCAGTAAACGAAAGATTAATGACCATGAGAATTAGAACATACAACAAGCACCATACCTTTATTAACACACACGCTCCTGTAAACAAGGAAACCAAGACACACCTAGAAAGCACAGAGAAATTCTGGAACACGCTAGAAAAAACCCTGAGTAAAATTCACAAAGATGATGTGAAAATTTTACTAGGAGACTTCAACGCACAAATCGGCAGAGAAAAATATATCAGAGACACCGCAGGTGGATGCTATGCACACCACAACACAAACTGCAACGGATTGAAACTATTCGAACTCTGCAGACAATTCAACCTCAAAATTATGACCACCTACTTCAGAGGCAAACCAAACAAGAAAACGACATGGCGATCACCAGTACAATCCTTAGGAGAATACCAAATAGATCACATAGCCGTATCAAGAGAACATTACAGGACGATCTCAGATATTAAAGTCAGAAGATGAGCCAACATTGACTCAGACCACTACCTCACACTTGCCAAAACTCACACAACTTCTACAGAACATTTGCCAATAAAATTAAAGGCTATCAACCTCAAAATCTATGTTTCAGAAAACCAGACGAAACACTAGCACTGACCAGCACGGAGAACTGCGAACTCCTACCACGATACTTTGACTCACTACTGAACTGCCCACCCTTACCAGAGAGATTCCAACACGAATACAGAGAACCCACAACACCACCATCACCTCCCCCAACAACAGAAGAAAGCAGAAGACACATCCAACGGCTAAAGAACAACAGAACCTCAGGTGAAGATGGCATAGTCGCAGAACTATTGAAAAACCTAGACAAAAACGCACTCCAAGAACTCACAGAAATTATCAACGAAATCTGGAACACAGAAAAAGTACCCGAAGACTGGAGATGCGCTCTCATTCATCCGCTTTTCAAGAAGGGACAGGCGTAATTTGAACAACTACAGAGGGATCTCCCTTCTTCAAGTAACATACAACATTTTGTAGCATGCTTACAAGAATGAGTTCAGACACAACTTGAAGGCAAAATAGGCGAGTACCAAGCGGGCTTCAGGCCTCACAGATCTTGCGTAGAACAAATATTCAATCTCAAAAGCTGCCTAAGAATTAGAACACTCAGCAACAAACCCACGGTCTGCACATTTGTTAACTTCAAAAAGGCGAACGACTCAGTAGACCGGACATCACTCTTGGACATCCGTCTCAACACTCACAGATACATACTCCAAAGTGAATTTCATGGGAGAAATTTCAAGACCTTTCAAAATTGAAACAGGAGTCAGACAAGGTGACGGCCTCTCCCCACTCCTGTTCAACCTCATTTTGGACAAAGTAATTAGAGAATGGAACACAACACCCACCACAGGCAGAAGCGGTATCACCTTTAAATGCCTAGCATTCGCAGATGACCTTGCAGTTCAAGGAATTCAATTTTCAAGCAATTCAAGTTCTGAGGAACAAGCGATCCAACAGGTAGAAGCAATTAAAAAGTGCGCTGAAAAAGTTGGACTACAAATATCGTTCGAGAAAACTGAGTACATGTCAACAAACAAAAAAGACACACAACAATTACAGACGAAATACGGAACAATAAACAGAGTCACAAAATTCAAATACCTAGGAGAAATCATACAACATACAGGAATTGAGAAAGAAACTCAAAAGACAAGGTTAGAGAAAGTAAGAAAAGGCTACGGCATGACTGCAAACATCTACAACAAGAAGAACCTAAGCATCCAAACAAAAATCAAACATTACAATACAGTCATCACTCCCGCCATACTATACGCATCAGAAACTATAGCCTCGAAAAAAGGTGACATGGAAGCCCTGAAGAAAGAAGAAAGGCGAATCATCAGAAAAATTATTGGACCAAAACTCACAGAGGAAGGATATAGACTACAATCAATAAAAACCACGGAAAAACTGTCTAACATAGAGAACGACATCAGAAAACGCAGACTTAGATTCTACGGACACATCCCAAGACTCCCGGAGACCAGACTAACTAAATAGATGCTGAACTTCCTACAGAAACGTAAAGTCAGTACCAAGTGGATGAAACAAGTAACACAAGACCTAGAAGCAGCAAACATCACATATACTCAGGACAGAACGACTCTCAGACATCAAATACACCAGTGGGAAGTGAAGAAGGAGATCAAGAAAAAGACTGGAATCTCCTGGACCGAAGAAAGAAAACAGGCATACTCACAGAAAATGCGGGAAATCTGGGCCAAGAAAAAGAAAAAGATTTGAAAACCATGAAAACTTAGCGCCATCTACTTTGGGTGCAATCCGAGGATAATAATAATGATAATAATAGAAACCATAGATTTAAACAGATATAAATTATGCAAGTTCAAATCTCTCATCAGTAGAGTGCCATTGGAGAGATAGTGTAGTCATTAAAGAGACTGCAGTCATTCTAGAAATAGTAGAGTCAGTAGAGAGACTAATAGAGAGAGTCAGTAGAGTAGAGTCAGTAGGTGGGTAAGGGGTGACGGCAATAATCACCAAGTAAGTCCGACCCAAATGTCAACCTCTCCTGCACGCGGTGTCCGCTGCTAGATAACGAACGAGGCTCTGGCGACCGAGTCATGGCGGTATAACCATTCCAACGAGAATAAAGGAAATGTATTCTCACAACATAAAGGAAGGCAACGGGATACCACCTTTATTATTCTTTCCCAAGACAATAACATGAGTACATTTAATTCAAAATTTTCCGGAGCTATAAATAGTTCCCCAATCGGATCTCCGGGGGGGACGGCTTTAAATGTAACAAATATAAGAGCAAACCTAAGAAAACCATTGAAGATAGGAACATGGAATGTAAGAAGCCTATTTGAAGCTGGGAAATTGGCAAACCTCACACGAGAAATGAACAGACTTGAACTAGATGTCCTGGGCGTTGCTGAGACCTGGTGGCCTGGCGTCGGAGAGTGCAATGTGGATAACGGAGTATTCTTCTACTCTGGTAATGAAGATCCAAAACATAGGAAGGGTGTAGGAATCGTTATAACTAAAGAACTATTGAAATCTGTGGTGGACTTTGTCCCATACTCGGACCGCACTGCTTTATTGAAGCTCAGAGCCAAGCCAAACGATCTTAATATAATACAGGTATATGCACCAACTGCGGAATCGCCGGACCATGATGTAGAAAATCTTTATGATGAAGTCAAAGAATTGCTTAAATTGACTAAAAAACACGACGTCAACATAATTATGGGTGACTTCAATGCCAAAATAGGTAAGGGTAGAGTTGAGGAGTTGGTCGGACCATATGGTCTTGGAGAAAGGAACGAGAGAGGCGATCGACTTTTGCAATTCCGCCAAGAGGAAAGCATGAGAATAACAAATACATGGTTTCAACTACACCCTCGCCGACTATATACCTGGAAGTCCCCAGCGGACCGACTACACAATTTAGTGCGAAACCAAATAGATTTCATCCTAATTAACCAGAGATTCAGCTCGACCATCAAGAGGGCCGTCACATATCCTGGGGCGGATGTACCTTCTGACCATGTGCTGTTGATGGCCGTCTTGAAAATTTCCTTGTCAAGGCAAAGAAAGTCAACCACACAGCGACGGGTGGCGTTGGAAAAATTGAGGGACCCAATAATAAAATCTGAGGTGTGTAATGAGATAAACACACAAATTCAAACAATAACATCGAATATTGGAGATGAGCCGACGCAATCTTGGACAAAGATAATGGACATTGCAACAAACTCAATGCAAAACAGATTAGGATATAGGACAAAGAACAAAAAGCAAAAATGGATGACGGATGAGATTTTGTTGTTAATGGACGAACGTCGAAAACACAAGAACAAGGCGGACAGCAGCAGGTAAAAAGAAATTCAAAGACTAATAAGATCAAAGATTAGAATAGCAAAAAACGAATGGCTTAAACGTGAATGCTCAGAAATAGAACAGCTGCAAAATCAACACGACGATTTTAATCTGCACAAAAAGCTAAAGGAGACTGCTGGCATATATAAAAAAATGAGATCAACTATAACAGTAAATATTAGCAACCAGATAGTCCTCGACAACAAAGAAAAGAACAATGTCTGGGAAAGGTATATTGAAGAACTTTTTGACGACGACAGACCCCCAGCTGGCACCAATAACTCTCTAACCAATAACTCTCTGACCGGCCCATCGATCACTAAGGGCGAGATTAAAAACGCTATACGTAATTCAAAAAATAACAAAGCGGCTGGCCCAGATGAAATTCCGTCAGAAATACTTAAACTCCTAGATGAAAGAGGCATCACAGCACTACATACAGTATTTAACACCATATATGAGACAGGTCACTACCCCAAACAGTGGTTGTGCTCTACCTTTATCCCCCTGCCTAAAAAGACCAATGCAAGAAAATGTGAAGATCATAGACTTATTAGCCTGATGAGCCACACTTTAAAAATATTCCTCAAAATCATACTCCAGAGAATTTACAAGAAATGTGAAAGAGAAATAGGCGACTCGCAGTTTGGGTTTAGACAGGGTTTAGGTACACGAGAAGCGATAGTTGCAACACAAGTGCTTGTCCAAAACTGCTATGATCAGAGAAAGGATGTGTGTCTATGTATCATAGACTATGAAAAGGCATTTGATCGCGTACAACACCACAAATTAATGCAGCTCCTCAATAGGCTTGATATAGACCAAAAGGACATTAGATGCATTGAAAACCTATATTGGAACCAAACAGCGCAAATCAAATTAGGCAATAATATGTCCAAAGCCATACAGATTAGAAGGGGGGTACGACAGGGATGTGTGCTGTCTCCACTCCTATTCAACTTATATTCGGAAACAATATTCCAAGAGGCTTTGGAAGACGTGGAAATGGGAGTCAAAGTTAATTGAGTGTGGATTAACAATATCCGCTATGCTGACGATACGGTCTTAATCGCGGAAAACATACACGACCTACAACAACTGGTCAACAAGGTAGGAGAACAGAGCAAATCAATGGGCTTAAATATCAACATCAGAAAAACACAGTTTATGATTATCTCTAGAAACCTAAATATGTTTGAAAACTCCACCATAACATTTAACGCAGGGCCCATAGAAAGAGTAGAAAAATTTAAATACTTGGGCATCTGGCTTTTCGAAGACTGGACATCAGACAAGGAAATAAAATGTCGCATTGAACAAGCTCGACAGGCATTCCTGAGGTTTCGAAGAGTGCTGACCTGTTCCGATTTTGACCTCAACCTAAGACTCAGATTCATTAAATGCTACGTCTGGTCGGTGCTTCTTTACGGTATGGAAGGTTGGACATTAAAGACGGCTGCAATTAACAAATTAGAGGCTTTCGAGATGTGGCTGTATCGCAGAATCCTGAAGATACCTTGGACGGCTAGATTAACAAACGAAGAAGTTCTAAGACGTGTCAACAGACAACGTGAACTGTTTGAATTGATTAAGAAAAGAAAAACGGCATATCTAGGGCATATAATGCGGAACACGAAATATCAATTCTTGCATCTATTGATCGAAGGCAAGATCGAAGGCCGGAGAGGGATCGGAAGGAAAAAAATGTCCTGGCTGCGAAATATCAGACAGTGGACAGCGCTACGCCATATACAGTCGTTGATACACACCGCAAGGAATAAGGAAGCAATGGAAAATGTTATCGCAAACATCCATTAATGGATACGCATTGGAAGAAGAAGAAGTAGAGAGACATTAGAGTCAGTAGAGAGACATTAGGGTCAGTAGAGAGACAGTAGAGTCAGTAAAGAGACAGTAGATACAGTAGGGAAACAATAGTGTCAGTAGAGAGACATTAGAGGGACAGTAATAATACAGTAGAAAGACACTAGAGTAAATAGAGGCACAAGAGAGTCAGTGAAGAGACAGTAGAGTTAGTAGAAAGACAGAAGAGAAACAGTAGAGTCAGCGTAGAGACAGTTGAGCCGGTAGGGAGACACTGGAGTCAGTAGAGAAGCAATATAGTGAGTAGAGAGGGAGAGAGTAAAGTCAGTGGAGGGACAGTAGAGTCAGTAGAGACATATTAGAGTCAGTAGAGAAACAGTAGAGTCAATAGAGGGTTAGTATAGTCAGCAGAGAAACAGTAGAGTCAATAGAGGCTCAGTAGTGTTAGTAGAGAGACAGTATAGGGACAGTATAGTTAGAAGAGACACAGTAGTGTCAGTAGCGAGAAGTAGGGATGCAGTAAAGTGAGTAAGGAGGTAGTAGATTCAGTAGAGAGAAAATAGAGTCAGTACTGAGACAGAAGAGATACAGTAGAGAGACAGTATAGTCAAACAGTAGAGTCAATAGAGATAGTCAGACAGCATTGATTGATTGAGAATAGAGTTAGCAGAGAGACAGTACAATTACTACAAAGGGGTAGTAGAGTTAGCAGGAAAACAATAGAGTCAGTAGAGAGACAGCAGAAAATAGTAGAGAGACAGTACAGTTAGTAAACAGACAATAGAGTCAGTAGATACACAGTAGAGAGATAGTAGAGACACAGTAGAGAGATAGTAGAGAGACAGTAGAATCAGTAGGAAGACAGTAGAATAATTATAAAAACAGTAGAGTCTGTAGAGGGACAACAGAGGCAGTAGAGAGACAGTACAGTCTGTTGAGAGACAGTAGAAATAGTACAGAAACAGTAGTGTTAGTAGATATACAGTAGAAAGACAGTAGAGAGATTGTAGTGTCAGTAGAGATACTGTAGAAAGACAGTAGAAAGACAGTAGAAAGACAGTAGAAAGACAGTAGAAAGACAGTAGAAAGACAGTAGAAAGACAGTAGAAAGACAGTAGAGAGACTGTAGTGTCAGTAGACATGCAGTAGAAAGACAGTAGAGAGACCATAGTGAGAAAATCGAGTCAATAGAGAGACAGTAGAATCAGTAAAAAGGCAGTAGGGTCAGTAGAGAGATATTAGAGATATTGTAGAGTCAGTAGAAATATAGTAGAGTCAGTATGGAGATGTTGGAGTCAGCAGAGAGACAATAGAGTCAGTAGAGAGCTATTAGAGTCAGTAGAAAGACAGCAGAGTCTGTAGAAAGACAGCGGAGTCAGTAGATAGGCAGTAGAGTCAGTAAAGAGACAGTGGAGTTAGTAGTAGAGAAGATTAAATAAAAATTTAATAGATTGCTCTATAATCTTAAGTATAACGTACCCTGCTGTAATTAGGTGTAGATCTTGTAGTAAGTTAGTCGTAATAGTAAATGTTAAATGTGGTAGGTCTTGGTTTAGAGTTAATTGTGTAGTATAGATATGTTAAGATGTAAGTGGAATAAATAAAGTTGGTGGTGGGTTGTGTTTGGATATTAGTGGTGTCTGGTCATGAGTAAGGTAGGAGCCTACAGGTCGGATGTTTTAGAAGAGATACAACGGCGCTTCGTTATCACAGCATCACAGTTTATAATACATGCAGACATAAAGCTTATTTAAATTGGCTCTTTGTTTTCATTACCGTTTTAACTCGAACGACGGGGTGGGGAGAATTCGCAGAAGTTTGAATCGCAATTAAAAAAAAGTACAGAAAGGGCAGCGGGGTGAAGAGAGAGGGCGAATAAAATTTAACATTTCCAAGTACCATACCGAACTTTTTAAGCAAATTCTTATTGGGGGCTGTTTAAAATAATTAATTAAATTTCTTTGCGAGCTGCGGAATGTTTATATGCTTTTTGGGGTAATAAATCAGGTTGGAATACGGATGACATGCGACGTAAGACTACACAAATGACTTTTCATTATGCCATAATCCATTACAATGGGCAATTTCATCGGGCTGTCGATCACGTAACTTCTCAGAAGTTCGACAATCCTGTTTTTTAATGGTAATATGCCGGACGGACGAAGAATCCGCGAAATGCGGAGGCGGACCGCCCCAGGAGACGTCGTTTCGGAGTTACTGTTTCATTAGTCTCGATCCTAATTGACCCCTAACTAATGACGTCGCACCGATAGATCCTCGCCCTGTCCTTCTTCTTGACTCTCCCTCGGCCAAACAAACACCCTGAATCCTGAATATATTGGAAAATCACACGCTGCGAACGATTATCTCCTTAGATCCTTCGTCCATCCACTAATTATTCCAATATTACGCGCATAATGAAAAGGGCGCCACCTTCATTTGCATAAAACAAACGTTGCCTTTGTTTCCCATCCACTGCGGAGCCGAGACGGAATTCTGTCACGTACCATTTGGACGGGGAGCTTCCCGTTTTTAATAACGCAACTCTCTCGCTGCTCGCTATCTCTCCTCTATTCTACTATACTCCGCTTGCCCACCCATAATAAACATTTACACACTTACAAATACAACCGCTACAAACACCCCCTCAAATTTTATCCATCAAAATTACTTTTAAAACTAATTTATCCAAATGCTAATATCACAGAAAAAAAACTCAAAATTGCAAGAAAACATTTTAACAAAATTTTGCCTTAATTTCGCGTTCTTATAGTCTTGTCTGTCTAGTCTTGGCTGTCTAGTATTGCCTACATAGCCAGAAAAGCCACTTTGTTTCCCTTTCTCTTTTGTTTTAATGAGACCAAAATACTAATCACTCAACAAGATTTACTACAATTATCTATTTATTATTTCGAAAAGTATTTTTAGTAAAAAGCCAAATCTATTTTTTACCTAATCTTCATAATTATATTTTGGTTAGTGAGTAATTTAAAGACCTTTTCTAACGGCCATCGCGTCTGGGCTAATTTTAGATTTTGAAACGGATGAGTTGAGGAAAACAGAATATTTTAGAAAAACTAAACAAAAGATTACGAAAGTTCGGGATTAACAAAAAAGAGGAATTTGGAATATGTTGGATTTAATTATAGACTTGTTTTGTTTTAAATAGCCATTGATTTGTTTTTTCTTTCATTAATAATTTAGCGTTTTAGTAAATAATTATTAATCATCGCTTGTTTTTTGTTTAAATATTTATTGAAATTTGATGTTTCGTTTAATTAAAGGCGACGTTAACGAGGATTATTAATAGCCTTTTAAGTGGTATTTTCTTCTTTTGCTGTTTTCTTCTAATAAATTTATTAATTAAAATTAATTGCATAATTGCTCATGCATTAATAATGGAAAAATGAAATTTATGTCTACAACGACGTGCATATTTCGAACTATTATTAAACGGCCTTTCACAATTATTTTTTACACGCTTTTGCGTAATCATTTCATTAATTATACTTTCATGCAAAATTGTTATAAACGAGTGTTTTCACTAAACAGCCCAAGATAAGCGCAATTACATTTTAAAATATTCCCATTTATATATTTATGATTTTGTTTACTTAGACGCTGATATTTATTACTAAATATGGAAAAAATATTATTTATAAAATAAAACCACAGCCTTAATTATCTGACAACATAATCATATAAACATTATGATTTATTAACCTTGTCTAAGAGTTAGTCTTGAGTGTGTCTTGAGTTAGATAACAAATTGGAAAGCTAATATCTTACAATTAGAATACAACACAATTGAATATACTTAAACACAACACTTAGAATATAACACAATACACAAAAGTTGCAGAATAAAATTTCATAAATTAATGCTATTTGATGATAAGCTTGATGAAACACGTAGTGAAGGTGTTGCTTAGAATTATTCATTCAAGAATCTATCAAAAAGTGAGTCGGAAATAAGCGATGCACAATTTTCCGCAACGGCTATGGTACTAGGGCAGTGATGTCGTGATGTCAATAAAGACGTATATGCTTGTTTTATTGACTATAGTAAGCCTTTCGACAATGTCAGACATACAGACAGAAGCTAATGAACATCTTGACGAATCTGGATATCAACCTCCGTGTTATTCAGATTTAGAATTTATACTGGGGTCAGACCGCTAAAGTCAGGATTGAATACTGACAGAGGACAAACAGATTCGAAAGGGTGTGAGGCAAGGATGCGTTCTTCCCCGATGTTGTTCAACATATACTCCGTTATAGTCAGTTAAGTATAGTCATATACTCCGTTAAGTTATATTCAGAGAGGCGCTTGCCGTGGAATCTGCGGGAATCATAGTAAACGGCAGAGCAATTAACAAAATCAGATACGCGGACGACACAGTCGTGCTGGCGGACAACATTGAGCAAGACCTCACACGCATGATGACCAACATATCAGCAAGAAGTAGAGATTAGGGACTGGAACTGAACACCGTAAAGACAAATGCCATGCTGATTTCAAAAACCAACAACAGATCCAACTGCACGTCGACGGGGAACACATAGAACAGGTCTCCAAATACAAACACCTTGGAACCTGGATAAATGACGAGTGGACAAACCACCAAGAGGTCTTAGCACGCACCAAATAGGCAAGAGAAGTATTCTCTCTCCAAATCATCGTACGTAGACAATTTATGCTGTTTCAGCTTAGCCTGTTGCAGAAACTCGATATGATTAGCTTTAGCAAATTCCAAGTCAAGACTTGCATCTGGCCTTTATTCAAAGCTTGTGTCTTCATTTCCAAGTCTGCTTCTAGATTCGCCTTTTCTCCTATGCGGGTCTGAGCATAGAACTGAGGCTAAGGATGACCCTCTGCTATGTCTTCCCGATTCTCCTATACGGGATGGAAGGTTGCACCTTGACCCAGGAAACAACAAAAAGGACAATTGCCTTCGAACTAAGGAAATTATCTGCGGAAATTATCTAGGAAATTATTTGCGGAAACGAAAAATATGGATTGCAACAGCTCATAATCCAAGGAAAGATCCAGTGCAAGGCTGTACAACGCGGACGACACAGTCGTGCTGGCGGACAACATTGAGCAAGACCTCACACGCATGATGACCAACATATCAGCAAGAAGTAGAGATTATGGACTGGAACTGAACAGAAACAGAAACTCGATATGATTAGCTTTAGCAAATTCCAAGTCAAGACTTGTATCTGGCCTTTATTGAAAGCTTGTGTATTCATTTCCAAGTCTGCTTCTAGATTCGCCTTTTCTCCTATGCGGGTCTGAGCATAGAACTGAGGCTAAGAATGACCCTCTGCTATGTCTTCCCGATTCTCCTATACGGGATGGAAGGTTGCACCTTGACCCAGGAAACAACAAAAAGGACAATTGCCTTCGAAATGTGGGTCTACCGGCTTGTGCTGGGAATACCGTGGATGGACAAAGTAACGAACATAGAGGTACTTTGCAGAATGAACAAAGAAACTGAAATACTCTTCACCATGAAGAAACGAAAGTTACAATACTTAGGAAATTATCTGCGGAAATTATCTAGGAAATTATTTGCGGAAACGAAAAATATGGATTGCAACAGCTCATAATCCAAGGAAAGATCCAGTGCAAGGCTGTACAACTTGATTGGTTTGAAGTGTTATCGGCGGAACTGTTCCGTTCCGCGATGTCAAAAATAAAAATTGCAATAATGATCAGCAACCTCCAACGGAGAAGCTTAACCAAGAAGAAGAATGCTACTTAAATAGAAACACAAAATCATGATAATTTGATCGAAAGTTTGATTGATCTAGATTAAACCAGGCAGATTTAATTAATGTTCTGATTTCTCTTAAATCTAATTTGCTCCACAAATACACGATTATCTTCTTCTCAATCGTATCGCTCGTCTCCGAGCATCGTGGCGATGCTATGACCTAGGTATCATATTTGTTGTACTTGTCTCCATTTTTCCCTGTTTTCAGCAGCTTTTGTGCAATCGTGTACAGTTGCGCTTCTGGCTTTGGATATTTGATCCACATGGCGAGATGGTGATCTTCCTCGTGGTCTCTTACCCTCTATCTTTCCTTGGACTATTAATTTCTCAAGTGAGTCGTCCTTTCTCCGCATTATGTGACCGAAATATCTTAGGATGGACTTTTGGATAGTTTTTCTCAGACTATGTTAAGTTCTCGTAGAATGGATTCATTAGTACGTTTTTCCGTCCATGATATCCTGAGCATGCGTCTCCAGCTGTACATTTCAAACGCATCAAGTCGTCTTCTGTCAGCCATCTTTAGTGTCCAGGATTCCGCAGCGTATGTGACTATAGGAAATATAAGTGTATTTATGACTGCCATCTTGGTTCCTTTAGAAATGCTGTGATCCTTCCAAATACGTGAAAGTTTGGCAATGGCGGTATTGCCCATAGTTATGCTTTACCTTATTTCCTTTTAACAGCTGCCAGTTCTTGAAATGTGTGAACCCAAATACACGAACTCCTTTACTACCTCGATTCCATCAATATGTGTTGGGCTTTGCAGTCTTTCCTGGGATCGGTCTATTAACATTATTTTGGTTTTTGTTTTATTCATCTCAAGGCCCGCCTCTACGCTGATTTCTTTCACTTTCTGGAGCAGGTTCTTGATCTCTTCTTCCGCACATCCCAGCAATGTTGTATCATCTGCGTACCGTAAATTTGATATTTTGCTGACTCCTATAGATATTCCTCCATCCCAGTTGTGAGTTGCTTTGCAGACTATCCATTCTCCGTAGAGATTGAATAAAATAGGTGAAAGGATGCACCCCTGATGAACTTCTTTGTATACTCTGAAGGGGTCACCGAGGCAATTTTCTATCCTGACCTGTGCTTCCGCAGATTGACATAGGTTGGCGGTGAGGCTAATAAGATGTCTAGGTACTCTCATCTCCGACATAACGGTCCATAATTTGCTTCATTTTACTTGATCGAATGCCTTTTTGTAGTCAATAAAACAGAGGTATCCAGGTTTGTTGAACTTCCTTAGTTTTTCAAGTATCTGTCTGATGTTCAAAATGTGCTCTCGTCGCGTGCCTCGTCCCGACATGAAACCTGCTTGTTCTTGTGGGATTTAGGGGTGTATGTATGCTTTCAACCTGACGTGAAGTATATGTAACAATATTTTGCTGAGGTGTGATATTAAGGATATCGTTCTGTAATTTTAATATTGGGTCTTTGCTCCTTTTTTATAGATTGGCACGAATACTGAGGTTGCCCAATCAGTCGGCCAGACTCCTGATATCCAGATCTTGTTGCATATTATATGCAGGAGAATTATCATATTTTCATCAGACACGTCAATCATTTCTGCCACTATTCCGTCAGGTCCTGCTGATTTTCTAGGTTTTAGCTTTTTGAGAGCCCACTCCACCTCGAATTTAAGGATTTCTGGTTCCTGCTTTTCTGAGTTTGGGATTTCAGGTGGGTTGTCTCCTGGTTGATCTTCGAACTTTGACAGTATTCTCTCCATCTCTTTGCAACCTCTATTTTCTCCGTTATTACTTCTCCTAGCTCGTTTTCTACAATTATCAATCGCGATTTGAAGTCTGGTTATCTCTCTGCTATTGGCAAAAAGGTCTCTGGATGCATTTTTTTGATGATGGTCTTCGATTTCTCTGCATATTGTCGATATATAGCCGTTTTTGTATTCTTTACATATCTTCCTTATATCTTTGGATAGTTTACTGTAGTGTTCACGTCGTTCTTCATTGTTCAAGCCTTTTTGTTTTAGTTCCTGTCTTTCCTCTATAGCCTCCCATGTTCTGTCTGTTTCTTCTTCTTTCGGGTTTGTGGTTGAATTCATTGGCCATTTTTAACATTTCCGATTTCATCCTCTTCCAAAGTTGGATCTCGTCCATTTGTTTGGTGTTTCCGCTGTTTAGTGTTTGGAGTTTTTAGGAGTGTCTGGTTCTATATTCGGTGTTATTGTGTAAGTACCACCTATTTTTAGATATAGAGGGGGGTTTTGGAGTTTTCAGTTTTAATTTTATTTCTCCTATAAGTAGCTGATGATCGGATCCGCAGTCAGCGCTTGCATAGGTTTTGGTATCCTTTATACTTGTTCGCCATCTTTGTAGTATCAGCAGGAAATCTAATTGATTTCTAAATCTATCATCGGGTGACCTCCACTTATATAGTCGCCGTGGCTGATGTGTGAATATTGTGTTTATGATGGTCATATTCTTGTCAGCGCAGAATGACAATAGGCGCTCCACTCTCTCATTTCTGTCTCCAAGACGCCATTTTCCTAATGTTTTTCCAAAGTGATCTTCCGTTGTTTGAATGGGACCAACTTGAATGGGAAACGATTATAGCGACTCACACACTTAAAATAACCTAGTTTGAAAAAGGCTGAATCTAGTTCTCCGAATAACCTGAGTAAACTTCAGAAGATGAAGCCCCAACCAAAAAAAGCCCCTGTTGTCAAAACACCAGCTAAACCAGCTGCGAAGAAAGCAGAATCAAGCTCTGAAGATTCTTCAGAAAAAGATGAAGATTTTTCAGGAGCAGATGAAGCTCCTAAAAAAGCACCAGTAAAACCATCTGCTAAACCAGCACCAAAATAGAAAGAAGAATTTTCATCCAAAGATTCAGATGAACCACCAGCGAAAATGAAAGCTATTGTTGCTACAAAAGCCACTACAGCAAAGGCTGAAGCCAACAAATATGAACCTTCCTCTAAAGAAGATTCCTCAGAAGAAGAAACTAAAGCTCCCGTAGTTAAGAAAGCTCCTGTTAAGGCTGCTGCCCAAAAAGGAAAACAGCTCAGAGGAGGAATCTAGTGATGAGGAGGAAACTGTGAAACCAGCAGCTAAACTTACTGCTAAGAAACCAGTTGCAAAGAAGGAAGAAAGTTCCGAAGAAGATAGCTCCGGTGCTGAGGAACAAAAACCAAAACCAGCTGTAAAAGCTGCTGCTCAAAAAAGGTTGAAGAGTCTTCATCTGAAAAGGGTGATGATAATAAGGAAGATGAAAAACCAGCGTTAGACAAACAAGACTAGACAGACACGACTAGAAAGACACGACTAGAAAGACACGAATAGACAGACAAGACTAAATAGACAAGACTGGACAGACAAGAGTAGACAGACAAGACTAGACAGACAAAACTAGACAAACAAGACTACACAGACAAGACTAGACAGACAAAACTAGACAGATAAGACTAGATAGACAAGACTAGACAGACAAGACTATACCAACAAGACTAGCCAGACAAGACTAGACAACAAGACTAGACAAACAAGACTAGACAAACAAGACTAGACAAACAATACTTGATAGACAAGACTAGACAAACAAGACTAGACAAACAAGACTAGACAAACAAGACTTGACAGGCAAGACTAGGCAAACAAGACTTGACAGACAAGACTAGACAAACAAGACTTGACAGACAAGAATTGACAGACAAGACTAGACAACAAGACTAGATAGACAAGATTAGACAGACAAGACTAGACAGACAAGACTAGACAGACAAGACTAGACAGACAAGACTAGACAGACAAGACTAGACAGACAAGACTAGACAGACAAGACTAGACAGACAAGACTAGACAGACAAGACTAGACAGACAAGACTAGACAGACAAGACTAGACAGACAAGACTAGACAGACAAGACTAGACAGACAAGACTAGACAGACAAGACTAGACAGACAAGACTAGACAGACAAGACTAGACAGACAAGACTAGACAGACAAGACTAGACAGACAAGACTAGACAGACAAGACTAGACAGACAAGACTAGACAGACAAGACTAGACAGACAAGACTAGACAGACAAGACTAGACAGACAAGACTAGACAGACAAGACTAGACAGACAAGACTAGACAGACAAGACTAGACAGACAAGACTAGACAGACAAGACTAGACAGACAAGACTAGACAGACAAGACTAGACAGACAAGACTAGACAGACAAGACTAGACAGACAAGACTAGACAGACAAGACTAGACAGACAAGACTAGACAGACAAGACTAGACAGATAAGACTAGACAGACAAGACTAGACAGACAAGACTAGACAGACAGACAAGACTAGTCAGACAAGACTAGACAGACAAGACTAGACAGACAAGACTAGACAGACAAGACTAGACAGACAAGACTAGACAGACAAGACTAGACAGACAAGACTAGACAGACAAGACTAGACAGACAAGACTAGACAGACAAGACTAGACAGACAAGACTAGACAGACAAGACTAGACAGACAAGACTAGACAGACAAGACTAGACAGACAAGACTAGACAGACAAGACTAGACAGACAAGACTAGACAGACAAGACTAGACAGACAAGACTAGACAGACAAGACTAGACAGACAAGACTAGACAGACAAGACTAGACAGACAAGACTAGACAGACAAGACTAGACAGACAAGACTAGACAGACAAGACTAGACAGACAAGACTAGACAGACAAGACTAGACAGACAAGACTAGACAGACAAGACTAGACAGACAAGACTAGACAGACAAGACTAGACAGACAAGACTAGACAGACAAGACTAGACAGACAAGACTAGACAGACAAGACTAGACAGACAAGACTAGACAGACAAGACTAGACAGACAAGACTAGACAGACAAGACTAGACAGACAAGACTAGACAGACAAGACTAGACAGACAAGACTAGACAGACAAGACTAGACAGACAAGACTAGACAGACAAGACTAGACAGACAAGACTAGACAGACAAGACTAGACAGACAAGACTAGACAGACAAGACTAGACAGACAAGACTAGACAGACAAGACTAGACAGACAAGACTAGACAGACAAGACTAGACAGACAAGACTAGACAGACAAGACTAGACAGACAAGACTAGACAGACAAGACTAGACAGACAAGACTAGACAGACAAGACTAGACAGACAAGACTAGACAGACAAGACTAGACAGACAAGACTAGACAGACAAGACTAGACAGACAAGACTAGCCAGACAAGACTAGACAGACAAAACTAGACAGACAAGACTAGACAGAGAAGACTAGACAGCGTATTTATTTATTACATATAAACAGTAAAATATACAAGTATATCCGATGTTCATATGTATCCAGCACTCCGTCGCAACGACACTATGCTGGTTTTGCTAGATAATATTACAATAACATATATATACAAATAATAGAAATAATTAAGTAACATAAGTCCAAATCAATAATACTAATAATAATAGTTAACATAATAAATTACACATTAAAACATATTAAAATCTCGTAAGACATAGCATTGATTATATCATTACAATTTAGGAATGAACTACAGTCAATAGAGCTTAGTGGGTGCACTATGAACAAATGATTATTCAATTTTAGTTTATTTTTATAAGTCGTGATCAATTCTTTTCAGTTTTTTTGCGGATATATTAAATGTTTGCCACCATTTATTATCTTTCTCAATTTGTTCAAGTTCTTCCACGTTTTTTGGCCATAACCGTTTTACATTTATAATTAAATTTTCTGTTTGTCGTCTCCAGTCGATAGTCAGTGGACATTCAAAAAGGACATGTCCTGCCGTATCTTCTTGCCCACATTGACATGTTGGAGAATTTCTTTTCCCAAATCTATGGAGGTAAGACTGGAAATTACCGTGTGAGGTAATTAGTTGGACTGCATGGTGAGACAACTCAATTTGCATTCTGATCTATGGTTCAATGAAAGGGATAAACTTTTTTGTCCAACGGCCTGTTTTTGCCGACTCCCATCGAGTTTGCCACTCGCGAAATGAGCGTAGGGAGAGTTTCCCTTTTACGATTTGAATAGAAATTTTGTCGTATATAATTTCATTCTGGAATGCTGAACCATCTTCCTCTAAATCCAATCCAGAGGCCTGTCTAGCTAACTCATCGGCCCTTTCGTTTCCTTTGTGACCAGTATGATCCTTTATCCAGTGCCAGCGCAGGTTTATATGTTGAGAAACATCTCTTGCCAATTTCCAAATATATATGATTAACTCTGTAGGTTCAGTCACTTGCATCAATGCTTTTAGAGCAGACGAGCTATCTGAAAGAATTGAGCAAGCGTCAAAGGTATTGATGTTCTTCCTAATGTAGATCAGCGCCTGGTTTATGGCTACAAGCTCTGCTTGGAATATTGTACAATATTCTGCTAAATGAAATTTTTCATGATGCCTTTCTTCATTATCAACGTATAGCACAAAGGCAGAACCCACTCCCTGAACAGATTTTGAAGCGTCTGTATACAGACTGACACAATGTCTATCCGACAAATCTTGATTGTACTTTATGAAATTTATTTCAGAAGGGTGAATTTTGTAATGTATTATTGGCTCTATGAATTTTGGAGATACTGATAATCTAACTGAAACTTCTTTAAATGTTAACTCGTCCATGTCGCGAGCTAAATATGTGTATGCCAATTCTTTTAATTTGATGTCTACCGGTAGTAATCCAGAAATAACACAGGCTGCCTCTGTAGAGACTGTGCAGTTAGCTTTCGCAGATCTCAAAGCGCATGTTCGTTGAACACTAAGTAGCTTTAATTTTTCTCTAACACCGCAAGATTTGAACCAAATTGGTGCCGCGTACAAAAGACCAGGTTCAACAGCGCCCCTATAGATGTGAACCTGTTCTGACTTGCCAAGTCCCCATTCCTTTCTACATGCAAGACCTAGCCTAGAGCTTATTTCTTTTGCCTTCCCGCAGACTTGCTTTATATGAGCTTTGAAGTTTAAACATCTATCTATTATGACCCCTAAATATTTTATGTTATCTAAACATTTAATTTTATTTCCCGCTAATTTAAAGATAGGTCTTCTTTGTGTGAAGGTCTTTGTGTGAAGGTCCAAAGACAAGGGCCTCTGTTTTCATCGCATTAAAACTTAACTTGGTTTCAGTTGCCCAATTGTTTAGTGTTTCCAATGCTTTATTTGCTTTTAATTTTAAATCCGCGATAGTTCCTGAAGTTACAAGTAGCATTGTATCATCTGCATATGCTATAATTTCGCACCCGTGTCGCAATTCCAAATCAAATATTGTGTCGTACACAATTTTCCAAAAACCAGGACCGGATTTGGATCCTTGTGAACATCCTTTGGTAACATATTGCTCGATGTGAATACCCGGTTCCAATATTATCGCTTTCCTTTTTGAAAAATTGTCTCTTGTTAAATTAATAAGATTATTTGGGCAATTTTTAACTATTAAGCACTTTAAGCAATTTTTAACAAGACTAGACAGACAAGACTAGACAGACAAGACTAGACAGACAGGACTAGACAGACAAGACTATACAATCAAGACTAGCCAGACAAGACAAGACAACAGGACTAGACAAACAAGACTAGACAGACAAGACTAGCCGGACAAGACTAGACAACAAGACTAGACAAACAAGACTTGACAGGCAAGACTAGACAAACAAGACTTGACAGACAAGACTAGACAAACAAGACTTGACAGACAAGACTAGCCAGACAAGACTAGACAACAAGACTAGACAGACAAGACTAGACAGACAAGACTAGACCGACAAGATTAGACAGACAAGACTAGACAGACAAGACTAGACAGACAAGTCTAGACAGACAAGACTAGACAGACAAGACTAGACAGACAAGACAAGACAGACAAGACTAGACAGACAAGACTAGACAGACAAGACTAGAAAGACAAGACTAGACAGACAAGACTAGACAGACAAGACTAGACAGACAAGACTAGACAGACAAGACTAGACAGACAAGACTAGACAGACAAGACTAGACAGACAAGACTAGACAGACAAGACTAGACAGACAAGACTAGACAGACAAGACTAGACAGACAAGACTAGACAGACAAGACTAGACAGACAAGACTAGACAGACAGGACTAGACAGACAAGACTATACAATCAAGACTAGCCAGACAAGACAAGACAACAGGACTAGACAAACAAGACTAGACAGACAAGACTAGCCGGACAAGACTAGACAACAAGACTAGACAAACAAGACTTGACAGGCAAGACTAGACAAACAAGACTTGACAGACAAGACTAGACAAACAAGACTTGACAGACAAGACTAGCCAGACAAGACTAGACAACAAGACTAGACAGACAAGACTAGACAGACAAGACTAGACCGACAAGATTAGACAGACAAGACTAGACAGACAAGACTAGACAGACAAGTCTAGACAGACAAGACTAGACAGACAAGACTAGACAGACAAGACAAGACAGACAAGACTAGACAGACAAGACTAGACAGACAAGACTAGAAAGACAAGACTAGACAGACAAGACTAGACAGACAAGACTAGACAGACAAGACTAGACAGACAAGACTAGACAGACAAGACTAGACAGACAAGACTAGACAGACAAGACTAGACAGACAAGACTAGACAGACAAGACTAGACAGACAAGACTAGACAGACAAGACTAGACAGACAAGACTAGACAGACAAGACTAGACAGACAAGACTAGACAGACAAGACTAGACAGACAAGACTAGACAGACAAGACTAGACAGACAAGACTAGACAGACAAGACTAGACAGACAAGACTAGACAGACAAGACTAGACAGACAAGACTAGACAGACAAGACTAGACAGACAAGACTAGACAGACAAGACTAGACAGACAAGACTAGACAGACAAGACTAGACAGACAAGACTAGACAGACAAGACTAGACAGACAAGACTAGACAGACAAGACTAGACAGACAAGACTAGACAGACAAGACTAGACAGACAAGACTAGACAGACAAGACTAGACAGACAAGACTAGACAGACAAGACTAGACAGACAAGACTAGACAGACAAGACTAGACAGACAAGACTAGACAGACAAGACTAGACAGACAAGACTAGACAGACAAGACTAGACAGACAAGACTAGACAGACAAGACTAGACAGACAAGACTAGACAGACAAGACTAGACAGACAAGACTAGACAGACAAGACTAGACAGACAAGACTAGACAGACAAGACTAGACAGACAAGACTAGACAGACATGACTGGACAGACAAGACTATACCATCAAGACTAGCCAGACAAGACAAGACAACAGGACTAGACAAACAAGACTAGACAGACAAGACTAGCCGGACAAGACTAGACAACAAGACTAAAAGTGGCTTGGGGGAATCTCTCACTAAACCCCCTATTCCACTTTGGCTTTTAGTATGCCCCACACCGGTATCGCATATTTTGCATTCATTCAGGGTGGGCAGCCCGGACGGTTAGTGTAAACCGCCCTAGTTGTTGCCTCCCCGACCAGGATTCGAACCCGTGTCTCCCGCATTGAAAGGCCGGTATGCTAACAATTACACTACCGTGGAGAACAGACAAATAAGACTAGACAGACAAGATTAGACAGTCAAGACTAGACAGTCAAGACTAGAGAAACAAGACTAGACAGATAAGATTGAACATATAAGACCAGACAGACAAGACTAACCAGACTAGACTAGACAGACAAGACTAAACAGACAAAACTAGACAGGTAAGACCACACAGACAAGTCTAAAATGGTAAGATCAGACAAAGTAAATTAGTTTGCTTAATTGTATTTATAGATTTTACAAATTGATAGTTTTACATCTTTCGTGTTATCGATTTATTCTTAGAAAATTGTCTTTGCTACTACAGTATAAGGTGGTCGATAGCAAGATGATGGTAAAATTAATATTGCTGTTGGTATTTCATAAGAAAGAGATAATTTGAATATTTTATTATGAGAGGAGATGGGATACGCGAGATAAATCATAAAAAGCAGTGCAGCTTTATGACATATAAAATTAGACTAATAAAGATTTTACGGTGTACCCTTGCACGTTGATATCTGTGCACGCATAAATATATAAAAAATAAATAAATATTAATTAAAGGTAAACCAGTAAAATTGACTCGTAAACATTTCAAAAATACACATCATTAGTAATTTAATTTATTTACGATTTTTTTTTCCTTAAATAATATTAAAATTGGTTTTTACGAGCGATTAATTGCCACTAAAACGCGTTCTAGTTTCACATTTATGAATATGTAAATAATTACAAATCGCAACTCGAATCATAAATCTTATCCATTATTGTCCTACCCTGTCAAGAAAACTTGTTATCTTGTGTATTTTTGCCTGTCAAGTTGGTTATAATCAATCTTGAAACAATCTCAAACTTTTTTTAATCTCAAAAATGTTAAAATAACTCGGAAAATAGGCAATATTTTGAAAAATGTTTCAAATGAATGCTGTAGAGTATTACATTTCCTATAAGAAAACTTGTTTCGTATAGCTTTCTATTTTGTACATTTAGTAATAATCAACCTGACAAATGTTGTTTCTCTTCATCATTTTTAATTTCAAAGATGTCAAAAAATACTCGGAAAATAGGCAATATTTTGAAAAATGTTTCAAATTGGAATTGTAGAGAATAAAATTTTATTTAAGGAAACTTGTTTCTTATTGATTTCTATTTTATCAATTTAGTAATAATCAACCTTGAACCAAATGTAAACCTCGTGTTTGTTTTATATTTTTTATTCCTCCAAAAATGATTTCCCCCCTTCAATAATTCGAAAACTAAGCAAAATTTTCGGAAACGTTTCAAATAAGACTTCTAGAAAATTAAACTTTCTATAAGAGAACTTGTTCTTGAGTGACTTTTTGAGTGTCAATTTGGCAATAATCAATCTGAAACGATTTTGGACATTAACTGCATAATATCAATCTTGAAACTTTACTTTTTTACTTTTTCGACTCCGAAATCATTCCATTCAACGTTTTTCTACAAAGTACCGGGCTACGTCTACAGCAATTTCATTTGAAATCCACATCTCAACGATGGAGCACATTGCAGGGCATAATGTGCATCCCAGCAGATGGCCCATGTTTTGTATCTCCCCACATTCACACAGGCATTATTGGCCTTCCTCAATTTTCCACTTTAGTTTCTATGTTTTTACGGGTGCCACGCCGCGCGCCGTTTCGTATTCTGTTTAGCGTTCTCCGTGTCTTCCAATCCAAATTTGACCCTGCACAGGGGCTAATGTTGATAGGGAAGTTGTAGGGCGATTCTAAGGTGGCACATTGAAGGAAAATTTTCCTTGATTTGAGCCTTTCCGTTGCTGTTCTTTGATTGTTTGATTGGTGTAGGTTATGTGCAGCCAGTAATAATCCTACAATTTTGCTTTTATGCAATATCGAACCGTTTTGCATGGCTTGATATGCACTAGACTGGGCAGGCATATTCTGCAGTTGAAAAACAGAGGGCTTGCGCGGATGTTCTCAAGACTTCAGGTTTTGCACCCCATTTGCTTCCGGCTAGTTTTTGTACAAGGCTATTTCTAGCAACTACGTTTTGTCTGGTTTTGTGACAGTGCTGATTGTAAGTCAGTGTTCTATCCAAGATTATACCCAGATACTTTGGTGTTTAGGCGTAATCTAAATCTTTGTCCTCCCAGGACACATTTAGTTTGTTGTGAGGCTTGTGGGTATTTAAATGAAAAGCACTTGGGTTTTTGATGGGTTCGGTTTTAGTAAGTTTTTTCGATAGTATTTGGCCATAGTTTCCATTGCGTCCTCCGGCCACACCTCTATCTCACCGAATGTTTGACCTTGAATTGTGAACAACAAATCAACAAGCAGACCCGATGACCTTCCATGTCAAATTATCAAAGAGTTTACCCATTACTTATTGACTCCTATAACAGACATAATCAATGCCTCCATCGCGGATGAACAATTTCCAGCATTCCTCAAAATACCAAAAATTATTCCAGTTCATAAAAAGGGATCAAAAAAGGATATTGGAAATTACAGACCGATTGCTCTTATTTCTGTACTATGAAAAATTATTGAATACGCCATACATAGTAGAAGCATCCCATTCATAGAAAAATATAACATTATTCCAGGCAAACAACATGAATTTCGTAAAGGGAAATCAACTTCAACAGCGCTAGCAGATTTCCACAGCACTATTTTAAAAGAAGTGGACATGGGAAATAAACCCATAGGAATATTCTGCGACTTAAGTAAGGAGTTTGATTTTGTTTCCCACGAAACATTCTTAAACAAACTAATTAGATATGGAATCCGAGGGAAAGCCACATTATGACTACAATCCTACTTAGAAGACCGCAAGCAATATGTTACAATAAGAAGTGGAAATAAAACAGGAAAGTCCTACACCATTTGTGCCAATATTGAGGTCCCTCAAGGGAGCGTTCTTGCACCAACACTTTTCTTATTGTACACCGTCGACTTAATAAATTATATAAACGGACAGCATTGTACATTGTATGCAGATGTTACCAGTTTTATTATAACTGGAAAAAATATAAAAGAAAATGCAAACAAAGCTAATTTATTACTAGGTTCAATCAACACTTGGTTCTCAGCAAACAACCTTTTCTTTAATAAAGAAAAAACAGAGTATGTCATTTTTCAGGCAGCGAGAAGCACCTATGTTGAGAACATTGATTTGAAAATACAAAACCACTGTTTAAAAAGAGCTAAAGAAGCAAAGTTCCTAGGAATCCACTTGGAAGAGCATCTCCTCTGGACAATCACCATACAAAAAATCAGTCAGTTACTGCATCAGAAAACATTCCAAATTAAATATCTGCGCTATCTGGTGAACAAGGAAGATCTGTTAAGTTGGTATTTTTCCGAGGTGCAATCCGTATTAACATATGGCATCATACTACGGGAAGCTACATCACTTATAGAAGAAATACTTCTAGCACAGAAAAGAATTGTCCGAAATATAGTGGGAATAAAAATAACAGAATCGTCCAAACCAAATTTTAAAAATTTAAATATCTTGACAGTAGTTAATTTATATATACTGAAACCTTGTGAAACATATACTGAAAACTTGTGTTCAAAAGGACTTGAGAATCAAGGAAATAAAATTTACAATAAAATACCAAACAATAAAAAACGAAATCTCACTTAAAAAAATTAGTGAAAAAAGTTCTATTAATGAACCTGATGTATTGTCTTAATGATTTTATGTATTTTTACTTTAACTAACTTATTACTTTTACTTATTGTAATATTGTATTTTAATTATTTCTTGACAAAACCTATAGATATTTTTTGTATCTCATTTGGTAAATAAATAATTTGAATTTGAACTAGGTCGTCAGCATACACGTAGTGTTTGGTGTTTTCTATAATAGAGTGGTCATTAGTGTATATATTAAATAGAGTGGGGGCCAGAACACTTCCTTGGGGGAGACCATTTCTTTGGATTCTCCAGCGGTTATTTTACTTTGAAGTTCCACATAAAACCTTCTGTTTTGGAGTTTTGATGTGGTTTTGTAGACTTTGATCAGCAGGATTTTATGGTTTATTGTATCCTAGGCAGCTGTGAGATCGATGAACACAGCTCCTGTTATTTTGGAAACCCTACTCTATGCGTTCTGTGAGATTTATTAAATAACCAGTGCATGATTTTCCAGGTCTGAAGCCTGTCGGTTGGGGTATTAACAGAGTGTCTATGTGTTTCTAAATTCTCTGGAGGATTAGCCATTCGTAGAGTTTAAAGAGATGGCATAGCAGTGATATTGGGCGGTAGCTGTTTGGCAGATCGGGATTCTTCCCAGGTTTGGGTACGGCAATTACCTTTCCTCCTCGCCACATTTTGGGTATTGTGTATGATTTCAAACAGTTGTTAAGAAGGGCCAGTAGTCAGGTTTTAGATTCACATCCGAAATGTTTGACCTGTTCCGTAAACATGCCGTCTATCCCTTCGATTTTCATGGTGTTTATTGCTTGGTTAAGTTCTTTTATACTAAAACCCTCGCCCAGCAGGTTAGTTTCGTTGCCAACGTCTCTGATTAGGTTCGCTTTACTTGTTTCTTGTTGTGTTTTCCCATTTAATAGTAGCTGTTGGTCTACTATTTGGTTGTTCGTTTCGGTACTAGGAGGTCGCCGCTTAGTTTCTTGATTGTGTTCCTGGCCATCTTACCACTATGTGTCATGTCCATTTTCTCCAAAGTTTCCAGCCACTTTGTTTGTCTTAATGTTCTCAGTTCGGTTAGCAGTGCTGAGCCGCATTCGATGGTAGTGTCGTTAAAAGGAACTTCTTCATATAGCTTGTTATATCTTTCCATTAGGCTTTTAGTGTCGTTTGATACTCCCGGTATGTACTGCTGACTACAACCTCTTGGGATGTCTCGCTTGACCAAGTCCACAAAAACTTCGTAGTTGTTTGGAGTTGATTCGATTGTATGGATTTCATTTTCGAGGGTTTTTGTGAAACCATTCCAGTTTGCCTTTTTAAAGTTAAAACGTCTTCTAAATGGGATTGTTGGTGTTTCTATAGCGTTGTAAAAGTTTATACCAATGGAGCGGTGTTGAGTCTTTGGTATCTGGATGTAGACAACCTTTGTGCACTGTTGCTCTATGTTGCCAGATGCGAAACAAAGGTCCGGGTTGTAGCCTCGTTTGCTATTAAAGGAGCAGGGTAGTTTGGGGTCATGAATCAGTGATAGACCGTTTGACTCAGCACATTGTTCCACAATATCTCCATTTGAGTCGTTGTGGACGTATCCCCACGTAATATGGTAACTGTTAAAATCGCCAATAACGAATTTTGTATTTTATGTCTGGAAGTTGTTTTAATGGGAAAAACTGTAATTTTTTCCTGGACGTTTGTATACAGAGGTTACTGTAAGTTTTCCAATTTCTACCGTGAGAGTTTCAATGTCGTCTTGGTTATTTTTTGCTACCGACGAAAAAGCAAAGGAGGGCTTAGTGAAAATTACACTTCCATATTTATTATGGAAGCTTCCATTTTTATTATATTCCATATTTATTATTTATAATGCTTAGGTTCGTTCCAATAACGGACGGTCTGCTCGAAATTTTATCCTGGATACACAGTATGTCGCAATTTGTAGTTTGACCTAACTGGGAGAGTATGTCCTGCTTGTTCTTCGTGATGCCGTCGATATTAATGCTGATTATAGTCAAAGCTGGCTCTAATGGGAGCTTTTTATGGTTTTGCGTTGTTTTTGCAGTTTAAATGACAGTGGTTGACAGTGACAGTGGTGAAAATTACGCCAATTTGTAAACATTTTAGACTAGCCGAGTTTTCAAGTTTCTTGAGATTTGAAAAATGTAATTTGCTAACTTTTGCAAATATTGGCCTAAAAATTTTAAACTTTGCAAATTTATTGCTAACAATGAAATTAAGAAACGTTGCAAATTTCATTAAATTACGCCAATTTGCAAACATTCTAGACTCGCCACGTTTCCAGGTTTCTTGAGATTTGCAAAATTTAATTCGCTAACTTCTGCAAATATTCGCCTAGAAAGTTGAAACTCTAAAAATTTGTTGCTAACAATGAGATTAAGAAACGTTGCAAATTTCAATAAAATACGCTAATTTGCAAACATTCTAGACTCACCAAGTTTCCAAGTTTCTAGAGATTTGTAAAATTTAATTCGCTAACTTTGCAAATATTCGCCTACAAAGTTGACACTTTGCAAATTTGTTAACAAAAATGAAACTAAAAAACGTTGCAAATTTCATTAATATACGCCAATTTGCAAACTTTCTAGATTCGCCGAGTTTTCAAATTTCTTGAGATTTGTAAAATTTAATTTGCTAACTTTTGCAAATAATGGCCTAAAAAGTTGAAACTTTGCAAATTTGTTGCTAACAATGAAAATAAGAAACGTTGTAAATTTCATTAAATTACGGCAATTTGCAAATTTCTAGACTCACCAAGTTTTCAAGTTTCTTGAGATTTATGAAATTTTATTCGCTAATTTTTGCAAATATTTGCCCAGAAAGTTGAAACTTTGCAAATTTGTTGCTAACAATGAAAATAAGAAACGTTGCAAATTTCATTAAATTACGGCAATTTGCAAATTTCTAGACTCACCAAGTTTTCAAGTTTCTTGAGATTTATGAAATTTTATTCGCTAATTTTTGCAAATATTTGCCTAGAAAGTTGAAACTTTGCAAATTTGTTGCCAACAAAGAAACTAAAAAACGTTGCAAATTTAATTAAATTACGGCAATTTGCAAACTTTCTAGAGTCGACAATTTTTTTGAGATTTGTAAAATTTAATTCGCTAACTTTTGCCAACATTCGCCTAGAAAGTTGAAACTTTGCTAGAAGTTTCCAGGGAGCGCCACAAAGCGTCTACAAATTTCTTTGGTAATTTGAAATTAAACACATAGTCGTGCGGAGACTCCTTCCTACCTTGCCCCCCGTCTTGAAAGAAAGTCATGCTTTGATTATGCTTTACATTTTTTTGTCTCAAAATTGCGAAAATAATTCGGAAACTAAGCTAAATTTTTTAAAATATTTCAAATAGAATTTCTATAAAACTAAATTTCCTATAAGAAATTTTATTATCTGGGGATTTTGTGTCTCTCAGTTTGGTGGTAACTAGACTAGGTATCGAAAATTTTTTTAGATAACACCTGTAGAAGACCAAATTTGCTATAAGACGCTGGTAATAGTTAGTTCGTGGATTACGACTAACTAGTCTAATTCGGGCTGTGAAAACAAAAATTTGTTTGGGTGTTTTGAAAAATTTGTTTGCGTTAATTTAAGCTAAACTCGGGAACTAGACTAGGAATTAAAAAAAGTTTTAGATAAAACTTGTATAGGATTAAATTCTGCATAAGTCTAGTTCGCTAATTCCAGCTAATACTCATAGCTAGTTCGTGAAATTAGTCTAATTCCGTCTGTGGATACAAAACCTTACTCGACGTTTCGTTAGCTATAATTCGAGAACTGGACTAGGTATCGAAAAAGTTTTAGATAAAACCTGTAGAGGACCAACTTTGCTAGAAGAGGCTGGTAATAGTTAGTCCGTGGATTACGACTAACTAGTCTAATTCGGGCTGTGAAAACAAAAATTTATTTGGGTGTTTTGAAAAATTTGTTTGCGTTAATTTAAGGTAAACTCGGGAACTAGACTAAGCATCAAAAAAAGTTTTAGATAAAACTTGTAGAGGATTAAATTCTGCATAAGTCTAGTTCGCTAATTCCAGCTAATACTCATAGTTAGTTCGTGGAATTAGTCTAATTCCGTGTTACCTTGTTACCGTGGTAACCTTGAAACGAAGTCTAAACCTTATTTTTTGTTTCGACCATGGCTACAAAAGAAATAATTTTTAAGAAATTATCTAACAAATCTTGACTTGAGTTAGTATTATCTACTCACCCATTATATCTTATCTTAGTTTACTTTGCTCAAACCATAAGTTGTATTTTCTTACCTTACCGTACCTTGTAACTGTCCTATCAATCTATCTTATTCTATTTTGCATTGCTTGGTTCTTATCCTATTAGTCTATTTTATTAAGACTTAGCCTACAATTTCTTTCTTTGATCTTTCTTTGCACTCCTGCTTAGTCCATCTGGCTATATTCTATTCTGTTTTTTGCCTCCTATGTTTTAATTTTTATTTAAGCTTTCTTTCTTGACTTGAGGTTTCCTATCATATGCATTGTATAATCTTCCATTACATTGTATAATCTACATCTAGCTTAATCGATTTTTACTTATATTACATTATGTACACTATAACTAGTTTAATCGATTCTTCCATTAAATTGTATAGTCTACACTAGGTTGACCAAATCATAAACTTGAAAAACCGGGACACATCCAAGGAGGGTTTGCGGGCAATATTCTGCAGCTAAAGGGGGTCCGAGGGGCCACCATCGAGACGTAATCATTGAAATATGGTCTTTTTTGCTAATTTGGGACCTATATTTTTTCAATTTATCTATGAATATGTAATTTAATTTAAATTGTGAGGCGTATAATAAATAAAAACAACAATTTTGCAGTGAATACTTATTTATTATAAGTATTATAACATATTATAACATGTTTTGAAACATAATTAAACAAGATAACTAAAATTGTTAGTCAAAGTAATGTTAAAAATCTATAGGATTTGAATTGAGGATATTTTTCTTTCGTTCCAGCCAATTTTAAAAGCTCTTTCTTTTCCAATATAAAGTTGTAAAAACTAGAACAGTCCATTTTTAAATTGTAGAGTACCTGCAAGATTGCAGAAAGAGTATCCACTCCCATCTTGTTCCTTTCCTCAGTCCATTGAATGTTCATAAGATTTTTTCAGTATTACCACTATGGGCAGGGAGCGCAAACACATATCTTCAAATATTCAGAGTGCTATTCTGGTCTGGTATGCATTTTAAAAAACAAACCCTTTTTTCGTGACACTGATGTGGTTTTATATCTTCACCAGTCCATTCTTTCATTTTTTAACTTACAAAATCCACTAATAGTGCCAGTTGATCAAATAGCAAAGTATCATTTATGTCAATGCTTTTTTCATTGAAGTAACAAATAGTTTCTTCAATTTGTTCCCAACTGGGGATCTCTTTCAAAGGCATCCATTTAAACTTTGAGAAAGTAGAGAACGGTACACTCCATTTTTCAAGATACTGTATGCAGGTTTCATAAAAGTCATTAGCTTCAGTTCTGTTAATTTAATTTCAAGTTAATTTCGTCTTGTTGCATAATACTGCCATGCTTAAGAATAGATTTTACATTAAATGACAAGAACTCTTCCTCTTTTCTTCTGGTCAAAGCTGTGAGAGTAGATTCCAATACATCATTAACTTACATAACACTTTTTGTACTTCCTTCAATATTTTTAATTCCTTGCTGAAAAATATTGAATTGGCTATGGACAAACCATAGGTATGTCTCACTTAAAGGATTATTAAAAAATGTTAACAAAACGTTTGGAGCTTTTTTCTAGTTTAAAAAGAAATCCTTTAGAGCATCAAACAGTTTTAAAATTCGTTCTATTGCAGGCATCAAAGACAGCCAACGAGTTTTTGAATGTGCTAAAATAGTGCCATATTCGACGTCGACCATTTCACAAAATTCTTTTAGCCTCTCTGCTCGCAACGTGTATATAGAAAAATAAGAGAAGAAAAGACCTTCGATATCACAGCTTAATCTATCTGCTGCTGTACAAATGGAGTTATGTAATATGTGCAGGGCAATACCATCATGTAAAGTAGTTTTTAATTTTTTTATATAATACGTTGTTTGTCCCGCTCTGTTCAAACCACCAAAATTTGTATTTGTATTATCACCACAAAATGCAATGAAACTGTTTTGATCTAACTTGAACTCATCAACCGTCATCAACCGAAGTGTATCATCAACCCAACGTAAATACGGGACATTTAGGCGTCCCGGGAGACTTTTTCGGGACCCCTTGTACGATCGTTAAAAAATGGGACAATCCCGTTTTTACGGGACGTTTGGTCACCCTAATCTACACGTACTTTAATCGATTCCTACCTCTATTGCATTGTATAATCTATGTCTAGTTTAATCGATTCTTACTTCCATTCCACTGTATAATCTATATAAGGTATAATCGATTCTTACTTCTCTTACATTGAATAATCTATATCTGGATTATTCGTTAATTTACATTGTAAAATCTATATATAGTTAAATCCACTTTTACTTCCATTACATTGGATAATCTATATCCATTCATAACCGTCTTTACTATAAGGGGCACATAAGGGGCACGTGCCCAGGCCACCCCTCGGCAGGGAGGGGGGGCGGTGGCGAAAGGCTGATATATTCGCTTAGGCGACATTATCTATGGTTGGAGAATTCCCGAAAGTGGCTTTTGTTGAAAGCGGCTGATGTGATTTTGTTTTGACCCAACAATTTTATTTTTATTGTGTCTTGTAGATTGTAGAATGTAGATATGGTGCTGACGACTTGTACTGCGACCTTTATAGATCTATTGTACCCCACCCTCCTCCTTCAAGTGTTGGTGTACTTACCCATTTAGAGCGCCTTCTCTATTCCTGATCAGGGAAGCTTTTGTTTTCTTCTGGTTAAAAGATCCCAGCATCACTTTGGATTGCCTTAGCCCTGGAAGTTCTTTCCAGGTTTTCATCCATTTTCCTCTTGTTTCTTTATATAAACTTTTGTGGATGGTGTTGACACTCATGCCGCAAAAGGGTTCCGGACCTATAAAGGGGCTACTGGTTCCCTTGTTTGCTAGGTGATCCGCTTCTTCGTTTCCGTCTATACCAGTGTGTAATGGTACCCGGTATAGCGTTACTTTATTATCCCTGCCAAGCTTGTTCAGCTTCCCCACATAGTCCCATACCAGTTTGGATCTGATGGTGTATGAGCTAATAGCCTTAATAGCTGCTTGGCTGTCTGACAGGATAGCAAATCGTTTTTTGCGATAATTCCTGTCGAGGTTAAACTGTGCACATCTTTCGATTGCGTGTACCTCTGCTTGGAAGATACTTGGGTATACATGTTCCCATGGATTCGAAGTACCTGGTACGAGGTCCAAACACTCCTGCACCAGTACCTTCCTTTGTCTTCGAAACATCTGTATACCACTTGATGGCATTTTGCTCTATGTGGTATGCTATGGATTCGTCGCTCCAATCGGCTTTAGTACTGCACATTGCTGTGTAGTTTTTCTCGAAGTGGTATTTGCATACCATTTCGTCTTTTGGTTCTTCCAGCCAGGGGATCTTGGCAGCGAGGCTGTTTCGGTCTCTGCTTCCGATTATTTTACCTCTGCCCATTCCTTCCTTGCTGAACCTTATGATCGCCGATCTGGCGGCCCTTTCCACCACAAGGTGCAGCGGAGTCAGATCCAGCAGCAGTTCCAATGCTGCTGTCGGACACGACCCCATCGCCCCCGTGATGCAGACACACGCCAGTCTTTGAATTTTCTCAAGCTGTTTCCTCATAGAGGTCAGCTTGATTCTACTTCCCCACGCAACTGCCCCATAAGTGATTGCAGGTCTCACTATCATGATGTACATCCATCGCAGGATAGTGGGGTTACAACCCCACGTTTTTCCTGCCAGATTTCTGCACACCATTTGGGCGCGTTTAGCTTTACCTACCGCTGCCTTAGCGTGTCTATTTCATTGGAGTTTGCTCTAGTGTGATACCCAGATACCTTATCTCCTGTTGGTATTCTACTGCCTTCCCATCTATGAGTATGGGATGCAGGCAGTTTAGTTTTTTCCTTCTAGTAAATGGTATCACCGAAGTTTTGCTCGGGTTGAGTTTCAGTCCCACTGTTTGACACCATCTACTAGTTACGTTGAGGCCTCTCTGAACAATTTCACAGAGCGTTCCCTCAAATTTCCCTCTAGCCATTATGACTATGTCATCGGCGTAACCTTGACATTTGATGTCTAGGTCGTTTAGCCTAACCAGTAGTTCATCAACTGCCAGGCTCCACATTAGCGCTGATAGTACACCTCCCTGTGGGCACCCTCGAGTTGTGGAGATCTTAATGGTGTCTTTTCCCACTTGTGTCTCCGCCGTTCTAGTTCGCAGCATTTCTCCAATCCACTTTGAGATATTGCTGTCGATATTCCTTCTTTCGAGGGCCGCCCTGACAGCCTCGTGTGAGGTGTTGTCAAAAGCTCCCTCCATATCCAAGAAGGCACATATCGCTACTTCCTTTGCCTCTAGTGCTGCTTCTATTTCGTTTGTCAGCTGATACAGGGCGGTTTCTGTGGATTTCCCTGCTCTGTAAGCATGCTGACTCCTGTGTAGTGGTGTACCTACCAGCACTATAGTCCTAAGGTAATTATCAATCACCTTCTCCATTGTCTTTAACATAAAAGATGTTAGACTAATGGGTCTAAATGACTTCGGTTGAGTGGTGTTTTTCTTCCCCACCTTCGGTATAGATACCACCTTAGCCCTTCTCCATAGCTCCAGTATATATCCGATCGCTAAGCTGCTTATAAAGATATTTAGAAGATACGGCATTAGTTCTCTCTCTCCCTTTTGTAGAAAGGCAGGAACTAGTCCGTCCACACCTGGGGCCTTAAAAGGCTGGTAAGTTCCGATAGCCCATCTGATTCGGTTTTCCGTACAGATGGACGCTGCCCTCTTCCAGTCGGCCCGACTTGGTTTCCGTGGTTGCATCAAGCCCTCGGTCTCCCTGTATCCTCTACATCCCGGAAAATGGATTTCTAGTAGGAGGAAAGCTCTTTGCTCTTCATCCTCCGTGAAGGTCCCATCCGGTTTCTTGAGAGTGGTTGTCATTTCCACTTTATCCTTCGCTGGTGCTTTGTGCAGTCTAGCTGCCACCGGCGTGGATTCTATGTTTTCACAGAAGGTCCAAAAGGTCCTAAAGTAAAAGTTTCACAGAAGGTCCTATTGTGTCTTAAACTTATTTTAATATTTATTTTCTACATCTATAGGTTCTTAAAATTAGATATCTACATATTATATTAAGATTACGATAAAGCGACCAATAGGTCCTAATATATGGTCGCGGCTCATGGTTTTGAATGCGTTATGCTGTTTTATGACCGCTAGATGCTTGCAACTGTTTGTGACCACTAATGGTTTTAAATGCGTTTGTAAACAATGTAATATTTAAACTTACAAATTTTAGATATAAGTATTTATTTTCTGTAGTTGTAAATATTAAATATAGAAACAACAACGTGCACTTGGGGTTGGAATTAGTTTGTTATTAGTGGGGGCAGGCAAATGGGAACGGGGAGTAAGTCTTCCTGCTCTTAACGATATATAATTATCTTCATTTTAAATCCATCTTTCTTGCCACGAAGATACCAATGTAATAGAAGTCTGTTGATAATAGAAGTGTTGTCGTGTTCGTTTATTTATTCATTTTATAATGTCAAAAAGAACATATTTAAGTGGTTCACAAAAAGATAAAAAGTTGTAGCTCAAAAAGAAATAACCAAGAAACTTCCTAAACTCACTTCATTTTTTACGGTTGAAGAAGCAAATAGGCTGACTAATTCCTCACCTTCATCACTTCAAGATAGAAATACTTCTGAATATCAACTGGAGGAAGATCCTACATGTGACAAAAATGACCAACACACATCAGATGCTAAACCCTCTACTCCAAGCTACTGTAAGTTAATAACTACAAGCTTGGAAAGTGTCATCACCTGATCACCAAATCCTGGTACGTACTGTAACGAAATTTGAACAGAAGAATTACGCGATATTTGGATTCGAAAAGGGCCAGAGTTTTTCCAAATTAAAAATTGTGACTTCTCCGAAACTTCTACAAGTTTTCCAGATTAAAGCGGTAAAACAAAAACTAGATACTTGACTAAAAATAATTTCACCCGTAAATTGACGAATGGTGAGTCCTTAGAAAGAAAATGGCTCCTTTATTCACCGTCGAAAAAATCCGTGTACTGTGTTCCGTGGACATAATTTGAGTTCTCCGAATGGATATAAAGATTGGAAGCATCATATAAGTAACTTATTACTTGAGTATAAGAACAGTTTACAGCACGGACAATTAATGATAAATTATGTCGCAAGAAGCAAAACGGGACGGGACGAGTTGACAGTGAGTTGCTGTCTCAATATAATACAGGAGTCAATTATTGGAAGAATGTTCTTAGAAAAATTGTTGAGGTAGTGAAATTTTTAGCTTCTAGAGGTCTTGCTTTTCGTGGTGATAATGAGATATTGGGGTTTTAAAATAACGAAAATTATTTGGGATGCTTGGAACTGATTAGTGAATTTGACGCTTTTCTTGCTGATCATATACGAAACTGCGGAAATCGTGGAAAATGAATTACATCATATTTGTCTGAAAATATTTGTAATGAGTTTATTAATATAATGGGATAGCAAGTTTTAAAATCAATTGTTAACGAAATCATCAAAATACTATTCTATAAGCGTGGATTCTCCACCAGATCTCTCTCATGTTGAGCAACTGACCTTCATCGTTAGGTACGTCAAAGACGGAGAGCCTATTGAGAAATTTTTGCAGTTTTTAGGGTTCCGTACCGAAAACGGAACCCTTATAGGATCACTTTGTTGTCCGTCTGTCTGTCTGTCTGTCTGTCTGTCTGTCTGTCTGTCTCTCAGTCTGTCTGTCTGTCAAGACCATTTTTCTCAGGAACGACCCAAAATTGGGCCCGCAAAGCATATTTCTTGGGTCGCGCTGAGTCGAACCAAAAAAGTTAGTAATACACCAAATAATAAGTAATACCAACACCTCCTAGAAGAGTTATTCCCTAATACAATGTTTCGGTTTTACCGCTCTTCGCGAATGGCCTTCCGGAAGTGACTTCCAATTCCTGTCCAGAGGCTTTCTCTTCTAGGAGGTGTTGGTAATATGCACGCCATTGCTTTGCGTGCGCGAGAGTCAGTAAGCTCTCTGTCAAAAACTCGTTTCTGCGTATTGTGTTGTGAATATCAGTGAAACGTGTAATAACAGTGAAACGTGAATACAAGCATTTTAGAAACAAATTTTGTCTTATTATTAATAGTGGAGTGATCAAGCTGCAGTGCGTATTGTAAAATTGTAATCACCCTAATAATGGCTAAACGTGAATACAAGGAAGCACTTTTAGAATTAGGTTTTACTTGCATTTATGATCGAGGAGTGAACAAGCCGCAAGGCGTGTTGTGCAGTGAAATATTAAGCAATGAATCGATGAAACCGAACAAACTTAAAAGACATTTGGATACAAAACATCAATATTATTCCTTTGAGGGAAAAGATCGAACTTTTTACGAAAGAAAAGAAGCCCATTTAAAAAGACAGCGTTTGGATGCATCAAGTAGTAGTGATTTTATAAATTCTGCCAAACAAGATACACTTGCTTCTTTTTATGTGGCTTGGCATATTGCAAGACAAAAGAAACCCCATAGTATTGCTGAAAAACTTATAAAACCTGCTGCCATTGACATGGCACGTATCATGTGCGGAGAAGAAAGTTCAAAGAAATTACAAAAGATACCATTATCAAATGATACAATTCGTTTACGAATTAATGATATGCCATTTGATATTAAGAATCAACTTATTTCTGATGTAAAAATTGCTGGTTTATTTAGTATTCAACTGGATGAAACGACAGATGTAAGTAAAGATGCTCAAGTCATGGTTTACGTGCGGTATCCAGGTTTGACAGATATACAGGAGGACATTTTATTTGGCAAACCAATGTCAACAACAACTAGAGGTGAAGATATTTTTCTTATGGTCGATTCGTTTTTTAAAGAAGAAGGATTAAATTGGAATCAGTGTTTCAGTATTTGCACGGACGGTGCAGCGGCCATAACAGCATCTCAAAAGGGATTTTCGACAAGAGCAAAACAAACGAATCCACAAATTATATTGATTCATAGTTTCTTAAATAGACAAAATCTTGCTTCAAAAAAATTATCACCCGAATTATGTATCGTTTTGGATGAAATTGTTGCGGTAGTCAATTTTATCAAATCAAGAGCTCTTAACTGTAGAATTTTCCGCGAACTGTGTTTGGAATTTGGTGCAGAATACGAACATTTATTATATTATTCTGAAGTTAGATGGCTGTCCCGGGGAAAAGTTGTTCAAAGAGTATTATCATTACGGACAGAAGTCGAATTATTTTTGAGAGAAAAGAAACACCCATTAGCATCTAAATTCTCCGAGTTGAAGTGGATTACTCAAGTTGCTTATTTGTCAGATATTTTATTTGAAATAAATAATCTAAATACGTCTATGCAAGGACGTAATCATACTATTATTGAATTAACTGAAAAAATTACATGTTTTAAAAATAAACTCAAATTATGGAGAAATAAGGTTGAAGTAAAGAAACTTGCTTCATTCCCGACTCTTAATTTACTTGTTGAAGACAATAATATTGATATCACAGATTTTGAAATACAGAAAATTATTATTAATCATTTAGAAAAACTAATAGCAGACGTTTTCAAATATAATGCCGGGTTCGAATGCCATTTAATTTTGATGTAAGTGATTTGCATGAGGGATTTGTTAATATTAATCAATTTTAAGAACAATTAATAGAAATACAAAGTGACCAAGCACTTCGATACAATTTCACAAAAACACTGAATCTTTATGTGCTTTCTGGTTAAAATTAAAAACCGAAAAGCTAATAATTGTTAAAGAAGCCCTAAAAGTATTATTGCCCATTTCAACAACATATATGTGTGAGGCTGGTTTTCCGGCTCTGTGTGGAATCAAAAAAAATTACCGGAACAAGTTAAATCCTGAAATAAATATAAGGTGCTCCTTTACAAGCATTCAACCGAGGTTTAAAGATCTTTCAAAATGTATTCAAGCACAAGGTTCGCATTAAAACTGTATGACTTGCATTTAAAATTTAAAAGACTTAACATATGTCATTGATATTTCTATTTTTTTTTTGAATAAGTTAAAATGTCAATTATTTTCAAAAAGTTATAAATATATTTTAATTTGGTCAATAAAAAATATTAAAAACTTGATTAATTAATTAATTATTTAATAAACTAATTACTTAATAAACTTGATTATTAATTAAATTTTCCTTGGATCGAAAAGTACATTTGTTTATCTTTATTATTAAAAAAATAAATAAAAAATTTAAAAAGTTAAAAAAAATCATCATCGTAGGATTGAAGATTTTTTTAAAATACGATCTAAAATAAAGCAATGAAAAAATTTTGACCTTTTTTTGGGTCGCGACATGAACATATTTCTCAAATTTGGGTCGCGGCTTAAAAAGGTTAAGAACCACTGTCTTAGAGCGCATGTAAAGGGAAAAACCTGAAAACCGTAAATATGTAGTTTAATTACAAGAAAAATGCGAATTTACTATTAGAAATTTATGAAAATACACTAATGTTGTCGTAGTGGTATTGTTAGGCTCCAGAAGCATATGGGTTGCATTCAGTTAGGTCCTCCTCGGTTAGGTCCGAAGGTTAAAAAGTATGTGTTGGCACCAAGCTGTTTATTCTGAATTTTCTTTGTTTATATTCGTTATGCATTTCATCACGAACGCTCTTTATACATAATATATACAGGGTATTTATTATGTCTAAATTTTGCATGTTTATAACCGACATGCGACATTCTCAAGTCCCGTAATATCCTGTATATATTATATCTTGTCTAATTTTTCTTTATATCTACATATACTTAAATCACGTACTCCCTATATTTTTTGGTAGTCAATTGCCCAAAAGCTGTCAATTGAACAACTGAATGTTAAGAGTATCGAAATATATCTAGAAATAGTTAATATATTAGTTTATATTAAATCTAGAAATAGTTAGATCTTAATATAAGTTAGTGAATAAGTGTAATACTAAAATAAAGTTTTCTTTTTATAAGTTTAAAAATATTCGCGTGATTTAAAAAAAATACCCTGTATACCTTTATATAGGGTATATAGGTATAAAGGCAAAATTGAGCAGTAAAAACAAATAGTGAAGTTCCAGAATCCCTAAACACTCATAGTGAATGGGGTGTGTATGGTAATAAAATATAGGGTAGAATTCCATCGTACGACAGCGACATCTTGAGGTTATGCTTGAAGCGGTACTAAGATGGTCGTGATTTCAGGAGGGCAACTTGTCAAGTTAACTGAATGTGCTTGCTACGTCCTCCACAAAAAAAAGATACCTTACTTGCAAGTTTGTACGAAACCCTCAGTGCGCGAGTCACAACTCGCACTTGGCCGGTTTTTTTCTCTATGGATAAGCATAATGTAGTATACATAGCAGATACTATTTTAAACATTTTTTAAAGCTTTGATATTAATATAAAAGATTGTCATGGGCAGAGTTATAATAATGCATCAAATATGGCTGGAAAGTATTCTGGTGTTTAGTCATGAATAAAAGAAAAATAAAAATTTGCATTTTTTTTCCATGTGCATGGTAATAAAATATAGGGTAGAATTCCATCGTACGACAGCGACATCTTGAGGTTATGCTTGCAGCGGTACTAAGATGGTCGTGATTTCAGGAGGGCAACTTGTCAAGTTAACTGAATGTGCTTGCTACGTCCTCCACAAAAAAAAGATACCTTACTTGCAAGTTTGTACGAAACCCTCGGTGCGCGAGTCACAACTCGCACTTGGCCGGTTTTTTTCTCTATGGATAAGCATAATGTAGTATACATAGCAGATACTATTTTAAACATTTTTTAAAGCTTTGATATTAATATAAAAGATTGTCATGGGCAGAGTTATAATAATGCATCAAATATGGCTGGAAAGTATTCTGGTGTTTAGTCATGAATAAAAGAAAAATAAAAATTTGCATTTTTTTTCCATGTGCGGCACATTCGCTAAATTTAGTAGGTGCCCAAAGCCTAAATTAACAAAAAAAATATGGAAAAATTGATCATAGCAGAAAAATGTTTTTCTCATTTACTTTTTTTACTTTCCAACAGGCCCCAAATTCTTGTGGGCCCAAGGGCCCTGCATAACCTAAGACGGCACTGCTTCCATTAAATTGCATAATCTACATATAGTTTAATCTATTCTTACTTCCAATACATTGTATAATCTATGTCTATTTAATTCGATATTTACTTCCATTACATTCTATAATCTATGTCTAGTTTAATTGATGTCATGCGTCAGTTCCTTCTAGATTTATTCTTCTATTTAACAAAAATTTCTACGTCATTGTTCCAATTAGGCATCTGCCTGTCGGCTTGATAACTAATTATCCGACTTCCTCCAGCTAATAAAAAATATTTTTTATGTAACAATTTGGGTGAATTGAAAGTTGCACCCCTCGTATGAGGCATAAATGCGAAAGAAGTCGAGGGTTATTTTGTCTCGCTCTGCTATATTTTGCTCCCGATGACTGTTGTGAATCACAAGTAGCGAATGTTTATCAGATTGAATTCAGTGCATTATAGATGAACAGGTACTTGAGTCCAGTGCATCAGTGTCCGTATAATAATGTAATGGGATGTCCCCTATGCCTGAAGCACATGCTGCTAGGGTCAAACGAATACAATAAGGCCGTGAAAAATCTGTCGTCTATAAATCGCCGGGCTTTTATTCGATATTGTGCTTTAGACCAGATGCTACTTGACGAACTTTTTTATTCGATGCGTTTGAATTCTTAATTTTGAAAAAATTAAATCTTCGTGTTTTGGCAACATTTTTTATAAATCTTCCTTATAGATAATTTTCACTAAATCAAACCAATACAGAAGTTATAATAGACGACATAATGATATAATTAATTGGTTAATAACTTTTCTTGTGACTTCTAGGTCTAATTTTGATTTTCTAATATTTTTAACAAATTTAAAAAATAAAAGATATACAGAGTCTTAGGTAAACATGTGGCAAACATGGGGATAATAACTCGGGGTTAATCAATTGGTTAATAAGTTTTCTTGTGACTTCTATGTCTAATCCTGATTGTCTACTAGTGTTAGTTAAGTTATATAGGGTGTTAGGTAACATGTGGCAAAATTGGTGAAAATAACTCGGGGTTAATCAATTGGTTCATAACTTTTCTTGTGACTTCTATGTCTAATTTTGATTTTCTTTTTCATATTTTTTATATTTTCTTTTGAATATTTTTAACCAATTTAAAAAATAAAAAGTTATACAGGGTGTTAGGTAAACATGTGGCAAAAATGGGGATAATAACTTGGAGTTAATCAATTGGTTAATAACTTTTCTTGTGACTTCTAGGTCTAATTTTGATTTTCTAATATTTTTAACAAATTTAAAAAATAAAAGTTATACAGGGTGTTGGGTAAACATGTGGCAAAAATGGGGATAATAACTTGGGGTTAATCAATTAGTTAATAACTTTTCTTGCGACTTCTCTGTCTAATCTTGATTTTCTAATATTTTCAACAAATTAAAAAAATAATAGTTATACAGGGTGTTAGGTAAATATATTGCAAAAATGGGAAAAATAACTCGGGGTTAATCAATTGGTTAATAACTTTTCTTGTAACTTCTATGTCTAATCCGGATTGTCTAATATTTTGAAAAAATTAAAAAATAAAAGGTAATGTTAGGTAAATATATTGCAAAAATAGGATAAAAAAAATGTTTTACAGAAAACAACAAAGAACAACATATACTTAGAATAGGCCAAGGAATGGCCCCTTGAATTTTTGCCAAATGTTTACCTAACACCCTGTATATATCGTTCGTTTGGATGAACAGAGTATTAACTCATTATGTTCTTGCCTGCAGAATTTCCTTTTTTTTGCTCAGTAATAGCAAAATTGACAAAGTCATGAAGTGAACAAAAACGTTATCAATAAACGTTGATCAATAGTTTAAAAGATATTATAAGAGAGGTTAACCAATTATTTACAGAAATGGAAATATATTGATTTGAAAACTTCAAATCGCTTTTCAGGCTTTTTTGAGTTAATACCCCGTTCATCTGGACCGACGATATGTAATGTTTTGTAGACTTGGCCTAAAGTTACTCTTAACTCACAGGTTAACAAATTATTTCATTTGATTTGATCTAATCGATTAAAACTTTGAAGCATTAATTGTTAATTTATGATTAAGCATTTAACTTGTTATTAAACTTAGATTTCGCTTAGATTTCGCTCTAACAAAAAAATTGTTCCGTTTTTTGATAATTGCTGTTTAAAATCATGACACCCTTAATTTTCCACCCTTCAGTTCTGATTGCAAATACAAATTCAGTAAAACTATTTTTGTTTTATAAATGAACGAAAAAACATGTTTATAGATTTATATCTGTGTGCTAGAATATTTCAAAACGCGAATAAAAATTCTGCGCGCGTTTGATTACAGAATCGCGAAACAGTTTTTATTATAAATGTTCTGCTTTTTTAGCATTCATTCGAACATATATGAAACGGTATAAATTGTAACTGTGTCTATATATAATTATCTGAAGTCATTCCAATGTTATGAATGACTGGACATGTCTGTGTACAATACTAATATACACTTGTAATGGATCGAGTTGATTGCACCCATTTCACAAGAAAACGTTGCAAACGTTTCCTGGAAGCTACGCAATTTCCTGCCACGTTTGCAGATATTATTTCTTCTCTACATCGATAAGATGAGACCGTGCAATTCATTAATAACATTTATTTATTAAAACTAAACTATATATATATATATATATATATATATATATATATATATATATATATATATATATATATATATTGCAATATATAGGTATTTAAATATTTTGTTCAGTTTATTTTTGCAGTTAGGAATTCTTCGTTTTTCAATACTCAATTGGATGTGGAAAATTAGAATTTTTCCTAAAAACTATGGGAAAATAAGATAAAAAAGAAACAATGCAAACTTTATTTTGTATTTATGTTTCACGTTTCCACTTTTCGAATTCTTTAAACGCCTTTTCGTATTTTTCTTTTGACCTCTCTGGTAGCAACGAATTAAGGGCCAATGCTGCAGACTCTTCAATATCTTTAACATTCTTAAAGCAATTAATTGCACATTTGCACAAACTTGAAAAAAATCTAATTTATTTTTGATTACTTCTCAATTCCAGAGCTATGACAGAATCATTACCAAAAGGAACATAATAATCGTATTTAAAATGTTAAGCAAAATTAAATAGTTATATAGTTTTAAATAGTTATATTATATTTTTATTAATAATCGAATAATGAGTCATTTTTTTACCAGATTTAATAAAATCTTGTTAAAATCTTGTTAAAAACACGTTGGGAAAAGAATGTTTTTCCGTTTACGTGTTTTTTTTTCAAAAAAAATCTTACATTTACAACGGAAAAACATCACTTTTCTCAACTTATTGTACAAATAGCTATTTAATATCTACATTGCCACACCGTACATTTTTTATTATTATTTCCCAAATTTATTTGTGTATTTCGCAAAATACACAAAATATATAATGTATATATCCTATAGAGATAAGAACTTATCTATACATAGGTCGGAAATAAAAGAACAAAAAACCCTAAAAGACTAAAAGAAGATAAAATAAAAAATATAAATATGTTATAAAAATATAAAGATAAAATAGAAGAACACAAAAAAATTAAAAGAAAAACTATACAAACATTAATTAAACAGTTTATTATAATTCTTATAATTATTATTATGTTTATTTATATAACAGTTTATTTAGTTTATTGTTTATATTGCCGTATGTACCTATTACTGATTTATTTAGAATAAACTGAAAATAACATTTTAATGCCATATTTATTACTATATAATTAATTAAAATTATTAATGAATTAAATTTAAACGTTATATAGCAAGGACAATTTTCCGCATAATTATGAATAAAATCTGATTAGAATTTCTATTTTATCACCTTTTAAATAAAAAAAATATTTTGATTGATGTGAAAACAGTGTCATAGCAAGCAAAAAGCACTAACATAGCGAAAAACAAGGAAGGAACATGGAAAACCAAAGGTTAATTGAAACGTATGTGCTCTCGCACAAAGATATTTTATCTATTCTACGACCAATAATTTCATGCTTTTTATTATATTCAGATTTCCTTCGCCACAAACTATTTATTTAAAAAGGAAAAATAACGTTTATATAAATTTCCTTGTAACATTTTTCTTCTATAAATAACGAAATACTAAAAATGTGTTATGCTAAACAGACAAGACTATACGTATAAGGTTGGACAAATTACATTATTATATTAACCACGAAAAGAATTTACAAAGACTGTAATAAACGAATGTTAAAGGTATTAGACAGACGGACGGAACTGTTAAAATTCTCGAATTTCAAATGAATTTTACAGTTTGTTTAATATAAAATTGCTTTAACATTTAATAAGATAATCTAGATTAAACCAATTGCAATTCGATTTATTTTATATACGTATAGTCCTAGTATATAGACCATAGTAAATCGCGGCCCGCGGGCCACATGTGGCCCGCGTCGACCTTATATGCGGCCCGCGAATCATTTTATAAGTTACTTTAATTGCATTTATTATAATATTGCTTTAATTGCTTATGTAATATGTATACTATGTTTAGCAGGCCTGATGTGTACTTTACTTTATTTTGTACCTGCCACTATTTCATAGACACAGAACATTTACGGGTGTTCTCTGAAAATATTTCGATTTACAAGATGTATACATATATATATATATATATATATATATATATATATATATATATATATATATATATATAAATATATACATATACATATGCATATGCATATGCATATACATATTACATGTATATAATTAATTAAGAATTAATTAATTATAATTAATTAAGAATAATTTTAGTTCATATATTATTTTTTGAAAGAGTCAGTCATTTTTAATTGTTTTCAATGATTTTGCATTTTCTCTAATAAGTGGTTCAGACATTGGAACATATTTATCCCTCGCAATTTTAAACCATTCCAAAGCAGCTTTGTCAATGTCTTCGTAGGTAAGTACACTTTTTCATACGTCTGCGATAGTCCTGTGAAGTTAGCAACCGAATTTTCAAAAATATAATATTACATCGGAGTTCCCGGCAGATATGAAATAGTTCTAGAGTATTTTGTGCAAAATTTCAATAGTTCTGCAGAATTTCGCGAAAAAAATGGAAAATACTAAAATTGAGCTAGCAACCACTTTTGAGAAAAACTGTGCGTTTTTTACATATTCCTGTACAGCGACCATAGTTCTGGAGTACTTGATCAATTTTGCAAAAAGTTCTGCAAAAATTGACATTTTGCAAAAAAAAATGAATTATGAAACTTGCAAAAATATTTCTATTGAAATCGCGGATCTGAATAGCACCCTAAGAGTTCTATCAAAGATCCCTTTGTCATTTTTTGATAAAAACCTTAGTTCAAAAGATATTTGCAATAATAAGGGACCCGTTATTTTGAATGCAAATTTAAAAAAATCGCGGAACAGTTCTGTTTGCAGTTCCCGATAGAACTCTTAGAGTTCTATGGAAAGTCCTTATACAGGACTCGAATATCTAAAACGAGAGTCCGACCACTGCGTCGCTTCCGAAAGAGTCGATCTCAAAAGCGCCGACGACCAAGCGGCGTTTTGAATCTTTCTTGTTTGTTGTCGGCAGATAGTTTTAGGGCCGCACGAAAATCTGCGCGCCGAGCTTGTACAATAATTTTAATTAGGAAATTTTATTAAGAGAATAATGTGCACATTTTGCAGAAAACCACCGAATTCAAATATGAACACAACTGTTTCACGTTTATTTACTTTTTCATTTCAATGGTGAATTCGAAATTCAATCGTGAACTTGTTTGTATTTTTCGTATATCTTTCCAATTTTTAACTTTACAGAAAAATGTTATAAGGATTTTCGATAGAACTCTAAGAGTTGTACCAGGAACTGTAAACAGAACTATTGCACGATTATTTTCTCCTTGCTTCGTCGCATCGGTGAAGTCTAATTCTCCCATATCTTTCGAATTTTTAACTTTGGAGAAAAATATTATAAGGATTTTCGATAGAACTCTAAGAGTTCTATAAGGAACTGCAAACAGAACTATTGCGCCATTTTTTTCTCTTCACTTCGTCGCGTCGGTGAAGTCTAATTTTTCGCATATCTCTCGAATTTTTAACTTTGAAGAAAAAAGTTATAAGGATTTTCGATAGAACTCTAAGAGTTCTATAAGGAACTGCAAACAGAACTATTGCGCGTTTATTTTCTCCTTGCTTCGTCGCATCGGTGAAGTCTAATTTTCCCATATCTCCCGAATTTTTAACTTTGGAGAAAAATGTTATCAGGATTTTCAATAAAACTCTAAGAGTTCTATAAGGAACTGTAAACAGAACTATTGCACGATTATTTTCTCCTTGCTTCGTCGCGTCGGTAAAGTCTAATTTTTCGCATATCTTTCGAATTTTTAACTTTGAAGAAAAATGTTATAAGGATTTCCGATAGAACTCTAAGAGTTCTATAAGGAACTGTAAACAGAACTATTGCACGATTATTTTCTCCTTGCTTCGTCGCGTCGGTGAAGTCTAATTTTTCGCATATCTTTCGAATTTTTAACTTTGAAGAAAAATGTTATAAGGATTTGCGATAGAACTCTAAGAGTTCTACCAGGAACTGCAAACAGAACTATTGCGCGATTATTTTCTCCTTGCTTCGTCGCATCGGTGAAGTCTAATTCTCCCATATCTTTCGAATTTTTAACTTTGGAGAAAAATATTATAAAGATTTTCGATAGAACTCTAAGAGTTCTATAAGGAACTGCAAACAGAACTATTGCACGATTATTTTCTCTTCACTTCGTCGCATCGGTGAAGTCTAATTTTTCGCATATCTTTCGAATTTTTAACTTTGAAGAAAAATGTTATAAGGATTTTCGATAGAACTAAGAATTCTACCAGTAACTGCAAACAGAACTATTGCGCGTTTTTTTTCTCTTCACTTCGTCGCGTCGGTGAAGTCTAATTTTTCGCATATCTCTCGAATTTTTAACTTTGAAGAAAAATGTCATATATATTTTCGATAGAACTCTAAGAGTTCTACCAGGAACTGCAAACAGAACTATTGCGCGATTATTTTCTCCTTGCTTCGTCGCATCTGTGAAGTCTAATTCTCCCATATCTTTCGAATTTTTAACTTTGGAGAAAAATGTTATAAGGATTTTCTATAGAACTCTAAGAGTTCTACCAGGAACTGTAAACAGAACTACTGCGCGTTTTTTTCTCTTCACTTTGTTGCGTCAGTAAAGTTAAATTTTTCGCAAAATTTTCTATTTTTAATTTTACATAAAAATGTTATAAAGATCTTCGATAGAACTCTAAGAGTTCTACCAGGAATTGCAAACAGAACTATTGCGCGATTATTTTCTCCTTGCCTCGTCGCATCGGTGAAGTCTAATTTTTCGCATATCTTCCCTACCTCCTCGAAGATATGCGAAAAATTAGACTTCACCGATGCGACGAGGCAAGGAGAAAATAATCGCGCAATAGTTCTGTTTGCAGTTCCTGGTAGAACTCTTAGAGTTCTATCGAAAATATATATGACATTTTTCTTCAAAGTTAAAAATTCGAGAGATATGCGAAAAATTAGACTTCACCGACGCGACGAAGTGAAGAGAAAAAAAAACGCGCAATAGTTCTGTTTGCAGTTACTGGTAGAATTCTTAGAGTTCTATCGAAAATCCTTATAACATTTTTCTTCAAAGTTAAAAATTCGAAAGATATGCGAAAAATTAGACTTCACCGATGCGACGAAGTAAAGAGAAAATAATCATGCAATAGTTCTGTTTGCAGTTCCTTATAGAACTCTTAGAGTTCTATCGAAAATCTTTATAATTTTTAACTTTGAAGAAAGAAGTCAGAAGGATTTTCGATAGAACTCTAAGAGTTCTACCAGAAACTGCAAACAGAACCATTGCGCGAATATTTTCTCCTTGCCTCGTCGCATCGGTGAAGTCTAATTTTTCGCATATCTTTCGAATTTTTTACTTTGAAGAATAATGTTATAAGGATTTTTGATAGAACTCTAAGAGTTCTACCAGGAACTGCAAACAGAACTATTGCGCGAATATTTTCTCCTTGCTTCGTCGCATCGGTGAAGTCTAATTCTCCCATATCTTTCGAATTTTTAACTTTGGACAAAAATGTTATAAGGATTTTCGATAGAACTCTAAGAGTTCTATAAGGAACTCCAAACAGAACTATTGCACGATTATTTTCTCTTTACTTCGTCGCATCGGTGGTCTAATTTTTCGCAAAATTTTCAAATTTTTAACTTTGAAGAAAAATGTTATAAGGATGTAAGGATGTTCTAAGAGTTCTACCAGGAACTGCATTAACTTAACAGAACTATTGCGCGATTTTTTTCTTCACTTCGTCGCGTCGGTAATTTTTCGCAAAATTTTCTATTTTTAATTTTACAGAAAAATGTTATAAGGATTTTCGATAGAACTCTAAGAGTTCTAGTGGGAACTACAAACAGAACTGTAGCGCGATTTATTTTCATCTTCACCATGTCGCATTGGTGAAGTCTAATTTTTCGCAAATCTTTCTAATTTTTAACTTCTTAAATCTTGTAAGGACTTTCCATAGAACTCTAAGAGTTCTATCGGGAACTGCAAACAGAACTGTTCCGCGATTTTTTTAAATGTGCATTCAAAATAACGGGTCTCTTATTATTGCAAATATCTTTTGAACTAAGGTTTTTATCAAAAAATGACAAAGGGATCTTTGATAGAACTCTTAGGGTGCTATTCAGATCCGCGAATAGAACTATTTTTGCAAGTTTCATAATTCATTTTTTTTGCAAAATGTCAATTTTTGCAGAACTTTTTGCAAAATTGATCAAGTACTCCAGAACTATGGTCGCGGTACAGGAATATGTAAAAAACGCACAGTTTTTCTCAAAAGTGGTTGCTAGCTCAATTTTAGTATTTTCCATTTTTTTCGCGAAATTCTGCAGAACTATTGAAATTTTGCACAAAGTACTCTAGAACTATTTCATATCTGCCGGGAACTCCGATGTAATATTATATTTTTGCAAATTCGGTTGCTAACTTCACAGGACTGTCTGCGATCACTAGCTGCACTATTTTCGGCTTTGCTCAGAATTTCTTCGCGGTTTCTTATAATTGAAGAAAGTGTACTTGGAGGAATCTTAAATCCTTCAGCAATCAGTTTTTTCTTCTTAATACGTTCGTCAACTTCACTTATCAACCTCACTTTATTAGATAACGACATCGTATGCAGTTTTTTTTTTATGGCCACTCATATTTGCAATTGTAACGGTAGAGGTAAGAAAAGCAACAATGAGTTTAAACTTTAAAATTTCATTAATATATACCACCTTATGGGTGATCTTCGGTTATATCGTCTCGTTTTGGATTACCGATTCGCGGGAGCATAATATCCTGTCGTAATTTATCCGCTTCTAAATTCTTAGTTTTGCTTTATTCGAGTTTTTGGTGAATCATAAAATATTGAAAATAAAATGTTTGGTAATCTGCCCAAAGATTAGACTATCGACGGTTTATGGTAGGCAATACCCGGCATCATCAATTTTGGAAAACACGCGGCTGTTAAAAAATTGAAGTTCCAGAGATTATTTTGTATGTAAAATTCTACCATTGTACAAATTTTTACTACGAGCTATGGAAAAATTCGAGTTAAAAAAATCGAGTTATGGAAGTTAATTTCTATGTAAAATGCTACCTAAACGTATGAATTTCTAAAAATATTCGAGTTATAGAAAAATTGGAGTTACAGAAGCTCGAGCTATGGTTAGACTGTATACATATTGTTCACCTTACCTAACGAAAAAACCTAACAATATTGTTCTATCTAGGCGAGTATATGGGCATTTCTTCCAAAATTTTACCTTTTCAAATTACAGTCGAACTTCCATAACTCGAACTTATATAACTCCAATTTTTCTATAACTCGAACTTTTTTAGAAATTCATACGTTTAGATAGCATTTTACATATAAATTAACTTCAATAACTCAAATTTTCCTTAACTCGAATTTTTCTATAAGTCGTAGTAAAAATGTGTTCAATGGTAAAATTTTACATAGAAAATAATCTCTATAATCCCAATTTTTAACAGTTGCGTACCTTCCAAAATTATGGTGCCGGATATTGCTTATCATAAATATCGTGTTTGTTATAGTAAAGGTGCAATATACTAATGAAATTTTAGAGTTTAAACCCATTCTTTCTTCTTACCTCTGCAGTTAGGATTGCAAATATGAGTGGCCAGAGAAGAAAACTCAATACGATGTCGTTATCTGACAAAGTGAGCTTGATAAGTTAAGTTTACAAAGTTATTAAAAACAAAAAAAGTGATTGCTGAAGATTTTGCGATTCGCCCAAGTACACTTTATTCAATTATAAGAAACTGCAAAGAAATTTTGAACAAAGCCGAAAATGGTACAAATTATGATCGCAAACGTTTGAAAAAGTGTACCTACGAAGACAAAGATACTTTGGATTGGTGTAAAATTGCGCGGGATAAAAATGTGCCTATACCTGGATCACTTATTAGAGAAAAGGCTCTATATTTTGTTGATAGTCTGGGATACACTGATTCTGTCCGAAGACAAAAACGTGGGACATCGATATTCAGCAAGTAACCATGAAATATTGTATCAGAAAGGCTGGCTTTAAAAAACAAGGCGAAACAAACCGGAGTGAAGAACATGATCTCTTCTATCAGAATTGAAGTTCGCGTATGACACATATAATCAGCATAACGTGGATAATACAGTGTCTATTAATGATTATTTATCTGTAGATGAAGATATATGGATAACAAGATTACAAAACGCGAAGATCCAGATGTCTTTTCTAGCAACGAAACTGTGTCAATTCTACCCACGAACAAAGTATGCGTGATTATTTAAGTTAAGTTTTGCGAATATCTGTGTTCAAAAGACAATCTACTTTGGAGAACTTTTAGTTGAAAACATTTTTAATGGAAAACAAATAAATATTACCGACTTAAAAAAAATAATATATAATAATATATTATTATAATAATAAAAATAATAATATATTTTTATTTTAATAATTTTAATTCTTTTTAATTAATTATAATTATATATAACATTATATTAATAATGCATATATCTTTTTTGTTTATAATTACATACCTATGTACACATTTACTTTGAATAAATTGTGGAAAGTGAAGTAGTTTAATGTATTTCTCTAACTCCAATTTTCTATAACTCCAATTTTTTTCGTGAACTATGGTACTTCGACTTAGGGAAGTTCGACTATACATATATACAAAAAAATAAAAAAATAAAATTAAGATTTAGTAGTTTATTTCTGGTTCAAGGATATATAAACTATAACAAGGATATATAGTTAAAACAGTAAGGTTTTTGATTGACCATATTAAGCCTTATAAAACTTACAAGCAAGCCATCAATCTCATGCTTAATTTCCTGACCGTTCATCATCTAGTAATCAACTTATCTGTTAGAAAACATGGAGCTGGGCCATATTTTTTTTTTTTTTTTGAGTAGGTGTAACAACCGCGAAAAATATACGGGGCAATCCAAGCAAATAAAAGACGGTATGTGGAGACGCAGGTATAATTTCGAAATTTACAACATTTATATACAAGCCGCAAACAAGGACATAGTAACTACAACCAAAATAGGCAGATTGCGATGGGCAGGCCATGTGAACAGATAGGATGAAAATAATCCTGCAAAAAAGATCCTTAAAGCAAAACCCATAGGCACAAGACGTCGAGGAAGGCCAAAGCTGCGCTAGAGGGATGGTGTAAGCGAAGACGCACGAAAGATAGGTACACCGAACTGGACGATACGGACCAGAGACAGGAATGAATGGCGAAATAAGCTTGAGAAGGTCGATACCCTGATATAGGGTTGTATGGCCATTGATGATGATGAAAATATTAAAAAAACTTAATATAAAATACACTTAAGAATAAAAGGAACGTGTTTTAAATGAACAATACTCCATTGATGAATGAGCAATATTCCATCGATTGACAAACGGTCTTGTAGTTTTCTATTGCATAAACTCCAGTAGATAGAGAGCAAGTGGTAATGAAAATTTTGTTAAAATTTCTTTTTCTTTCTTCTAAGCTTGCAAGTATTTCTTAAGATCTGAGTTAATTTTAGCTCTTTGTCTTCTTTCATTTTCTCCTTCTTTCTTGGGAAGGGACGGTCGGGAAAGGGGACGGTGAAGAAAACGCGAAATCGCAAATAGTGGGGGTAAAAACCAAAGTGAAAGTGTATAAAAGCATCATTAGACCGATAGTGACCTACGGGTGCCAATTGTGGACAACGACGACCAAATCTGAGGACCTATTATTAAAATTCGAGCGAAAAATATTGAGAAGAATATTTGGACCGACCCAGGAAGAAGACGGGTGGAGGTTAAAGTATAATCAGGAACTGGTACAACTGTATAAAGAAATAGATCTAGTCACATATATAAAAATACAACGGCTGCAAAGGGCAGGACACGTAGAACGCATGGGAGAAGAAAGAATACCACAGAAGATTTACAAAGGAAACACGGAAGGCAACAGGAGACAAGGCAGACCACGACTAAGATGGCATGACAACATACAAAAAGACGCAAGAGAACTAATAGGCATAAGGATCTGGAAAAGAGCAGCAGCGGACAGAAAAGGATGAAAAAGAATGCTAAACGAGGCTAAGAAAGGAGGAGGCTAAGGCCCACAGAGGGCTGTAAGGCCACGGATGGATGGATGGAAGAAAACGCGAATGTTTTTGGCAAAATTAGTAGGTAAAATTCATCATTCAAAAGCATGGTTATATATTTCGTAACGTGAAATATGGTAAAGAAATTACCGCAATTAATCCTAAATACAGAATATTAAAACGTCCAATAATGCTAGAGACGGTCTTCAAGACAATTAAAATACGCGCATAAATTGTTATTTGTGCTGTTGTGCCTGTATTTATATTGTGCCTGTATTTTCACTTGAATTCGTCACCATGCAAGCCAAGCACACTTTCGTTGCGATTGTTTTTTAGCTTAACTGACAAATGTGTATGTAACACAACAAAATTTTACTGCCTTCGAACTACTCTAATTGTGTTGTTGGACGGTTAGGAACAAGAATTCGGCGACATAATTTATAGCTATAAAATAATAGGATGCGAAATGAATGCCATAATAAAATCTATGTTTATTAACGATTTCATATATTTATAGATATAAGCATGAGTTAGATTCTAAGCATTTGTTTCAGTTAACTATTGACCATTAGTTAGACGACAAGTCTAAAAACATGTTTGCGACATAGGGACGGTCAGGAGTTTCAGCATGTTCAAGTTGTGATTACTCGTAAACGGGGTGTAAAATATTCACTTTAAATTCATAGTTTGCCATCCAAGAACTGCAACTATAAATAATTTTTAAAATGGCTTAAGAAATTTCTTTTTAATTTTTTAATTTTTTTCTAAAAAAATTCTAAATTTTCTAGTCCAGCGACACGAGAAATAAAATTTTGGAAGAAATACCCATATATGCATCGTGCTATACAAATTAGTAAATATCTATTAAAATAGAATAAAAATTAATGCTGCCTCCGGTCAAACTTTCTTATCTAATATGGCCCTGCAGCCAAAAAATTTGGCTCTGATATAGATAAATATTCAAATAATTAGTTAAAAATAATAAACAAATAGTAATCAGTTTGTGTAATATATACAAATTCTGAAACACTATTCACAAAGAGCTCAAAAAATTGTCTAGTCTTATCTAGTCTTGCCTGGTTTTCTCTTGTTTGGTATTGTTTGGTCTTGTCTGGTCTTGTCAGATCTTGTCTGGTTTTGTCTGGTCTTGTCTGGTCCTGTCTGGTTTTGCGGGTCTCCTCTGGTCTTGTCTGGTTTTCTCTGGTCTTGTCTACCTCTTGTCTGGTCCTGTCTGGTCTGGCGGGTCTCCTCTGGTCTTATCTGGTTTTGTATGGTCTTGTCTTGCCTTGTTTGGTCTTATAATTTCTTGTCTGTTCTTGTATGTTTTTGTCTGGTATTGTCCGCTCTTCTCTGGTCTTGTCTAGTTTTGCATGGTATTGTCACCTTTAGCATATTCTTGACTGGTCTTATCCGGTCTTTTCTGATTTTGTGAGTTCTTCTCTGCTTTTCGCATAGTCCTGTTTGCTCTCCATTGCATTTGTGTGCTCTAGTATTCTGCAATAATTAATTTAGTTTTCTTGCTTTGAAAACTGTTCATTTTTCAAAATTAAAATTTTGGATTAAAAGCAAATTTTATTTAAATTCAAGGAAGAATGTGAAAAGTACTTGATAATTTCTCCGTTGATCAAGATCGCATTTATACCAAGATATGCATTCATGATATTTTATGATCGACGTGTGGACTATATCAAGCCATTTGTATGGATGCCGGGCGATATCCTTTAGAATATATTCCGAATCGTGCTCATATTTCGGTAGTTTCGGTTTTTGATTGACAGCGACCGAGTCTACGGCCTAGACAGACCTTGAACCGCGCGGCGCTCCTCCGGCGCGTGACAATATGCAACTTTTAAATGTCCGGGTTTGCCACTAAATTGTTATTTATTCCAGCATACTTGTCTATATTTTTTCGTTCACAGACTCACTCCAACAACAAAATTTTAAATTCCACAAATATTTTCAGAACATTTGATGTTACTTAAATATCTTTTAATTATTTTTAGAATATCTCTATTTTACCCGCCTCCGAAGCAGCGGTCTATAAAAAGTGAACTTACGTATATTCCTCACATCTTGCCTGTGTAGCCTTGCGGATCTAGTCTTGTCTGTCTAGTTTCGTCTGTTTAGTCAAAAATCAAAAAATCAAATCAAAAGACCTAGTCGGTCTAGTTTCGTCTGTCTAGACTTGCCAGTTTAGTCTTGTCTGTCTAGTCTTGTCTGTCTAGTCTTGTCTGTCTAGTCTTGTCTGTCTAGTCTTGTCTGTCTAGTCTTGTCTGTCTAGTCTTGTCTGTCTAGTCTTGTCTGTCTAGTCTTGTCTGTCTAGTCTTGTCTGTCTAGTCTTGTCTGTCTAGTCTTGTCTGTCTAGTCTTGTCTGTCTAGTCTTGTCTGTCTAGTCTTGTCTGTCTAGTCTTGTCTGTCTAGTCTTGTCTGTCTAGTCTTGTCTGTCTAGTCTTGTCTGTCTAGTCTTGTCTGTCTAGTCTTGTCTGTCTAGTCTTGTCTGTCTAGTCTTGTCTGTCTAGTCTTGTCTGTCTAGTCTTGTCTGTCTAGTCTTGTCTGTCTAGTCTTGTCTGTCTAGTCTTGTCTGTCTAGTCTTGTCTGTCTAGTCTTGTCTGTCTAGTCTTGTCTGTCTAGTCTTGTCTGTCTAGTCTTGTCTGTCTAGTCTTGTCTGTCTAGTCTTGTCTGTCTAGTCTTGTCTGTCTAGTCTTGTCTGTCTAGTCTTGTCTGTCTAGTCTTGTCTGTCTAGTCTTGTCTGTCTAGTCTTGTCTGTCTAGTCTTGTCTGTCTAGTCTTGTCTGTCTAGTCTTGTCTGTCTAGTCTTGTCTGTCTAGTCTTGTCTGTCTAGTCTTGTCTGTCTAGTCTTGTCTGTCTAGTCTTGTCTGTCTAGTCTTGTCTGTCTAGTCTTGTCTGTCTAGTCTTGTCTGTCTAGTCTTGTCTGTCTAGTCTTGTCTGTCTAGTCTTGTCTGTCTAGTCTTGTCTGTCTAGTCTTGTCTGTCTAGTCTTGTCTGTCTAGTCTTGTCTGTCTAGTCTTGTCTGTCTAGTCTTGTCTGTCTAGTCTTGTCTGTCTAGTCTTGTCTGTCTAGTCTTGTCTGTCTAGTCTTGTCTGTCTAGTCTTGTCTGTCTAGTCTTGTCTGTCTAGTCTTGTCTGTCTAGTCTTGTCTGTCTAGTCTTGTCCGTCTAGTCTTGTCTGTCTAGTCTTGTCTGTCTAGTCTTGTCTGTCTAGTCTTGTCTGTCTAGTCTTGTCTGTCTAGTCTTGTCTGTCTAGTCTTGTCTGTCTAGTCTTGTCTGTCTAGTCTTGTCTGTCTAGTCTTGTCTGTCTAGTCTTGTCTGTCTAGTCTTGTCTGTCTAGTCTTGTCTGTCTAGTCTTGTCTGTCTAGTCTTGTCTGTCTAGTCTTGTCTGTCTAGTCTTGTCTGTCTAGTCTTGTCTGTCTAGTCTTGTCTGTCTAGTCTTGTCTGTCTAGTCTTGTCTGTCTAGTCTGTCTAGTCTAGTCTGTCTAGTCTTGTCTGTCTAGTCTTGTCTGTCTAGTCTTGTCTGTCTAGTCTTGTCTGTCTAGTCTTGTCTGTCTAGTCTTGTCTGTCTAGTCTTGTCTGTCTAGTCTTGTCTGTCTAGTCTTGTCTGTCTAGTCTTGTCTGTCTAGTCTTGTCTGTCTAGTCTTGTCTGTCTAGTCTTGTCTGTCTAGTCTTGTCTGTCTAGTCTTGTCTGTCTAGTCTTGTCTGTCTAGTCTTGTCTGTCTAGTCTTGTCTGTCTAGTCTTGTCTGTCTAGTCTTGTCTGTCTAGTCTGTCTAGTCTGTCTAGTCTAGTCTGTCTAGTCTTGTCTGTCTAGTCTTGTCTGTCTAGTCTTGTCTGTCTAGTCTTGTCTGTCTAGTCTTGTCTGTCTAGTCTTGTCTGTCTAGTCTTGTCTGTCTAGTCTTGTCTGTCTAGTCTTGTCTGTCTAGTCTTGTCTGTCTAGTCTTGTCTGTCTAGTCTTGTCTGTCTAGTCTTGTCTGTCTAGTCTTGTCTGTCTAGTCTTGTCTGTCTAGTCTTGTCTGTCTAGTCTTGTCTGTCTAGTCTTGTCTGTCTAGTCTTGTCTGTCTAGTCTTGTCTGTCTAGTCTTGTCTGTCTAGTCTTGTCTGTCTAGTCTTGTCTGTCTAGTCTTGTCTGTCTAGTCTTGTCTGTCTAGTCTTGTCTGTCTAGTCTTGTCTGTCTAGTCTTGTCCGTCTAGTCTTGTCTGTCTAGTCTTGTCTATCTAGTCTTGTCTGTCTAGTCCTGTCTTTCTAGTCTTGTCTGTCTAGTCTTATCTGTCTAGTCATGTCTGTGTAGTCTAATCTTGTCTCGGTCTATGCAAATATTTTTTTAGTTGCAATCGGTCTTTTATTCAAAGAAAGAATAATGTATTAGCTATATATTTTATAATGCGAGATTATTCTGTGTTCGAAGTAAATGTTAAGGGTGTTTAAAAAGGTTGAGGGAATTAAAATAACCGAATAAGCAATTAAGTGGGTATTAGAAATGCGGTTGTAGTAAATAAAGAAAAAGGTTTAAAAAAAAAACCACCGATTGACCATTTGAGTATTTTTAGTGGTAATAGAGTTGGAAGTGTGTATATATAGATTCGGGGCCAGAAGGATCAATGGCGGTGCTGTTTTCTCTTCATTTGTCCTTTCTAAGCCTATACTCGATTGAACCTTGATCCGGGGTCCCGCTCAGAGCTCCGGACTCTGAGCTTCGACCTAAAGCAGACATTTTAAAGCGAACACGACTAAACGGATTGACAATTTCTATTAGCCGATACAGTACAAATTAGTGGATTATTAGTTCGGGTGATCAATGGCACGGTGTTAATTCCGCGAGATACGGGGCCAAGCTGAAGGGGGGTTGAGGCGACACGTTCTGCTGCGATCCAATTTGGTGCTCCAATAAAACTGCCAGAGTAAAGCCCCGTCGATGTTGTTAAGTGACATGAATTATCCACCCCCGCCCCCCTGCTGGCCTCCTGATCTATAGCTGTATACGACATGAAAAATTTAATGTCGTAAAGTAAACAGTCCAAGTCTCATTTCTTCTCCGATACGGCACACGACATATATAACTTTCAATGTAGTCTTTAACAGGACCTACGTGGATTACATACTCAATTCCTCGCTATATTTATTTTCGCCCTTCTGCAATTAATTTCAAACTTTCTGATTCCTTCTACTATACTTCTAATTCAATACACATTTACCAACTTCAATCTATTACAACAATACTTTTTTCTTTTTTTTCACTGAACTAAAAATTACACTTATTAATTTAATTATATTTTTTTCACTTTATTATCAAAATTCTCCCAAATTATTTTTGCTTACCAAAGATAAACCAAACCTGCAAATAATATAACGTTTAATAGATAAAACTAGTTTAAGATATGTTTTAAAATATAAAGCTAACGTTGTGTGTCGTTTGGTAATTTTAATTAAAAGGAAAATTAAAAGTAATAGGCGTGATGATGTGGGTGTAAAAATTCATATAAAAGCAATTATCCTTAAAATTTTATCGATTTAATAAAAAGAAGATGAAAAAAGCAACAGTCCATAAATCGAACCTTTCTCAAACAAAGGTTACTCACCGTCGTTGTTTCTGTATATTGTTTTTTCCTTCGCCTCCGCTTTGTGCTCCTATCGATGTGTGAACTGTGAAATAGCATAAAATTAACCGAAAAAAAATAGTTTGGTATCGATGCAAAGTCATCGTTCGGTTTTTTATTCCAACATTGTATAAGATCGACGAAATATGAGCGCATTAAGCGAAGATTTTTTTTTTGGTAAGCTGTTGTATGAAATGGGAATGGTCAATAACTTCTAAGCGTAAAAAATCATTTCCTTTTGTCGTTTGGATTCATTTATCTCTCTTATATCGAACTCTGTTAAACGGAATTTTTAAACCATTTTGTATGACTTGGGGATTTTCTGTTGCCTTATGTTAGGTCATGTTCACAAACCACATAATTACTTTTTTCTTTTCCTACCAATTTCTATAAATATTTTTCTTTAAAAACTACAAAATTAATTTCTTTTTTAATTGTTAGTCACAATGGAAACATAAAAAACAAGACAAGACCGCACAAGACCAGACAAGACCAACAAGACCAGACCAAACAGAACCCGACAAGATCGGGCAAGACAAGACAAGATCAAATAAGACCAGACAGTCAAATAAGACCAGACGCACAACCCGCTACGCGGGGCGTGCGTAACTGTTCCGCTCGTACGTAATATGCTTCTTACAACTCTCGTCACGTAATATACTATTACTGTAGTGTGACGTATTCTATATATACTGATGTATATTTAAGTAATAAATGGATGATTGATTGATTGATTGACAAGACAAGACAAGGACAAGCAGGAAGAGATAATTCCAGGTCTTCCAGGAGTTTCTCCTAGCTAGTTTTGTTGGTAAGAAGGACGATATAAAATATAAATTGAGTTAATTGTAATTAATTATTGTAATTTATTTGATTACGCAATAAAACAATGTTAAGACTCATCTGCATAGATGGTTTTATAGGCGGTTGAAGAAGAAAATGATGGAAAAAGAATATGTTTTGTGTAATAAATTATAGTAGGTATAATATGAGTTGGTTCGAGATCATTAAATCCATCCTGACTAATGGCATTTAATACAAAAAGAAAGAATGTAGCAGGAAAAAAGGGCACGGCGAGGAAAGTAAAAATAAAATACCAATAATGGAAAAGCAGCTAATAGACGGTGGCAATTAAAAATCTTTTTATAATTGAAATGAATTTAAAACGATCCTAAATGAGCAATATCTATTCCTGTTGCAGTTCGCCTGGCAATGCATCAAAAGAGTCGTCCGACCTCGCGGAGAACTATCAGAAAACGAAATTATAATTTATATCGAGTCTTTTTCTCTGTGGCGGCCGACCGGACAAGAAATCGACGGCGTCTCGTGTCAAAGGATATCAACTGTTATAAATATTGTATCATAGCTGATTGTCGCCTACCACCCACGTAGAAATATTCCAGACCCATTTAATCTTCTCTTTCCTTTCGCTCTATCCACGTCTTTTTTCATCGAATCCTTTTTATTTTCGTTTTTTTAAAGAAACATGTAAGACTATACACATTTCGCATGCGGCCGCCTCGTCAATCTGCTCTAATCAGTCGTCACCATCTAGACATGACCACCGTCAAATACATGACTGACGGCTATAAGAATTCTTTTACGTCCAACAATAAACTATTTAATTGTATTTAGTTTGTTTATTAATTCCTATTAACATTTTATTATTTTTCATTTATCTGCACCAGTAGACAAGATTTAACAAAATAACAAGACTAGAGAAACGAGATTAACCAGACAAGATTCAACAGTGTTTTAGACACCAGAATGGTCATGTTGACCAGACCAGGCCTGGGTAAATAGCGGCCCGCGGGCCACATCCGGCAAAAGTCGACCTTATATGCGGCCCGCGAAGCAATTTATAAACAGCTTTAATTGGAAGTGAGATGCTTATTATGTTTACCAGGCCTGATGTTTCCTTGGGCCTGTTTATTTGTGTAAGTAAATTTGACCGCGGACAGCATTTTTTTTTATATCCAAAAAAACCAATAGATTTGCCCACCCCTGTGTTAGACGAATAGTCAGACAATGTTATATTTATAAGATTGGAATTAAAAGACTGTTTCGATAAGACCAATTTGGCCAGACTCGATTATAAAAATGTGTTTGTGTGTGTGTTTGTTGGTTTGATATTGTTTCGAGGTTTGAGCGACGCAGACTAAGATTTGCAAATAATATACCTTTTCATAGTTGAATTTTTTTTGTGCGCATGCGTCAATTTCCGCGATATTTTCGGACACTTTTTGAGGTATAACCAGTGAAAATAACAAAATTTCAAATTCCCGCCTTTTGCAACATGGCGGACGCGCATGTGCTTCAGTAACCGTAAAAAGGTCTATTACTACAAATTGTTATTTTGCGGCAATAAATTGCACAAAAATATTACATACTTTCGTGAAAATCTCAGAAACTTACAAATATTAACTTCAAAACGTGCAAAACTTTTACACAAATTATTATATTTAACAAATTATGCAAAAAAATATTCGCAAAAAGCGCAAAACTTTTCAAAACTAATTAGAATTTCTGTGCAAAAACTTACCTTTTTCCAAGCATAAGCACCAATGACAGCTTTGACAATCAGAATGACGGGTTCGTCTTGTCCAACTTGAAGTTGTTACGAAGCGGCGCCGAACAAACTGTAAAAAACCAAAATTTGTAATCACTTTTAATTAAAATAAAATTAAAATTGTATCAATTGCACGTTGGAATGAGAAAAACTTGATAAAATCTTATTGGAATCAAACGAGTTGAGACAGTTTTGGTCTTGTCTGGTTTTGTCTGATCTTGTCTAGTCCTGTCTGGTCTTTTCTAGTCTTGTCTTGTCTTGTTTGATCTTGTCTGATCTTGTCTGGTCTTGTCTGCTCGTGTCTGGTCTTATCTGGTTCGGTTCATCAGACAAGAGTTTAGAGACAAAAGTAGACAAGCAAGACTAGATATATGACCGAAGACATTCTGGTCTAGAAAGTCTAGGTAGGTTAACTCGCGAACTAGACTAAGTACACGAAACATATTTGACAGCTAGTTAGACTATGAATTAGGCTAGAAAGTGATGGTGATCACAACTTGCTAACTAGTGTAGTTCAAAAGTTATAGTTAGTTGTATTCCATGTATTGGGTACCCAGTCAATGAAAGACGCGTGTGTGGTAATTCGATGATAACTCGCGAACTAGACTAACAAAGGGGCCTTGTCAACTCGTCATCACCGATTTGGCCCAAATTTACAGTATATGTAGGGCTTGACTATAAATGAAAGTAACGCAAGCGGGAGGGCCAGATGGCCATTTTTACGCCGACCGATAAGTTACCTACAACTCATAAACCCGCTATGTTAGCATAAATTTCAATGGCCGGTCAGCGCAGCGGTTCATAGTACGAGGATCGCTGGTTCGATTCCCCGTGGGGACGCTTTTTTTACTAATAAAATAATTAAATTGACAAATTAAAAATTACAATTAAAAAGTGAAACAATAATAAATAATAATAATAAAAGAAAGTCATTTTATAAATTGTAAATAAAAAAAAACGTCTCCACGGGGAATCGAACCAGCGATCCTCGTACTACGAACCCTGCGCTGACCGGCCATTGAAATTATGTTAACCTAGCCGGCTTACGAGTTGTAGGTAACTTACCGGTCGGCGTTAAAATGGCCATCTGGCCCTCTCGTTTGCGTCACTTTTATTTATAGTCAAGCCCTACATTAGAAACATTACATTTGAAGTAAATAAATTTTGTAACACTACATTAGAAGCCGCATCGAACAGGCAAGAGGAGCTTCCACCAAAATGAAGAAAGTGCGGAACAACAGGCACTTGGAAATCCCCCTCAGAATCAGATTGTTAAGGTGCTATGTGTTTAGTATCCTGTACTACGGCGTCGAGGCTTGGACACTTACGGAGGCTATGTGTAAGAAGGTGGAGGCTTTTGAGATGTGGACCGTAGAGTGCTGAGAATTTCTTGGGTGGATCGAATTACTAACGTCGAGGTCTTGCAAAGAGTCAATAAGCAAACAGAAGTTCTCAACACAATAAAGAGAAGAAAACTGGAATACCTTGGTCATGTTATCCGAAATGATAAGTACAGGTTACAGCAGACAATAATACAGGGTAAAATACAAGGTACGCGCAGTCCAGGCCACCGCAGAACATCATGGCTCAAGTACCTTCGCCAATGGTTTGGACAAAGTACAAGATCCCTATTTCGAAAAGCTCTAGATAAAATTCAAATAATGAAATTGGTCGTCAACGCCCTTGGAGGGCATGACACATGAAGAAGAAGAAGACCTACATATACTGTAAATTTGGGCCAAATCGGTGATGACGAGTTGATAGGGCCCCTTGTACGTACACAAAACATTTAACTGGTAGTTAGACTAAGAATCAGTTTTATTTATTTATCAATTTCATTGTCATTTAGTCATCAATTTGTCTAGGTCGGCGGTGGCGAACCGATGACACGCGTGTCACAGCTAGCACGTAGGAAATTTGTATTGGCACGCGAACAGGTAGATAGAGGTAGTTAGACTATGAATTCGGCTAGAAAGTGATGGTGATAACAACTTGCTATCTAGTGTAGTTCAAAAGTTATAGATAGTTGAATTCCAGGTATAGGGTACCAGGTCAATGAAAGACGCGTGTTTACTAATTTGATGATAACTCGCGACGTAGACTAAGTGCACAAAACATATTTGACAGGTAGTTAGACAATGAATGATTCTAGAAAGTGACGGTGGTAAGCACTTGCTAACGAATCTAGTTCAAAAGTTATAGCTAGTTAAATTCCATGTATTGGGTATCGAGTCAATGAAAGACGCGTGTTTGCTAATTCGATGATAACTCGCGAACTAGACTAAGTACACAAGACATATTTGACAGGTACTTAGACTATGAATCAGACTAGAAAACGATGGTATTATCGATGTCGATATCGAAAGCAAACAAATGGCAAGTCTTCCTAATCTAAATTAGAAAATAATTCGCGTTTTTCCGAGGATCAACATTGTTTGTTCCTCTAATCAGGATTCAAATCTAAAATCCGACCATCACCAGTTTACAAAACCGAATTTCTTTTTCGCGTTTTCCGTCATAATGACAATCGGGGAAAAGCGAAATTTTTCGAAAAGACATTTTAATAAAAGGCTCGGACCAAATTCCTGTAGTTTTTCCAAAAAAATCAAGAGGGATTTATGCATTTTGCGACAATTTCTACTGTTCCTCATCGTCTGGTCCAAAATCTAAGTCAATGAATTTTTCCGATAATCAAGAGGAAACTCCAAATCTTGCAACAACTTTTTTCAGTTTCCAAAGGTTTAGTCTTAAGGGTTTAGGTTCAAAGGTTTAGTCTCATAATCTTTATAACGGTATTTCTGAAAATCTAGTGAAAACTCCACTCTTAGTTTGGTCCAAAATCAAGGGAAAACTTCAAATTTTCCAATAACGTCTTCCGTTTCTCATAGTCTTATCCAAACTGTAAGTTTTTTTTTAAATCCGTAGCCGGCGATTGAGGAGGGGGTCGTTCTCGCAACCAATACGCTGCTGTCGGTGAAGCAGGATTTCCTGCCCCATTCGCGATACATTTCCACTCTTTCCGATCGATTGCGATGTCCTTTGCTTGATGGGTATCCATTCTTGGTTTCCCAAATCAGTCTTTGGTTTCTCAAATCTTCTTCCACTTGTTTCAACCATGTCCTCTTTGGCGCGTTTCTTTGTATTCTCCAATTTGGCGGTCGTTCCCGCCAAAAAAAACGGCTGTTATTCATCAGGCAAACGTGGACAAACCAACGTAGTCTACGGTTTTCTATTTCTGTTGATCGCAGCTTTCTCTAATCGTATCGTTTCGGAGTCGGTCGCGGATAGAGACACGGAGTATTTGTCTCAAGCATCGCATTTGAAAGACCTCTATGTCTAAACTAAGCTTGTTTAGGTCCGGTTTGAGCAGTGAACACGTTTCCGATCCATAAAGAAGAATAGGAAGGATTAATGTTCGATATAGGCGTATTTTGGTTTTTATGGTGATATTCGTCCGCTTCCATATGCACCACAAGAGCGAGGCGAATGTTACTGTTGCTTGAACGATCCGGCTATGAACATCGGTCATCGACGCCAATTCTTTCGCTGTCACGAACGATCTCAAACACTTGAACTGTAGTATCTGTTCGATTTGGGTTTGATAGAGGTAAACCCTCGCTTCCGATCCGTCCGTTGCGAGCAATTTGGTTTTATCCGCATTGATCTTTAATCCGTATGACTGGGCGATGCTGGAAGTGTACAGAATGTCTGTTGTTTTGGCATCCGTGTAGGCGCAGACGGCGCTGTCGACGTCGAACATTAGATCGGTTATGAAGTTGTCGTTACCGTCGCCGTATCGGACTCCGCGTCGACGATAATAAGATCTCCATTCAAAAAAATAGTGGCGCGGCGACGTCTCCTTGTCGTACTCCAGTTCGAATCGGCAAAGTGTAAGTAACGGCGAATCAAGGAAAATCTTAAAATTTCTTAGTTCTCTATGGTCCTTTGCAAAGTCCAAGTAACAATTTTCCTAAGGCCTAGGCCGCACTACGGCTAAACCGCCGCGGTTTTTAATCGTGTCATTTTGTGAGTCAAGTAAGCTAATTAATTAGCTCAGTCATTTTAGCATATCACCCCGAAATCTAACGAAAGAAACTGAATTTTTGTATAGACCTTTACTTTAGCATCACAAATGTTGTCGCAACAGTTACATATGCCAACATGTGTATTAAGAACGGTGGTATTAAGAACTAGTTCAAAACTAAGAGCTAGTTGAATTCCATGTATTGGGTAGCAAGTCAATGAGAGACGCGTGTTGGCTAAAGGGGTCTACAGACGATCAACATGGTTGACCAACATGGTTGGTAAAATGCAGTGTTGAAGTGTTTGTTAATCGTCTTTAGGCAGGTTGGATGGAGCCTCAACCATCATCCAACCTGCCTACAGATGTTCAACAAACACTTCAACACTGCATTTGACCAACCATGATGGTCAACCATATTGATCGTCTGTAGGCTCCTTAATTCGATGATAACTCGCGAACTAGACTAAACATATTTGACTGGTTGACTGATTGACTACACAATCTACACTACATCTACACAACTGATTGACTACACAAAACATATTTGACTGGTAGTTAGACTATTAATTAGTTTAATTTATTTAATCAATTAGTCTAGGTTGTGGCGAACCTATGTGGCATGCGTGTCACAGGTGGCACGTAGGAAAATTGTATTGGCACGCAAACTATTTCTCACGCGTGCCTTCTAAACCTAATAAACTTAAACCTTCTGCTTTTCTAAAAGAAATTTTTAAGTTTCACAAACTACTCTTGTGCAACATCAAAAGTGTAGAATATAAGACGTGGTATATTCAGGGTAAAAGCCGATTCTGATATACGCGACACCAGCTACGCGACGTCACACGACATCGCCTGTCAAATAATGATTACATTGTTTTAAATGGGCATGTCGCATAGCTGTCGCGTAGCCATAGTGAGAACGTGCTCATTTAAAACAATGTAATCATTATTTGACAGGCGATCGCATGACATCGCCTGTCAAATAATGATTACATTGTTTTAAGGGGACACGTTCTCACTATGGCTACGCGATAGATACGCGACGTGCCCATTTAAAACAATGTAATCATTATTTGACACGCGATCGCATGACATTGTCTGTCAAATAATGATTACATTGTTTTAAATGGGTACGTCCTCACTATGGCTACCCAACAGCTACGTGACGTGCCCATTTAAAACAGTGTAATCATTATTTGACAGCCGATGTCATGTGATCGCCTGTCAAATAATGATTACATTGTTTTATATGAGCACGTTCTCACTATGGCTACGCGACAGCTACGCGACGTGCCCATTTGAAACAATGTAATCATTATTTGACAGGCGATCGCATGACATCGTCTGTCAAATAATGATTACATTGTTTTAAATGGGTACATCCTCACTATGGCTACGCAACAGCTACGCGACGTGCCCATTTAAAACAGTGTAATCATTATTTGACAGGCGATGTCGCACGACGTCGCGTAGCTGAGTCTCACGCATATAGGAATCGACCTTTATACGGTAACTGATTTTCACTATCAGAAATGTTCATTCATTGTAAAGTTAATTGTATGTTACGTGACACGTCAGCATTTCAAAATGTGAAAATTAAAAAAAAAATGGCACGCGGTCAAAGAAATGTTCGCCACCCCTGGTCAAGGTAGTAGAAACTAGATCGAAGAAAGATTGCCAAATTGTTTTCTCGGTATTGTTTGTCTTTAATTTGTTGTTTCTGCGTCGATTTTTGTGCAAAGAATTTTCGCCCGGCGCGGCGGCGTCTGTGTTTAGCAACAGTTAGGAGTTTAATTAAGAAAATGTTTAATTTCTTTTCCGCCCCGGACTGTAAAAATTCCGATCGGAACCCCGACATGCCACCGGCAATTCCCACTTTCTTAAACTCGATAATTGCATTCTATATTCACAATTAGACTCTCCGTCGCCACCAATACACACAATTTCAATTATTTTTTAAATCAATCGACAACTATACAATCTGTTTTCTTTCCTATTTCGTTTCATTTCTTTCTAATCTCTTGAAATCTCGACTTGTCTATGCACAGCCGTTCTTCTGTATATGTTACTGTGAATCATCGCAATTGGAGAATGTCAACTTCTACCGGTGAATGTCAACACATACCAAATACGTCGGTGAAAGATCGAATATTTCATTACTTTGTTGTACATTCGGATCCTCACCGGTGTATGTCGACAATCACAGATGCGCTGTGGTGGAGGTCAAAAATGAAGATGCCGACAGAGAGGCGGCTGGCTCTCTCCCGCCAAATCCTTTGTTCTGCTGGGAGTCAATCAGCTTTATCAGTCTTATGTCGAAATCAATAAGATTTGAATCACATAATTAAGTAATTTTTTTATTTCCTTTATTTTCGTTTTTCATTTAAAATGTACTGTCGGTTTTAAATTATTGGTCACTCCTCTCAGAAGGAGCGGCGAAAAAGTTACGTTACCCTTGTGACGTTTTATAGCGACTGAATTACAAAGAAGAAAATATAAATCTCCGACATTTTCAACATTCACCATTAGTGCATGGTGATTGTCGATATTCACCGGTGTAAGTCAGAAATAAGGGTATTTAGCAAATATTTCGGACATACACCAAGCGATGTGAATGTTGACATTCGCCGGTGAATGTCGACATTCCCCAAATTTTGGTCTTTCACGGTAACTGTAATATATGGTAATACATGGCCTCACGCGAGAACGATATTTTTCTCGTCTAGTCTCGTCTCGTCTCGTAAAAGCGAGTAAACGAGACAGTTTTGAAAATCATTTGGGTGAGAGCGACACAGTATGTGAGTGACACGAGAATCTTTAATTTGCTTCAAATATTTTAACCTGTATGACTAAATACAGTATTGTGAGAATATCAGGGAGGACGACCCGATCCTGTATTGAACAGATCCTCAATCTTAAAACTGTACTTGCATAGTCCAAGATGAGAAACCGCAAGGTCACCTTTGTTGATTTTAGGAAGGCCTACGATACCATTGGTAGAGAAACGCGTAACAAAGTACTCCAGGAACTAGGGCTAGACAACAAAACCCGCAGACTCATCTTAGAAACCTCCACCAACACCCATTCCAAGGTTAAATTTAGAGGCGAGATCTCAGAAAGCTTCGGGATAAAAACTGGAACTGGAGGGAGAGAGAATCCTCCGGAAGATTATGGGCCCGGTAAAGAAAGAAGAGAATTCTGAATGCGACTTAACTCTGAGCTCTACAGGTTGGATTCCACTAAGGCAACTTTTTAGACAACATGTACCATGCGGCATTGACGCATGCTACGCAAGTCTTTCAATTGAAGGAACACGAGGCCACAAGAAACTTGTGTATTTGAGGCATGCTACATGCCACATGTCTACACGCATGCGTCACCTCTCGACAAAATTGAACGTGTTGAACGGTGTCGTATCCATCCAACAGCAATCCGATCGGGCAAATGTAGCATGCGACATGAACTGGAATAATAAATGAACCACAACATTCATTGAAGATTATCATAATTCACCCGCATTACAAGCTTGTTTTTTTGCTAGACGTTGACTTACCTAAGTCAACATGCTTGGCTCAGATATCCGATACAGATATATAAGTGATGGATAGCTATCAGCCGTAACCAAATATCTCAATGTCACTAATAAAGCGCTGACTCACTAATAAAAGTGAACAAAGCTGTGCTGATGAGAGATAAATCTCGATACGCGTCCACAGATGGCTCTTCCACTTAAGGTATCGGAAAGACATGATCTTAAAAACAAAGTTAGTCTTATGGTTTTTGTTGAGTGCCACGAAGGTGGACTGAAGGAGTCCTAAAAACCGCCCAAGTGCGAGTTGTGACTCGCGCACCGAGGGTTCCTTACAAACTTGTAAGTAAGGTATTTTTTTTTGTGGAGGACGTAGCAAGCACATTTAGTTAACTTGACATGTGGCCCTCCTGAAATCACGACCATCTTAGTACCGCTGCAAGCATAACCTCAAGATGTCGCTGTCGTACGATGGAATTCTACCCTATATTTTATTACCATACATCCCCCATTCACTATGAGTGTTTAGGGGTTCTGGAACTTCACTATTTGTTTTTACTGTTCAATTTTGCCTTTAAACCTATATAGCCTGTATAATGGTATACAGGGTATTTTTTTAAAATAACGCAAATATTTTTAAACTTATAAAAAGAAAACTTTATTGTAGTATTACACTTATTCACTAACTTATATTAAGATCTAACTATTTCTAGATCTAATATAAACTAATATATTAACTATTTATAGATCTATTTCGATACTATTAACATTCAGTTGTTCAATTGACTGCTTTTGGGCAATTGACTACCAAACAATATAGGGCGTACGTGAATTAAGTATATGTAGATTATAAAGAAAAATTAGACGGAATATAATATATACAGGATGTTACGGGACTTGAGTATGTCACATGTCGGTTATAAACAAGCACAATTTAGACATAATATATACCCTGTATATATTATGTATATAGAGCGTACGTGATGAAATGCATAACGACTAAAAACAAAGAAAATTCAGAATAAACAGCCGACACATACTTTTTAACCTTCGGACCTAACCGAGAAGGACCTAACTGTATGCAACCCATATGCTTCTGGTGGCTGACAATACCACGCACATACACATTAGTGTATTTTCATAAGTTTCTAATAGTAAATTCGCATTTTTCTTGTAATTAAACTACATATTTACGGTTTTCAGATTTTTCCCTTTACATGTGCTCTAAGACACCGCTTCTTGCCAAATTTCACGATTCTAGGTCAACGGGAAGTACCCTATAGGTTTGGATTCCCTTGTGAAATCATAAAATATGCGACATAAACGGTCATATCTTTTGAGAGCGTTGACTTACAACTTTGATTTTTTCACAGCTGAAAGAGACCGCAGACCCGAGATTTGATACAAATTTCAACTTGTTACCTCTACGCGTTCCTGAAAAAAATGGTCTTGACAGACAGACAGACGGACAGACAGACGGACAGACGGACAGACAGTCAGACAGTCAGACAGTCAGACAGACAGACAGACAGACAGACGGACAGACAGACGGACAGACAGTCAGACAGTCAGACAGTCAGACAGTCAGACAGACAGACAGACAGACAGACAGACAGACAGACAGACAGACAGACGGACAACAAAGTGATCCTATAAGGGTTCCGTTTTCGGTACGGAACCCTAAAAACACTCAGTAATTGTTATAGAGCTCCGGAAAGGCTGAGGTGGTTTTGCATCACGAAAGTTGAGATTTTATCAAGCAAGTACTCAAAATCCTCCTTGCTCATTCGTGTAAAATTTCGAAATAAAGCTTCATCATCAGCCAGCAAGTTGTTGTATAAATTATATTGTGTTTCTTCAACATCAATATATAGTTGTCTTCTCCGCCACCGTGGCGACCTTCCTCTTTTCTTACGATTCAAAGCTATTACCAAATATGCAGCTGACGCAGCTTTCCGTAAAGACATGCTGCACCAAACTGAAGTTGCCTAAATAGAAACGCTTCAGACGCATGCAAAAACATAGACAACAAAGCGCATGCGACATGGGGTTACAAATTCCGCATGCAACATTATTGAATTCTGTGGCACATAGTCGCACAAGTATAATCAGGCAACACTAGGAATCATGTATTATGCCTGATGTCGTACAGTGTTGCCTCAGCGAAATTCCGCCTTACGAACATATTGGTAGGCTCTCTGACTGTGCAAGGAAAAGAAGGGTAGCTTTCTATGGCCATTTTGCGAGATTGCCTCCAAACCGACTAATCAACCGTCTGTTCACCTTCAGGCAAAAGAAGAAGGTACCACTTGGTTGACAGAAACCGAAAAGGATATTAAAGAACTGGGAATAACAGAAATGCAATCAAACGAGTATTTAAATGAAATTGACAAAAAAAATGCGCATACGTCAATTCTCGCCAAGTTTTTCGGGCACTTTTTGACGTATAACCAGTGAAAATAACAAAATGTGTCCAAAACTTTCAAATTCCCGCCTTTTAAACACGCCGGACGCGCATGCGCTTAACTAACTGTCAAAAACTTCTATTCTTTTGAACAAATGGGTTAGACTTATATTAAGTCCAACCTGGTTTATCTTCTGCTAGAGAGAGAGGATATATTTATTGTATACTTTATATAAAGGGTTATCAACCACAAGGTCCTTCTGCCCTCTTCTGCTATTAATTACATATTTTCGTTTTGACAACTCAACTAGTATAGTAGTATAGTAATCCTTTTATTGGCATACATAATTACATTACAAAGTGCTATTCATAGTTAATTAAGCAATTAATCATAAATGAAGAACTAAATGAAGATAAAGTTTGAGTAATTAATTTTAAAATAAAGTTATAATATGCGAATATTATGAAAGTTATAAATTTTATGTTTAACCGAAATTATTTCCCCTTTGATATTTAATTGGGGCATTAAAGTCCCGAACGTAAAACACCATTTCAGACCAGAAATAATAAGAAAAGCTTAAAAAAAATGAGTTTTACAGCGTGCTATTTGTTCAAAGCGTCGGAGCTTAATGAAAATTATTGAAATTATGGCTTTTAGCCGTCTCCTTGCCGCGAATCAATTTCAAAATCCCATTTTAATCCGTAATTTATTGATATTTTCCTCCGCGCTCGTGGAAAATAATAAAATTAAAATAAAATACGTTCGGGGTGGTCACATTAAAAAAGACGGATCGACTCGCGGTGGCTAATTTTACTAAACCACACGTTCCTTGAATATTTTATCGGCTGCTTTAAAGGAACGAGCGGGAAATAATGAACGCGTGGAAAATCTCGCAGCGATTTAAAACACAAACGGACGTGACTGAAATTTACATGATTTATACATTATTGCTAGTTTATTTATTTACATTTTAAAACCCACTAATAATGTAGATATCCTGTAAATTTCAATCATTATCGTTTTGTTTGGATTTCAGGGGGTTTTCACGCGGTTTGTCACATCAATTTCAAACTTTCATCAAAATTAAAATATTACAAAACTAACACTTTAACCAAATTAACCCGTTATAAATTAGTAAACACAAATACCGAAAGTTAAAAATCAAATCGTAATTTGTATTTAATTTACTTTATCTACTCGCACACCAAAATGAACACGTTAATCAGTAAATTATTGTATGTGAAGGAAGTTGTTATAATCGTGTGTAAAAGTATCCAAATCGTGCGTAAAAGTCCAATGTAAATTAAATGGAGTTTCATTATTAACCGATTTCTGTTTGTTGTTACTATGACAAATACTTGCGTCACTAAACAAAAAATATAGACGTAGTGAAAATAAATTTTCTGACGTATTATAAAATTGAATTAGTTTTCTTATTTTGAATCAAGAAGTCTCGGCCTCTTAGTCTGGATTTATCTGGCTCTAATATAACTTAACTTAACCGTAACCTAATCTAGATTAAATGTGGGTTAACCTAGATTACATCGACAACGACCAAATGGTGTTTCCGGCACTGTACGTTTTTACTAGTTAGCAATTTTTGCCACGGAGGCGCAAAACGTTCTAACCTTATTGCGTCAGTAATTTGAAGAATTTTGTCTGTGAAAATTACAATTTTTCAATATTATCGATAAAAAACAATTAGATGTAGATTCAACAGTATTTTAACCTGATAAAATAATGTATGATACGTGTGTGTGAAGAAGGGCTTTTGTGCATGAGTTGCGAAATTTAAAGCATGAGCCGAAGGCCTTAAGCGAAATCGAAGGGCGAAGGCTTTAAACTTCGCAACTCATGCACAAAAGCCCTCTTCATACACACATGTATCATAAACTACTATTATTTCAAGCAAATCTAAAATTAAAGCTAGATCCTGTTTCTTAACCCCTTGACATAAGAATAAAATTCGCGTTGACGTGTCCAGATACATGTGATCTTATACATGACGTCTTAGAGACGTCGTTGTATGTCAACGGGCTAAGATTTCTTAAAACAGTTAAGTTTAAGGACCTACAGTTCAGTCATTTAGTAAAAAATGTAACTTAGTAACAATTATCTCAATACATTTTTGAGTCTCTAATAAATGATTTTAACTTTAGTTTCCTTAACTTATGTGATTTTTCGTTGTTGAATATTAATATAGATGTGTGTGACATGTCTAGACTAGTCTGTATTTAGTATGTAATTTCTGTTTAAAAGTATATAGTCTAGTCGTGTAATAAAATAGCTAGAAAAAGCAATTGAATAAGAGTGCAACAAGCTGAATCGTAAACGTTTTTCCATTAGAAATTGTAATTTTTGATAACATTGTAGAATTATTAATTGACGTAAACGAGTGAAAGAAATGGCTCAACGGCGACGTCGAACAAATAAATCTGAAATTCAATCGGAAACAATTCAATTGGAATTAATGCGTTCTGCAAGAGAATTATTTTCGTGTGTATGGTAGAAGAAGGAAGGTAAAAAGGTGTTTAACTAGAAGAGTTTTCTCGCGACATCAGTATAGGAGTGGCATGAATAGGTGTCTGCAGATCGGTAGCCGATAGCTCCAAAGACCGCTACGATTGTGAATTACGCGTCAGAATGGAGAGGACACGATCATGACGATAGCTGATAGTGTTCTGCATGCGACACAATGGCAACGCACGCACGCATCATCTGACATTCCCACGACACTTGTACCTAACGTATGCTCCCTTCTGTGCATAGATATGATACTCTTTTTCACAGCGCCATATAAGACTTTTAGCATAATTTTGCCCTCCGTAAATCTAACAAACTTCTGCGGTTAATGGCCTTTTATTGCATATTATATTGTCTGTCTTCCTTATTCCACTACGTCCTCTGGATATACATTAGCTCAACTGCATTTTCTAATATACACATTCTACTTCGCGTTTGCATTTCCTTATTTAAGATTCATAAATATTTAAACAGACGAGAATAAACAGAGAAGACTAGACAGACAAGACTAGACAGACAAGACTAGACAGACAAGACTAGACAGACAAGACTAGACAGACAAGACTAGACAGACAAGACTAGACAGACAAGACTAGACAGACAAGACTAGACAGACAAGACTAGACAGACAAGACTAGACAGACAAGACTAGACAGACAAGACTAGACAGACAAGACTAGACAGACAAGACTAGACAGACAAGACTAGACAGACAAGACTAGACAGACAAGACTAGACAGACAAGACTAGACAGACAAGACTAGACAGACAAGACTAGACAGACAAGACTAGACAGACAAGACTAGACAGACAAGACTAGACAGACAAGACTAGACAGACAAGACTAGACAGACAAGACTAGACAGACAAGACTAGACAGACAAGACTAGACAGACAAGACTAGACAGACAAGACTAGACAGACAAGACTAGACAGACAAGACTAGACAGACAAGACTAGACAGACAAGACTAGACAGACAAGACTAGACAGACAAGACTAGACAGACAAGACTAGACAGACAAGACTAGACAGACAAGACTAGACAGACAAGACTAGACAGACAAGACTAGACAGACAAGACTAGACAGACAAGACTAGACAGACAAGACTAGACAGACAAGACTAGACAGACAAGACTAGACAGACAAGACTAGACAGACAAGACTAGACAGACAAGACTAGACAGACAAGACTAGACAGACAAGACTAGACAGACAAGACTAGACAGACAAGACTAGACAGACAAGACTAGACAGACAAGACTAGACAGACAAGACTAGACAGACAAGACTAGACAGACAAGACTAGACAGACAAGACTAGACAGACAAGACTAGACAGACAAGACTAGACAGACAAGACTAGACAGACAAGACTAGACAGACAAGACTAGACAGACAAGACTAGACAGACAAGACTAGACAGACAAGACTAGACAGACAAGACTAGACAGACAAGACTAGACAGACAAGACTAGACAGACAAGACTAGACAGACAAGACTAGACAGACAAGACTAGACAGACAAGACTAGACAGACAAGACTAGACAGACAAGACTAGACAGACAAGACTAGACAGACAAGACTAGACAGACAAGACTAGACAGACAAGACTAGACAGACAAGACTAGACAGACAAGACTAGACAGACAAGACTAGACAGACAAGACTAGACAGACAAGACTAGACAGACAAGACTAGACAGACAAGACTAGACAGACAAGACTAGACAGACAAGACTAGACAGACAAGACTAGACAGACAAGACTAGACAGACAAGACTAGACAGACAAGACTAGACAGACAAGACTAGACAGACAAGACTAGACAGACAAGACTAGACAGACAAGACTAGACAGACAAGACTAGACAGACAAGACTAGACAGACAAGACTAGACAGACAAGACTAGACAGACAAGACTAGACAGACAAGACTAGACAGACAAGACTAGACAGACAAGACTAGACAGACAAGACTAGACAGACAAGACTAGACAGACAAGACTAGACAGACAAGACTAGACAGACAAGACTAGACAGACAAGACTAGACAGACAAGACTAGACAGACAAGACTAGACAGACAAGACTAGACAGACAAGACTAGACAGACAAGACTAGACAGACAAGACTAGACAGACAAGACTAGACAGACAAGACTAGACAGACAAGACTAGACAGACAAGACTAGACAGACAAGACTAGACAGACAAGACTAGACAGACAAGACTAGACAGACAAGACTAGACAGACAAGACTAGACAGACAAGACTAGACAGACAAGACTAGACAGACAAGACTAGACAGACAAGACTAGACAGACAAGACTAGACAGACAAGACTAGACAGACAAGACTAGACAGACAAGACTAGACAGACAAGACTAGACAGACAAGACTAGACAGACAAGACTAGACAGACAAGACTAGACAGACAAGACTAGACAGACAAGACTAGACAGACAAGACTAGACAGACAAGACTAGACAGACAAGACTAGACAGACAAGACTAGACAGACAAGACTAGACAGACAAGACTAGACAGACAAGACTAGACAGACAAGACTAGACAGACAAGACTAGACAGACAAGACTAGACAGACAAGACTAGACAGACAAGACTAGACAGACAAGACTAGACAGACAAGACTAGACAGACAAGACTAGACAGACAAGACTAGACAGACAAGACTAGACAGACAAGACTAGACAGACAAGACTAGACAGACAAGACTAGACAGACAAGACTAGACAGACAAGACTAGACAGACAAGACTAGACAGACAAGACTAGACAGACAAGACTAGACAGACAAGACTAGACAGACAAGACTAGACAGACAAGACTAGACAGACAAGACTAGACAGACAAGACTAGACAGACAAGACTAGACAGACAAGACTAGACAGACAAGACTAGACAGACAAGACTAGACAGACAAGACTAGACAGACAAGACTAGACAGACAAGACTAGACAGACAAGACTAGACAGACAAGACTAGACAGACAAGACTAGACAGACAAGACTAGACAGACAAGACTAGACAGACAAGACTAGACAGACAAGACTAGACAGACAAGACTAGACAGACAAGACTAGACAGACAAGACTAGACAGACAAGACTAGACAGACAAGACTAGACAGACAAGACTAGACAGACAAGACTAGACAGACAAGACTAGACAGACAAGACTAGACAGACAAGACTAGACAGACAAGACTAGACAGACAAGACTAGACAGACAAGACTAGACAGACAAGACTAGACAGACAAGACTAGACAGACAAGACTAGACAGACAAGACTAGACAGACAAGACTAGACAGACAAGACTAGACAGACAAGACTAGACAGACAAGACTAGACAGACAAGACTAGACAGACAAGACTAGACAGACAAGACTAGACAGACAAGACTAGACAGACAAGACTAGACAGACAAGACTAGACAGACAAGACTAGACAGACAAGACTAGACAGACAAGACTAGACAGACAAGACTAGACAGACAAGACTAGACAGACAAGACTAGACAGACAAGACTAGACAGACAAGACTAGACAGACAAGACTAGACAGACAAGACTAGACAGACAAGACTAGACAGACAAGACTAGACAGACAAGACTAGACAGACAAGACTAGACAGACAAGACTAGACAGACAAGACTAGACAGACAAGACTAGACAGACAAGACTAGACAGACAAGACTAGACAGACAAGACTAGACAGACAAGACTAGACAGACAAGACTAGACAGACAAGACTAGACAGACAAGACTAGACAGACAAGACTAGACAGACAAGACTAGACAGACAAGACTAGACAGACAAGACTAGACAGACAAGACTAGACAGACAAGACTAGACAGACAAGACTAGACAGACAAGACTAGACAGACAAGACTAGACAGACAAGACTAGACAGACAAGACTAGACAGACAAGACTAGACAGACAAGACTAGACAGACAAGACTAGACAGACAAGACTAGACAGACAAGACTAGACAGACAAGACTAGACAGACAAGACTAGACAGACAAGACTAGACAGACAAGACTAGACAGACAAGACTAGACAGACAAGACTAGACAGACAAGACTAGACAGACAAGACTAGACAGACAAGACTAGACAGACAAGACTAGACAGACAAGACTAGACAGACAAGACTAGACAGACAAGACTAGACAGACAAGACTAGACAGACAAGACTAGACAGACAAGACTAGACAGACAAGACTAGACAGACAAGACTAGACAGACAAGACTAGACAGACAAGACTAGACAGACAAGACTAGACAGACAAGACTAGACAGACAAGACTAGACAGACAAGACTAGACAGACAAGACTAGACAGACAAGACTAGACAGACAAGACTAGACAGACAAGACTAGACAGACAAGACTAGACAGACAAGACTAGACAGACAAGACTAGACAGACAAGACTAGACAGACAAGACTAGACAGACAAGACTAGACAGACAAGACTAGACAGACAAGACTAGACAGACAAGACTAGACAGACAAGACTAGACAGACAAGACTAGACAGACAAGACTAGACAGACAAGACTAGACAGACAAGACTAGACAGACAAGACTAGACAGACAAGACTAGACAGACAAGACTAGACAGACAAGACTAGACAGACAAGACTAGACAGACAAGACTAGACAGACAAGACTAGACAGACAAGACTAGACAGACAAGACTAGACAGACAAGACTAGACAGACAAGACTAGACAGACAAGACTAGACAGACAAGACTAGACAGACAAGACTAGACAGACAAGACTAGACAGACAAGACTAGACAGACAAGACTAGACAGACAAGACTAGACAGACAAGACTAGACAGACAAGACTAGACAGACAAGACTAGACAGACAAGACTAGACAGACAAGACTAGACAGACAAGACTAGACAGACAAGACTAGACAGACAAGACTAGACAGACAAGACTAGACAGACAAGACTAGACAGACAAGACTAGACAGACAAGACTAGACAGACAAGACTAGACAGACAAGACTAGACAGACAAGACTAGACAGACAAGACTAGACAGACAAGACTAGACAGACAAGACTAGACAGACAAGACTAGACAGACAAGACTAGACAGACAAGACTAGACAGACAAGACTAGACAGACAAGACTAGACAGACAAGACTAGACAGACAAGACTAGACAGACAAGACTAGACAGACAAGACTAGACAGACAAGACTAGACAGACAAGACTAGACAGACAAGACTAGACAGACAAGACTAGACAGACAAGACTAGACAGACAAGACTAGACAGACAAGACTAGACAGACAAGACAAGACTAGACAGACAAGACTAGACAGACAAGACTAGACAGACAAGACTAGACAGACAAGACTAGACAGACAAGACTAGACAGACAAGACTAGACAGACAAGACTAGACAGACAAGACTAGACAGACAAGACTAGACAGACAAGACTAGACAGACATGTATTTGATGCAATTATAATTATCAGTTTGTAGATAATATTGTATAAATGTAGAATTATAAAGTAAAATAAATAATGTTAAAAGATAAAGGAGATAAGATTGAAAAAGTTTTTTTGAAAAAATGTAACAATAAAAATGTGTTCCCAATTTATTGTGTCGATTATTGAGTGAATTATCGCCATTGTCTGAATTTGTGCGACGTTTTGGTCCGTCGTCTGCTGTCAGGTTGTGTAAGGAATGGCCAGGTAGTGCAGATAAGAGAGTAAATGGGTATATCTTGATGCTGGTATCCCAAGTGACTGGCGCCTGGTTTGATTTAGTACGGGAAGCTCTCCCTCTGGACACCTCTGGGACTCGCGACAATGAGAATTGGTTTGCAGATTTATTCGCCGCGGTGGTCTCTCGACTGCCAATCTTATACACCCGTGACCAAAAAAGTTTTTTTTTTTCCGCACGGTTTTTTTTACGCTTCCGGCTTCCGTCCGGGAAAATATATTCGCATTCGAAAAATAACTCACCAAAGACATTCCAGTTGCAAAAACAAATTTATTACAACATATTTTGAAAATTATATTTATTTACTTACAGTATTATTAACCCTTAACCACCTGCGAGACGTCTCAGGTGAGATAATTACTGCTACTTTTTGTCTAAGAGACGTATGTCAGGTGGTTAGGTGTTAAAGATGGATTACTTTATTTTACAAAATTTACAAAATATATTTAAAATTGAGGACACAATAAACATGAAGTTTGTGCGTGTTCTCATTCATTATAAATAGGGCTTTACACGAGAGTCTCGTTTCTGATCTCGTTCGGCAGTCGTAATATTTTCTTCATAAATTTGGACCCGAGCAACCCAAACTTGCCCGAGCGCAGATCGAGCATAGCATTTTCTTCATAGATTTGAACGCGTGCAACTCGAACTTGCCCGAGCCCAGAACGCACATAATTTTTTGTTTAATTTGAACCCGGGCGACGACGAGATCAGAAACGAGACTCTCGTGTGAAACTCTAATTATAAAGGATTTAACATTTCTTCTATCTAATGCACAAATAAGGACATAATATATACATTTAAACAAATAGATCGTACAATATTACATCTGAAACTATAATTAAAATAAAGATTATAGAATTATAAATAATTAATATTCCTGATCGAAGCAAGAATCCACCTTTTCAAAATGTTTTTCTTTTCAAAATCTTTTCAAACTTTTAGCATATCGTTTTAATTTAAAGTCATCCTGAATCACATTATTCATTTTAGGCGCTATATAATATAATGTTCTTTGAATGGAGCTAAATTTATAGCATAGCATAGTATATCACAATTCTGTCTAGTCTTGTCTCTCAAGTCTTGTCTGTCTAGTCTTGTCTGTCTAGTCTTGTCTGTCTAGTCTTGTCTGTCTAGTCTTGTCTGTCTAGTCTTGTATGTCTAGTCTTGTCTGTCTAGTCTTGAGTTCTGGTTTGAAAACTGTCTGATTTCGAGGTCTAAGTTTCTTATTACACAAAAGTCTAACGACGGACAATATATATAACTGCTGAATTTGGAAAGGTCGCGTTTCCTTAAACAAATCTAAAGAAAGATACATCGTGTCTTTAAGCCTACAAGTCTTTAACACCGCTTTTTGTGTAACTAGAAGCTTCTTTTGTATATCTTTGTAAGTATACCCCCAGATACAGATTCCGTACCTTAGCAAGGCTTCAGCTAACAATAAGAAAGGTTTTGTAATGGTATATTAAAGAACGAGTTCAATAAGCGCAGTTATGCAGCACGCGTCCATGTTTGTTCAAAACGACAAGCGTAGTTTTGAATAGTATTTTTTCTATTTTGCGCCCTTTTATGTCATTTATAAATAAAAAATGCGCCGATATATATTGAGAAAATTGTATCGCACTCGGCGAACCATAACCGCATGCATATGAGTGCTGTTATCAGTCCATTACAGACGCAAAATAGAAAAATACTTTTTCAAAACATTCTTTTTTGGCATAGACTGTCGTAAAATATACAATTTGTACAGAAGTTCTCGAACTTTTTTGTTAACATAATCAATTTGGACATCCCATTTTAGAAAAATCTCACGTAAGTATTTTACATTACATACACCTTTAATAACAGCCCTGCAAGAATAATGCAAGCGATTATGATAGTCAATATAGTGAATAGTAATATAATTAAACTTAGGTAAACCAAGCTTTGCTCAAGGCGTATCCAACAAACTTTGACTTCTCTGTATTTAGAGTAAGCAGAAAGCATCAAACCAACTTTTAACAATAGACACACACGACTCTGCTTTATATTTAACATGATCCCAACTATTTCCTTTAAATATAAGACAGATATCATCGGCAAAATTAATCAAAGTATTTAATTTTAGCTCGAAAATTACTAAATATTTAACTAGGAATCAAATTAAATGTCCTAAACTGCCAAATAGGCAATCACTTTCATCTGTCACTGCCATCACAATATTCTATCACAAATTGTGGAAAATTTCAAAAGGTTCTTGAAAAAATATCAGCTGTAGACTTATATTCTATTACCTGGCTAGACTTATTTAGGACTAGTAGTGAAGCTCTAGCTTGTATCTAACCTATCTGTCTAGTGTTAATTGCCAAACCTTCAACTACTTTCTCTTATATGTCTCGCATTGCTCGCAATCTTGCTGTGCAAATGATATACATTCCTTTATTGTACATTGTCCATCTTGCCTTGTTTATTTGGTCTATATTGCCTAAATAATTTTACTTCTAACAATAAGTTATTTTAATATAATAATATAATTACTTAAAATGTAATTGATTGCTTTATATATCATTAACAATAAAGGACACAAAAAAGTAGACCAGCAACACTAAAGAAACAAGAAAAATAGATCTAGATTAATCAATATCAAACTGTACAAACAAGCTTCTAGAAACAAGACTGGATATACTACCGGAAGACAAGAATAGATTTGTCTGTCTAGTATTGTCTGCCTAGTCTTGTCTGTCTACTCCTGTCTGCCTAGTCTTGTCTGCCAAGTCTTGTCTATCTAGTCTTGTGGGACTAGACTTATCTGTCTAGTTTAGTCTGTCTAGTCTTGTTTGTCTAGTCTTATCTGCCTAGTCTTGCTTGTTTAGTCTTGTATAGTTAGCCTAGTCTTGTATAGTTAGTCTTGTCTGTCTAGTCTTTACTGTCTAGTATTGTCTTTTTAGTGTTGCCTATCTAGTCCTGTCTCTCTAGTATATCTAGTCCTGTCTATCTAGACTTGTCTGTTTCAGATACGATTTAGATAGATAAGATTTATATTTTTACAAGTTGTTATAGTCAGGTGTAGAAAGACGAATCTAATTACACAAAAAGTATAGGTATGTAGTTAATATGTGGCAAAATCTGTTTTAAATACGGTTTACTGTTGGACACGATTAGCGACAAAACCGACATATTTTACTCTTTCTCGAAAAGAAATCGAAATATTTAAACACTAGATATGATTTCGTTTATATTGTATAAACCACTTTTAGGTTTTTATTATTGGACTGTATCTTCTGGACAAGGCCAGACAAGATCACACAACCATACAAGACAAGACATAAGAAGACCAGGCAACATCAAATAAGAGCAGACAAGTCCAGACAAGACCACACAAAACCAGACAAGACCAGACAAGACCTGCCAAGACCAGCCAAGACCGGACAAGACCAGACAACGATTCCGTTCTGGGTTTGGAACAAACGACCATTTGCAAAGCACCAAGGTCATAATCGAAAAGTCAGTGGAGTAGAACAGACCACTGGCCCTTGCAGTCGTGCAGACTTCCACAAAGCTTTCGATTCTGTAGAGCTAAACGCCACCATGGACATTAAGAGCATTGACTACAGATACTCCGAACTAATCTATAACATCTACCAGCATGCTACAATATCTTTAAAGTTACATGAAAACACCAACCTCAATGAATGTGGAGGAGGATTAAGACAGGGGGATACCATATCCCCAAGACTATTTATAACGATCCTACAGTACGCGCTCAACAAGCAAACTTGGGAAACAAGAGGCATTAACATAGATGGAAAAAAGCTAAAGCACCTTGGTTTTGCGGACGAGAAAGTCTTCACAATCGACAACCTGGAATAGTTAAGGCACATGCTGGAAGAACTTCGTATGCTTGAAATTTGGAGATAAACTTTTCGAAAACAAAAGTAATGACTAATATGGGACCGAGCGAACACTTTAACATTGGAAACACAAACGTACATTGAGTCTACAAATATTGAGTCTGCAGAATACCTAGAGATAACCAGACCTGAGAATTGCAAAGAAGAACCAATCTCCCTTGGGCAGCATATGGGAAACTCAGCCATATAATTAAAAGCAAAATTCCCATATCGTCGGTCCAGACGAACAGGGTATTAACTCAAAAAAGCTTGAAGAGCGATATGAAGTTTTCAAGTCAATATATTTCCATTTCGGTAAATAATTGGTTAACCTCTCTTATAGTATCTTTTAAACTATCGGTTAAAGTTTATTGATAACGTTTTTGTTCACTTCCTGACTTTGTCAGTTTTGGTATTACTGAGAAAAAAAAAAGAAATTCTGCAGGCAAGAACATTATGAGTTAATACCCTGTTCATCCAAACGAACAAATTGTCTGAAAAAGAAAGTACATGACCAATGTATTCTGCCTCAGTCCTTACATATGAGGCGGAATCCTTAACTCTAACCGCCAATACGACAAAAAAGTAAAAATAACCCAAGGAAATATGGAAAGATTAATGATCGGAATAACCCTACACCACCATACCATCCATGAGGACCTACGAAGGAAAACTAAAGTGGAAGACCTGATCGACCGTATAACTAAACTCAAATGGAGATGGGCTGGCCACGTAGGTCGAATGAAGGATGAAACATGAACGAAGAAAATATTAGAATGGAGACCAAGAGCCGATAAGCGTAGCAGAGGAAGACCACCGACACGTTGGACCGATGACTTAAAAGGCATCGCAAACAACTGGATCGAAACTCAAGATAGAAGACGATGGAGTGCTATTGAGGAGGCCTATGTCCAGCAGTGGACAGAACGGGCTGGTAGATGATGAATGATGATAAAAATTTGATTAACATTAGAAATTAAATCTAGTAATAATTGTATTTACCATAACGAATAAATAAGACACATTTTTGTTTAAGTTTGAATGCATATAAATGTAGAATTGCTGGATTAAAAAATGTTTTAGCTGAAGAATAATTCAAGTTTTATAGTGTTATTAAGCGTCGAATAAACTAATTTTGAATAAACAAAAAACCAATATAATTAATTTTAAAACGAAAAGGGCTAGTGAAACGTATCCAATAGAAGCGACCATCGACAACGATACCATACAGTTCCAGAAACAAGTGCGACTGCTAGGGTTGAAGTTAGACGAAAACTAAGAATGGACATATCAAACACCTTCTCCACAAAACTAAACAGGACTGTATAAGCGATATAAGAATTTTAAAACGCTATATGTTGAGCGAGAGCCTTATGAAAGTATACTTCGTTATTTTTCATAGCAATTTAAAGTTCGGAATAATGTTTTTGGGAGGAGGAAAGAATATTTCCCAAGTATTTAAAATACAAAAAAAATGGTAATAAGAACATTCCGATCCCTCAAGTACAGAGAAACAGAGAAACAAGTACAGACTCAGGTTTATTGAGGCACAAGTTTTAACGACGACAGGAACTTTCATTTATGAAACACTATTATTTTCAAGAAAAGAAGGTACTTACGTATTAACGCCACCACCGCTATATATTGGATCGAGAGTTCGCGCTGCCGCGCGTATGTTGTCTTGTTTTATCTGTCCGCTTCGCCGCCGCCTAATCTAACCGGGGTTAAAAAATATAGTATTTTTAGTTTTAAAAATATTTTAATTTTAAATAAAATGTTTTATTTTATGATTTATCATAAAAAAAATTAGATGTAGATTGGCGGCATTTAAAAGTGTAGCGGTGGTGGCGTTAATACGTAAGTACCGAAAAGAGAATTAAGGAAAAAGTAAAGTTCTGTAATTCACAAATTGAATAATAACATAAACAAATATAATTATTAGTACGGTGTGGCTTCTGCATTTTACTGCTAAGAGAGACCACGTGGGTCGCTAGAAAAATGACATAACTTGATAAATAATAATAATTATGAACATCTATAGACGCGTTTCTGCCTTTTGGGCAGATGTCAGAACTTGGCTATATAGATAAGATAATATTGAAATGCAGATTAGTTTCATCTAAGAACACTACTGAGTAAGTTGTATATTTAATTTTGATTCAATTTGAGATTAGATGATTAGAAGTCCATACTGATGAAGCCAAAAGGAAAAATAAGACAGACCGAGAGACAAGGAATAAAAACGCAAGCTACAACTTGCCAATACACAAATTAACCATGACAGAAAAAGGGCCATCATACTCCAATATCAAATTATATAACGCCCTCCCAAAGGAAATAAGGCTTTTAACAATTGCCAAAATTTTTAAAAAAGAAAGTTCGCATATTGATTGTTGATATTGAAGTGCATTGTTTATACCTTAGATAGTGAAATATTATTATTTTGATTTGATTTGAATGTTTTCGTTTCCGTTAGAAAAAAAATTGGCGTCAGTAGTTCATTATAATAAATATGATCACATTTATCAGGTTATTTATAAGGTAATCCACTAAAATCTGATTACGTGATTAACCGAGTTCTAGTTCATGTACCTGCTTTATACAGACGAGATAAACTCCCGTTAAAATATGTTCCGCCAAATTTTTAGGAATGAAAATTATGTCTCCGCTATATTATTATCGTTTCGATAATCGAATTTTCGTTAACACAAACGCCTTTTGCTCTATTTGTTGCTGTATTAATTGTATGCCAAAGTGCATTTTAACAACTCCACAACAAATCTAGATATTTGATTGTGCAATAAATATCCTTTCCTCAAAAAATTATTACAATTTAAAACATAAATGAAATATATTGTTACATACCAAAATCTCTTATAAACGTTTCCCTCCTTGTAACTGATGAATTCACTTCACATTTCACTTTCGATTTTTCACTAAAATGTCTCGCACGTCCACTCAATGCAAACACTCACTCACATTAACCCGAGATTCTCCTCAAAATTGTGCGTTCGGCATTGGTTTGATAACGGCGATAAGTCGTGATTGGTACGGCGTGTTTATTTTGATTCAGAAATTCGACACGCCCAATAATTAAAGAAAATGATATTATAACTAATTATTGATGTTGAATATATTATTATTATTGTTATTATCTATTGCTCTAGTAAAATACATTATTATTAAAATAGTAAAATACATTATATTTATTTAATCGATTTATCCCCTTTAACAGAGAGATTCAACTTGAATACATGATTTCATCTTCTGGCGTTTTCTCACTCTTCTTTCCAAAATCTCTTCATCCTTTCAGAATGCTCCTTCTTCCGCTCAGCTGTCCATTTTCTTTCAGGTTGTCGTGATGGTCCACTCAAACTTAAATTTTTGATATTATTCCGGCACTCAGTGCGGTCCTCGATATTTTGTAACGGTTGGTCCCACTGAACCTGTCTCAGCCACTCAGTGCCACACTTACTCTGTGTTATAACGTATAGCAAATTCTTCGGCGTTCTGGAGTTTTCTATCCTGTAAATGTGTCACTAAAACTGTGCTCGGCGTTTTCTGATTACGTTCCTTATCGTGTGAATCTTTTGGTAGAGTTCGTTTTGAGGTCTTCTCATCCAAATACCGTTATTATTAACTGCCCCGTAAATCTTTCTGAGAATTTTTCTTTCCTGTTTTTCTAAATCCTTAATTTTGGAATGACCGCCGATCACCATTGTTTCGGCTGCGTAAGTTGCTTCCGGAAGAATCACCGTTAAATAGTGACTTAATTTTGCGTCTAGAGAGATGCACTTCTTGTTGTAGTGAGCCCACGTTAGCTTGTAGGCCGTCTGTAGTTTGGTGATTCTTTGTTCATTGGCGATTCGGTTTAGTCCCGAGGACTATATGATTTCACCAAGGTATTTAAAATTGGGGACTTGTGTTGTCTAACCGTACTGTGTGATTAAAGATGAGTTATTTTCTGGTCGTCTTACCATATAGTTTGTTTTCATAAGAAATTTGTAGTCCCGTTCTTTGCGCAATTTCATATAATTTTTCCACAGCGTGTATGGCTTCATGTCTGGTATTAGTAATAATGGCAATATCGTCCGCGAAAGCGACGCACTTGACTGTAAGACGATTCTCTTTTTAGATACCAATTTGAATACCTTTCACATAAGGTTCCCATTGCCTAATGACCTTTTCTAGAACAATATTTAGAGCATTGGGGATAAACCGTCCCCCTATCGAACTCCAGTTTTGATGACAAAAGGCTCCGATATTTCTCCCATAAATTTAACTTTGAACATAGTTCCTGAAAGCGTCTGTTCAATGATTTTTCAGGTCTTCCTATCAGGTCTATCTATCCCGAATTCTTCCATGATTATAACAAATGTTTCACGGTCTACAGAATCATACGCTTTTCTGAAGTCACTGCAATTACTGTATTTCTACATGTTCTCATTAGTAATATCGTTTTTTAAGCTCCACGCCTGTTCAGCACATGATCGCCCTTTTCTGAATCCGGCTTAGTATTCACCAATTAGTGGATCCGCCTGGGGCTCTATCCTGTTCTTGCCTTGGAGCGGATTTTATAAGTGTTCTGGTATTCGCTCCATTATCCATATGTCTGAAATGACGTTATGAAGTTCCTGCATAAGTGTAGGATCGTTCAGTTTCCAGAATTCTGCAATGATCCCATCTTCTCCTGGTGGTCGGTACGAGTGGTGTAGTGGTGACACTCGTGGTCTCGTGCTAGAACGCTAACTAACAAGTCTAGAGGTTCCGAGTTCTATCCCCAGTGTCGGCCGCATTTGTACCAGAAGACAAATGTGTAATTAATTAGCGCACACATCTAGGTTTCTGGGCCTATAAGTGAAAAATGTGGCCAAAATACAATAGGCCAATAGGCCGCAGTGTTTGAAGGGTTAATACTTGGTATCCACATTAGACCAAACTTAATTTTTTTTTTTAAATCTTCTCCTGGTGCTTTGTTATTTTTGAGCTTCTGGATGATCTCCTGAATTTCTTCTAGGTCAGGAGCCCGTGAATCCGGGTGTGTGGAAACCGGAGGAGTGAACACAAGTTATTCTTGGGGTGATTCGCAATTAAGAAGGGAGTTGAAGAATTGGGCTAATATTTTACAGTTTTATTTCGCGTTAGTTTCCATCGTGCCATCGGTTTTTTTTTTGGAAGCACAGTCTGGGCCTGATATCCCATTAAGTTTTCTCTAAATGAAGAAGTTTCTTTTGTAGATGTTTCTAGTATTCTCTCGCTCTTCAGTCCATAACCCTCCTGCAGGGTGTGGTGACATCAATTTGCCACGCTTGCAATGATTCCTCGCCAGCGCTCTCTAGCTTGGGCAGATCTCATTACTTCCTGCATCCCTTGACCCGTCAGGGTTTTTGTCCGGTCTATCCATCGTGTCGGCGATCTTACTCTTGGGCGGGCGGGGTCTTGGACTTTGCCTTCTATGAGTCGTTCAATATTGTCGAACCTCTTTGCCACATGACCCAGGTATCCCAAATACCGATGTTGGTCGAAATCGTGCTGGATTCTTCCAGTTTTCCTCAGTTTTGTGACTGTTAAACTTTTTCCAAGCGGTCATTCGGTTGTCAACTGCTAGATAGCAAATTGCATTCCACCAGCGATGTTTCCTTGTGCGAGGAGGTTGTCCTAGTTTCATGACTTCCTGAATTTTCTTCGTTATTTTCTTTTCTTTGCATTATGATTTCTACTTTGTGGAGTTTCAGCTACCCTGGATCCAGGTTTGATATTTTTGGGTGGGCCTTTCTTTTTCTATTGGTTTGGAAATTTGTTTGGAGAAGATGATGGTCTGATTCAAAGGCGCCTTTGCGAACTCTGACGCTTATTAATTTCTTTTGTATTTTTCTTGGAAATTGCAATATGCTCAATTTGGTATTCACCCTGTCTAAGATTGGGTGATCTCCATGTGGTTAACTTGTGTGGAAGTTTCTGAAATTGTGTGCTCATGATTCTAAGTCCAAAGTTTCTACAGAAGTCTATCACCATTCCCGTTGGTAGTTCGTGCTTAGTATGGGGGCCTGTGGTATCACTAAATTTTCTTTCCTTACCCAACAGGACATTAAAATTACCCAGTAAGATCTTCACATGATGCCTTGGTATTTTATTGGTTGTTTCTTCGAGAGTTTCCCAGAAATTGTCCATAATTTCAGGATTTTTTTGAGTTGATTTATGGAAATGTGGACGTTTATCAGTGTGTACGCTTTATTGGCTGACTTTACTGAGAGTATCTCTCATTAGTTGAAAGAAGAGGAATCAATGACTCAATGAAGAGGATCAATGAGTCGAGTACGGAATTGTGTATGGCGAAACCAGTTCCTAAGAGTGGTAGTTTTCCTCTAACTTTTATAGCAGGTTTGCCTATAGATTCTGAAATTCTCCGTATTAAAGTGTTCTTCATCCGTGAGTTGTGTCTCTTGATGTGCGGTGATTTTGAAAATGGGGGGTCCCCCAACATAATCAAGTACAAAAAATTGTTGACGATAACTTGGAACGGCTGTTTTATCTACTAACGTACAAGTGGATTTCATTTCAATACGTCTCGTCAATGATCATCACCTGTATCGGTCATAATTGTTTACATTGAGTGACGTTTGGCTGTTTGACGTGTCTTTAATAGTAAGTGAAGTCCTCTACCATGTATTCAAACGCCGAGATGCCTGACATGCATTTCATGTATGGGCTTGCTGATGGCAATTCAATAAAAGCTAGACGATTGTACATTGAAGGGTATCCCCGACCGAAAAATCATCGAAAACATTCAAATAACAATCATCATGAAATTTCATTCATCATGAAACATTCACATTTAAACGAAATGGGGGCCAGGAAGCTTAATGGCAGTAACAACGGTACTACTCGGAACAGAATTTGCTGGACATGAGGAAGATCCAAGATCCAAGTACTTCTTCTGGGCGACACATTGCGACAACATTCTTATGGGCAATTTGTTGTATCCATACCACATTCAACGTGTTCAGGCACTACTATCTGCTGATTACTGATCGATTTCAACATCAAGATCGATTTCAACATCAGTTCTCCTTGAATGTTTGGGTTCGAATTGTGAGTGCCTATCTAATTGGATCGGTATTTCTACCAGCAAAACTTACTGCCGAGATGTATAGCAATTTTTTGAAGAAACACTGCCCAGGATGTACCAATGACGACTAGAATTGCAATGTGGTTTAAGCACGATGGTGCACCACCACATTCCAGTTTGGTTGCTCGTGATTTTTTAACAGCAACATACGGAGATCGCTGGATTATTCGAGGTGGGCCACATGCATGCCTGGGGGTTTATCCCCAGACTTAAACCCCCTGGATTAATTCTAATGGGGCTATCTGCAGTCATTAGCTAACGCTACGCCAGTAGAGAATTTGGAGGAATTACAAAATCGGAAAATTGTTGGGTGTTACTCAATTAGAAACAACGCTGGTGTGTTAAACGCTGTTGTGTGTGTGAAAGAGTTCAGCATTCAATGATTTATTATTGAGAAGATTTATTGCTTGTATCCAGGCTGGAGGAAGTCATTTCAAACAATTTAATTGTAGATTGAGCAACTTTACATGTACTTTTTGATATAAAAATTTTGTTACTGTCGCAAACTTTGTTCTTTCTGGATCTTAGAAACAAAGGGTAAACACCTCCCTTTTGCGATATGGAAATCCCTAAATCGGCTAAGGACAGGAGTGGCAAGGTGCAAGACAAATATGTTGAGGAAGGGAATGTCTGAGAACGACGATGTGCTGTGTGCGTGGGGTCAGCCCCAAGATATGAGCCACATACTGGTCTGCCCACAACTGGAAGGATGCACGCACGAAGACTTAATTTTATGTAACGACAAGGCTATTGCAGCCGCTATTTTTTTGGAAAGATTTTCCGGACACGGAAGGTAAGTAAATTAGAAATAAAGGGTTTTAAAAACCAGCCATCCTGTCGATCCAGCCATCGAAATTCGTGATGTGTGGGCCGTGACCCCATCTTGCTGAAACCATAATTCGCCTATAGCCATATTTTCCAGAGCTGGCAGAAAGAAATTGTGAATCATTGCCACATAACGCTCAGAGTTTACTGTAACCATGCGATTGCCCTCCTCAAAAAAATATGGCCCAATGATTCCCACGCTTGATATTGCAGCCCAAACTGTGACCCGATCCGAATGAAGAGACCTCTGAGAAACTTCCCTAGGATTGATATCGCTCGAATAACGCATATTTTGTTTATTAACACAACCTGATGGAAGTGTGCCTCATCGCTAAAAAACACAACTGCTTCAGGAGGAAAATTATCAAGGAGCGTTTCGCATGCCCCTTGTCGTGAAACAAAATCACGTTCGGAAAGTTCTTGTGCGACTACCATTTTGTAGGGGTGAAAGTGAAGATCGTTATGAGGAATTCGGCGAGTTGAACGCTCCGACAACCGCAGGGCAGCTGCATGTTTTGAAGCAGAGCGCCTAGGAGATCGCAAAACCGACTCTCGGACTGCCTCGATGTTTGCGGGTGTTCTAACGGTCCGTGTTGCTCCTGGTCTCCTGCGGAACACATTTCAAACTGTTCTAACAGCCTCCACCCAGAATAAGATGGTTCTCCGGGCAGGAACAGCTCCTCGAGGGGGAATAGAACGCACGCTGCACCGCAACTATTGAGCGGCCTCGTGAAAAGAACGTTTCTACTGCAAACACGCGTTGCTCTCTGCCCAAAGCATTTTAACGACTGACGATGGTTCGGAATAAATCTCCCCTCCAACGTTCTTCGTTAAGAGCACTGCCGCGCCGCAATTATCTTCAGTAGCATCCTCACGTCTCATTGAAAAAAGAAAGTTTCTGTGCCGGACCCTGTAGAAGTTTGTGCCTGCGAATTAGACTAGGGTTCATGGAGTGTTATGTGTGGTCACTGTTACTGCACGGGGCTGGAAACCTGGGCATCAAAAGCCCAAACTATCAAAGAGCTTGAAGCGTTCGAGATGTGGATATATAGGCGCATGCTAAAGATACCCTGGACACAGAATAACGAGCGAAGAAGTACTAAGGCGCATCGGACATAAAAGGAAACTATTAAAAATTATCAAGATACGTAAAAGAGCATACGATAATATACATAGGTCATATTCTGCGCAACGACAAATATGTACTGCTACAATACATGAAGCAGGGAAGAATAGAGAGGAAGAAGGGAATAGGAATAAATCCTGGCTCCGTAATATAAGAGAGTGGATATGATTGACTGTTGAAGAACTGTTCCATGTGGCAAGAGACAGAGACGCATTCAGAAAGGTGGTCGCCAACCTTCAATGTGAAGACGGCATCAGAAGAAAAAAAAACTTGTGGAAAATCCCTTGGTCAAAATCGCCAGATTATGACGGAATCGATCAATTCTGAGACGACTGACGTGTGGCGTTTTCCAAATTTCGCCTGGGGGGCGCTCCACGTGGGTTTTTGAAAAGGGCAAATTTGGCTTTTTATACCGCCGGAGGCGGCAGTTCTTCGATGTTTGAAACGCGCGTCTTCGATACTTTAACTGCGAATGTACGTCCGCATGCTACGCATCCTCAGGTTTTGTCGTCCGTCCTGCTGCGCCCCTCCAGAGAGTCAAAACCCCCCGAAAATCGAGGTTTTTGCGGAAACGACCTCACGAAACTGGAGGCGGCGGCGCAAAACCGCCTAGTCATGAAACTGGAGACCCTCGTCATGGCACTAACAGAGGTAGAGAAATAACATTGTATTTTAAGATCATTTCTTTCTATTTAAATTAAGTGAATAGTCTTATGCAGACGCGTTTCGAGATCCTATCTCTGATCAGTGCAGCTTTGCTTTTTTGATTTCTAAAATGGAATACACTTACATTAGTTTGAACACCTGCTGCCTAACTGGCGAGGCTAGGTTAGGTTAGGTTATGTTTGAACTCTTAAATGGAATACACTCGCATTAGTTTGAACACCTCGTGCCTGACTGGCGATGCTAGGTTTTGATTTCACATGTGTGCAGAAAGACATGAACTTAGTTTCGGTTTTCGGCTTAAATCATAATTGAATATTACCATTCCAATTATAGATACAATCATACAAACTTATTAACAGGTTGACAATCAAGATCGATTTCAAATTAACATAAGACAAAATATTCTTAGAATAGACCATGGAATAACCCCTTGAATTTTTGCCACATATTTACCTAAACAGGGTATTAGGTAAATATGTTGTAAAATTTCAAGGGGTTGTTCAAGGGTTATTATTATAATATTAGTTGTCTTGGTGATCTTGTAAGATCTTGGGCTTCTGAAACCTGAGAAGAGAGCAAATCGAAAAGATTGTATGACTGACGAAATATTATGGCTTATGGAAGGCTTACGGAAGTAAGAAGAAACCTGAAAAATTCAATCACACAGAAATATAAAGAAGTGCAGAAGGATATCAGATAGGCAGAATCTGCAGGAACTGAAATGCCGAAATCTGTAGAAACTGCACGACTCCCACAGTGTGCATAAAACAATAAGAGTTCACTGGAATTGGTCTGAAACAAAAATTTTGCATCCTTACAAATGAAGAAGAACACTTTGAAGAAGAAAAATTGTGTTGAAGATCAATTGAACCTATGGGAAGAATACATCAAATCTCTTTTCAAGGACCAAAGAGAAAAATAACTACCAACGGTAACAATGAAACTGGACCATAAATTTTAAAGGAGGAAGTAAAAGCAGCGATATAATCAGCCAAAGATGGGAAAGCTAACCTACCAGCAGATGTGCTTAAGTTGGTTGAAAAGCAAAATTTAGATGCTGTAACTTCCCTATTTAATGAAATCTATAAAACAGGAATGATACCAGAAGAATGGCTTCAGTCAACATTGATACCAATTCCTAAGAAGCACATAGCCAAAAAGGGCGAAGAACACCTTACGGCCAGCCTAATGAGCTTCACGCTAAAATGTTTTCTCAAAGTTATCCACCATAGGATTTACAAGAAACCCAGTTTGGCTTTAGGTAGGGAATCCTTGTTTGCCTACAACGTTTTGTTTAGGGTTTGACGGTTTTTCAAACCCGGTTTTAAAAAACCGGTTTTTAAATTACGAAAACCGATTTCCAAGAATTAATTTTTACATAACTTATTTGATTTGCTGTTCATTCTGAAAAACCGGCAGTAGACACAATTTTACAATGTTGCAAGTTACGTTGCCCAGTTCTTGTGCATTGTGCACAGCGCACGTAGAAAAGACGTTCTTAATGCCCGCCATACACGCTACGGTCTACCGGAGAGGTTACATGTGCAGGTTTGCATGTGCAGGTCAACCGTATGCAAGAATTCCCACATACGCTCCGGTCTAGCTGCGCAGGCAAACCTGCACAGGTAGACCTCTCCGGTGGACCGTTGTGTGTATGGCGGGCATAACCGAATTGTAATAATGATAGTACATATGTGCAATGTGTTGTTTTAGCATTATATTATATTGGTTCTTCTTATATGTGGAACCAAACTCAATATCCTAAACTTCTGAAACTTCATGAAGTCTTGGGACCAATTCTTATAGCAGCTGAAGGCTTAGGGCGACGAGATGCCAATTTATTAACATGTGAAGGTATCTTTGAATTTCTATTAAATGAACTAAAAAAATTAAGCACTGACATAAGTTTGAAATTATTATATGCTTTGGAAGAACGAATGCAAGAAAGAAGACAAGTAGAATTAGCAACTCTTGCTGTATTTACAAAAACTACAAAACATTTCCAGTTCAGCAAGGAAATTTAGTGAACTTTCTTTGGCTTAAAAAACCGAAATAATTAAGTTATCTGGAAAGATATTGTCTAAACTAAATATTAACCTTCAAGTTGGTCAAATTCACAAATAATGTCTAGAATATTTCCAAATTCTTGGGTGGAAACAGATTCTGATGAAGAGGAAATCAAAGGAACTATTCAACAGTGTAATGCTTTTTTAAAGGAATCCATGGAAAAATCAATTCATAAGTTTCTTGACGACCGCGAAGGAAAACTTACAAATCCAAAGACACAAGATAAAATCTGAATTTTCATTATTTGAGGCAACGAATAAAAGAACCAAAAACTAAGATTTGTTATTTGAACCTGAAAACTATAAAACCAAGCTCAGTAGTTAGTGAACAAGAATTTTCAGTTTCAGGCAATATTGTGTCCAAAATAAGAACAAGACTTAGCTACCGTTCAGTGCAGTGGTTCTCTAACTGGGTGCCGCAGCAATATCCAAGAAATGTAAAAAAAGTTAAAAGAAAATTACATGAGGAGGTAAACGAATTTGAGTTTCTACTTTTATTGCTGTATATATTATTATAGACAATTGGCTAAAATCTGGGTTTTCTAAAACGGAAAAGTGATGAACTCACTGAAGCTTCTGAAACGACTGATTCAATGACAACCAGCATCGTCGGTAGAAACGAAATATCCCAGCAGACACCTGCGAGTTTAAATAATTTAAGTTGGTCTGCCTCAGTTCCGAAAAGGCAACAAAATTGTTTCTAACAGCTGTTTGGTTCCATCTAAATTAAAAAGGCATGTGGAATGCAATCAATCTGACTTAGTACATAAAGCTGAAGAAACCCTCAAACGCTGCCTTTTATCTATTTAGGCAGGGTCATATATGGAGGAGAGAATTTTTAAAAATGAAAATGAAAACCCATCTGAGGCTTCATTTATTGTCAGTTCACACATAGCAAAATCTGGAAAGCCCCATACTATTGCCTAGACAATGATTAAACCTTGCGCGATGGATGTTGAAAGTTGCATTTTAGGTCCAGACATGGCCAAGAAGATTGATACTGTGCAGCTGTTAAATAGAATGTAAGCAAACGAATTTACACAATTTCAGAGTCTGTGGAGAACGAGCTTATAAGGTTGAAAAGATGTTTGAACATCTGATGATCTGAAAAGATGAATTTTTTTTAAGTTTAAAGCTTGATGAAAGTACCGACGTTGCGGGGCTGTTTTTCCTGTGTTTGTAAGTTATCCATTCGAAATGCAAATAGAAGAAGAACTTTTGATTAGTGAATTGCTTGAAACTTGAAACACCACTGGCGGGAAAATTTTCAAGTTATCGACAAATTTAGACAGAAAAATTATTTGATATGGAACAAGTGTGTTGATATTTACAATGGTTGTAAAAGTAAAGGAAGCTGTTTCTAGAATGTAGCAAGTGGCAGACAATGCCACTGTGCAGCCGCTGTGTCATCCATCGACATTCTCTGGAAACTAGAAGGATGCCGCAAGAGTTAAAAGTCGTATTGGATGGCGCTGCCGAGGATCATGTTATCATGAGAATCATGTTAAGAGCCGCCCGCTTCAAGCACGTCTTTTAAAACTTACCGCCGAAGATCTGGATATGGATCACTTCCACCTCTTTTTTATCCAGACTATTTGAACTAAAAATACTAACATTTACAGAAGAGCCTTTTATACAAAAATTCACTGATGTCGATTGGCTGCTTAAATTAGGACCTTTCCGACATATTTGAAAAACTAAATGAAATCGCCACTTCTCTCAATGTTGCATTCTTTAGATACGCTTACATTAAAAACAGGTACAGGAACAAACTCTCCATATCAAGTGATTTGAGGAAGAAATTAACCAAACTTTGGATAAAGTTAAAGAGTCTTCCAAATAATTTCATTCGTCCCATTAAGGCCCGACAAGGGTGCCGCGAGATTTTTTCAACTCGATATAGGTGCCGCGGCAAAAAAAGTTTGAGAACCACTGGTTTAGTGGATAGTTTAAATTTTTTTTAATCATATTTTCTTGCGAGAAATTAAAGTTAGTGAAATAAAGATACTATTTGAAATTTTCGTAAAAAAGTACTTTTCCTTCTATCTTCTTCTTGCTTTCTATTTTTTTGACAAAAATTCAAAAACCGACTAAAACCGGTTTTTTGAAATCTGGAATTCGAAAACCGGTTTTTCGAAAAGTCGGTTTTTGTATAAACCCTAGTCTTGATGCTGCGGAATGATGTCAACAAAAAGGTTACGTCTGTTTTACTGATTATTGATAATACATCATTTGATAAAGTGAAACAAACAAGCAAACAACTAATAGAAGCACTGGAACGAAAAAACTTCAACACAAGAGAGAACCTTTGTTAGATAAGACGATACCAAGAAGTCTAGATTGAGAAGACTAGGATAAATTTTCTCATGTAATAAACTTTTTATAGTTTCTACAACCTTTTATTACTAATATAGATAATATCTACAAGAAATTTTGCCGTCAGTTTTAATTGTAATGAGGAATATAAAAATTGTTGGACACGAAAAGATGGACAGGAAAAAAAAATTAAAAACAATACAGACTAATAAAATGCAACCACTATAAATATTCCCTATCATAATCGCTTTTATGACTTTTGCCAGTTTTCCGAACCAAAAACAACAAAAAATTTACAACGCGTTCGAGCCGAGACCGAACAAAAATCGGTCTTCATGATCCGAAAGATAAAAAGGAAACATTTTTTTTGATATCGACTCTTCGTGCGCACAGATAATATTACCCACCCAGCCCGGCTTAAAAACTGATTTATTGTCGAATAAATTTTATGATGTTCGGCCATTACGTTTGTGACACTATATCACAATTCATAGTGGACATAAACATTGCAAGAATTTTATAGCGCAAAAGGTTTCATTTAATGTAGGCTGTAATTATTTAACTACCTCTGTATATTTAGACCTCGGGACCGAAAACGTCATAAGGGTAGTTTGCTTTATACTTAATCAAACAAACCACACTAATAAAAACAACCAAACAAGGCTAAAGGTGCTGATTTATTACATGTCTAACAATTAACACATTTACTCAACTTATTTTCTTCTTTTTTATTAAAATTGTAACTAATTTAATTAGATTATATTGTTATAGTCTATTAAGATAAATGTTTTCGACAAGTAAAGATTTTGATTTAGTGAAGGTTTTATGTTAGGAATTTTGTGTGTTACGAGATTTGGGATTTAAATAATAAATATTTGTGTGGGTTTATATGTTTGGATGAGACTCGCAGGGGAAGCTGTTATATAATATTCCGAGGGAATATGCACGAGCGATCACGGGCCCTAGCTGACTAGGTATGCAAACGAACCGGCGATGATGAAACATGGTTTGAGTCTTAATCTCATCAAACATTTAAGGTCGCGGATTCCGTGGCGAAAATCTGGCGATAACCCCGCGATCTACACTAAACGCCACGGTTTATTAAGACAACACCAAAAAGCCCTTAAATATATTCACGGGATAAATATCTTTCCAGATCGGAAAAATTAAATCTAAACAGACTAGACAGACAATTTGAAATGAAATTAGATGTAGTTATATACAAGTTAAAGTTCGAAGATTTATGATAGAGTTTAAACATTGTATATATTTTCTGTAATTTTGTTGTAAATCAATAAAATTTAGAGGGAGTTTGTTAATGAAGGTATTGATTTTTGTATTAGAGTAAGAAGTGTGTGATAGTAAAATAGATTGTTTATTTAGTATAGGAAGTTGAATAAAAGTAATGTGTGTGTTGTGTGTGAATGTGAGTGGTGGAAGACTCACGACTATCTTCTAACATGTTTTAGGAGTAACACCGTGGTAACAGTCTGACTGGATCAAGTCTGTTTTATGCAGACATGCCCATACCGTGTCCCAATACCTCAATCAGTTACCCACCTGATGTACTTTGCCATTACTGCGCATTTATGCAAATTATGTCAATATTGCTGCCAACTTCGCGTTTATATATACAGATAATGGGTATATGGTTCAAATGCTATAAACGGCTTTGATTTAGTTCAAAATTTAATTAAACTAAAACGCCGCCGCCATCGCGATAAATTTATAATACAAACAGATTGCCGTTCTATAAATTTCGCACAATTTATACGCATCAATTTATCATTGAATTCGCAATCATTTTCCAACGTGTTGATAATTAAATTATTTTCACACTTTAAGATAATTCTTCTACCAGATTATCAATCACTTCATAAATCTTTTTCATTACGACATGTTATACCTAATACAATCATGTATATACTTACAGATATTATCTGCAAAAACGTAATATATTTATAAACACAAACAGGGTGTACTAGACTAAATAAGTACCGTCTTTTTCCGAAAATAAGACACTGTCTTACTTTCTTTTTAGGTTCAAAATACGTGCTAAGGCTTATTATCGGGGGAGGGCTTATATTCCAAAAAATAGTTTTATATATTGTTTAATATTTATTTATATACAGAAATTTAAATTTATTCAATTACAGTCATGTCATCTTCTTCTGGAACATCATCATAAATTATCAAATTTTTAATTCCATTCTGATTTTCCTCCAAATCCATTTTCTGTAGAATCATTGGTCCGAATCTCTCATGTCTTGCAATATAGATGACAGTGCGGTTTTCGCCAACACAGATGCCGAAGCAACAGACACCTTGTATGACATTTCCCGCATTGCCCAGTCATACGGACTGAGAATCAATGCGGATAAGACCAAAGTGCTTACAACGGATGGATCTGAAGCCAGAGTTTACCTCGATGGAACCACAATCGAGCAGGTACCACAGTTCAAATATTTGGGATCACTGGTTGTGGAGAAGAAAGTAGCTTCGACAGCCGAAGTTCACAGCGGGATAGGCCAGGCAACAGCAACGTTTGCTTCACTCAAGTGGTGCATATGGAAGCGGACGAATATTACCATCAAAACCAAAATACGCCTATACCGGACGCTGATCCTCCCAATTCTTCTTTATGGATCGGAAACATGGACATTACTCAAACCAGATCTTAACAAGCTCGAAGCCTTCCAAATGCGATGCCTGAGACAGATTCTCTGCGTCTCACTCCTCAACCACCTCCGAAATGAGACAATCAGAGAAAGGTGCGACCAACAGACACCGATTGTTGAGGAAATTCAAAAACGCCGATTACGATGGTTCGGCCACATCTGTAGGATGGGCGACAATCGAGTACCGCACAAACTCCTATGGAAAAAACGACCTCTTGATTGGAGAACACAAAAACAAGCACCGAAGACCACATGGTTGAAACACGTAGAGAACGATTTAAAAAAACCAGCGAATAACAACAGCTGAGGCAAGAACCGTTGCAACTGATCGATTAGCATGGAAGCGTATAGTGAATGGAGCACGGAATCTAGCGGCACCAACAGCAGCGTACTGGCTACGAGGTCGACCACCTCTCCATGCGCCGGCTATGGATTAAAGAAGAAGAAGAATATAGCTATCGTTAAATGAATACTTTTTGTCTAAGTAGCCTGTTCGTAGTGTATTGGAAACACAACTATCAGTTATTCTGTCCAATGAATTTTTTACCCAATTCACAACTTCTTGTAAGCATGGCTTTACAATATTACCTCGTTAATTTCTCACCATTCTGTTTTCATTGATTTCCATCCGCAAATGATCCTTGAATGGCTTGTTTATTGCAATGTCAAGTGTCTAGAGGTAGCCAGTCATTCCTGCCGGAATCATTATTTGATCAATCTTCTCAGCAAGAAAGTTTTTCATGTCTTTAGCGCGGTGAGTACTGGTTGAATCCCAAACTAATAAACCTATATTTCGACCTCTCAACAGGGGCGGCAGCATAAAATAGACCCACTTTCTTATAACTGCTTGGGTGCACCAGGCTTTTTCACCTTCAAGGACATAAATTCCTGAAACGCGTTCAATCTTGTCTTTTTTACCTTTAGTGATGATAAATGGTGATACTTTCTTGCCATGGGGTCGTCCATTAATCACGTGATGTTTTTTAGCAACTGAACTTATCATTTTTCCGTCTATAGCACACAACCGAAGAAAAAATAATACATATAAGAAATTGCATGATTCAATCAACAGATGCGGCTTTTCTTTTCGGCGGCTTTTTCGTTTATATCGCCCCTCTATATTTGTCTCTCTCAGACGATTTCAAACGATTTTCACATGTATTCGGCACCATAATCACAGTTTGCTACTGGGGCTGGCACCGAGTCGCGCGCCGCCTTTCGGTTTAAAAATCGCGCGTGCAACGAAAAAATAAATACACGTGATATCTCACTACAGCCCCCCTATAAACTTTATAAATTCCAGGAATTAATTTTTACACGTGCCTCCTGTGCATTGCTTCAAACGAACTGTAGAAATAATCAAGGAATCATTCGTAATATTTTTTTCAAACATTTCTCTAAAATATTAGGGCACCTACTAAATTCAACATTTAGCATTTTTTAAATTTATCATTTTTTAACGAATTATATTTTTCACATTATTTTAACTAGGGCTTATTTTCGGGGCAGGGCTTATATTCCAAAAAGTCCCGAAAATTACGTTAGGGCTTATGTTCAGAGGATGTCTTATTTTCGGAAAAAGACGGTATAATAGTATATTACGTAACGAGAGTTGTAAGAAGCATATTACGTACGAGTGGAACAGTTACGCGCAACCCGCGTAGCGGCGAGTGCGTAATTCCGTGAGTGCGTAATTGCCTTACAACTCGAGTTACTTTATCTACGACCACACTAATTTGTTTCTGTTTAATAAGAAAAATATGTTTGATGTAACAAATTTATTTCTTATTAGGTTATGTTTATTTAATTATCATTATTTAACACTGTAATAAACAAACAGTTGTATTTTCATATATAACTGTTACTCGATATTATTTAACTTGAAAGAAATGAATAGAAAATCATTCTTAATGGTTACATACCTTATTATTTTGTACTTATTTGCGTTAAACTGGAATATGAGTGTTTATAGATATAGGCAACCCAATGTACGCAATGTCAATTTCCGTTAGTTTGAATTGTGACACAGACTCTCAACCAATCAACGCATCGTAAACCAAACGCACGTGTGTGTTATCAATCATAACTTATCATTACGGACTGTTACATATGTGTGTGTGTGTTACGATGTATTTACATAGTCCACGAACTGTACAATAATGGGCATTTACAATAGTGGTCGTAGATAAAGATTTTTAATTTATTTCGAATCTCAAGCGAGTCTCCTTTATAAACATTTAATAAGAGACCTTTCTAGATTTCTTAAAAAACTGTAAGTCAAGTGCAAGTACAGAAAAGTTCGTTTGAAATAAACTTATTTGGTTTCCAATGCATATTTGCTAGATAACTTACACCTATAATAAGCTATCTATATAGATTCTTGTCTTGTGAATCCAAATGTGTTTTTAAATATTTTGCTCCAGTTTGACCACTTTCGGAAACATCTTGAGGAAAATAGACGACAATTTGATAAAAACGAAAGAAAGAAACGAGACTAGAGACTAAATAGACAAGACCAGACATAAAAGACTAGACAGACAAGACTTTTTTTTTAATGGGACGTAGCAAGCACATGCTGTTAACTTGGCAAGTGGCCCCCTGAAATAACACGATCATCTTGGTACCGCCTCATGACATTTAGCTTCAAGATGACGTTGTCTATTTATTAGTTTCTAAAGGTGTCTGCAGTTTGGGTCAATTTAAGGCCTTACTTCCTCCCTTCACCGTAGGTGATTAGAGGTTCAGGTATGTATATGCGCCTTCCGTTCGTCGTTTCCTTTTTCTCGTAATATGTCGTTAGCCATGGTCACCGTTGCTCATTTGTAATTTACTCAAGTATCAGATGTTCTAATAGCTTCCCTGCGACATCTAGTAGGCATATGGGCCTATAGGAAGACGGATTCTCTATAGGTTTGTTGCCTTTTCTCAGGAGGACCAACATGGATTTTTTCCATATATCAGGGAAATTTCCATCCTTCATTATCGCGTTTGCAATTTCTAATATGAAGTCAGGACATATCTTTGCGGCAATTTTAAGAGCTTCTAGTACTAAAGGTCTAGTACTAAAAGTATACCATTGGGTCCTGGCGATTTATTATTTCCTAGTCGTCTGCTGGCTCTTTCAAATTCCTCAAGCGTGAAATCTTCGGTTTCTTTCACTTCCGGTAGATTCCATTGTGGTACCTCGTCTATTGCGAACAGGACATCTACAACTGCTTGCACCTGTTCCATGGGAAGTTTGGGATTTGGGTACCTAAGCCTTAGTTCCCGGGTGGCGAGTGCGTAGGCATCCCCCCAGATGTTTTCGTCTAGTTTTGTACATAGGGCACGCCAGTGTTCTCTTTTCGAAATATTTATTGCCTTCTCCAGTGATCTCTTTTCTTCTTTGTATTGGTTTCTGAGATACTTTACAGAGTCCGGGTTTAGATTTTGTTTGGCTTCGCGTTGGTATTTTCTTTGCGCAGCAATACATTCCTTTCTTTTTTTTTGCGATTTCATCATTCCACCAATAGGTCCGTCTCTTCCTACTGAAAGCTGGTTTTATGCTTAAGTGTGGCGTCGCATGTTTTCGTAAGGATCTTAATTAACTTTTCAGGGGTGCGTTCCGTTGCCTGGCTTATTTGCAACTGCAGCCTTTTTTAATTTTTTTTTTTCGTCGAAGTTTTTGGTTCGCCATCGTCTATCCCCCTTTGAGACGAGGGGGACGAGGGAAATATGCGACGCCACACTTAAGCATAAAACCAGCTTTCAGTAGGAAGAGACGGATCTATTGGTGGAATGATGAAATCGCAAAAAAAAAGAAAGGAATGTATTGCTGCGCGCAGAAAATACCAACGCAAAGCCAAACAAAATCTATACCCGGACTCTGTAAAGTATCTACTTTGAGACGAACTATATATCGTCTTGCCATGCAACTGGTAGAAGATGTATTTGTGGTCACTTAAGGTCTCCTTATCTAACACCTGCCAGTTTTCAATTCGTTTGCCATTTCAGCTGTTGTCAGTGTTAGATCTATAATGGAAGCTGTCTCCCTTCTTTCGAAAGTTGGTTTATTACCTTCATTTATTACAGTGAGATCTAGCTCGGATAGCCAGTCCATGACCAGAACCCCAGTATGGAGACTTAGCCGGTGATTTTACCGGCAATCAATTTCGGTTTAGTAGAGCCTCTTATACATTGTCTCAGGTCATTTACTGAAATTTGCAACTGTTCTAGGCTGTCGTTTGGGGAGAAGTAGCAGCTAATAATTATTTCTTCCTTCAGTTCAACCCACACAAAACCCAGGCTGCCACTGTCCAAAACGATTTTGTCCCTATGGACTACCTTTATCGCTGCGTCATGTTTGCTTTCTGTGAACCAATCTCTTGAACTTACTAGCTTTTTGTTCGGCTCACTGATAATGATTATGCCAATGGCAAGTTCTGCAACAGTGGCCGATAGGAGGTCATGTGCAGCTCGGCAGCGCATCGCGTTGATTTGGATTATTCTTGGCATTGCGAGTTTTGTTGGGTTAGGTTAGGTTAGACAGACAAGACTGGACCGATAAAACTAGTCAGACAACACTAAACAGACAAGACTAGATAGACAGACAAGACTAGACAGACAGACAAGACCAGACAGACAGACAAGACTAGACAGACAGACAGGACTAGACAGACAGACAAGACCAGACAGACAGACAAGACTAGACAGACAGACAAGACTAGACAGACAAACAAGACTAGACAGACAGACAAGACCAGACAGACAGAAAAGGCTACACAGACAGACAAGACTAGACAGACAGACAAGACCAGACAGACGGACAAGACTAGACAGACAGACACGACCAGACAGACAGACAAAACTAGACAGACAGACAAGACCAGACAGACAGACAAAACTAAACAGATAGACAATCTAAGACAAACAGACAATACGTGACAGAAAAGACTTGAAAGACAAGACTAGACAGACAAGAATAAACAAACAAGACTAGATATACAAGACTAGACGAGAGAAGAGAAGACTAGACAGACAGACTACACAGACAAGTATTTTTGGAACTTTGAATGTTCGTTCTTTGGCGAGTTGAATCTTCACTCTCCAAATCACTGGCTAAATCCTGTTGATAATAACAATAATCAATTGGAGGTTGCTGCCAAATACAACATGGAGATACCGGTAACAAAATAAAAAGCGTTAACCATCTCAAAAGAGACCAGAAGATGTAAGTTGGCTATATACGAGGTCTGTTAGAAAAGTATCCGACCTTATTTTGTATTTTGAAAACCTGATGGATTTGAATCAAGCGCGCTTGCATGAGCCGACCTTTAACCTTCGTGCGCATTCGTGAATTGAGTGAGCAGTGTTCAAGTGTCGTAGTGTGTACTGCTCTCGTCGGTTTCTCAATGCAAGTAAAATGACGGAACGACTGGAGCAGTACTACTGCATCAAATTTTGCCACCGTCTTGTCACTATCCGAGAAATTGCGAGTGGAGTTGTGGTCATCAGGAAATTGGCGACTCCATCACGACAGTGCTCCAGCAGATTATTCGCACTTGGTTCATATTTTTTTGGCGAAAAACCAGACTCCTCTGATTCGATAGGCTCCTTACTCTCCTGATATGCCCCCCTGCGACTTTTGGCTATTCCCCAAAGTCAAGAGGTCATTGAAAGGAACGCGATTTCAGACAAGAGAGGGCATTATGGCTGCAACGACAGCCGAGCTAAAGTCGATTCAGAAAGAGGGTTTTTCGGAATGCTTCCAACAATGGCGGCACCGCTGGGAGAAGTGTGTGGAGTCCCAAGGAGACTACTTTGACGGTGATTAAGTTTCCAACGCTCCAGGTAGACCACTTTTTTTTACCGGCTAAAGGTCGCATACTTTTCTAACAGACCTCGTACAATAAACCAGTAGAACAGGTTATGAGTTTCAAATATCTCGGCGTCAACATCACGAGCAGCTGATACCTCCAAGAAGAAGTAAAGACTCAAACAACCAAAGCAGCTTTAATATCAGGATTCCTTAGAGGTACAATATAGCGATACAAGCACATGTCCATTGAAAGCAAAGACCCGTTGTGTGAGACCCGTTATGACCTACGCTGTGGAAACAAGAACCGAAAACTCCACAACAAAAAGGATTATTGAAACGAAGACATCCGAGAACTTTGCCATATCCTAGACATAGTGAGATGGTCTCGAAACAGACGACGCGAATGAAGAGATCATGTTGAACGGATGGACTACAACAGATTGCCGAAAATTGCAAGGGATGGTCACCCAAGATCCAGGAGACTACCAGGACGTCCACCCATACGTTGGTATGAAGGCTGGAATTCATCATCCCAGCTACAACTCTAAGAAATTAGAGAACTTTCTTCTTCTTCTTCCTTTTTGTAACCCATCTGCCTTGATGCGTTACAAAAAGGAAGAAGAAGAAGAAGAATTAGAGATTCTTTAGGAAGCTTTCTTGTCGAAGAAAGGCTCCTAGCCTGGCTAGCTGAACGGCCACACACCGTCATTGAAACTGACAATAGAAACAGTAGAAAAAGTAATTGATCACCTTTTCCCAGACCACGGGGAAGTAAATTTAATTTGTAATAAAGCCGCTAGTTTTGTGGACTTCACATCGGATGAACTGCAAATAGCCTGCCAGAAGATGAAAAACAATAAAGCACCAAGGCCAGGATGTATTCCAGTATAACTGCTAAAGCTAGTTTTCTGGAGTTCATATCGGATGAACTGCAGATAACCTGCCACTAAATGAAAAACAACAAAGCACCAAGGTGAGGATGTATTGCAGTAGAACTGCTAAAGCGAGTTTCAGCGGAAAGACCTAACTATATATTAGCTGTATATAATAAACTGGCAGCGAAGTTCCCAGCAGAGTGGAAGCGAACAAAACTTGTTTGTAATGCCCGCCATACACGCTACGGCCTACCGGAGAGGTTACCTATACAGGCACGCCTGCGCAGGTCTATCGCACGGCGGTAGCTTGTCGGGGACGTTCCGGTATACCGGAGCGGTCTTCAGTTCTTTCTGTGATGACAGTGAACAATCTGGGAAATACATAATCAATAAAAAAATATTCAATATCATATCTAAGCTAAAGACTACAAGTCGTCACCACCATATCTACAATCTACAAGCTAAAGACTAAATAAAACTAAGGAACATCATCAAAAGTAGGAAACTCGAATATTTTGGACACGTTATGGGAAAAAGGAGTGTAGGACTAAGGACTACATCATGGTTAAAAAATCTGAGGGCATGGTATGGCAAAACAACAGCCCAGCTGTTTCGTGTAGCAGTCGACAAAGTTAAAATCATGAACTTATTAGCCAACAGCAACGAACAACGATCGAAGCGTTCACGACACTTAAAGAAGAAGATATCTAAGCCCAACAACTTATATAGCAATACATTTAAAACCACTATACTACAAGACACATTAGAAACAACTGAGGTGACCTGCACTGGTTCACCGTCGAAAGAATTGATTTTTGATCTTGCTCCGGTCGCCTGCGCAGGTTCAAAAAACTGCACAGGTCTATTGTGATAACCCTTACATGCTCCGGTCTACTAGCGCAGGCAAACCTGCACAGATAGACCTACCCGGTGGACCGTTGTGTGTTTGGCGGGCATTAAGGAAGAATAAAAAGCCTTTAGATAACGCATATTTTACATATAGAGGGTAAATTATATGAAAAGTTAATATTAGCCAGACTAAAAAAAGAAGTTAAACGAACAAGGGACCAATCTGACAAACAATTAGATTTAGAGAAGGTTGACAGACAGTAAAGTAAAGTAAAGTGATTAAAATTGCCAGAGAAGCTGAAAAAATTATGGTAAAAGAAATACGGACCGCAGAAAAGCATCATGCCTCCAGAATCTACGTGACTGGTATAAACTCAACTTAAACTCTCTGTTCAGACTTGGCGTCGACAGAGTAAGGATAGCCTTGTGGTGACCAAAGTTCTAGAAGGACATTGTACTTAAGAAGAAGAGAAGCTGGTGCCTACTCAGATAGACACCGATCGAGACTGTGTGCGGTAATAACACTATATAGTGCGTCGTGGCAGCAAATATTAAATGAATTAAGAAAGACGAAGATAGAGGATAGCCTTATTAATATTTTAGTGACATATTTATCGAGAAGAGGGCTCATTCTAGAGGCAGAAGGAAAAATTAAAAAAATAAGGATAAATAGTGGTGTCCCACAGGGATCAGTCGTGGCCCCCAGCCTGTGGAACATAATCTATGAAGAACTGAAAACCGAAGTGACGAAGGGAATAACCTTAATCGGATTCGCTGATGACGAGGCGATGGTAGTAACCGCAACAGAAGAATCCATTCTAATGGATACAGCTAATACGAGGCTACAAAGAGTGCTAAACTGGATTGAGCAGCGGCAACTTCAACTGGCGCCAAAGAAGACGAAACTTTCGTTAATCATTTTAAATGCCAAAGGTTTTCAGGTATCCCCTAGTGCAACAGTAAAATATCTGGGAGAATGGGACATCAAGTTAACCTTTGTGCATCACGTGAACAAAATTACCCAGAAAAACGGCAAATGATCTCGCTAGCCGTATGCCAAATATCGGTTAACCCAAAGGATCCAAACGAAAACTTATTGTTAGCGTTGTCCATTCCCAACTATTGTATGCAGCACCAGGCTGGCATATTGTTACAGAAATTAAAACAAGAAATCTGAGACTTACTAGAATCGTGCGCTTGTTGTATATTAGACCATGGTGCAAATACAGGACAATATCAGCGGAAGGGGTAGGAGTTATAGCAGGAATTCATACGGTACAGCTCCAAATCAAAGAAGACAGGACACATATAACCGGATCGACAAGGTAAAACCCACAGAAAATTTGATGAGAAGATGGCAAGAAAAATGGAATAACGTTACGTATGGACGCTGGACTTGGTTCTTAATGGGGGAAACCACGTTAGGAGGTTAAAAAAATAAGATTTTCTTTTTATTGCATAAATCGTTAGCTTAACTATCCAAGAATACGCTGTCAAAATTTCAAATCGAAATTCGCATTCGTTTAGATTTTATGAGCATAGAACCGAGTGCACGTCTGGTAAAGGCTACAGGCTCGAGCGGAGCATTACCTCGTTTATCTCGAAATGACTTTTTTCACATTTGCATGCAATCTAACTCAAAAAGTGTAGAACCGATCATTATGAAAATTGATAGTGTGATCCTTTATAAAATTTCGAATTATAAGAACTAACTTGTGAGATGATATAATGATTTTAAGGGTATTTTTCCCTGTATAATTAGAGAAAAAAATTGTAAAAATCGAAGAAAAATTGATCCAACACCTGCAAAATTTTTAATTTTCATTGTTTTCGCCAGCATTGAGGTTCATATTCTTAGAAAATACGTTATTAATGTAAAATCAAAACCTTTTTGATTTCACATGAAAATCGGAATGGCTACACTGCAAACAATTGGAAAACTATACTTACAACCTTCGGTGGACATCACACCGCAACTTTGTTATTCTTGGCTAAAATTCTTCAAAAAAATTCACAAAAATTGTTCGAAATATGAATGAAATGATGTCAAAACTTGATTGAATTCTAGTTAATTTCTCCCACCAAAATAATAATCCTAAAAAATCAGTTTCAAACAGCCTCCTAATGTGGGTGCCCCCTTTCTTTCCAGATTAGATATAGAGATAATTCCAGATATAGAAAAATAATAGAAAAATGGACAAAGAGGAACTACGGCGAAACAGACTATTATTTAACTCAAGCCTTGTCAGGCCATGGGTGTTTCAGAAAATACTTGTACGACCGCAGGAGAGCGGACGTAGATGATGTAAACTATACGCTTTTTGATTGCCCGAACTGGACAGGACAAGATAGAGCAATCTTCGCGTATAGTACAAGTATGAAGGACGTTTAATGCGTACAACATGATGGAGGGGCCAACAGGATTGGATAAGTCATAGAAAGATACCTTCGGAAGATTATTGATACTAAGAAGAAAGATAGCAGGAAGTAGAACGGACAGCCTTTACGAAGAAATGCGAGATCGGATGCCAGTGTATCGCGCGACGCGAAAGGAATGTTCTTATGTTTTTTGCAGTGCTGATTTTTGTAAATTGTATTTGCAAATAAAACCAAACTTTTATTAAAAAAAGAAAAAAAGACAGACAAGACTAGACAGACAAGAATAGACAGACAAGACTAGACGGAAAAGACTAGACAAACAAAACTAGAGATACAAGACTAGAGATACAAGACTAGATAGGCAAGACTAGACAAACAAGATTAGACTAAGACTACACAGACAAGAATAGACGGACAAAACTTGACACACACGACTGGACAGGCCAGACTAGAAAGACAAGACTAAACAGGTAGAGACTAGGCAGACAAGACTAGAGGGACAAGACTTCACACATACACGACTAGACAGAGAAGACTAGGCAGACAAGACTAGATAGACAAGACTAGACATAAAATAATAGACACACAAAACTAGACAAACAAGACTAGACAGACAAGACAAGACTGATAAGACTAGAGAGACAAGAGTAGACAGAGAAGACAATACAGAAAAGACTAGTATGTTAGTATGTCTAGTCTTATCTTTCTGTTCTTGTCTGTCTACTCTTTCTTGTCTGTCTAGTCTTGTTTGTCTAATCTGGTGTGTCTAGTCTTTTCTGTCTAGTCTTGTTTGTCTGGTCTCTTATGTCCGGTCTTGTCTGTCAGGTCTTGTCTGTATGGTCTTGTCTGTCTGGTCTTGTCTGTTTGGTCTTTTCTGTCTAGGCTTGTCTGTCTAGTCTTGTATGACTAGTCTTGTCTGTCTAGTCTTGTCTGTCTACTCTTGTCCGTCTAGTCTTGTCTGTCTAGTCTTGTCTATCTAGTCATGTCTGTCTAGTCTTGTCTGTCTAGTCTTGTCTGACTAGTCTTGTCTGTCTAGTCTTGTCTGTCTACTCTTGTCCGTCTAGTCTTCTCTGTCTAGTCTTGTCTATCTAGTCATGTCTGTCTAGTCTTGTCTGTCTAGTCTTGTCTGTCTAGTTTTGTCTGTCTAGTCTTGTCTGTCTAGTCTTGTCTGTCTGGTCTTGTCTGTCTAGTCTTGTCTGTCTAGTCTTGTCTGTCAAGTCTTGTCTGTCAAGTCTTGTCTGTCTAGTCTTGTCTGTCTAGTCTTGTCTGTCTAGTCTTGTCTGTCTAGTTTTGTCTGTCTAGTCTTGTCAGTCTAGTCTTGTCTGTCTAGTCTTGTCTGTCTAGTCTTGTCTGTCTAGTCTTGTCTGTCTAGTCTTGTCTGTCCAGGTCTTGTCTGTCTAGTCTTGTCTGTCTAGTCTTGTCTGTCTAGTCTTGTCTGTCTAGTCTTGTCTGTCTAGTCTTGTCTGTCTAGTCTTGTCTGCCTAGTCTTGTCTGTCTAGTCTTGTCTGTCCAGTCTTGTCTGTCTAGTCTTGTCTGTCTAGTCTTCTCTGTCTAGTCTTGTCTATCTAGTCATGTCTGTCTAGTCTTGTCTGTCTAGTCTTGTCTGTCTAGTCTTGTCTGTCTAGTTTTGTCTGTCTAGTCTTGTCTGTCTCGTCTTGTCTGTCTGGTCTTGTCTGTCTAGTCTTGTCTGTCAAGTCTTGTCTGTCTAGTCTTGTCTGTCTAGTCTTGTCTGTCTAGTCTTGTCTGTCTAGTCTTGTCTGTCTAGTTTTGTCTGTCTAGTCTTGTCTGTCTAGTCTTGTCTGTCTAGTCTTGTCTGTCTAGTCTTGTCTGTCTAGTTTTGTCTGTCCTTGTCTGTCTAGTCTTGTCTGTCCAGTCTTGTCTGTCTAGTCTTGTCTGTCTAGTCTGTCTGTTCTAGTCTTGTCTGTCTAGTCTTGTCTGTCTAGTCTTGTCTGTCTAGTCTTGTCTGTCTAGTCTTGTCTGTCTAGTCTTGTCTGTCTAGTCTTGTCTGTCTAGTCTTGTCTGTCTAGTCTTGTCTGTCTAGTCTTGTCTGTCTAGTCTTGTCTGTCTAGTCTTGTCTGTCTAGTCTTGTCTGTCTAGTCTTGTCTGTCTAGTCTTGTCTGTCTAGTCTTGTCTGTCTAGTCTTGTCTGTCTAGTCTTGTCTGTCTAGTCTTGTCTGTCTAGTCTTGTCTGTCTAGTCTTGTCTGTCTAGTCTTGTCTGTCTAGTCTTGGTCTGTCTAGTCTTGTCTGTCTAGTATTGTCTGTCTAGTCTTGTCTGTCTAGTCTTGTCTGTCTAGTTTTGTCTGTCTAGTCTTGTCTGTCTAGTCTTGTCTGTCTAGTCTTGTCTGTCTAGTCTTGTCTGTCTAGTCTTGTCTGTCTAGTCTTGTCTGTCTAGTCTTGTCTGTCCTAGTCTTGTCTGTCTAGTCCTTGTCTGTCTAGTCTTTGCCTGTCTAGTCTTTTCTGTCTAGTCTTGTCTGTCTAGTCTTGTCTGTCTAGTCTTGTCTGTCTTGTCTTGTCTGTCTAGTCTTGTCTGTCTAGTCTTGTCTGTCTAGTCTTGTCTGTCTAGTCTTGTCTGTCTAGTCTTGTCTGTCTAGTCTTGTCTGTCTAGTCTTGTCTGTCTAGTCTTGTCTGTCTAGTCTTGTCTGTCTAGTCTTGTCTGTCTAGTCTTGTCTGTCCTAGTCCTTGTCTGTCTAGTCTTGTCTGTCTAGTCTTGTCTGTCTAGTCTTGTCTGTCTAGTCTTGTCTGTCTAGTCTTTTCTGTCTAGTCTTGTCCTGTCTAGTCTTGTCTGTCTAGTCTTGTCTGTCTAGTCTTGTCCTGTCTAGTCTTGTCCTGTCTAGTCTTTTTCTGTCTAGTCTTGTCTGTCTAGTCTTGTCTGTCTAGTCTTGTCTGTCTAGTCTTGTCTGTCTAGTCTTCTCTGTCTAGTCTTGTCTGTCTAGTCTTGTCTGTCTAGTCTTGTCTGTCTAGTCTTGCCTGTCTAGTCCTTGTCTGTCTAGTCTTGTCTGTCTAGGTCTTGTCTGTCTAGTCTTGTCTGTCTAGTCTTGTCTGTCTAGTCTTGTCTGTCTAGTCTTGTCTGTGTAGGCGTGTCTGTCTCGGTCTTTTGTCTGTCTAGTCTTGTCTGTCTAGTCTTGTCTGTCTAGTCTTGTCTGTCTAGTCTTGTCTGTCTAGTCTTGTCTGTCTATGTCTAGTCTTGTCTGTCTAGTCTTGTCTGTCTAGTCTTGTATGTATAGTCTTGTCTGTCTAGTCTGTCTGTCTAGTCTTGTCCTTTAGTCTTGTCTGTCTAGTCTTGTCTGTCTAGTCTTGTCTGTCTAGTCTTGTCTGTCTAGTCTTGTCTGTCTAGTCTTGTCTGTCTAGTCTTGTCTGTCTATCTTGTCCTGTCTATCTTGTCTGTCTAGTCTTGTCTGTCTAGTCTTGTCTGTCTAGTCTTGTCCTGTCTAGTCTTGTCCTGTCTAGTCTTGCCCTGTCTAGTCTTGTCCTGTCCAGTCTTGTCTGTCTAGTCTTGTCTGTCTAGTCTTGTCTGTCTAGTCTTGTCTGTCTAGTCTTGTCTGTCTAGTCTTGTCTGTCTAGTCTTGTCTGTCTAGTCTTGTCTGTCTAGTCATGTCTGTCTAGTCTTGTCTGTCTAGTCTTGTCTGTCTAGTCTTGTCTGTCTAGTCTTGTCTGTCTAGTCTTGTCTGTCTAGTCTTGTCTGTCTAGTCTTGTCTGTCTAGTCTTGTCTGTCTAGTCTTGTCTGTCTAGTCTTGTCTGTCTAGTCTTGTCTGTCTAGTCTTGTCTGTCTAGTCTTGTCTGTCTAGTCTTGTCTGTCTAGTCTTGTCTGTCTAGTCTTGTCTGTCTAGTCTTGTCTGTCTAGTCTTGTCTGTCTAGTCTTGTCTGTCTAGTCTTGTCTGTCTAGTCTTGTCTGTCTAGTCTTGTCTGTCTAGTCTTGTCTGTCTAGTCTTGTCTGTCTAGTCTTGTCTGTCTAGTCTTGTCTGTCTAGTCTTGTCTGTCTAGTCTTGTCTGTCTAGTCTTGTCTGTCTAGTCTTGTCTGTCTAGTCTTGTCTGTCTAGTCATTGTGCTGTCTAGTCTTGTCTGTCTAGTCTTGTCTGTCTAGTCTTGTCTGTCTAGTCTTGTCTGTCTAGTCTTGTCTGTCTAGTCTTGTCTGTCTAGTCTTGTCTGTCTAGTCTTGTCTGTCTAGTCTTGTCTGTCTAGTCTTGTCTGTCTAGTCTTGTCTGTCTAGTCTTGTCTGTCTAGTCTTGTCCTGTCTAGTCTTGTCTGTCTAGTCTTGTCTGTCTAGTCTTGTCTGTCTAGTCTTGTCTGTCTAGTCTTGTCTGTCTAGTCTTGTCTGTCTAGTCTTGTCTGTCTAGTCTTGTCTGTCTAGTCTTGTCTGTCTAGTCTTGTCTGTCTAGTCTTGTCTGTCTAGTCTTGTCTGTCTAGTCTTGTCTGTCTAGTCTTGTCTGTCTAGTCTTGTCTGTCTAGTCTTGTCTGTCTAGTCTTGTCTGTCTAGTCTTGTCTGTCTAGTCTTGTCTGTCTAGTCTTGTCTGTCTAGTCTTGTCTGTCTAGTCTTGTCTGTCTAGTCTTGTCTGTCTAGTCTTGTCTGTCTAGTCTTGTCT